>OY725477.1:1873641-2473641 GCA_963281015.1 Lactarius tabidus | reverse complement strand
TTCTTGCCGGAGCACGATGGAGCGTGATTTATACATGTAATGCGTGGGTTTTCGAGAACATAGAGTCATTATTCATGGTATGTTCACAATGGAATTCGATTCCTATCTCGCTAACGTCTCAAACAGTGGGGCGCCAGTGCCTAGTGAAGCTAGTGAAGGCCTGGTAAGGCCGTGAGAATTATTGCTTATCAAGAAATTGGCCAAGCCAGTCTCTCACTCTCGCGGCCACCGCTCCATTCGTCAATTTTTTCAGAAGGTCAGCCATCAGCTGTCCCTTTCAGCGCGCCTTCGTCACAGTATTGGCTAGCCTGTGGTGGGAATACTGTCGAGCGGAGTAGATTTCGAATGGACAGGTTAGCACTGGGTCATCCGAGGCACGTGTTACTGTCATCGTTGGAACGGTCTTCCTGAACACTCTTCCTTTCCCACCCGCAGGGGTACTGTACCACCCCTCCGTCATGACCTCGCCTCGGGCACCTGAACCCCTCATAGGCCTCATCCCCAATCCAGAAGTACTTCTCCTTCCACTCCATCAGATCGTGGTGTCCGTCCGTCAAACGAGACGCCAGTCGGCGGCTTTGCTTGCCTGAGGTGCTGGCTATGGCCTTCCCTCACCTCCTCTCCTCAAGCCGAGATACTCAACAAATCTTTTCCGCATCGTTTCAGCCGATCCTCGATGATATTTTCGCAGACTACAGAACAAGCAAGTCGGAATAGATCTGGCTATGTACTTATGCTACTCGAGGATAAATCCAACGATTCCAATGACTTCTGCGAAGGAAATCGCAAGTCAGTTAATTGGCTCGGCCCGGTAGTCCACGCCGTCCATACATTTACTTTCAAACGTCATGAAAGGCGGATGCATTGACCTGCCAGTGCTATCGAAAAATAATTCCGTGTCTTTATTGAACTAACTTTAGCAGGTGTACTGTAACATTTCGCAAGTGGGGACCTTACTGTAAATCTACCGAATGGCTCTTTTCCATAACCACAGCCCTACCATATTCCATCAATCTCGAGTGGTCAACCATGCATGCCTGAGATCTGAGATCTGAGAGGTGGATTTACTCGACAACAGATTCCCGCAACCTAGTCCCATTCAGAGTGGAAAAGGCTTTCTCGTGTTTGTTGGACTGGAGGGCGCCTCATTCTGCCTTTGACTCATTAGAAAAATTGTAAAATCTCCGTTCACGCCTTTAATTGTTCGGTTTCCGGGCATCCCGTGGTCGCAATAAGCCTCGTCGCGTTACGTCACACCATTATACTCCACCATCAAATTGACAACGACTTCAATCCCGTAGCACGTCAAATCAAAAGAGGGAACTCGATACCCTCGATCTGCTCCTACTCATAGTCAGATGTCATTTACGCTTGGAAGACTGGACACCACGGATTCTGAGCGTCACCGAGGTGTCGGGTGATGATCGTAGTTCTTAAGTCGCTGTATTTGGTCATCCCTAGCTCCCATTGTCCCGCCCGGCGATGCAGTCGACCCCTCTTCACACACCCGCCTTCCAGATGGAATAGGCATTCAATTAATATCAGCTTCCCATCGGCGCAATGTTCCTTGCTCACTAGTTCGGATTGCGTCCGCCCTGAAGCAATGAACACTAGCAATTCAGGATCGTCGTTCCTTTTTTTTTGTGACACCGTCTGGGTCCTCTGAATAGGTTTTGTGATCTTCGCTACATGACGTTTTCCCCAAGGTTTGCCCCCTGAAGTAGTAAATTCCCTAAACGCATTTGACCTCTGCCATGTTTATAGGCCGAACACGTCAACATGTCTGATCCGATGCGATGAAGATAAAGCGCCCTGATTGCCGTTGTTCCTCCTGTGTTGAAGCATTCTGAAAAGGCAGCGGTACGATGTCAATATATTACTTGGGTGGTCTTCATGTGGTGCTGGACACTGACGTTGCGATCGTCAGACTCGGACGTACAGTGCACCACCGTTTAAAAATCAAATAGTCAAATTCTCTGTTTTCCTTTTTTTTTTTTCAATCTCGCGACGCATCGAAAGTAAGCGCTACAGCGGTGCCAAATTGGTGTGTAGATCTTCCTCCCCCCCTCCTCAACTAGGCCTCAACTCTAATTCAATGGCACTTCTCAGATACACGTCAGACAAGGTTCGATGGTCGGACATGGGATTAGCCCATGTAATGTACGACTCCAGTAACTTCTGTGTCCTGCTAGTACATGGTCAAATTGTGCGTAGTGGGCGAATACAAGAGCAGTGCTGATACAGGTCCACGGCCTTGATTGGCTTATATACTGACGGTGCCCCGTTCCAAAACCTACTTCTCTAGTACTACTGCTAACTAAAGCACGTCTTTGCGCGAGACCCTGATCAAATGCCTTCTTCATCATTTCAACCGATACTCGACGCAGCTCTCGTCGAATACAACAAGCAGGTTGGGATAGACCTACCTACCCACCCCCTTACCGATGGACTTCGATCCTGCGGTTCTCCCGATGACGTGCTTAAACTACTCGAAGACGAGGCCAACCACTTCAAAGATTTTCGCGAAGGAAATCGCGAGTTGCTCAACTGGCTTAGCCCGGTAGTCCACGTCGTCCATACCCTATCTGCTGTTCTTGGCGCGTCCGTTACCATTGTGAGCTGAAATATCCTCATTCCTTGTATTCCTTTAATTCTGTTTCCAGGTTCCATTCAAACCAGCAAATGCGATCTTTGCTGGCGTGAGTGTTCTCATCGCAGTACGTATATCTTTACACTCTCGAACCCACCCCGTCATATCAGTATCCTATAGGCGGCCAGTGGTGTCAGCTCTAGCTACGATGCGCTCGTTAACTTATTTGAGTGTCTCGGAAATTTCCTCAAACGCCTTCGGATCTACAGCGATGTTCCTTCGACTCTTTCAATGATGGAGATAAGCGTGAAGATAATGGTAGAACTACTTTCTGTGCTTGCTCTTGCAACGAAGCAGATTAAGCAAGGTAGATTCAGTAAGTAGAACCATCTCTTTGATTTGTGAGAGCTCAACGCTGTGCAGAGAAATTCGCAAAGAAGTTGCTAGGAGAAAGCGAGATCGAGGCTGTCCTACACAGGCTGGACCGGCTCACACAAGAGGAGGGTCGGATGACTACGGCCCAGACGCTTGAAGTTGTTCACGGACTTGTGAATAACGTCGCCGTAGTCATGAATGGTACGTAAAGGCTCTCGGTGATAAATGGTCAAATGAGACCTTTGCAGATGGAAAAGCATCGGTGGACAGCATATGGAAGGCTTTGGGTGGGCATTCACTGTGTTTTGGAAGTAATGTGGCAGCAACTGATCAGGACGGCAGATATGATGCAAGAGATTGTGAATAATATAAACAAGATGAAGCGTTCGTTATCAATTTATTCTACCATTGTGGCCTAGTGGTACTAAAGCTAGTCACAGGCGATCATTTACAAAAAGAGTCCCGAGGTTGGCTCATGCCACCAGACCCTTCTCAAAATTACAACATTGCGTGTAAGATCCATCAAGATGGAACTGCCGCGTGGTTCTTCCAGCGAAACATCTTCTCGGAGTGGAACACAAAAGGTTGCCTTTTATGGATCGACGGAAAGCGTAATGTCTCCCATACTGGCCTTGCGACGATCCTGATTCATCTCCCTCAACGTAGCGGGCTCTGGGAAAACTATTCTCATGTATGTTGCATCGCATTCCAGGTCGATTGAAGATATTCATACGATCTACTAGGTCCTCGATCGTCGCAGAAACTGACAGGATGCGCAAAGCAGGGCTAGCTTTGATGGCCTACTTTTTCTTCGACCTCAGGGACACTCAGAAGCAACACCGACGTGGGCTCATCTCTGCCTTCCTCTTCCAGCTCAGCGCCAGGTCTGATGCCTGTCATCATATCTTTTCTCGTTTCTATTTGGACCACGATGAAGGAGCACACCAACCCTCAGACGATGCACTCTCCGAATGTCTCACCAACATGCTCAAGGTCCAAGGACAGCCTGCGATGTACATCATCATAGACGCTCTCGACGAATCCCCTAACATCTCCGGGATGCCGACCGCTCGTGAAGACGTGCTCCAGTTTCTGGAGGATCTCGTCGATTCACAACTTCCAAACGTACATATATGTGTATCCAGTCGCTCGGAGGTCGACATTCGCACCGTTCTCGAACCTTTGGCGCTGTTCCGCGTTTCACTCCATGAAGAGAGCGGACAGGCGGCAGACATCTCGCGATACATCAAATCTGTCGTACATTCTGATCGAGGCATGCGAAGATGGACTCCGGAGAATAAGCAGCTGGTTATCAGTACACTCTCGGAGAAGGCAGACGGCATGTGAGCAGTTCCTCAAATGGTTTCTCCGGCAGTCGCTTAATGACGCGAGCAGGTTCAGATGGGTTTACTGCCTGTTGGACATCTTGCGCCGATGCTTCCCCGCAAGCATCCTTAATATTTTGGATCATTTACCCGAGACACTGGATGAAACCTACGAACACACATTACTCAGGATCGACAAAGTGAAGCAACAGTTCGCACACCGACTCTTCCAATGTCTTGCGGTATCTGTTCGGCCACTTCGCGTTGAGGAGCTTGCAGAGATCCTGGCAGTCCGGTTCGATGAAGGAGCGCTCCCACAATTGAACACGAGCTGGCGACTAGGTGGCGCGGAGGAAGCTGTTCTTTCTGCGTGCTCCAGTCTCATCACCGTGGTCAATGTGAACGGGTCTCGAATTGTTCAGTTTGCCCATTTTTCTGTCAAGGAGTTCCTGACGTCTGATCGCCTTTCCACCGCTAGCGAGGATCTCTCTCCCTATCACATCGTCCCCCACTTGGCTCATGCCACTCTCGCACAAGCCTGCCTTGGTGTTTTACTCCAGCTCGACGACGGCATCGATAAGGACAGCATTAGGACTTTCCCACTCTCTGATTACGCCGCAAAACACTGGTTCGAACACGGCCAGTTTGATGATGTGTCATTTGCGATCCAGGACGCCACGGAACGACTATTTGATCGAGAGAGGCCACACTTCTCTGCGTGGGTCTGGATATACGACATCGACGACCCTTGGCGGGAATCTATGCCTACGAAGCATCCCGAGCAGCCCAAGGCACCCCCGTTATATTACGCTATACAATGTCGCTTCCGGTGGCTTATAGATCACCTGATTGCGACCTACCCAGGGGATATCGTGGCCAAAGGAGGCTATTGCTACACTTCATGGATCGCCGCATTCAACATTGGCGATACTGATCTTGCACTTTCGCTTCTTAGGTGCGGCGCTAATGTACACGCCCTGGACGTCATGGGGTCCAATCCAATCCACAGGGCATCAGGAGGCGGACACACTGACATGGTGTGGTCGTTGCTCGAGCACAACGCAAATGTCGATCTCAAAACAACCACTCACGTGACTCCATTAGCTTTTGCTGCCTCTTTCGGCCACGTGGCGACCTCACGGCTACTAATACAGAAGGGGGCGAATGTAAACTCTCGAACTGTGGAGGGCGAGACACCACTGTATCGCGCATCGGAGAGTGGACACCTGGAAGTCGTTCGGCTCTTAGTTGACAACGGTGCGCACTTGGATGTCTCCGCTTACAAAGGGTGGACCCCATTGCATTCAGCGGCAAGAAACGGCCATCTTGACACCGTGAAGTTTCTTCTTGAGAGTGGCACGGATTTCGACACGCTCAGTGACGACAAGAAGACGCCGTTGGACCTGGCGTTCGACAATGGAAAGCCTGAGGTTGCAAATTTCCTATCTGGATTCACGGCATGTTCGATATCTTCAGATGGCATGGTGAAACCATCTTCGACACACCTCCAACTACCAAATGAACGTACCGTTCGGCTATCACAGGAACCCGATTTTAAGGCGTCACCCCTTGGCGCCGCGTCGGGAAATGGACAGCTTGATATTGTGCGATCATTACTTGACAACGGCTCTGATGTCAACGAAACGGACGGCTATCGCGTAACCCCATTGCATCTAACATTGACCGGCGTCGAGGTGGCCAAACTGCTGATCGAGCGTGGCGCGTACGTGAACGCGCGAACTAAAAGAGGTAGGACCCCGCTGCATTCTACGATAAGATACGGAAATTTGGAGGTTGTGCGATTATTACTCGACCATGGTGCCGATGTGAATGCGAAAGCGAGGGATAACGGGACCCCGTTGCATGAAGTATCGCAGACGGGGTGCCTCCATATCACCCGGCTTTTAGTTGAGCGTGGCGCAGATCTGGATGTCCGGGACGCTAATGGGCGGACCCCGAGACAAGTGGCAGTGGCGCTTGGAAACCACGGCATCGCTGAGTTTTTGTTGGAGCGTGGTACATGCACATGAAGCGTGAGCTTCGGAGGTCCCGGGGTCATTACATAGGTAGTGTTCGCCCGATTTCGATTCCTATCGCATCACTGACTTTGACACGATTGTAAGAACTACGGCGCCCCACTGACGCCATGCAACTGAGTAGGATTCGGTTTCCCCAACCTCAAGTTCTGGGGGGCGGCACACACGCAAACAGTAGGCCGGCCCGCCGGACTGGCGACACACAATAGTCGAGCTCAGGGCCCGGCCACAGCTCTAAAATTTATTCATAGGAAAATCTTACTGTACTTGTACTCATATGTTCCGTAGTAGTTCTATTAGACAAGCCTCGGCAAACGCTGAGGTTCGCATTCACCTTACCGTTCGTATTCTGCCTTTTACTTACTGCGTAGTACTGGTTGCACGCATCTTTCTTGTGTCAAACCTCCAAGAATAAAGAGTCCTTCACAAACCGTCTAAAAAACACCTGTTTCAATCCCAGTCCTAAAGGGGAAACGTCGCGGCCCATGCTTCCAAAATTGGCGCTGCTGCGACCCTCAAAGGTCGTGCGCGCGTCGCTGGAGTCACCTACCGAGTTCCGACGCTTAACGCGCTCCTGACTCGGGCGCCTCCTCTTTTCTTTTCTTGGAACGTTCAAAGCGGGCACCCCCAACTGGAGGCAATACAAGATTCCATTGGGACGCGGCGTGTCATGATCCTCAGCCTCGTCTGCAACCTTGTCTGCGACTTCGCTATAAATGACCATGGCCTCTTGTCTAATTACGCTCTCCCGACATTCATCACTGAGGGGCTTCTGGTCTTATTGGAGAAGATGGGGGAGGGTCAATCTGGGTCACATATTGATGGTGCAATGAAGGAGTTGGAGGGTGCGGAGGAGCAGGACGCCCGACGCAGTTTCTGAGGGAACCCCTTGGACCAACATCTGCGTATTCAAGGTAAAGGTGGACAAGGGGTTTCTCGAGTGCGTGTCTCTGTGGTCTCCCATTGAGTAACATAAACCGCCAGTACGGTACCACAAATGAAGACTCGCCCAGTCGAAGATCCAAGCAAAGTGATGCGCCAAAATAGCTCAAAAGTTTGATCCAGCTGGAGAATGAGAGGTGACGATGATATATTCACACCGAGAAAATTGATCAGTACTATCAGTAGTTAAGCCGTACCTCACCTCGCGCCATCAAGTCTCATAATACCGTCCTGATCCCACACCCTTGCCTCCTCGCCCTCATTCACCCATCCCAGCCTATCAAATGTTAGTCCGGCGACGCGCACGAATAGCGTCCCGTCCAGTCTCTCAATACCCTCAAGCGCTACAGCTTGCGCTCCCGTGCGATCATTCTCTTCCTTTCCAGCAGCAGAAAAGTAATCCGGTGCGCGAGTTCCCCAACGCACAGCGAAGTCCATGAGCGCACGAGCGATCTTTGGCATGTGCTCGTCCTTGAACCAAATAGCATTCTGGATGATGCGCGGCCACGCGCTTACGGGTGCTTGTGTCCATCCAGCGCCAGCGCCAGCTCCAGCTGCTTTAGCAGGAGCGTATAACTGCGCATCCGTCGCTGCATAGAAATCCGCGATGGGCAGCGCGCGGGTGCTCCCGCGCATGATGCAAAACGCCGTTGACACGGCGAGGTACGTCTGGAGCAGCAGGAGGCGACTGGCGAACGAGAGCCCTGGCTTGCGCGGCGAATCAGAAGGTGAAGATGACTCGCCCTCATTGAGGACGAGCTTTGGTAGGAAAAGGGCCGAGGTGATAAGGTGCGCGCTTTATCGGAAGAGATCTCGTTAGCCGGGACTCAGCTGAATATAGAGTAGGAAGGGCACACATGAAAAAGTCTGCGTTGAATCCTCGTCCATCGGTCCCGCGCGACGTCCAGCCGCCGATGCCGTACCAGAGTACGTTTCCCCACACGACTTCCTCCACCATTCCCCTCAGCCGCGCCTCTGCGTCCGCGCCACCAAGCGTCCCTACCCCTTCTAGCCACTCCTCCGTCCACTCCCGAATGAGATTGTGGATCGCGCCGCCGGCGCTCTTCACCACTGCCGCGTATTGGAGCATGGGGGAACTTGGGAGCTCGACGACGAATGCAGGATCGTCACGGATACGGCGATGGAACGCAAATGTGGGCCGCTTCTCGGGAGCAGGCGCAAACATACCGGAGCCTGCGATCTCGAGGCGACGCGTTGAATTGGAGAGCTCGGCGTCTGTCGCCGAGCTGGTGAAGTAGGACGGAGGAATGAGCTCAGGTTGGTCGGTCTGGTGGACTGCAGCCTGAGCTAATCCTATATGTATGTGTTGGGAACAAATGCAATTGGAGGAAATATGGGCGACGTACCCTGTGCGATTTGTCCGAGGATGTCAAACTCGAACCCATAAGCGAGGTGGATAAAAGGATGAAGCAGTCCACCGAGAACGCGACTCAGCATCTGCGGCTGCACCCCCTCCTTCGAGCCATGATCACCGGCTGCGGCGAGGTCAGATCTGAAGTTGCACGCAGGAGAGAAAACGAAACGCTCGAGCGCCTCAGCAGGGGAGTGGCTCTGCAGGTAATCGGTGAAGAATGCGAGGTAGGCATCATAGTACCTGGTGGAGCGAGTCAATTTAGACATGACCATTACGCAGGGGACATAATATATACTTCTCATCACCCAAATGTTCTGTGAAGTTCTCCTCGATGATGGGTGCAGGGCTAACAAGTGTGGGCTGCATTTTGGGCACATGCACCTTGTAATACGCATCTCTGATGAGCTCCGGTGACGCGCCTAACGCATATAGGGCCAATACGTGGTGCGTGGAGTGACTGTGAAAGGAACAAGTGCGTTCAGCACAGGACTTCTAGAAAATGATTCTCGTACTTGTGGAATTTAAGATGGTTAAGAAACGGCGCGTGGCTCTTCATGTCATGGCGCAGTACCTCGAGAACAACCTGTGTGCTCTCGTGGGTCGGTCCAGACAAACCAGGGGCACCAGTTGATGTCGGTGTTAGATATAACTTGTCGAGGAGGTCATCAGGGATGGCACCGGCGAAAGTTTGGGAAGACATAGTCCACGAAGCTACTATTGAACTTTGAACTCCCACACATATATACTGCCGAAGATATGATCCTCTGTCATACCACTTCTTCGCGGCCTGTCAAGTTAGCAAAAGCCAAGCCCTTCTCAACTGCGGCAGCATGGATCCCAGCGTCTAATGACCAATCACGATGTTCCGGTGACGTTGCTCACCGGCAGATTAAACGCTTACACTGAGTCATGGGTTGATATCGATTGATGATTACTACACATCCTCCAAGCTGACTCGACAGGCACTCATGAGTTTGGGAAAAATAGAGTCACAAGCTATTATTACGCTACGTGAGGCGAAACACTTTGGTCTAGGCATTGCAGCGTGTCTTGCTTCATGAGAACAACCTGACTGGAAGAATTCACGTCCCCGACGAATCGATGAGGGCTACAGCATTCTTTTCCACCTACATGTTAACTTGTAGGATCAAGAGGCACAGTCAGTGCACAGTCCCCACGGCACCGAACCCTAACCAGATCCGCAGCGAAATAAAAAGATGAACAGAACACCTCCGATCCAGCCCTTAATTATAATGACAAATGAACCCACTTCCCTGCACTACCCACGGAGTGACTATGGCCTTGGGCAAGATGATCATCGTGACGTTGGGCAGGCACGTGTTCAGCGACCTTCGCCTCATTGTCGAGCTCATAGCAGGACGTTGTCGGTTGCTATGAATGTCAGATACCACAGACCAGCGAACGCCTCTAGCGGTGGGGAAACAGCTCGTTGAGCACCAACGTGACAACGAGGATCGTGAGGCGCTGAACGAGTGCAGATGTCCGCGCGAGCAACTCAAGTGCGTCATTCATGCTCGAAGAGGAGCGAGAGCGAGATCCTTGCATAGCGCGCCTCGATCACCTGCAGGAGCACACTCGGTTGAACTAAATATCGTTCAGCTCCGAAACAAGATCAGGGGGAATGGGACAGAAGAAACACAAACAGACAACGTGAGTAGCACAAACAGAGAGATGGGGAAGCAGCTGGATGTAAGCAAATGACGGACTCGAGACACGCAAGTGATATTCCTGAACACTATGTAACGGGTAGCAAAAGTTAAACAAACGGAAAAATAAGTGGAAATTTGGCAGATAATCCAGTTGCTTCTTTATTGAAGCTGAGCGCTGAGGGGTCTACATATCCGAAGCGAGGTCGTGAAGAGTTGGGACGCCCTCTCGGAGCAAGCTGATGAGGGTCGAGAAGGAGTGGGGCGACAACAAGAGAGAGAAAACCCCAAATGTGAGGAAGGAAATAAGACGCATTATTGAGTCTTAGCCAATAATTGGGGTGTCTGGAAGCCTCACAGGGTTGTGTAAGGCAGGGGGCAGTTCGAATGAACTTAATGCTAGAGAAGTTGGATCATTGTCGGTCTGGGCCGCAGCACGTGTGCAGGGCGTGGAGGACGCGACGCGTGATCACGTCATCCGACGCGCCATTGACGTGCCATTATTGTACTCCTACGCACTTCCTACGCTCGTTCCTTGCTTCGTTCTTGAGCAGCAGCCTTCTGCCCACTTATCTTCAAGTTGATGACCAGAAGAGGGAATAAATCACGAAGTGCTGATCTTGAGGCCCAGTCCAGTGACGAAGGTGTGCACTCTGACCTGTCTTATTCTCCCCGCTCACTCTTAATTGCGAAGATGTTAAGTCGAGAGATGCGTATGAAATGAGCACCCACAAATCTGGACGCGAGAGTGGAGCTTCGGAGGTCGTTGGGAGCAAAGCACCTTTGGGGGAAATGGACGGCGAAGTTCAGGCAGGCTCGTCAACTAAGCCGCAAATAGAGGCCCAGAACTCCAACTGCGGTGAGCATAGCATCTTATCGAGGCATTTTCCTCGTAGCACCTATGTGTTTAGAGTCTAATTCGTTAGAAAATTGCAGGCGAAAACGATCCACCTCGTGACGCGCAAACTCCTAGTAGCGACGTCGCTCAACCAATGTCCCCTGAAATGCCTCGTATGATTGGCGATTTCAACGACAATGCCAACGCCATGTGGTCTCTTCACCTGGGCGAGGCAAAGAGCCACGATGAAGCTCGAATCCACTCCCTCAAAGAGGACATGGACGGCGTCCTCATCTTCGTGCGTGTTTATACCTCCGTCACCATTGTTTACCCCACTTCATGCACCGTGTCCAGGCCGGTTTATTCTCAGCTGCCCTCACTTCTTTTCTTATCGATAGCGTCAGCAACCTTCAAGTTGACCCAGCACAGCAGATGGTCTTCTACCAGCAACAGAATGTCGCGCTACTTGCTCAGATCTCCCACCAGATTTCCGCTATCGCCCCACAGGACTCCATCCCACTCACACCACTTCCATCATACAATTTCAGTCCAAGTGCTTCTGATGTCAGGGTCAACGCTTTCTGGTTCATGAGCCTAGTCTTCAGTCTTTCCGCTGCACTCCTTGCAACTCTCGTTCAACAATGGGTACGGGATTACATGCACGTCTTTCAGCGGTATAGCAACCCTCTGAAGAGCGCGCGACTGCGCCAGTATCTATATGAAGGCGTGGAGGGATGGTATATGCCCCGGGTGGCGAGAGCTGTGCCAGGCTTTGTCCATATTTCCCTTTTCTTGTTCTTCGCGGGACTTGTTGATTCCCTCCTTGCTACATACACAACTGTCGGCGTCACCACCATCATCCCGATTGCCATTTGCAGCTCATCGTACGTCTTCAGCACGTTTGCTCCAGTCATCAATCCCCAATCTCCATTCCGAAACCCATTCTCTGGCCTGATATGGTATCTGAAGCAGAAGGTACATCCGCGGCGCTACTTGGATCGCGCGTCTGGCGGATCCCTCAAGGCTGTCAGCTCGAACTTATCCGAAGGACAGATGCAACTGGCGATGGAAGAATGTGACGGACGCAAAGATCGCGACGTTCGTGCAATCCGATGGCTCATTCATAACCGAACAGAGGACGACGAGATGGAATCATTTGTGATGGCTATACCTGGTGCTTTTACCTCGAAATGGGGAATTAACGTATGGAGAAAGGCTGCCGAAGTAAAACTATACGAAGACACGGAACTCGGGCCGGATGAGCCGACAACCTGGCTGCAGAGTGACGCAGATCTTCCCATATCAACTCTACCGCTCCATAGACCCCCACTTTTCCAGCCCACCTACCATCCTCTTGGCCTCCTTCGTCCCCTTGGACGTATTTTTGGTATACGGCCTGCGAATGGCACCTACCGTGAGGTGACAGTGACTCGACCAATTCCTCGTCTTCCAGGTGATAGTCTGGCACTCGACGACCCTAATGCGTATGGAGATCTTGCCGTCTATGATCTTTGCAAACGCGTACGACAACTAGCTGGGACATGCGATAATTACAGCATATTCATAAACAAGGAATTATGGCTCAGGCGTGCGCGTGGATGCGTTGAGACGGCGGCTTCACTCGTGTTCTGTGCTGATATCAAGCCCGAACTCTTTGGAGATCTTGAAAGGCTACTTATCCCGCTGCACGATGCCTCTGAGGGCCACCATACGGCACCTGGATCTGATGGGCTATTCGTTGCACGCTTGGATTCCCTATCATTTGTTATTGCCTATCGAGGAATGGAAAATCACGACGGGATAAAACTAGATGCGCAGGCCGCTATCAAAGCCCTTTCTCGTTTTGGAATAGAAGACGAAGGCGAATACACAACCATCGGCGATGACGACGACGACAACGACGACAACGACAGTGACAATGACATCGACGACAACGACGAAAACGACGAAAATGCGCTCAGGAATGCCCGAACGATCGACCAGCATTTCGAGAACGCAATGCAATTTTGCTTGTACGGACTCCGTGAAACACTCAGGCCCGACGACGTGGAAACGACGGAAGAGCAGGCGAAGGAGGCCCTGGCACGTGATCACGAGGACGACATCTCCATGCTCGAACACGTAGCTTCAGCGGCTGACCGTGTCCTGGACATTGATAGGGCCACCTTTAGTATCTGTGATTTTACTAGTGACTTCGCCAGTGGTTTGATGTCCATGGTATCTGGTTCACATTTCGATGACTTCGAGGAGACAGAACTTTTCGAGCCGAGCCGATTCTTTGGTTTAAATGATGTAGTGCCAGTGTTCTTTCCCCAGTTCATATTCCTGCATCAACGCCTTCGACTTCTATGCTCCTATTCCTCCAAATTACGCGACATCATCAACGGACAAGGCGATAGCGCCTACCAAGAGACACTCGAGAGTCTCGGGACTTTGTGGGGCGAGTCAGACAACAGCTCATGGTCTGGTATCTGTTATGGACATCTAATGGAACGACAACTATGGCGTCTGCAGGACTTACGTGATGGTGGCGGCTTTGGATATTGGGTCGAATTTTGTCTCCTTGTCGTCCAACAACTGCTACTCATACCGTTGTCGATTGACGCCCAGTCTTCCCTTCTTCTTGGCATGTTCAGAGCGGCCGCATCCAACTGGAGGCAACACAAACATTCAATTGGGACCCAGCGTGTCATCCTTAACGTCATCTGCGACATTGCTATACCTGACCGTGGCCTCATGTCTGATCACGATTTCCCGACATACATTACCGACGAGCTTCTGGCTTTGGTGGAAAACATTGTAGAGGGGCAGTCCGGTTCGCATATTGATGAGGCGATGAAGGAGCTGGAGGATGCTATCGACGAACAGGACGAAGATGAGGGGGAGGCAGATATCACCTTGTTTAGGGCAGAGGCGGTCAAGGTTATCTCTCGCTCACGCGCTCCTGCACCCTCTTCATCGAGTAGTATTGATGAATCAACAGACGTGGGCCAACCTTGACGATTGGTAGATAAGGATCATATATGTATTCTCAAAAACTACACCAAAATGTATCATTTTTTAAGCCGTATGTCATCCCCTGCCAGCCGCAGCTTCGACAAGTGCTCATCCTGGAACCGAATCGCGCTGCGCGCCTTTCTTTATAAGTACCACGGGTATCATACTATGAGTAAGTGACCCTGGCGTGAGCATAGACACGTGGCTACACGATTCCGAATATCTTCGTCCTTTGTACACTAGCGACAGTTGAACTCCAGCAAGGGCACCGGTTGAATGTGGCTTGTTGAGGAGGTCGTCTAATATGCTGGGGTCCCATGCATACCTATACGGCCGCAGATCTGATAACGCCGGTTACAGGCTCCGACCATGTCTTGACCGTTCGTCAAGTGAGTAATTGCCAAGCCCTTTGCTACCGCGGCGACATTGGCGCTGGCGCCCAATGATGACGCTTCCGGGCCCCTGACATTGCTCTTCCGTAGATTTGACGCTGATGTTCATTCACGTTCCTCACGAATACTTGTCATTCCCGTTCAACTACACATCTAAAAAAATCAGTATTATAAGGAGTATCATGAGGCACAGCCGCCTCCAAACGCAAAACCCCAAACCAGATCCGCAAGCAAAATAAAAGCCCAACGACAGCCTCCACTCGACTAGAATCATGAATGAACCCACCTACCTGCGCTATCCGCGAACCACACAGGTCCTTCGGGCAAGATAATCATGTTGAGCGTAGGACATACGCGTGCCCACCCTTCAGCGACCTTCGCCACGTCGTCAAGTTCATAACACGACGCGCCGGTGGCCATGAACGTGAGAGACCAGAGGTCAGCGAAAGCCTCTAACAGCGGGGACGACGCGAGCAGAGTTTCCTGCGGCGCACACCCTCTCAACGCCGGCTAAAACGGGAAGAAGGGGGAGACGTACGAGGTTGTTGCACGAGGGCTACAATATGTAGCGCCTCGAGGCATGGGAGACGCGCGGCGAGCTGCGGGAAGAGTCCGTTTGGCGCTGACGCGTCGACGATGAAGACCGTGAGGCGCCGAACGGGCATCGACGTTCGCGCGGTATCCGTGTTCCGAGAACAGCGAGAGCGAAATGCCCTGCACTGGGCGCGTCACGATCACCTTTGGCGGCACTGAGTCAGCCCTGGTAAGACAGTGGAAACGAGAGGAGGCGGAGGTACTACTCGGGGGTGCCTGGGACTACGTGTACGGAGTGGAAGGTCTCGAGGTGCGGTGGTGCGGATGGCTGGAGGTTGAGGTGTACACAGGCATGCCGCGTAGCGAGATGTCGCGGATCTCGGGCTGCGACTCGAGGAACGCAGCTAAGTCCGGATCAAGTCTGTTGCCACCGTTCAGCGTGTGCATAGAAAAAGGGTGCAAACAGAAAAGCGCATGCCACTGATGGAGAAACGCACCTGACGGGCGTCTCAAAAGAGCGCAGCCGGAAGGGGCCCGCGTCCTGCGGGAATATCCATGCGAGCGCATGATGTATAGTATCGCGAAGGTAGAAAAGTTTAAGAAGCCGAAAAATGAGTAGATATTTGGCGGATGCATCAAATTCCTCTCAATCGAGGATAAGAGGTCCAAATATCTAAGGCGAGGTCGCGACGAGTAGGCGGACGTCAATTCCTAGACCGAGCCGACGAGGTCAATAATGGGTGGGAACTCCAAGGGAGAAAGACCTTCAGGTGTGAAAAAAGTCCTCGGGTCCTTCCAGGGTCCCAAGTGCGTCGGGGGTGTAGGAAAGTGGCTGTGAGGGGAAAGCGGCGTGATGTTGATGAGGAGATCTTCGGTTGTAAAGTTACGGTACTATGATACACTGCCCAAGCGAACGGGTGGCGGTGCCTGAGAACCGCTGCCATCATCATTTGAACGTTCCACCTCTACCCAAGTTAGTAAGTTACATTATAGCCACTACAGCGCACCATACCTTTCGTAAAAACAAAGTCCGGCGGCAAACCAGTAACTAGGTTACTAGTACATCATAACCACTACACCATACCTTTTAGAAAACAATGTACGACAATATTTGTAATTCGATACTTCAAGTTACTGCTATTTAGTGCGCATCGTTGCTCACTTGACCGAGAGCCTGAGGTTTTCCTGATGTCCATGTCATTTCGACCGATCCTTGAGATAGCTCTTGCCGACTACAGCACGCAGGTTGGGATGGACCTGGCCACCCACCCTCTAGTGGCTGACAGCGGCCTTCGATCTTCCTGCTCTCCCGATGATGTCCTGGAGATCCTCGAAAACAAAGCCAAAGAATTCAAAAAATTTCGCGACGGAAATCGCAAGTTGATCGACTGGCTTAGCCCAGTAGTTCAGGTCGTCCATGCCTTATCTGCTGTTCTCGGCTCTTCCATTGCCATAGTAGGCTGAGCATCTTCATTCTCTCCATATCAATCACTCACCCATTTTCTATCACCAGGTTCCGATCCAACCAGCGTCGGCAATCTTTGCTGGAGTTGATATTCTCATCGCAGTACGCCCCATTTTGTGCCTTTCAGCGACATTGTATCATGGTCTCTGGATACTATAGGCAGCCAGTGGCGTCAGCTCGAGCTACGACGCACTCATCGACTTGTTTGAATGCCTCGGGAATTTCCTCAAACGCATTCGAATCTACGGTGATCTTCCCTCAACTCCTTCTATGACGGAGATAAGCGTGAAGATCATGGTAGAGTTGCTCTCGGTACTTGCCCTTGCTACTAAACAGGTTAAACAAGGTAGATTCAGTAAGTGATCCGTCTCTTTGATATGCCAAGGCTCAACATAGAGCAGAGAAATTCGCAATGAAGCTACTAGGAGAAAGAGAGATTGAGGGCGTCCTACGCAGACTAGACCGTCTCACCCAGGAGGAAGGTCGGGTGACTGTGGCCCAGACGCTCGAAATTGTCTACGGACTCGTGAATAATGTCAAGGTGGTCATAGATGGTATGCAAAAGTTCTCAGCTAGTGATGGCATAGCCGTGTTCATATCTTGAATCTTGATAGATGGAAAAACATCAGCAGACGGCATCTGGAAGGCTTTGGGTGAGCAATTACCGGTTCGGAGCTGTTCGTCGCAGAAGTTAACCAGGACGGTAGATACGATGCAACAGATTTCGATCGATATACACAAGCTGAAACGTTCGTTATTGATCGATTCTACGGTTCTACGGTTGAGGGATTGAGTTCCTGAGATACTGATACACTTGTTGCAGGTGATCGCTTGCAAAGGGAGTCCCGAAGTTGGCTCTCCCCTCCGGATCCGTCACCAAACTACAATATTGCGCGTGAAACCCATCAAGACGGAACTGCAACGTGGTTCTACGAGGGAAGCGTCTTCGCTGAGTGGAACGTATGTGGTTCCCTATTATGGATCTACGGAAAACGTGCGTCTCTACAATTAGTTTCGCAACAATCCTCATTCCTTTTCCTCACTGTAGCGGGTTCTGGGAAGACTATTTTGATGTGCGTGGCGCTCATCACCTTCGACTGCAGATATTCAAGCGCTCTTCCAGGTCCACAATCATCCGAGAAATTGACAGGATGTGCAAGGCCGGATTAGCTTTAATGGCCTACTTTTTCTTCGACTTCAAGGATACTCAGAAACAGCACCGACATGATCTCCTTTCTTCCCTCCTCTTCCAACTCAGCGCTAGGTCTGATGCCTGCCATCACATTTTCTCTCGTTTCTATCTGGACCACGATGAGGGAGCCCGCCAGCCGTCGGACGACGCGCTCTTCCAATGTCTGACGGACATGCTCAAATTACAAGGACAGCCGGCGACGTACATCATCATCGATGCCCTCGACGAATCCCCTAATTTCTCCGGAATGCCAACCGCTCGTGAAAAAGTGCTTCAGTTCCTGGAGGATCTTGTCGATTTGCAACTTCCGAATGTACACATATGTGTTTCCAGTCGCACGGAGATCGACATTTGCTCCATTCTTGACCCTTTGGCGTCGTTCCATGTTTCTCTCCACGAAGAAAGCGGACAAATGGCAGACATCTCGGGATACATCAACTCAGTCGTACACTCCGACCGAACTATGCGAAGATGGACGGCAGAGACCAGGCAACAAGTCGTCGACAAACTATCAGAGAAAGCAGACGGGATGTAAGTGATTCATTCCTCGGATTTTCGGGACTGTCGCTTAATAAATGCGGCAGGTTTAGATGGGTTTACTGCCTGTTGGACATCTTGCGCCGATGCTTCCCCGCAAGCATCCCTAGTATTTTAGAGCACCTTCCAGAGACGTTGGATGAAACATACGAACATATATTGCGTAGGATTGACAAAGTAAAGCAACAGTTCGCCCACCGACTCTTCCAATGTATCGCGGTATCGGTTCGACCACTTCGTGTTGAAGAGCTTGCAGAGATCCTGGCAGTCCGGTTCGATGCAGGAGTGCTCCCTCAGTTTAACACGAGCTGGCGACTAGGCGATGCGGAGGAAGCTGTACTGTCCGCATGCTCAAGTCTCATCACCATCGCCAATGTGGATGGATCCCGGGTCGTCCAATTTGCCCACTTTTCCGTCAAGGAATTCCTGACATCCGATCGCCTCGCCACTGGATGCGAGGACCTCTCCCCCTATCACGTCGTCCCCCACATGGCACATTCCATTCTCGCGCGATCTTCACTCAGCGTCTTACTTCAGCTCGACGACCGCATCGACAAAGATAGCATCAGGAACTTTCCGCTCGCCGATTATGCCGCACGGTACTGGTTCGTACACGGGCAGTTTGAGAACGTGTCGTCGACCATCCGGGAAGTCACGGAACGTCTGTTTGACCTGAGGAAGCCACATTTCGCTGCATGGGTCTGGGTGCACGATATAGACGACCCTTGGCGAGAACCCACCCCTACGATGCACCCGGCGCCACCAGAGGCACAGCCATTATATTACGCCGTCCTTTGTGGTTTACCCTGGCTCATTGAACACCTCATCGCCGCTTACCCTTGTGATGTCGATTCCAGGGGAGGATGGCATGAGACCCCATTGCTTGCGGCACTCATGATGGAGGACCTCGACACCGCTTCGTTGCTCCTTCAACGTGGCGCTGCTGTCAATGTACTGGATAATGAAGGATGGAGCCCACTACATCGAGCATCGTTCTACGGACACATTGACATTGTTCGGTTTTTACTCGAACACTGTGCGGACGTCAATCTTCCGGGCCACAAGGACCTCAATCCATTGGCACTGGCCTGTACTAGCGGGGACCTGGAGATATCACGGCTTCTTGTTCAGTATGGGGCAGATGTGAATTCCCGGAACGGAAAATACTTGTTCACTCCACTGATGATGTCAACAACTTTGGATATCGCTCGACTCTTGATCGATAACGGTGCAGACATGAACTCCGTCAATAAACTAGGCCGGAGCGCACTTCACTTGTTAGCACTCCAAAATCGCCCTCACATTGTAAAGTTCTTACTTGAAAGCGGTGCAGATTTCAACATATGTGACAACGATGGCCTAATGCCCTTAGACATCGCGACTGACCAGGGAAACCACGACGTTGCTTACATCCTATCCAGCCGCATGGCAGCCACAACGCCTTTAGACTATGCGACGAACTCAGCCATGACATCGTTGGCCCCCCTCAAACGACAAAATCCTTCCCCCAAGTTGGTGCAACCACCTCAGAAAAGCGGAGAAGAAGTAAATACCCCCGAGAAGGAGCAGCCTTCGCTCTATACCGCATCAGAGAATGGACAGCTCGACATTGTACGGTATTTGATTGACGGCGGTTCTGACGTCAACGCAACGTACAGGAATCGCATGACCGCATTGCATGCAGCGTCGTACAAGGGGAAACTTGAGGTAGCAAAGTTGCTAATCGAGCGCGGTGCGGACGTGGACTTACGAAGCCGAGCCGGCTGGACCGCATTGCATTATGCATTGAGAGAAACACATCTAGAGGTTGCGCGGTTATTACTCGACCACGGTGCCGATGCGAACGCAAAAACGAGGAATGATGGCAATACGCTGCATCTCGCATTGTTTTACCGTTCAGAGTCGGCCGGCGTAGAAACCATCCAGCTCCTACTAGACCATGGCGCAGATGTGAATGCAAGGAACAACAGAGGACTGACTCCGAGACAAGAAGTGATTAGACTGAATCCCAGCCTGAGCAGCTTTATCGAATTACTTTTGGACCATCAGTTTGGAACATATGATGCATACGCTTGACAGGAAACAGTCACCAAACAAGTAGTATTCATCCAACCTTTAATTATTACGTACCACTGACACCATGAAAGTGAGCAGGATTCGGTTGTATCAACCTCAAGTTTTGCGGGGCGGCATTCCTGCCGCTGGAACCCCCCTGAGACTTGGAGTTCAAGGATTTTTTAGAGGTGCATCACACAAACGCAAACGGCGGTTCGGCTGGATTGGCAACATACAATAGTCGAGCATCTTGCGCTGCCGCAGCTCAAAAAGTTACTCATAAGATATTTTTACTCTATTTGTACTTATATGCTCCGTAATTCTAGGAGACAAGCCCCAGCGGTTTTCCGAACGCTGAGGTCTGTATTCACCTTACTGTTCGGATTCTGGCTTTTAATTACTGCGTAGTACTGGTTACACGCACGTTTCTTGTACTAAGCCTCCTAGAATAAAGAGTCCTTTACAAGCCGTCTGAACAAAACACATATGTCCCAAAGCGGAAACACGTTGCAGCCCATGCTTCCAATCCCGACGCTTCTGCAGCCCTCAGGGGTCGCGGTCGCGGGGCTGGACCTACCGACGCTAAACGCGGCTCTGACACCTCCTCTTCTCTTTTCTTGGGATGTTTAAAGCGTTCAAATACAACTGAGGCAATACGAGCTTACATTGGGACGCAGCATGTCATAATCCTCAACCTCCTCGGCCCGGCCCGTTTGTGTAATTATGCTTTCCCCACATTCATCGATATTCATCGCTGAGGAGCTTCTGGCATCATCGGAGAAAGTGGTCAATGGTTAGTCTGGGTCGTATGTTGATGGTGCAATGAAGGAGTTGGAGGATGCGGAGGGGCAGGACGCACGACGCTGTTTCTGAGGGAACTTCGTGGACCTAGACCTTTAATGAGCTCCGCCTGGTGAGGTACCTAACGCATATAGGGCCAAGACTTGGTGCGTGGAGTGACTAAGGAAAGAGCAAGTACGTTTAGCGCGGGCGTTTTAGAAAACGCTTCTCGTACTTGTGGAATGTAAGATGGTTAATAAACGGCGCTTGGCTCTTCATGCGTGTCATGGCGCAGGGCCTTCCCTTGCAGAGGGTACGCGGGTCCACGAGTACCGACAGCAGTATCTGGACGAAAAGTAGCAGATCTCGGATTGAGACTTGAGTCCTTGAGGGAGGAGCCAATGGAGATCAAGTAGAGGATGGGAGCCCACGGCAACTCCTCGTTCAGCGTCGAAGCAGAATCACTGATAAAGTGAAAGAAAAGTGGAAACAGACAACCTGAGCAGCGCTGACGGGGCGTAGGGAAGCAGCTAGATGTAAAGCAGATGACGGACTCCAGACGCGTGAGTGATATTCCTGGATACACGAATGGGTAGCTACAGTTAGATAAAAGGAAAGCCGAGTGGACACTTGGCGGAAACAGGGGATACTTCCGCATCGGGGCTGAGGTGTCTAGGAGAGGTCGTGGCTGGTGGGAAAGCCCTTTTGGAGCAAGTTGACGAGCGTTGAAAAAATGGGTGGGCGATGTCAAGAGTGAGGGCCGTAATGTGAGGAAAGAAGTAAAACAAGCTTTCGGGTCCCTAAGCAGAGTCTTAGGGCATCGGGAAGCAGGTTTGCGTTAGGTAGGAGCAGTTCGAAGGAACTTGATGCTAGAGCCTGAGAGGTCCGGATGCCACCATCATGACGGTCCGAGTCGTAGTGTGGGGAACGCGACGCGGCCCAAGGCCACGCGCCATACGCTTACTCAAAGTATTCACCGTTCTAACCCTACTCTCGTTCCTCGCTCCGTTTCTTGAGCGCTTGAGCAGCAACCTCCCACCCTCCTTTCTTTAAATCGCACATCTTTTAATGGCTAGACGAATAAATAAATCACAAGGCCCAGCCCTGTGACGAAGGTGTACATTCTGACCTGTCTTATACTCTCTGCTGACCTTTCTTTACGCAGAGATTAGATCAAGAGATGCTTATGAAATGAGCACTCCAGAGTGGAGCTTCGGGGGCCATCGGAAGTAATGCACCTGTAGGCTGTGGGGGAAACAGACGGCGAAGTTCAGGCAAGGCAGGCTCGTCAACTAAGTATCCAGTGGGGGCTCAGAACTCCAACTTTAGGGAGCATAGCACCTTATCGAAGCCTTATCGTCGTAGTACCGATATCTTCACATTAGAAAATGCAGGAGAAACGTGAGTCCTGCACGCACGAACGGCATCCGGTCCAGTCTCGAGATATCCTCGAGAGTCAGAGCCAGCGTCGTTGCCTGGACGACAGTACCCCAACACGAGAGTGCCCCAGTGCACATAGAAGTACACAAGAGCTGGTACGAGCTTCCGAGTCGGCATGTGCTCGTCCTGGAATCGCGCTCTGGACAACACACGGCTACGCCGCGTTTCCCGGAGTTTTTGTCCAGGCTGCGCTAGCGACGGTTAATCGTTAAACACTGGCAGGGGCGCCATTCGATGCCAGTGCCAAAGTCGAATATAACATGTTGAGGAGATCGTCTGAGATCCTGTAGATTTGACACTGATGGCCATTCACGTTCTCCACGAATATATGCAGCATACACTTGTTATTCCCTTTCGTCTACACATTAAAAAATCATTATTATAAGGAGTATCACGAGGCGCAACCGCCTCCAAATGCAAAACCCAAACCAGATCCGCAAGAAAAAAAAGCACGACAAGCCACCATTCGACTAGAATCATGAATGAACCCACCTACCTGCGCTACCCGCGAACCACACACGCCCTTTGGGCAATATAATCGTCGTGAGCGTAGGACACGCACGTGCCCAATGTTCAGCGACCTTCGCCTCGTCATCGAGTTCATAGCACGACGCGCCGGTAGCCATGAACGTCAAAGAGCGCAGGCCATCGAACGCCTCCAGCAGCGGGGACGACGCGAGCAGGGTTTCCTGTGGCGCAGACACTCTCAACGCGGGCAAGAAAAAGGGGGACAATGAGGACATACGAGGTTGTAGTGTTGCACGAGGGCAACGATATGTAACGCCTCGAGGTGTGGGAGACGCGCAGCAAGCTGCGGGAATAGTTCGTTCGGAGCTGACGCGTCGACGATGAGGATCGTGAGGCGCCGGACGGGCATCGACGTGCGTGCGAGCACTTCTAGCGCGCGGTATCCGTGCTCCGAGAAGAGCGAGAGCGATATGCCCTGCACTGGGCGCGTCGCGATCACCTGTGGCAGCGCCAAGTCAGCGCTAGTAAGTGAGTACGAGAGGAGGTGGAGGTGACTTACCTCGCGGAGGGTATCTGGGTCTACGTGCACCGAGCGGAATGTCCCGAGGTGCGGCAGCGCGGATGGCTGGAGGGTGAATGGGCTCGAAGTGTACACGGGCATGCCGCGTAGCGAGAGATCGCGGATCTCGGGCTGCGACTCGAGGAACGCAGCTAGATCCGGATCAAGCCTGTCGTCCACCATTCAACGCGCGCACAAAAAGAAAGAACAGAAAGGCGCACCTGATGGACGTCTCAAAGGAGCGCAGCCGGAAGGGTGCGTCTCGCGGGAATATCCACGCGAGCGCGCGATGCTTGTTCTCGTGCACGGATACCTCCACGATCAGCGTGCGTAGACGCGGCAGCAAGCATAGCACTTTGGCTATGAGCACTTCGAGCGCGAACAGCACCCGGTTCTCGGTAAAGTTGACTTTGAGTGCTTTGACGAGCGAGAGCCGTGCTGCGGGGGCATTTGCGAGCGACAGGAGGAGACGCACGGAGCGTTGGGCAGGGAGCTCGCCGAGGTTGCTGTACAGTTCTCGCTCGGCGATGGAGCTGAGGCGTTGGTTGACGAGGAGCAGAGGATGGAGGTCGAAGGGCCAGGAAAGAAATGAGAGTATGTTGTCTACGAGCTCCAAGGGTAGGGACGTCAATACGCTGTAGCCGACGACGTCCATGACTGGCGCAGCGATTAAATACAGCAAGGGATATGGAGCAACCCCGCCAACAATTCACACTGCCACCGGCCCGTTCCCCCGCTTTGTTCTCCTGCTTGGCAGGTCTTGGCACAACGGCCGCCACACCCGGCGACCATGCGTATCCTGGGAGCTCACTCAGCTGGCGCTCATCGGCGAAAAAAAACAAAACGAAAACGCTTAAATAGTTCTGCACCACATGGTACCCATCATTACTAGTTTTCCCTCTCACCAATCGCTCAAGACAGTGGTCATTGCCTCCCACTACGCTCTCTGCTTATAAAGAATGCATTCCTTTTCGTTACTCTCACTCGTCGTGTTGCATCACCTCGTGATATGTACAGCTGCATCTCTGTTCTATGCTTGAGATCGATTACTTACGCCCGGGTTTGCCAGTTGTCCGCGCAGACACGTCGCTTTTCATACCTGGCTTTGACCCCCAGCCACTAAGCGTGGGAGATCTCGGCACAGATGGGCAGGGCCGCACCACATGGGAAATCGTCCCAGGCTCTCTCACTGGCACGTTCACCGAGCCCGCGTTCATCGGTACTGGTACGCGTTTTATTCCCCTCTTAGTACAATGTCTCACCAATGGACCAGCCACCCTGGTCGAGGGCCCGAATGACGCGCATTTGGTTTACAACAATCCCGAGATATCGGTCACATTGGATATCCAGTGCGAGATCAACAACGGCAACGCGGCTTGCACGGGCATCGGAGGCTTCGAAGAAGTCACAACGGTCGTCTCCCCCACTCAGCCCGTGGAGCCATTTGTTGTGCAGGGTGGTGGTCCGTTGACAGTGTCGTCGTCACAAGCTACGCCGTCAGGTAGTTCCGTACTGCCGTCCGAGACATCGAAGGCTTCCGGGTTTATCACCACCACCAAAGCGCCCTCAAGTTCAGCTACATCGTCCCCGTCGTCGGCTGGTTCGAACGATGCAAGATCGAATATTGTAGTTCAGATACCTCTCGTAGTAGCATTCGCTGTGATGACAGCGGTACTCGTGTAACTTAAGTTAAGTTAGAATGATCGAGTGGCTTGCGCCGGGTGTCATAAGCCACGTGATTTAATTCCCACCCCGCCATTTAGTTTGGTTTAATCGTTTGTTCTCCCACGCTTTGGCTTGCTCTCTGCTCACCAATCCGCCTGAACCACACAGCTCCAGTAACAGATGGCAGCCACCTCCAAGATCCCCTGGGACAAGCTCAAGGCAGACACCCTCCGTGCTATCTGCCGTGACTTTGGCGCGAACCCCGGAAAGCGCAAGCGCGAGGGCATGCTCGAATTTCTCCGCGCAGTAGAGACAGCAAGCCGTGCGTCCCGCCCCCGCTCTCCCCATCCCCCCGCCGTTCTCTACTGACAGTGTCCTTTGCAACATCCTCTCCCCGCACTATCGCACTCCCACAGTCGATGAGGCCCTGAAGCTCAATATCGAAGACAAGGACGACACCTCTCCCCGCCGGCCATCTACTAAGCGCGCGCGCGCCACCGAGGAAGGGGCTCCACCAGCCGTGGCAGCAGAGTCCTCCCCTGAGGCGGCGGGCGGCCGACCAAAGCGCAAGGCCGCTGCCCCGCCACCTGCGACAGAGGCACCAGCGAAGGGTCGTGGCAAGAAGCCCAAGACCGACGGCGCCGCTGCGCCACCTGCGTCGAAGGGCAAGAAGAGCAGTGTTGAGAAAAAAGCGGCGGGGAAGGCTGATGAGGATGCGGCTGCTAGGGAACAGCAGGAGGCAGATGAGGTCGATGCACTCGCTGACGAGCCCGCGGAGAACGGCGCGGCGGATTCCGCTGGCCAAGGTAGCTAACCCTCTTCCCCCCCGTCTTCCTCGTACCACCCCTGTGCGCGCCTTCGTCCTTGCTGACTTTGTCATCTGTTAGGGGCTTCAGATGCTCCTAATGCTCCCGAACCAAATGTGCCAAGTGTCGTCATTGAAACGACCCAAGTCGAGGCCGTTATCACTGCCTAGGCGCCCGAAAACCCCTTTCTTGTCAGGGTCCCTTCCTCGGGCCTCAGCGCTTTTCTTCTTCATGTGCCTTTACGTTTAAACTTTTTGTTTTTCTTTATCTTTCTCCTGTTATGTGTAAAACCCCTGTTGTTTGGTTTGTGTCGCCTCTCGAGCGTGAACGTTGCGGGTCTGTTTACCGCGTCGTAAAAACAAAATACATATCGTTATTTCTCATTGGATGGATGTTACAAGTACTGTTAGTCTTGATCATTATCATCGTCAGCCCTCATTCATCCTTCCAATGAGTACTCGATCCGTTTGTCATGAAGTTCTTCTTGCATCTTCAACACTCTATCCAGCATCTGCTTCCCATCCAAGCTTAGTGTCTCGCGAAATGTATCCTCCTTCATCCACTCCAGCCCGTGCTGTAAAATGTTCCTTGCTCGCGTGGATCCACCACGTGCGTCACCCATGGACGCATGTAATGTCGCACGCGGTCTCTGCGTGCTGTATGTAGCACAGTGGAAGATATTGTTATTGTAGAACACCGTTTCACCAGCTAACAAGATCAGCATCGATTTGTGTACAGACACCATCGGCCAGCTCGGACGTACGTTTGAGGGTTACCCCTATAGCACCAGGCATGGCGAGTGGGTCTGTGGGTGCGATCGCATTGCTAGACATGGCACGCTGCGCCGCAGTACGCGGAACCCGATGCGAACCAGGGACAACGTAGAGTGAACTGTCCTCGAGCAGCGCGCTGTGCGCCATCGACCAACCGTCACCGTGAGCAGGGTACGCAGGCAGCATACTTACGTATTCCACTGGACCTGTCACGAAGCAATCGTCGAGTCTGAGCAGAAGATTCCACCAAGGTGTAACATACCCCATAATGCCGCACTTCGAGCAGCGCACGCTCTTCGTCCTCATCGGCCGAGTTCCTGACATCATCTCGATGCCAGCACAGCGAAAAGTCAGCTCGGAGCGGGTGCACGAGGACATTAAACAGTTCTGTACTTCTCGATCAGTCAATGCAAAGGGCTCGCAGGTCGCACAACGCACCCATCTGAAGGTCCTCGTTGTGGCACCCCAAGAGCATCTTCGCCGCTCCACGCAGCGCATCCCCCGCATACCACCGCGCGAAGCCCGGCTCCCCGAGCGCGGGGTGCATCACATGTTGCACGCCCCACACGTCGTCCCCAGTACCGTAAGGCGGGAACTGCTTCCCTACGACGCGCGCGTGTGGCCAGGACCCGGAGCGTGTGCGTGCGGCTGCGCGCTCGGCCGCTGCGAGGAGATTGACCTGCTCAGATGGCGTGAGGAGCCCTTGGACGATGACGTAGCCGTGCGTCTCGTAGTGCTCTTTGATTGAGGCGGGGAAACTGTACATGGAGAGGTGAGAGGCGGACTGGACGGCCCGGGGATCGAGGGCGCCAGCTGTACGAGCGAGCGCGACGTGTGGCAAGTCATAAAGGTACACTTGGACGGTAGGCCGTTTGCCTTCGCGTCTATACACGCACGCACCTTGAGCTTGTCTACTGGTCCCAAGCCTGGCGGGGACCATTCATGCCATGGCGACGATGATATCTTCCCCGACAGTAGCAGCATTACCGCCAGAGCCAGCGGCATCTCAGAGCTACTTTCAGATAGTCAATTCCAACCTCCTCAGGCTAGGCTCTCTCACCCTTGAGGACTTCCTTCGCGACCCATACCAGGAACCGGCCGCACAAGAGAACTTCCTCTCCAACCCTCTCTACCACGACGCGCCAGTCGCGCCTCCGCCAATCGTCGTCGAAGACAAAGACGGCGAGAACAACAAGTCTGCGCCGATTCCCGCGCCGATATTCGTTCTCCATCAGATATGCTCTCAGACATTCGGCAGCATCGACGCTCTCACCTACGAGATCATCGAAGAGGAAGGGAAAGAAAGTGCGCCGCCCTCCACCCTTTTCTTCTCCCCGATTTCTCACACACTACTAACAGAAAAACGATGCATCCTCACCATCACGCGTCCCAACGGCGCCACGCGCTCCTACACGTCAAAACCCGAGTTTGCGCGCAAGGCAGCAGCGCGCGCCGCGGCTGCCTCCGTGGCAGTCGACATGGGCGCGATAGATTTCATCAAGTACGGTTCTCCGGACGCCGTGGTGAAGCGCGGACTCGTCCTCGCGCCTCTCGACGCGCCCGGCTCCGTCCAGGCGCCATTACCGACTGCCGCAGAGGAGGACCCGTCTGTGCAGGAGATTGAGAAGTGCTGCGTTGAGTGGCGCGCAGGTCGCGTCAAGCCCCGGTGGATATTTCTTATCGACAGCAAGCCAACAGGAAGTGAGTCTCCCCCCCGCTCTGCGCGTCTCTATCACCCTCTCATTGTAAAACAACAACAACAGAGTATGGATGCGCGCTGCAGATTAAACTCTCGCTGCATTTGTTTCGTGCATTCTCAGTCGACGTCGACTATGCAACGTTCGAAGAGGCCAAAGCCGCGTGCGCCGCGGATGCGATTGCAGAAGGTGCACTGGATTTCATCAAGTTCGGAAATGGGCAGACGGCGCCAGCAGAGAAGCGACTCTTCGCATCGCCAGAGGACGAGTCGCAGCCTGCTGCTCCGCCGCCGATAGCGCTCACGCTACAGGGCTTTTTTGAGGCGCTTCCACGTCCGCTCCCGGAGGCCGTTGACAACAAGACCGTGGGAGAGATCAACGCGCCCGGCTGGCTGAACATGCTCATCCAGTCCGCACGCGGCGGGAAGCTCGCGCTCAAGTTCATTTGGACGACTGATACGAAGCTCGGCAGTATGTGGTTTATTTTAATTCAATTTTTTTTTGGACAGTATATACTCATGCATGCTGGTAGCGCATGGTGCCGTGTTACGCCTCACGCGCCCTGGAGAGGTTCGCACGTACATGGTTGATCCACAGTTCGCGAAACGCGTGGACGCTAAGAACGCTGTATGCCTTACAGCACTAGCTGCGGGCGTAGGTGCATACGTGCGCGGCATTGGCGAAGCCGTCGAGGCGAAGATATCACCCGAGATGCGCTCGCGAATATTCGACTGTATATACCCGTTGATGTTCACAGAGTACAGCAAGTTCTGGCCGAACAAGCAACCGGAGATGTTTGAATACACGAAAGATTGCGGAGGTGCGTGTGACCCCCTTAACTTAGCTCGCCGTCCTCGCTTAGCGCCCTGTACTTCCTCCCGCCTAGCGTGTGGATGCATCCTGCGGCTCAAGTTGACGGGGAAGCCTGAAGAGCGCGAGTCACGCTCGTGGACAGTGCCGTCTGAATACCGCAACAAGAACGACGCAAAAGTCGCCGTCGTGCAACTCGCATTCGAACAAGGGGCCCTGGAATTTCTTCGCTTCAGCGGAGAGCCTCCGCCAGAGGGATATAAAGTAGAGATGCCCCCGCCGCGCGAGACAAAGAAGGCAAAGCGCAAAGCTACAGAAGCGGCAGAGAATGACGACGGAAACGCGAAAAAGAAGCAGAAATTGCTAAGCCAGTCTGTGCAATTCCTTGCCTCGACCCTGCCGCCCAAACCTGCGATCTTACTGCCTCCGAAGCCTTCTACGGCCGTGCTTGTACCTGCAAACGCGCCGCAAACGCACCCCGCGTCGGCTGTACCGATGTTCCTACCGCGTCCCGGCTATATCGACCCGAAACCTGAGCCGGGAGAGCTACCCGACGATCCACCGCGGCGCCAAGCGGCCCCGGTAGAACCCTTCCAGCGAACCCGTGAACTGCCGCTGCCGCCGCCGCCTCCTCGGCTCTCTATGGATCCCCGAAGCGAGCACAGAGTATTACCATATGATTATGATTACGGCGTATACGGGCACGGGCACCAGTATGAGGACGACGTTGGCGGCGTGCGGTACGACGACCCGGGCGTTTATCCCGACCCGGATCCGTACTACGCGCCGCCGCCAGCCGCGCATCCGGAGCCCTGGCACGCGCACGCGCGCCCCTACCCTTCCGAAGACGACGACGAATACCGTCGCGCCACTTACTATGCGAGCGACTACGCCGCTGGGTATGATTACGACTATGCGCGGCACCACGACACAAGATACACTCCGCCGCCGCCGCCACCACCAGAACCTGCACGTGCACATGCGTATGAGGACTTGGACCGGCGCGAAGGTTACGAAGACACCGAGTATGCTTATGCGCGCTCTGCGGAATACAATTATGCGCATATGCCCCCTGCTCTTCATCGTACACAACAACAGACATCCCCGCCTCCGCCTCTACTCTCGCCCCCGCCACCCTCTCCACCTCCGGACGTGCAGAAACCGCAGCGGTGGGCTCCTCCGCCACCAGGTCCGCCGCGCGTATGGCAGCCAGGACCTCACGCGCCGCCTTCGCCGCCGACAACGACGACAACGGCCACACCGCCCGCTACTTCGTCCATGGGTAGCTCGTCTGCGCACCACCAGCACAGCAAGACGCCTACCCCTACGCCCACGCCTCTCTCGGAGCCCACCAGCTGCAAGGAAGAGCTAATCGGTAGGTTCGCGCTATTCGAGCTTTACGAGTGGCAAAGGTACTGAACTTTCATGGACGGAACAGAATATTGTAAGGCGAACGCGTACCTGTGTCCACGGTTCCTCGACGAGCCGCTAGACGAGGGTCTCACGGATGCTGCTGCACCGCGGTATAAAGTGTGGATCGTGCTGGGGCAGGAACGCCTCGAGTTGCCCACTACGTATGTTAAAGTCGAGGATGGCGAGGAGAAGCTCGCACGAAAGGTTTTGCAGCGTCTGCGCGCGCAGGACGCGGGCAAGGCGAAGAGGGCGCCGGAGTAAAACGGGCGGAGGAATGAGTAGATTGGCGTTTTGTTATCATTTTTTTTTCGCTCTGTCGCACTGGTTCAACTTGTATCGCGTTCTGTTTTTTTTTTCAAAGGGTTGTAACATGATGCCCCCGCATGTTTGAGTGTTTGTAGCAGTAGTCTGAAATCACGAATTCCTGTAGCCAACGAGTTGTACTAAGCCAACGAGTTTGTAAGCCAACGATGATGTTCATTCCGGAGGCCTGCTGCCTGATCCGGAGTGGGGATGATCGAGCGATTGATCGAGATGCGCCGCTTTGCATAGACGCATACAGCACCGTAAATGATGAGGCTCGCAGCCTTGGAGCAAAGATGCCCCTTAATCAAAGGCCAACGGAACGATGAATCAATTAATCAACATCGACGAGTCTCGGGCAACTTCTGGTAGTCACTACAGTAAGATGATCGGACCCTCGAATCCGCAGCTGCAGCCCTTGAGCTTGATGCTCCTCGTTGATGCATTGTCATCGCTTCAACAGAATCAGATCTTTTTGTCGATGTCTGGTACTCACCCAGCAACCGGAGCCGGCCGGAGAGGCACAGGAAGGAAAATGACAGCACAATCGAGCCTGGAGAACTAGGGAGAGCGCAAACGTACGCTGATGAAAGCCAGCGAGCATCCTCAAGCTACGGTAACTTGAGGGTTGAACGTTGACCAACGTCGTTGTGCACACATTCAGGAACAGGGTATTGAATCTTTTGCAAGCGGTGTACTGTTGCGAATTGTCTGATTCACTGTTGCCAATGTCTGATTCACGGGGTCGCTAGTAGCGACGGCTGATCAATCGATCAATGACTTACAGCGCTTATGAGACGTTTCGTGGATCCTTCGCAGCCGATGAGTTGGGAATACTAGGATAAAGAATGGACCATCGGCGCTCAGACGAAACACAAGAACAATGTCAACGAGAGATGTTTTGTCGTCGACAGTGATGTGCCCGTTGCTTAGGAAATTAATGACATGTTGACATGGACATCTACTGTCACCTTATGTAGAAAGAACTGAAACAGAAGATCACAGATGCCTGTCACTATCATCTACTATATTGGACCCGTCCTGCGGATGAGCCATCGGTAAAAACGCGTGTACAGAGAACTACGGTGCGAGTAAGCTCCATTAGGGAACATAAAGCACGAACAAAGTCCAAAAACCATGTAGTGTAAATTTGGTGCAGGAATAGCTGAGCAGAACGCACACTGAACGGAAAAAATAAATGTCTCCCCCTACTGCAGCGAGTTGAGCGCCGCTTCTACTGCTCCGTTTGTTAAATATTGAACACTGTTGTCCTCTAGATAGTCGTCAAAGTCGCCAAACTGGCCAAGCAGGTCCGCGCGGCGAGCGAGGTGCAAGGAGCGACCGGGGATCGACTTTGTGAACCTGAGCTTGCCCTCCACTGGACGGAAGGCATTAGACGAGATGGGGACGTAAGACTAAAAATAATGTTAAGGTTAGGTGCAATGGTCGGGTATCGTTGGGAGGACGTACTACAAGTGCCCCGCCGTTTTCGTCGTTCAACTTGGAACCGTTGACCTGTGGGACAAGTGAACAACAACGTTGGCAGGAGAAAACAAGCTCTTAAAGCTCACCACCAGTGCAACAGGTGTTTCGAAAGATTCTTTTATTTTGCATGCCACGCGTTCGCCAACAGGAGACAACGTAGTGTCGCCGAGACGTTCTGGCGCCTGATAGTAACCGACGATATGAAGTTGACGAGTACGGGCGTAGTTGGCGACCTTTTCCACGAGACACGGTCAGCTCCGTTGATGCAAAAGAGAGGAGACAAATAAAAAAAGGCTGAACGCACCATTCCGAGACCAACTTCCATCATAGGGCTAAGATTCGACCAATGATGTTGGAGAGGAACCGCGTCGACTACGTCAACGGTCCGACCAGACGCGGCAGGTGCGCCAAGGAGCACACCGTTGACTGTTTGGTGAGGGTGTTTGAGGGCATGGAGTATGATTTTGGCGTAGGCGAGGTCGGCGAGTTGAAAGCTTGGGCTCAACATACAGCGGAATTGTCCAGGCTCCGAGGGAGTCCGAATGACGGGATCCGGCCGGCCCGGGATAACAACCGAGACACGTTGCTTGGCGAATTTCTGAGATTTGCGGGGCATTTTTCCTTCAAGTTCCTCTCTCGATGTTTTTTGGTTGCTGGTGCACCCAGATCCCAGCTCACTCTACCTTTTGTATCATTTCTGAGGCTCGTTGCGATCCACCCTGATCCTAGGAACGGGTATTCAGAGTTATACTAGCCCGACCTTGGCGCGTCCGGCCATGTAGCGGTTTACTCAGCCGGAGTACAGGTCATCGCACGCCGCCTCCGGTTTGATGGGCACCTTCCCCTCTCAGCAACGATATGTGTGCCACATGTAGGTCTCGCCACACCTATCTCTCAAACTCCGCGCTGCGGAAGGTCTGTGATATGTGAAACAGCGTCAGATCTTGATTATGATGAGAGCAACGAAGGTGCGCAGTTGTCACTATCATCGTCCTTCGAACAGAGCTATCCCCTTGGCTATCCCCATACGTCTCTGTCGCATCAGATATGTCACTTAATATCTTCGTTGTGTGGAGAGTGAGTCTTAGCTTCGACCCACATCAATTAATTTACGTGAACGGCCACCGTGATCAATTGCTGGGTCTGCCAGTTGTGATGGCCCTGGCGCCATGAAGTTATGTCGTGCTGCATTACACGCTTTCCGGGCCACTGGCAGGCTTCCTTGAGACGCACCTTCCCTGGGACTCGGGTACCAATCAAGTGGCGGGTCCAATTGCAGGACAGCTACTTTTCATCATCGATCGGACCCTTCACTTTAGGTTTACTCTTCAGAAGGCTCTGGAATTCTGTGATGGCAGCACAACGGGGCGACGACGACGACCCTCTTCCAAGTCCGAGGCGCAGCTACTAGGAAAGCGGCCCTCTCGCCCAATTGACTGATTTCGGAATGGGTCTTCGGAATGGGTCTTGCCGACGTTTTGAAGTTTTCGTGTACTCGGGTACGCATACAATGCCTCCTCTTATATACCACTCACGCAGAGAGCTAGCTCACAAGCACACGAACTCCGCGATACGCAGTTTCGCCAGGACACTTGTGTGAGTAATTTGCCGCAATTTTCCCTAGTACCTACACCAAGTACCACCTTAGTTGTATCAGGTCCCCTAGTCGTCTCCACACCGGAGTAGCATTGACCGGAGAGCCGTACGAAATGAGCACCTTACTCGTCTTAGCCTTACTATGAGCTGTGGTTTTGGATGACAGTACCGTACTGTGCTGTGCAAGATGGCCGACTTCCGGCGGACGCCGAGGAAAGAGCACTCACTGCAAAACTAGACAAAATGCGATTGTTCTGGACCATTATTACCGACCAATAGGCTTGAAGCAAGCCCTTGATACCGTTGGTCGTTCTTGCATATCACTGGGCGCTTTACTTCTCCGGGCTCTGAGGGTGAAACACTCGATATTTCCCATGACTACAATCGACTAACTTACGTGGACGAGGCGACCAACGCGTTACAGTACAGTACTGTGCGTCTGTTCACTTGTTAGGTTCAAGTTCTTCCACGGCTTTCATCAAAATAGATCCCATCGATGTGTGTGAGTAAATTAACAGTGCTTATCGATAAATACGAGTACAGTACAGAAATGTGCAGAGCTTCGTTGCCGGGGTCTGTTCGTCGTCTTTCTCATGTCATTTCAATTCGAATCAATGGGCCTTTCCAGTGCTTTGTTTGCTGGGATTTTTACGGCCCCATCGAGAGCGGCCTAGGCAATCAGTCCTTTTCCCACTTTATGACGTCTTTCGTGGTCTGCGGATATATCACGCGACGTACTAAGTCGGTCGCACCCACCGACCAGTTGAAAAGATGTTGCCCTCTTCAACTATGACGATAGAGAGCCCCCAGCTGGACTACTGCCGCAGTTCTTCTACAGTATTGCATTATTTCTGCGTAAACTTTTTACTGTTGAGTACTATGTAAGTCGCCTATTAATTTAAGCCTGCCGGGCAAGATTTCTTGTTCTTTCTCGTTGTGTTTTGGGTTTACGTTTTTTTTTTTGCAAATTCCAAGTTTGTTGAACGGAGGTCAAGACGGAGGTGCTTGCAAGGGCCTCCAGAGGCTTGATCGTGATGACCAACTTCATGTTCCTTAAGACGCGAGATCCTCGACTTCCAGTGGCGTAGAATATCAATGGACCCCGTTCATTTTTAACCCTTCCGAGTCCGTGCTGCCCTACCTCGTTCTGTGCGCTGCACTTCAAGTTAGACTCAGACGCAAGCTCAGACGCTGATGCGCTGGAGGTGCGGCCATTGCCGCCACGTCGGCCGACACAGCCCAACTCCGCTTGCCGCACTTCGGGGCAGCCCCACTTCATTCTTTCGTTTTCTTAATGCCCATGCTCAGAGACTCGGAGCGCTTGCAAGAAACGCTACTCGCATCATTACCACAGGTTGAGGCTTTTGTGGTTTGCGCTTCGTCAATGCATCAATGCACCAACGCTCACGTCGGACAGGGCAACACGTTACGAGCTGAACCATGAAACGATAGCCACGAGAGTTGAGAACATGGCTGCCCGACCCTCATAACTTAGTGACCACCCTGCATATTGGTCGTGGGTGGTTCGCGAGTGATGTTGGCTGGGTAGGTGGACTCATTTGTGATTTCAGCTGGGGGAGATATTGTCAGAGATTAATATAATCATCGTGTTGCGTTTCTGGTTTTAGTGAACTCGCAGACTGATGGGACTTGGAAGGAGAAGGTGCAGCCGCAGGTGCTGAATCGTCTGCTGACAAGACTGCTCCACCCTTTCATTCACCTCGCCTAAGGGCTCGAGTTTGGCGGGTACGTAGCCCGTACGTCCTCCCAATGCTCTCGAATTCTCAACCCCCCTCCCCACACGCACACACACACGTACACGTCACTCCTATGCCCAGCACAGAATGCAGCCCAGGGGACTGACTAAACTGAGCGCATCCTTCGTCCTACTTCATCAACGCGACAACGGACCCACCAACTTTCAATACCCAATCTCCAATTCCGTGCGTCCCCTCGAGATCGCAGGCTACGACACGTCAGCATCTGCTTCTTCCGAAAAGCTACCCACATATGCATTGCGCTGCCGCATCTGCGACCCTGCCTTGTACAGCGAGGGGCCCCCAATTTCTCCATCGCTCCCACACTCAGGCTAGAGAGAAGGGTGATGTGTATCTGAGACAGTCAGTGTTAAGCCCGCCTGGCACGTTTTCCGGCTCCCGATGCCGTATCAGATCACGTTCCCACCTTACTACCATGCCCCTTAGCCGCGCATCTGCTTATGCGCCACCGCAGGCCATCACCCTAGACGGTGCTCCTTCATCTACGCCAGAATGATGTCGTGGATCGCGCTGCCATCACCTTTCTCTGCCCTGCTCTGGCGGACGGTGGCTACCTCTTACTCCATCCGCCCATCGCACACCTCTTCGCCTCAGCTCTCTTCCCTGTCGGAGCTCGTCTTTGATAGACACGAATCGCCTTTTGTTTCTGTTGTATCCGGCTCCACGTGGTTCGCCAGCGACCTCCTGCTGCTCCATTCGTACATCTTGGCCTGGTATGTCATGCACCTCGGCCATCACGCGCTGTCCTCGCGGATTTCTATGCGGCGACAGACGCCACGAAGCGCCGCCGCCGCCGCCAACTGAAGGCGCCTAGTAACCGTTATACGCACGTGATCAGATCGCGAGTCGGTGCTGCCGCACCGCCTTGCCGCCGGCGCCCTCGACTGGGTTTCTCTGCAGTTCTTGCTATTGTTGCGCAGATATTGTTGGCCCTAAGGCGGGCCTATTGCTATTCACAACGACTGTTAGTGACACAAAGTCGGACACATGATGCATGACGGGTAAAACAAGCCGGTGGGTGATACAACTACGGTCGATAAGGCTGTGGGACTCGGACTCACTTTCCTCGATTCCATATGATTATTACCATGACTTCGGTCTAATAATCACCTACTGTACGCCTTGCATCTTGATCACCCCTTAATCACTTCAGTTTCTACCCCAATCTCTCCAGATTTCTGTTTATATGAACCCGTGTTACACCCTCAAACCTTTACTTCGCATACCCTCGTTCCTATGTGATGTATCATACGCGTCTTTGACGTCTCTTAATCCGTGGCCTCGTATTTACAATTTATAGTACAAATGCAAAGCACTTGGATCTATATCATCACTCATTTTTTCTCAAACCCGTCTGACCGCTGATGCGCTGATGACTCAAAGTGTGCTCGTGCTCTCCGGTTCTCACCGAACTTAACTTCATTCCCATTTCTCGTTCTGCTCACGCTTCACACCTCACATCATCACTGATAAACAATTTCTCTTGTCGACAAACTTGGCTGTCGACGAAGACCTTGCTCTTGACCTTGCTCGTGTGGCGCAAGGGAGCGAGTTGGTACCTGTCGGTGCATGTTCAGAGAAATGGTGGAGACCAATCAGGCGAAGAAAATAGAATGCGAACCAGAAATGAGAACAGCATTGGCAGTATATTGGGGATCAGAACGAGACGAAAAGGAAGAATTCTGTACTAAGTTAGGTCGTTACCGAACCGTCATCCTTCATACGGGCCGCCACAAAATCTAGCCTGCTCATCAGGAAGTTGCAAAATTTGTTTTTCGAGGTTTTTCGGCCCGAAAACCGGCAAAAACCGTCCAAAAACGGGAAAAGACCGTTAAAACAGGAACACTTCGAAACCCATGCTGGTTTCCACGGAAACCATTTCAGGCTCAATGTGGGAAAAACGCCCAAAACAGCTAAAACAGGCCAAAAACAGAAAACCAATCGACGGCCTCACATCGCCGTTGCCTGCTTACGCCTTCCCCACGCTACCAAAGCCCCTTGTGCTGCAACTTGCTTGACCCTCCCTCAAACCTTCTCCGCTGGAGACTTGCACTGGAGGATCTGCATAGCTCCCATGCAGCTATGAAGATGCCCTGATTATGACCTTGTTATCACAAAGGTCTACGATTCCTACATTATGCTCTCTTTCATGAGCGGCACTCTTGTCCTGTCTACCGGTGAGTAAGTTCAAGGCATTGGATTCCTCCCCACACTAACCTTGGCTTTGCGCTAAGTAGGGACGATGCACTTTTGGAAGTCCATCCACTGGGTATCTGAGGGGCATCGTGTAGGACTCAGCGCCCTCAGCACTGATGTCATGAATTACCACCGCGACTATGATACAGACGCTTACTTTTCTTTCTTTCTACTACCACCCCATTTGCCCACCCCATTCCCCCATCCATCCGCCTGGACTGCTCTTACTCTTCGCTTATGACTCATACTAGGCCCTTAAGGCTGTCCGATGATTATTTCTCTCCCTTTTACTTGTGGGCCTTAAGGCTGCGCTTTCTTGTGTTGACTCATTCCTAGGACATTGCCTCATTCTGTTTGACTCATGCTGTACCCATAGTACGTATATAAGGGCTGGACAATGTGTCCCATAGCCTCATCCTGTTCTTTGTTTACCTCTTGCAAATCCCATCGTCTTCTCCAGATCCTCTCTACTCTGTCTAGTTTGGCCTCACGGCCTCATCGCACCTCGAGTGACCAACTAACACTAAACCCTTGCACCACAGAAACCACTCCTGCACAAGTCGCACACTGTTTGACCCTGCAAGGTCATAACAGCTGAGTAAGCCCTTTGAGCTTAAGACTGGCGACATTGTCGTACATCGTGTCTTTACTCCCCCCTTCCCACCACACCATCTCTAGCCAACCTGGCTCAAGCAATGGACCAAGTGTTTTCAACTTTACTGGAACTCAGAACCCAGGATGCCTGCACGCCGACCTGCCATCCAGCAGCAGGGTCTTGTTGGTATGAGTGGTATGCGTGCCAGTATGTGCACCTCACGGAGAGTGGTATCACTTTTGACCACATCCTCACCCACCTTAGGGCGGACTCCAAAAAAGTCGTGAGACCGCTGCTGAGTTACATTCTCGCACCTGTGCAATGAATGAAATACACAAAACCCTCTGGTCCATACCATCATCTTATTGTCTCGTGCTACCCATTCCAACTGATCATTCTCCTAGTCACAAACCCTCCCCCCATGTCCACAAACTCTCCCTCCAGTGCTACCCCCTCAACAGTCCCTTCCCACAGCTCCCAAGGACAAGGAAGGTATCAGTGGTCTTCTGAAATTTGAAGCCCCTAGCTGGTTTAGCATTGCTCCCGTGCGTTTTCCCCTTCATTTGATTCCATCATATGTAATGCCTTCCTTTTTAAACAGCCCCCTTCTGTTGTTTCGATTCCTCAAGCTTTGGGCACCCCTTCCATCCATGATGAACTGCCGATCACCACTCTTCCCTTCATGTTCTCCAAAGTCCCATCTGTCCTATCTCCGACTCTGCACCCGTTGCATCCGCACTGCAGCCTCCTGCGATCATATTCGTCCCTCCCACTCCCCAAGCCAGCTCTTCCGAATTTCTTCACCAACTCCCAGATCTTTGCACGTACAATATTTGCATGTGGCCAAGTGACATTGTTTTTTCTTTGTAGTCCAACACGCTCTCTCTTATCTGATGGTCTCCCACTGTAGTGAGCAGGGCAAAATAGATATGGAGCCGACCCTGGCACTGCTACTAGCCCTGCTTTCTACTTGGGCTGCACCCTCATTTTGCTCCTCCTCCACCCTCTTGTGTCGCGTGGCATCGAAGATAACAAGGTGCAGGGATGTCAGGCCCAGGAACCTTCACACACAACACTGCTGATGTGTCTGTCATCATTGCATGCACGATGGCTGTCGACGATCCTACTGACTTTGTTAGTGCAGGTGCATCGGGCTGGGTGGCATAGTGAAGGAGAACAGAAATGATATGGGAGCAGTGCGCTGTATGATTCGCTTGCAATGTGTGTCTGACTTCATATTCTTCCTTTCTCGTTCTCATATTGTGGCAGATGGGGAAAGGTCCTTTACATGGCACTGCAGCCAACGATACTCAATGTCCTGCGCCAATATGCTCCATGTCCTGTTTATCCCCCTTCCCCCCAACATCGTGCACGACGGCACTGTGGTCCCAATTCATAGCACTTGCACAATCCATTCCTGTTCGTTCTCAAGCTCAATGCACCCGACCGCGACTGCAGCGTTGTTCCAGTGGATTGGGACAGTTGGAAGGACTGCAGATACTGATCCGAACACAGGCCATTCTGAGCCGAACTCGGCATTGTCCGAACTTCAGGCACAATTACAAGAAACACAAGTGTCGCTGGCCTCCACGTCGACAAGATCTGCTCCCTGGACAACTTGCTTGCTGAGCATGAAGTCATTAAAGGCAAAGTGATGTCCCTTCGAGAGTTGATGGAAGAGGAAAATGTGAGCTTGAACGAGCCCGTGGTGGTCACCGCCTTGCCGAACCACATCGACAACACACAGAGGACGACAATGGTGACCTCCCATCAGATGATGACGACGCTCGCAGCATAGCCACAATCACGTCCCACGAGCTTGAGTGTGTTGAGGAAGAAGATGAAGACCAATTGACATCAAGCAGAGGCAGAGGAGGGATGGACCCACTCGTCCCCGGACACCATAGCACACCATTTTGGGTATGGACGATGAGGACGATAAGGCCTGCAGTAGGTCAAGGTCCCCATCTCCGTTGCGGAATATTTCTCACAGCGTCTCCCTCCACCGACAGAAGATATCAACGCCTGCCTAGAAGCTTTGTCTAGCTGGCTTGAATCCACCCTCGAACTTTTGTGAAGGTTCCAAGCACAACACGCTGCTGCTCAAAGCACATCTCATTCCTCGAGGCAAAGGTCAATGCGCTTGTTTCACTTGTCCACACTTCACATGCGTGCTTCAAACTGCACTTTGTTACATTAAATGACTTTGGCTTGAACATCTCAGAACTCGTGCATTGTGTTACGTGTCGATGGCACGTTCTGCTCGACTTGAGCGGGTTCCAAGCGATGACTACGCTGTCTGTTCTGCGCCCGGCGTTGCAGCCAATTGGTACGCAGTCGATGGGTAAGCTCCTTCAGATGTGGGATAACGTACGGAGGATCCGTGGTTGCGATGGCACAGAGGAGTACTCTGCACGGACTCGGTGATAAGTGAACAGGGAAGCGTACTAGCTTATGCTGTCACTGAGTGGGGTGAGACTGGGAAGTCGAACAACTTATGCAGCTCCTGAGCTTCGGGTTCTGTGAGGTCTGTTGTCAAGAGTTGATGAGATTCAAGAACTCAGAACTAAGGTCTGAGTATGCTACAGGTACAAGCTATATACTACAAGTCGCCAAGCAGATACTATCAGTACCAGTACTTGGAAAGCCACCGAGTTGAGTAACTACTATACTAGGATGATGTCATAGTCCGAATACTACTAGTATCAGTAGTAGTATGAGTCACATAGGTAAGCAATCATGAGTCATGGACGGAGTCAAGTAAGTAAGCAAATATGAGTGATCAAACAAGTCATATGCAAGGGGGATGTGATGACAAAGGAAAAGACGGTCCCAATGGTAGTCCACATGATGGTGAAGTAAGCAGAAAGAAAGAAAACGTAACACATTGCATCAGACTGGAGAATTCGTAGGACTGATTGAGTTAAATTGCGCCGTACGCGCACATGTACTGACGATCACTAGATCACTTTGTATATACATCAGATTGCACTTCTGAAAATCTAAAGTCTCATCCGACTACCAGAAGCCTTCGCCGGGCTTGTGAAAGCCCCTAAGTCCCCTCGATAAGTAGAAAGGGTTTCTAAGTCATCATCATCAAATCCCACCAGGTTGTTACCGGGCTCGTGTGAAAGCTCAAGGGCGTTCAAAACCCGGTCCCAACGCTTGGAGTCGAGGCGGCCAAGAACTTCACAGTAGTCATTCACAGAGCGCCAGGTGTTCTCTTTCGAGAACTGCTGTGGCTCCTGATATGTACCTTTGCAGAACGACTTGAACACACGCTCGACCTACAGATAAGACGATTGGGCCTACTTAGATGCTATGTGAGAAGAGAACAGACAGACTCACCGAAGCCAGGACAAGGATATAGAGACCTATGGGTGGCTTCTCTGCGCTGATTGGTGGAAAGATGGCAGAGCCATCAGCAAGTGTGATGAACTTCTTGACAACAGGGACAATGAAATCAGATTGATATCTCCCCTTTGGGGGCTGGAAAGGTATTCATTAACGAGAAATAAGAAACTTCAATTACTCACAATGTACTGAAGACTTGTGCGATCAGCAGGGCACTCGATCGGGGTTGGGACTGCATTGTAGGCCAGGCCATCGGGACGAAGTGCCCACATCACATGCTTCTTTACTTCCTCGGACTTGTCAATAAACTGATCTGCTGTGAAGTACTTTTTGACAAGCTTGAGAGCCTCGGAAGCTATCAGTGAATGCTTGCACTTGAGCCGTTCGAACGCCTGTAAAGTAGGGTAGGATGTCAGTCTGAGGCAAGGATACAAGCAGAAACTCACCATCATTGTAATGGCATTGCCAGCGATTACCGGGTATGAAATGCTAGGGTGTGTGGTGTCGAGCACCTCCTGTGTGATAGCGACAAAGGCAGGGGAATTGTTTATGAACTTCTGAAATGGCTCATCCGAAATTAAAAAAAGTTGCATGAGGGTCGGGAGGAATACTTTAGCCCAGGCAGGATGAAGAATAAATGATTGGGATGTATCTGTGAGGTTGGGGTTGGCAGGCACCTTCAACATATTTTTGCTTTGGGACTGCGCCACGGCCCTGATCTTCAGCTTTGGCTGGGTGTGTTTGTGGTATTTGACAGTGTTATCTTCGTCCAGGAGTTCGGCAATTGCATGGGAGGCAATATCAACGAGCTGTTCTCACCAAGGGTGAGCGTTTGTCAGTACTGCGATGTGAACCACGTACATTATTCCTTTGACTCGGATCACGCTGGATATGGTTTGGAATTGATGGTATTCGGACATTGGATTGGATGGGTCCAAATGAGGCTGGGCGTTCAACCTCAATGTCGGTGTTGTCCAAGCCTCCAATGACGGATTCGCCATTGCCCATGGTTGTCTTCAAGTTCGTGTTGATGACCCCAGCCTTAGTGTACTTCTTGGGACGGAGATCTGTAGGCGAAAACCTGGCCACGTGGCAATGGATGTAAGAACGGTCGTGGTGAAAAAACAAAAAGAATGTAAGTTTGTATTCGTATTGATAAATTTGTGCACTTACTTCATGTTCCCATCTCCCCTTGGTTTTACAGTCCTTCCTCCGACCCTCAATGCTGCTGCCTTTTCCTCAATCTCACCGCAGAATGCAGCCCTTGCCAACACCTTTGTGTTTTTTCGTTTTGCTTTACCCTGACACACTGGTAAGTGATTGATGGCATATTTGAAGTTGGATAGCAACTCACCTTTTCTTTACCGGTATCCTCGTCCTTGTCGTCATAGGTCCCATCCTCCAACTCCACATCCTTTTCATCGTCTTCAGTATCCTCGATCCCGTTCAGATCAAATTCCTCGTGCTTGCACTCCATGATTGTAAGTGTTTTCCCCTTTTGACGATGATCAAGCTGCTGATGACACTCTTCCTCAAAACCCTCCACCAGCCTGTCTTCCTCAAGCTCCATCTGCACAAGGGCTACCTTCGCTTCTTCTACTGCGTGCAGCTTTTCCTGGAGCTCCAGTCGCTTGCGATTGCGCTTGGCTGCGACCTCTTGGGGGGATCGACGAGGAGCTGGTTGGATGATCTCAGCCAGACCAGGGTGAGTGTTCCTACCCTTTCGAACTGGCAGTGGGTCATGCGTAGGTACTGGCACTGTCTTCGTTGTTATGCCCATGCCACCAATTGTGTTGCTCGCTTGCTGGCCAGCAGCAGCTCCAGGATTTCCACCGATAGCATCCTCTTGAGATGGCGGATCATTGACCACTGGGGCCACCTGCTTGGGCTTTTGTCCTTGCTTCCTTGGGACTACAGGTGCCGGTGAAGGTTCAGCAGGTGGGATTTCTCCCTCTGTTGGTTTTGAAGGTGCGTGTCACGGACGTGTATATCTTTTCTGTTGCTCTGTGTTGGAGTCCTTATCATTAGATATGATAAGATGGTTAGTCACATGATGCCAACATGTGCATTGATATTCGTCATAAAGGCACGTGATCCTGGGAAGGACCTGCCTTATCATTCATTAGACATGTGTACGTTATGATTGGTTAGAAGGACATAGAATGTCGTAGAACAATAGGGTAATGTAGATGACATGCTGTATTAGGTTTCAGTCAGCATTGTTCTATTATTAGGGCGATGCATCAGCACAAGTAAGCACTTATGACATAGTGATCAGTAATCACAATAGAAGTGCTAAATATAGATACACAACGCGTCAGCTTGTAGTCATTCGTACTTACTCAGTAGATTAGTAAGTGACTCATCCCTAGTAGTATATAAGACACCCTGTAGCGTCCTGAGTAGAACCAACTTGTCCTCTTGGTTTCTACTCAGGTGCGCATTCCTCTTGTCTTAGATAGTAACCAATCTAACTTGTCCTCTTGGTTTCTACTCAGACTTATCGTTAGTGTGACATCGCTATTATTACCTTGTATAAAGGTATCACGTCTAGCACGCTCCACAACGGTTAGTTCGGCGCGTGATTTATCTCCGCGTCAGGCTTGAGTTGTCCTTGACGAGCCCGTTCAATTTTCAGCTTGCTTGACGTAGCCGATAGTCATCCGCTACATTAGGACAAGTTCTCATACTTCGCTCTTGACACACCTTCGCTCACCAGCGACACGTATCCCTTATTCCCTAGGTGGCTAGTGCACGCATAGTCCTAGTACATACACCTTACCTGTGCGCCTGAGGACCAGAGCAGAACAGCCGCTGCAGTGAAAGACCTGCAGACACGACAGCTACCCTCTGTAATCAGAACACTTGTAAGAGCGCTTCGGCGTGAGAGGCAGCCAACAGGTCGAGGAGACTGTGGCAGACAGCCTTGTGTTCCTGTACTTATCATTTAAACCCCATTCCTGCTCTTGTCTTTATCGCCGCAGCCTCGCGCCCTGTGTCATCGATCAGGGTGTATTGGTCTTGCTTGATAGACATTTGCTCTTCACCTTTCGGTTAGCGTTATGCGCCGATCGTACCCTTGCACTACAGTCCACCCCAGTTCCGTCAAACTGGTTACCATCATTTCCCGCCTAGTACAGGCATATCGCACGTTTCGTCGAAGGAGGAGTGCTCCTTCATCCACACACGCATCACTCGAGGTACACGTTCCTACCCGCACACCATCACCTATCCCTCGTACGCCCTCACCACCGGCACCAAGTCATTTGCCGATCTCTCCTTTGTCATCATCATTTACTTTGATCAATCATACGCCCAATGTTTCTAGTGAATCGTTGGTCAGCACACTTGTAGAAGACGAGTATGTCTTTGAGGAAGACGAAGGAGAAGAGCTGTCACCGGCTGCTGTACAATTCGCTGAGCACATCAACAGCGAAATCAGAAGAAACCGGTTTTTATATCATCTACTAGAACGAGACTTTGGTGGCCCAGGCGGATACATAGGAACGTCCCCATTTCGAGTACACGACTTTTACCTCACGCATTTCCTTACGCACGAGTGGACTGGTGAAGGAAATGTAAATATCAGACCAGCTCTTTATTCAGAAAGAGACCTACTTCATCCCCACGAGACTCGAGAGCACGAGTACGAACACTCTGCTCATTCCTCTTCATCATCATCCCTCGCAGGTCCAGACGACCCCAACCTTGTCACCACTCCTTCCCAATCTTCATATTTTACCGCAGTTGTAGTAGAACCTACGCTTTCGTCCACCGAAGTAAACAGTGGCGAAAACCAAGCGGAAAGCAGCTCAGCTTCGCGGCCAGAATCTCCCAGCCAAATCGAAGAACAATAAAGCAAAGGCTCGAGATCTCTCAGCTTATATTGTCGATTGGGCAGATTTATCAGCAGAACAAAGAAAGGAATTGGATAGCACATCTTGGGGGCCACGAGCACCTGACTCAGACGAGGACGAAGATATCAACGAACCGGATTCAGACAAAAGTATGTCTGGAAACCCAGCAGCAGGGGGAAGCGGAGGAGGTGCACCAGGAGGAGGTGGCGGTGGCGGTGGTGGTGGTGGTGGTGGGTTACCACCCATTGTCCCTGCTCCCCTGCCCATGTTAGACGACCTCACGAGATTAGTCACGGACATTGGCAATGCCATAGGACTCCTAGTGCAGCAAGTTACCTTATTAGCTGCAAGGCCGGGAGGACAAAGTGGCAATCGGGATGTCATTCCCAAACCAAAAGCATGGGACGGCAAGGGAGGAAGTGTTGAAGCTAGACATTTCCTCGCTGCATTCAACAACTATGCACAGGCGCAGGGAGACCCATTAAATACATTCAATCAACCCACAAATGCGTGGATTATAAACCAGACCAGTTGGATTCAATCAGTATTGAATCTAATGGAAGGTGACACACAAACATGGGCTCTCCCCCATTTGGAAGAATTGCAGCACGGCCGGGACCCCTTTGGTGGGATTTGGCAGACATTCGTCGACCAATTCTCGAGAAGGTTCGCCCCTCTTGACACAGCAGAATCAGCGCGAGAGGCGTTGAAGAAAATACGACAAGGAAAAGGATCTGTGCCAGAATATATGGCACAATTCGATCAGCACACAGGTCAGACAGGATGGTCAGATGCCGATCACCGCCAACGTTTTTACGATGGACTCTCTGAGTTTGTCAAAGACGGATTGGCACTTACGGACCGACCCATAGGCACTTTCAACGAAGTAAGGGCTGCAGCACAGGTTATAGACCAGCGTTATAGGCAGCGCCAAGCTGAAAAGAAAGGCCACACCACTTCCCATACGCCCTTTGGGGCATCATCAGATCCAAACGCAATGCAGGTAGACGCCACTCGCACTGGCGGCACCAGCAACAACAACAACGGCCCTAAGAAGGATAGGGCTTCTTGTCAAGATCCTGCGGGATCCTGAGATATGCGACGTGCGTCAAGGTTCCTGTGTGGGCAATGGTTCAGTGATGCAGAGGTTCGAGGTTCGATGAGGCTTCACAGCCAACTTAGAAAGAGATGAGTGGAATAGTCAATGGAACTTGTGAATTCGCAGGTAATAGACGAAGGACAAGATGGGACTTCAGGGTACATCACCCAGTCCTTATATACTAAAGAAACCCCACAGCATGAGTCGTGTATAGCCTCGTAACCTAGTAGAACGGTCCTAGGAATGAGTCACGTATAGTACAGGAGGATAGCCTCAAGGGACAAGGACGTGAAAGGAGAACAAAGGAAGGCGCAGCCTTAAGGGACTAGTAGATGGAAGGGGAAGAAAGGGATAGGTAACAATAGTCCGTGGTGAGTGGAGAGGGGTCGGGTAAGTGGAAAGGGAAGAAAAGAAAAATAGCGTCCGAATCATAGTCGCGTGGTGGAATCATGACACCGCCCCATTACTAGATTGAGATTTCCACATCTCAAGATTCTCCGTCTCCCTCCTCATCTTCGTGGCCTACGTACCCTTCTTCCTCTAACGCAGGGTTGGGGACAACAGGATCTTGGTGGTAGTAGGGGCAGACGTCTCCATGGTAGGGGTGACGGCGGGGGATGAGGCAGCGGGGCAAGGTATGGCATTTGGAATGGGGCCGGTCGCATTCTTGAGGGGTATGTTCGCGTCCGTGGCAGTAGGTGCACCGACGTCTAAACTCGGCGTCCGGGAACCTGTACTTGACTCCCCAGCGTTCTTCGTACCAGGGGCACTGGGACTCCAGTTCTCCGGCCTGAGCGTTGATCGACAAGCACGACGACATGGTGAAAGTCTGGGGAGTGGTTATGGGTGTCCCCAGGGAGCGATACTGAGAGGGACGGGTGATGGGTTCGCCTAGATACAGGTAGGGGTGGAGACGGTTTCGAGCCTGAGCTTTGATGAGACAGACACAGGGGCCCAGCGACCTAGTCCTCCAACTAGCGAGTTTCTTGTCTAGAAGTCTCTTCTCCTCCAGTAACGCTTCGTACTCTAACATGTGGCCTCTGTACCTGTCGATATCAGCGGTGACCCCGTAGTCTCTGAGCTCATAGAGGGCTATGTCGACTTCTGCTGCTCCCGGGTAGCCTGCGTCGAAGATCCCCAGGGCTTCGTTGTCAGAGCGGTTGGTGGAGAGGCGAGGGCCGATGAAGGGTGCTGCCTCCAGGGGCCACCCGTATGGTGATAGGGGGGGGGTGGAGTCGTCACGGAGTCCCAGCACGTAGTGTTGGTGGGTGCCGAAGTCAAGATCGAAGCGTACATAGTGGGGGGTTTGTGGTTCCCCAAAAGGGGGGTTGAGCGCGATGTCTTTGACGTAGCGGTCATGATTGGGGTCCCCAGGTTCGTACTTGACGTAGGACGAAGGGGCTTGCTGTCCCAAAGCGGGTGGAGGGGGAGGCGGGTCATGGTATATGACTCTGGGCCCATCCCCTAACGCTGCTTCGCATACCTCGATGACTTCTTCGAGGGTAAGTGGGACAGTGGGAGGCGAGATGCAATGGTAGAGTGAAAGAGGGGGAGGTGGGTCCCGAATTCGGGACACGAGAGTGGGAGAAGGGAGAGTGGATGGGGGGACCATAGGCGAAGTGGTGAAGGTGAGGGGGGGGTCTCGCGTTGGCGTCCTTGGGGAGCGGGGAGGGAGTCCTGGGGGACTGATGGGGTAGGTGAGGGCTTCTGGTTCCGGAGACGAGGCTGGAGAGGGGGTGAGAAGGGGGAGTGAATCGGACATGTTTAAGCTACGGATGACGATAATGGGGGAGGGGTTTTTATAAGATGTGCGGATGGATGATGGGTGGTCGTGATAAAACTTCTGGATAAGCTGGTCGGCGTTGATGTTTGAAAGGGGTTCCCAACTGTCGTGAGCTTCTGAGAATCCTTTCCACCTGACCAGGTATTGAAGTTGCTGGCGTCTCTTCCTTGCGCCCAAGATCTGTTCGACTTCCCATTCAGGTTGTCCGTTCACAAGGTCAGGAGCAGGTTCCTGGTACTGGTTTCCGTTTGTGGCAGTTTCCTTGTAGGGCGTAAGGAGGGTGCCGTGGAAGACGTTATGTATTTTCCAGGCGGCTGGTAGTTTGAGGCGAAAGGATGTTCTAGACACGGCAGATGTGACCAGGAAGGGTCCATATCTCCTGGGCGCAAGTTTTGCTGATGGGTGTGTGGTGTTCAGGTTTTTACCCTCTAACCATACACGGTCGCCAACACAATAGGGGACAAAGTTTGATGGGAGCTCCAGTGCTTGTGACTTGCGGAGGGCGTCTGCTGCATCTTTTCTGGCTTGAGCGATAAGAGCCAGTCGGTCGTTTAGGGGGGGCGAAGTGGTGACTCTAAATGTTTGGTGGACGCGCGGGATGTGCCCCATGATGAGTTCGAAGGGTGCCTTTTTCGTGGTGGCATTTGGCCATGCGTTGAAAGCAAATTGGGCAAGGGGGAGAAGGTGGCGCCAGTTATTCTGATGGAAGTTTGTGAAGATGCGGGTATATTGTTCGAGCTTCTGATTAGAACGTTCTGATTGTCCATCAGTCTGAGGCCGGTATGCCGTACTGGCGTTGTGTTGGATGGACAAGATACGGCAGAGTTCCTGGATGATGGCTGCCATGAAACGGGGGTCTCGATCTGATATAATACGTGATGGTAGTCCGTAATGGGGTAGAACATAAGTAGCGTATAGTAGTGCAGTTTCCGCAGCGTCTATGGTTTCGCGACAGGGGATGAAAATGCATGCTTTTGAGAAAGTGTCAGTGATCGTAAGTATTGAATCATATCCTTCTGAGATAGGTAGTTTGACTATGAAGTCCATGGCTACTGAGGTGAAAGGGAGGGTGAAGTTGTCTGATGGGATGGGGAATAAAGGGGGTTTTGGTTTGGTAGGGTTGTTTTTTCGTGATTGACACAGGTGGCATCCCTTGATGTAATCGGTGATGGTCTGTTTCATGTTGGGCCACCAATAGTCACGCGCGATGGTCCATGTTGTATTTGAAATTCCTGGGTGGCCGGCCGTGGGAGAATCATGGTAAAGGGAAATTACCCCTCTTCTCAAGGGTAGGTCGTCCACGACTACCAGTCTGTCCCCATACCAGTATAGGTCGTCAATTATTTTGAGGGGAAACGTGGTTGCCCATTGTTTGAGTAGGGAGTTCTGTTGTAATTGGCAGGCGCGTGTTCTGTCGTCGATGGAAGAGAAGGAGGTGGCACGTGCAAATAGGTGCGGGGGTAAAACTGTGATATTGTCGTTATCCTCTTCCCCTTGGGGGTAATCAGGTCTTCTTGATAGGGTGTCTGCCTTGTTTGCCGTCCCTGGGAAATGTACCAGGGTGAAGTTGTAGTCCGCCAGTTGGGGAATGTAGCGTGCTACTCTTCTGTTGATGTGACGCGGGTGACGGTAGTATTCAAGATTTTTGTGATCGGTGAAGACTGTGGTGGGGAATGGGGAACTGAGCAGGAGGTGGCGGTGGTGGGTGAGACCCCGATACACGGCGAGGAATTCACAGTCATGGATATCGTAATTTCGCTCTGCTTCGTTGAAGGTCTGGGAATGGAAGCCTACCGCTACATGCTTTCCTCTTTCGTCCTTTTGGGTGAGGATGGCTCCCGTAGCGAATGCTGATGCGTCTACTTGGAGAAAGAAGGGACGACTGAGGTCGGGTTGGTGGAGAGCGGGGTTGTCTAGTATGATAGAGATGAGAGAGTCGAGTGCTTTCGTACATTCTGGGGTCCACAGGAACGGCTGATCCTTTTTTGTCAGAGTGACTAGAGGACGTGCGATGTTTGCGTAGTTGGGAATGAAGGGGCGTTGGTAACCCAAAACTCCCAAGATGCTTCGGACTTCTTTGACTGTGTGGAGGGTGTGCGGCCAGTCTTTAAGAGCACTAGTTTTCTTAGGATCGGGTTTGAGCTGGTTACCGTCAACTATAATCCCTAGGTAGGTTATAGACCGCTGCTCGAATTCGCACTTAGCAGGACGAAGGAAGTATGACTCTTCTTCCAGGAGGTCTAAGACCTCATGGACAATTTGTCGATGTCTTTCTATGTTCTCTCCCGTAGCAATGAGGATGTCGTCCATGTAGACGAAGAGTTCCGTGGGGTATTTGTCCAGTAAGCGCTTCAAAAGTCGGCTCATGGCTCTACAGAAGGTGCTGGGGGCGTTGTTCATTCCGAAAGGCATCGCTCTAGGTTTGAACAGGCCGTAGGGGGTTTTGAAAGCAGCTTTCCACTGGTCTTCTTCTTTGATGCATATATTGTTGAATCCCCATCGTAGGTCTGCCTTAGTGAAAATTCTTTTCCCTTGAAGTTGGTCGATGATACTTCCTATTAAAGGTAGGGGGTAAACATCTCGCACTGTCCACGTGTTGAGGGCTCGGTAATCGACGATGGGGCAGAGTTTGCCATCCTTTTTAGCTCGGAAGAATACCGGAGAAGCGTAGGGGGAGTTGGTTTCGACAATGTACCCTTTAGCCAAGTTTTCGTCGATATACTCTTTGAGTGCTTTCAACTCAGCTTCGGTTTGTCTGTAGATTTTGCAGTCGAGCTTAGCAGGGGCCCCTGGTTTGAGTTCGATGGCGTGGTCGTCAAGCCGAGAGGGGGGAAAACGTTGGGCGGCCTCTTCACTGAATACCCTCCAATGTTGGTGGTATTGCGCTGGGATTAGTTGTTGGGTTTCGGCTTGGTCAGAAGGGGGGGTAAAGTGAATGGTTGTAGCTCGTGCTTTATGCTTAGCACGGTACCCAGCGGTTTCAATAACGATGTCTTCTCCCTCTAGCCGGTTGGAGCTCCAATTGATGGAGGGGTTGAACAATTTAAACCAAGGATGCCCAAGAATGATCCGGTCGCTTCCCAGGTTGGCAACGTAGAATCCAAGTTTGACAGTCTTGTCCCCTTGGCGGATCCAGAGGTTACAGAAACGGGTAATGCTTCCTTCACTGTTGATAGTACCATCAACGTTGTTAACTTGTAGGGGATGCGGGAGAGTTCTGGTTCCCAGGTTTAGGGAGGTGATGGCTCGTTTGTCGATGAAGTTATGTGTTGCTCCACTGTCCAGTAAAGCAGTTGTTTCGGTCTTTTTGTGCCACATGTAAACAGAAAGGGGGATTGTCATTGAGTCTTTCTTCTTACTGTACATGGTAGCTACGGTTGCCGGGCTTGCGACCTTCAATACCCGGCAGAGCAAAAATCCTCGCCCATATCTCGGGCGTCGAGGTAGTTCCCGCGTTCTTCCTCGGTCATCTTCTCCTCGAGCGCGCGAATTTGCTGAGCGAGGGAAATTTTCGGGGGAACGGGTGGTGGTGCGCTTATAGCGGGAGTCGCGGTGGTGGCGGCGACTGTGGGGATGGGTGGGACGGTGGTAGATTCGCGAGCGTTCGAGCTCGGTCTATTGTTGTTTGCGTTTTTCGGGCAGTTTCGTGCCATATGGCCCTGGGTGCGACACCTGAAGCAGCGTCCCTCGGTCCGGTACTTGGCGCGTTCCTCATCAGTCAGTTTACGGAAAGGCACAGTTATATTGGTGGAATCGACGTCCATCGGGACGTGTTGGTTGTTCGAGGAATGGGGCGCGCGCTGGTTCCCGGTTTGGTACGTGTGTTGGTCACGTGGCTGGTTTCGGCGTGGACCGATAAGTCCAGCGCTCTGTAACTCTTTGATCCGGCCGACCTCTTTGTGTGCGGCTTCTTTCCATTCTGCCATGGTGGAAGGAAGGTTTTCTCGATTCACGACGCGGCGGTGGACGTTTTCTCGGAGACCAGCTCGATAGCGAGCAATGGTTCCTTTCGCATCGGGTTCCCATTCGGCAGCAGAGGCGAGTCGTTCGAAAGTTGCATTGTAAGTATCGATCTCCAGTTCCTTCATTTGTAGCTTCATGAGTTGGTCATACGTGCTTTGAGTTTTAGCAGTGTCTTTCCAGGCCGATTGGAACGCGACCTCAAACTCGTCCCAGAGGATCTCGTCTGTTTCGGCGACGTGGGGAGTTTGAGTGGTATCGACGCGGCGTTCGAGCAGTCCTGCTTGGGCATTTACCCAGTCTTCGACGAGAGGGCCACGGATGTATGATAGGACGGTGAGCACTCGATAAAACGGTATGCTAACTGATTCGTTTTTTCTGTTTAGGAGTCGGTACCTTCGGAACTCGTTCCAAAACGAGTCCGACTTGGATCGGTCACCGTTGAAGATGGCAGGCGCGACGCCTTTCATGCCATTCGAAGGGGTGGTTCCCGTTGTGGTGGTTGCGTTTACTGACATGGTGACGTCGACGGGGCTGGGGGGGCGGATGGGGGCGAGGTTTGGTGGGGCTGTGGGACCAAAGGAGGCGGTGACTGTGTCGATGGATGGGGTTGGGTCTGGAACTGCCGGTGAGCTTGGGTCGTGAATACTCTGGATGCTAACTGCGGAGTGGGCAGATGCGGTGCTGGATCCTGATGAATCTGATGTGAATCCGCTAGGGTTGTAACGATATCCGGTGCGCGAGGCGGTGCGTGCGGGGTTGGCGTAATCGGGGTGTTGGGGGTCAGTGAGGTGCCAGTATCCGAGGTTCCAATGTCCTCTTTCAAGGATTAGACCGGTTCTGGTGCCGAAAGAGTTCCGTGAGTAGGCGAGAAGATACCACTCGTTGTTTATGAATTCGACGGGTTCGAGTTTGTTTGATTCGGAGGTAGCGTAGTATCCAGGGGCTCTTCCGGGTTGGGTCAGCCACTGAGCGGAATTTTTTACGTGAGCAGGGAGATCGTCGACTAGACGGCGTTGGATGGGAGTGAAGCGATCAGCAGGGTCAAGAGATACTGTGAGGGAAGCCACGGTGTTTCAGAGATGATGGATTCGGTGGTACGGGATGTAGTAGACAAGTGTAGATCTTGTCCTTATGTCAAGATCCTGCGGGATCCTGAGATATGCGACGTGCGTCAAGGTTCCTGTGTGGGCAATGGTTCAGTGATGCAGAGGTTCGAGGTTCGATGAGGCTTCACAGCCAACTTAGAAAGAGATGAGTGGAATAGTCAATGGAACTTGTGAATTCGCAGGTAATAGACGAAGGACAAGATGGGACTTCAGGGTACATCACCCAGTCCTTATATACTAAAGAAACCCCACAGCATGAGTCGTGTATAGCCTCGTAACCTAGTAGAACGGTCCTAGGAATGAGTCACGTATAGTACAGGAGGATAGCCTCAAGGGACAAGGACGCGAAAGGAGAACAAAGGAAGGCGCAGCCTTAAGGGACTAGTAGATGGAAGGGGAAGAAAGGGATAGGTAACAATAGTCCGTGGTGAGTGGAGAGGGGTCGGGTAAGTGGAAAGGGAAGAAAAGAAAAATAGCGTCCGAATCATAGTCGTGTGGTGGAATCATGACACTTCTTATATGAAACACATGCAAGGGAAGTGTTATGGGTGTGGTTCAACACAGCACACAAAGAAGGACGGGGGACACGAACGAGACGTATGCAACCACTGTGGCAAAGTCGGCCACAGATCTACGGTTTGCTTCGCCAAGTACGTTGGAAAGCCGGGCAAGTCTGCCTCAGCAAAGGCTACCACCGACGGAACGGTCTCAACCCCGTCCACATCATCACAATCAGCGGCCACGGCAGCCGCCTCATCATCCTCAAAACCATCGCCGGCCAAAGATAACAAGACGCAAGCAGACTTGTTGGCCCAGCTTATGGCGAAAATTCAAGAACAAGACGAACAGATCAAAGCTCTGAAAGTGTCTTTTTAGTGTCGGGACTGTCAATAGCTGCGGACAGCACCCTAGTAGTACCATATGACTCAGTTTCGGACTTATGTACTCATAGCTTTTCAGTTTCTGCTTGTAAGTTAGATAGTAGTGGTGTTTCTTCTGTCGTATCAACCCTATCTACATCTGCCTCGGAGATGAACAATGTATATACTGTTCCTATTGCTCCAGTTGAAGCAGTGCAGCAAGTGAAGTTTTCTGATGCCGCACTCAATTCTGTAATTATTCCCGAAACAAAACATGCAAAATCCCATTTCCATATTTCATGTATATTAAAAGGACGTCATCGTACTACCAAAGTAGCAGCTATGGTCGACTCAGGAGCAACTGCGCTCTTCATCGACAAAAAGTACGCCGACAGCCAAAAGATGTGGCAGGTTCCTCTTGTTCAGCAAATCCGTCTCCATAATATCGACGGAACTCTAAACGAAGCAGGTAGCATAACCCATAAAGTTTCACTTGTTCTGCAAGTTGGTCAAGACGAAGAAAAATTTGATTTCTTTGTAACCAGCTTAGGACCAGAAAAAGTTATTTTGGGTCTACCATGGCTTCGACATTGGAATCCTACTATAGATTGGCAAGCAGGCACAATGCATCTCAATGCAGACCAGGGAGTGGGCCCTGAACCAATTGAGGTGGAGGTGACACGCATTATGGCAAACCGAATGGAATGCCGCCGTCTCCTCGTGGAAAAAGTATTGGAAACGTCTCAAGATGACGTATTCTGTTTAGCAGGCTTCACTTATTCGCAAGCAATTGCGGAAAAAGCTATAGCAGCTAGAGGAAAGAAAACGTTCAATGAGATGATCCCTATTCACTACCGTGATTTTGCAAAAGTATTTTCAGAGGAAGAATCTCATCGACTCCCTAAGCATCAACCTTGGGACCACGCCATTGACTTAGAACCAGATGCAGTAAAACACTGGAAAGTCAAGACGTATCCCATGTCGGTAATAGAGCAGGAAGCGTTGGACAAATTCTTGGAAGAGAATTTCGCAAAAGGATATTTGAGACCATCAAAGTCACCAATGGCCTCACCTGTATTCTTTATCAAAAAGAAAGACGGGAGTTTGCGACTCATCCAGGATTACAGGCGTCTTAATAAAATTACTATTAAGAACCGATATCCATTACCACTCGCCTCAGACATTATCAATAGGCTTACAGGAGCACAGTACTTCACCAAGTTTGACGTTCGATGGGGGTATCACAATATTCGAATCCGTAAAGGAGACGAATGGAAAGCAGCAATAATAACCAATAGGGGACTTGCCAAACCTACAGTTATGGGTTTCGGATTCCACAACGCCCCAGCTACTTTCCAAGCCCTCATGAACTCAATGTTAGTTGATCTAATCGCACAGGCTGAAGTTGCCGTTTACATGGATGATATCCTCATCTATAGCCGTAATCTCGAACACCATCGCAAAATAGTACGCAAAGTGTTAAGGAGATTACAGGAGCACGACCTTTATCTAAAGCCTGAAAAGTGCGAATTTGAGAAACAAGAAATGGAGTATTTAGGGATGATCATTCGACCTGGAGAAGTGCGGATGGACCCTGGTAAGGTCACCGCAGTCAAAGATTGGCCTACACCCACAACGCTGAAAGAAGTAAGAGCGTTTATAGGATTTGCCAATTTTTATAGGAGGTTTATCAAGGACTTTGCTACTGTAGCACGTCCTCTCCATGACCTCACTAAGAAAGACATGCCTTGGCAATGGCATGCAGAGCAGCAAAAGGCATTCGACTGGCTCAAGGAGAAGTTCTGTTGCGAACCTATTCTCAAGGTTTACGATCCAGAACTGCCCACGCAAGTTGAAGTCGATGCTTCAGGATTTGCAACAGGAGGCATATTGTCTCAGAAACACATAGATGGTCTTTGGCACCCAGTAGCTTATCGCTCTGACTCTATGAGTAAAGAAGAGCATAACTACGAAATCTACGACAGAGAAATGCTAGGCTGCATTAGAGCTTTCGAGGATTGGAGACATTTCCTCGAAGGAATCCCTTTTGAGCTGGTTACCGACCACAAGAATATAGAATGGTGGGCAACAATGCGAGATCTAAATCGACGACAAGCACGGTGGTCACTCTACCTAAGTCGTTTCGATTTTAAAGTAATCTATCGCAAAGGGGAATCAATGCAAGCAGACGCATTAAGTCGGTTCTCAAAAGACCATGTTTCTGATAGAGACGACAATCGCCAAGTCCAGGTCTTAGGACCACAGCACTTCCTAAACGCTGCACAAATTCACTTTCGTCCTGAAGTAGACTCCCTTGGAGATCGCATACGTTGGGCAAGTCTGCGAGAAGCAGAAGTTATAGAGGGTCTTAAAAGTATAGATAAGACCGCTCCTAAAGCTCTCACAGATGGCATTGCGATGTGGGAAGAAGACGATGGTTTCGTTTATTACAAAGGGCGACTTTATGTGCCAAATGATAGGCCATTACGCAAAGATGTGGTACGATCATGTCATGATTCGTTAACCACTGGTCACCCTGGTAAAAACGGAACCATAGAACTAGTTAGCCGCTATTATTGGTGGCCACGCATGGCAGGATTTATTTCTGCATACGTAGAAGGTTGCAACAAATGTCAGCGTTATAGGAAAGATATACACCCTAAAGCACATGTTCAGCCTCAAGAAGTTCCGGAAGGTCCATGGCAAATCATAGGTATAGACATGATTGGGCCTCTTCCAGTGTCACGAGGGAAGGACGCTATCCTTAACATAGTGGATCATTATACGAAACAGATCCATCTATTCCCTGTGACAACGCAACTTACGGCTGATGGAGTCGCATCCATCTATTTCGAGCAAGTCTTCCCGCTCCATGGGATCCCTAAGAAAATAATTAGTGATAGGGGACCCCAATTTGCGGCAAGAAGCATGCGGGCACTTTACAAGCGACTAGGGATAGATTCAGGTCTCACTACAGCCTATCATCCACAAGCTAATGGCCAAGTCGAGCGTAAAAACCAAGAAGTCGAAGGTTATATACGTCTCTTTATTGGCAAACGTCAGGATGATTGGGCAGACCTGATACCTACGGCAGAATTTGTGATCAACAGCAGACTCAATTCAGCTACAGGGCATACGCCCTTTGAGATGTTGTATGGCTATACGCCAGATTTCACAATTCCTATAGGCCGTACTATAGGAATCCCAGTTCTAGACAAACGTCTTCAGCACCTACAGTCTGTAAGGAAAGACGCAGAGGCAGCCCTTCGCTTAAGTAAAAAGCAAATGCAGACAGACGTCGAACAACGTATGAAGCCATACAAGTTTAACGTCGGGGATAAAGTTTGGTTGCAAGCAAAGCAAATAAAAGTTCACCAACAGTCGTCCAAGCTTGGACCAAAACAGTTGGGCCCTTTCGAAGTCACTGAAGTCAGAAGTGATGTCGATTATAAGCTTGCACTTCCCCCTGCACTTAGGGTACATGATGTATTTCATGTAGATCGCCTTAGCCCTTACAAAGGGAACGAAGTCAATGGGCAAGTGCCACCCCTGCCAGAACCAATCACAGTAGAAGGCGAAGAAGAATATGAAGTCGACCACATCAGAGATTCAAAACTCTTCGGTCGTACTCTCAAGTATCTTGTTCGCTGGAAAGGTTACGGGGAGGGCGAGGATACATGGGAGCCAGCTAAGAATCTAGCACATGCACCGGAAAAAGTCACGGAGTTCCACTCCAGAAATCCGGGAGCACCTAGAAAAATAGCAGCACTCCTATACGCGTCCTTGCCTTGGCAGTCGCCAAACCAGTTTACAGAAGTTAACGCGGACGTTAATCCTTAAGGAGGGGGGTAATGTCACGGACACGTATATCTTTTCTGTTGCTCTGTGTTGGAGTCCTTATCATTAGATATGATAAGATGGTTAGTCACATGATGCCAACATGTGCATTGATATTCGTCATAAAGGCACGTGATCCTGGGAAGGACCTGCCTTATCATTCATTAGACATGTGTACGTTATGATTGGTTAGAAGGACATAGAATGTCGTAGAACAATAGGGTAATGTAGATGACATGCTGTATTAGGTTTCAGTCAGCATTGTTCTATTATTAGGGCGATGCGTCAGCACAAGTAAGCACTTATGACATAGTGATCAGTAATCACAATAGAAGTGCTAAATATAGATACACGACGCGTCAGCTTGTAGTCATTCGTACTTACTCAGTAGATTAGTAAGTGACTCATCCCTAGTAGTATATAAGACACCCTGTAGCGTCCTGAGTAGAACCAACTTGTCCTCTTGGTTTCTACTCAGGTGCACATTCCTCTTGTCTTAGATAGTAACCAATCTAACTTGTCCTCTTGGTTTCTACTCAGACTTATCGTTAGTGTGACATCGCTATTATTACCTTGTATAAAGGTATCACGTCTAGCACGCTCCACAACGGTTAGTTCGGCGCGTGATTTATCTCTGCGTCAGGCTTGAGTTGTCCTTGACGAGCCCGTTCAATTTTCAGCTTGCTTGACGTAGCCGATAGTCATCCGCTACAGTGCGCTGACAACTTTTGAACACTTTTTTCGTCCACCTCAGGTTTTTTTGGTCGGTTCAGGTTGGGCTGGCGGGCTGATAGCTGTTGAATCATCCATTTGGTATGAGAGGAGGTGGGGGTTGCAGGGGGAGGTTTGAATGTAGATGGCTTTTACTGGGTGTCAGTTGGGATTTGAAAACAGGACTGCAACTTTGGTTTCAACTTTTACTGGCAAGCTCTGTCTTTATTCTTTCTCATGAAAAAGGTCCCTCATCCATTCCTGTGCAACCTTTGTCCCAAAGTCTGCACTGCACTTTCTGGACTGACTCGACACAAGAAGCTGAAGCATCCGGTTATCACACCTCCAAAGGACTTGGCGTCGCATACAAGAGTTTTCCACCCATCATTAAATGGTATGCCTGCACTTTTTCTTTTCATTTTTGTTCTTACGAGACTGCAGCTCAGCCATGCGACGAAGATGGTATATTTCTTCAACCTCCATGGGATTCAGCACCACTTCTCTCAGCACTGCCAAACCAAGACGATTCACGCTCTCATAACTGGGCACCTTTCGACGACCGCATTGCATTTGACTGGGCACACTATCACTATGTGACCCTCCAGTTGTTGGCAGCCAAGATTGCAGAAGGACTAGATTTGTGGTCAGCAACATGTCTTAAATACAGTTCCACTATTGGTGCACCTTGGAGAAATGCAAAGGAAATGTATGCGACCATTGATACTATCCAAGTGGGCTCTCTTCCCTTCAAGTCCTTCCCATTTCGATACACTGGACCCAAACCATCGTTGCCTCCGCATTGGATGGAGCAAGAGTATGAACTGAATGCTCGCAATGTCCTAGACGTTGTCCGGGAACAGCTCGCGACACCGGATTTCAAAGACCAGTTCAACTATGTCCCGTACAAGGAGTTCAACGGCAAAGGGGAGTGCATTTGGTCAAATATGATGTCGGGGCAGTGGGCATTCATGCAAGCGGTATGCCCCTTTTCTCACTTCATCTTTTTTTTTAAAAATCTCTAACTCTGTTCAAAGGATGAGCTCTCGAAAGAAGAATGCCACCATGGGGCAATGCTCGTCCCTGTTATCGCTGGAAGTGATAAGACGACCGTTTCCGTTGCAACTGGCCACCAAGAATACCACCCAGTCTATGTCTCAATTGGGAATCTCACAAATACAGCACGACAAGTGCACGGGAATGGGGTCCTTCAGGTGGCTTTCTTGCCTATTCCGAAGGGTAAGTCTCTTTCAGTGACGTAAAATGGGTCTAATATTATGCAACAAGCATCCAGAGCAGAGCAAAAGCGCATGGAATACCAGTGCTTTTGTCGCCAGCTATATCACAAGTGTCTTGAGCTTGTCTTCGAACCATTGAAGGAATGGATGACAAAAACAACCATAGTGAAATGCCCCGATGGACGCCTTCGCTGTGCGGTCTTCAGTTTAGGGCCTTACATTGCAGATTATCCAGAACAAGTCTGGCTTACGGGTGTTGTTTTGAATTGGTGTGCAAAGTGAGTCTCACTCCCACCCTTCAATGCCACCCCTCACACCTCACTTGAAGGTGTGACACACCACCAAACAATCTAGACAGTGGGATGGGACACTGCCAAACCCATGAGAAGACTGATTTCCTCATCAAGAGCTTTGATCCCGGGGTCCTGTGGGATGTGTTTGGCATCCACCAGGACATTGTCATAAGTCATCATGCGTCACACTGGCATGCAACCACTCCGAGTTGTTACTGATACTACTCAGCCTTTTACACACAGTTTCCCTCGAGCCGACATCCATGAACTACTTGCACCGGACCTCCTTCACCAGCTTATTAAGGGTGTATTCAAGGATCACCTTGTTGAGTGGGTAGGCAAATATCTCCATCACACCCATGGCGAGAAGCGCGCTCTTGAGATAATGGGTGATATTGATCGATGGTATGTAGTTGCATGTTTACACAGATAGTTGACTGATTCATTGTACACAGGATCTCTGCCGTCCCTCCATTTCCTGGCCTCCGACGATTTCCTGATGGACGTGACTTCAACCAATGGACCGGCGACAACTCCAAAGCACTTATGAAGGTGAGCAACTGGTTCTCGTTATTGAACTATCATTGATACAGTTTTAGGTGTATCTTGGAGCAATTGCAGAGTATCTCCCATCTGCCATGGTTCGCTGTATCTCGAATTTCATAGAGGCGTGTTATATCGCCCAGTGGAATGCCATTTCACTATCAAGCCTGGATCAACTTCAAGCATGCATCACACGGTTCCATGAGCTGCGTGATGTATTCATAGCTAGTGGAGTTCGTAAGGCTATCTCTCTACCTTGTCAGCATGCACTGGTTCACTATCCTATGGCCATTCAACTTTTTGGCTCACCAAACGGCCTGTGTTCCTCAATTACCGAGTTGAAACACATCGAGGCGATCAAGGACCCTTGGCACTGGTCAAGCCGCTTCAATGCCCTCTATCAAATACTTCGATTACTTCTCCGGTTACAGAAGTTGTTGGTGCTCCATCATCTATTTTCCTCACGCAGAATGCTGAGGGGTACAACGACTTCATATATGGCAGGCACCAGTGAAGACACACAAGAAGATCCAATGCCGCTCACCTCTGAGAACACTGCAGACAATGACGGAGCTCCGATCGAGGGTGTCGCTGAGGAGGAAACACTGTCGATCGTGACTTTGTCAGGAAGAATGGGTGCATGTGTTAACATATATGTGCCCTGCTCACGTTCTAATCATTAAATGGTAGAAAGTGGGTATCTGCAAGACCTCCTTGACCTTGCAGAATTTGTCCAACAGCCAGACCTTCCCTTCGCCCTCCAACACTTTATATATCTTCTGGACCACCCTGATTCAGCCACTATCCCCAGCTCTCCTTTGGACCTGCTGCCATTTCAAGGTCGAATACATGTGCATCATTCTGCGGCAGCAACATTCTTTGCACCAAGCGATCTCTGTGGTGCAGGAGGCATGCATCAAGAGCGCATTCACTCAACGCCTTCCTGGTATGGCCATCCATGTCGAGACACAGTTTTTGTTGTTCTAGATGACAGCCTTGTTGGTATGGAAGGAATGGTTGTTGCGCGAGTTCACTTATTTTTTTCTTTTAATTACAAGCAGGTTGACTACAGTTGTGCATTTGTCAACTGGCTGGTCCGTGACAATGACAAATGCGAGGACGACACACGGCTGTGGACGGTGTCCCTGGAAGAACACCGTGGAGGGAAGCCAGTTTCTGATGTTATTGATGTGAGGACAATTGCCCGGGCAGTGCACCTTATTCCAGTCTATGGTTCAGATCCTATTCCATCTGATATTCAACACTATAATTCTTTAGATCACTACAAATCTTTTTTTGTTAATGCTTTTGTAGATCATCACACGTACGAGTTTTTAACAGATGCCTAATGCGACTTGTGCTCAAACCCAAAATATATTTTCCGGATTTAGCCTGAATTAGTGTTATTTGAATGGTTTTGGGTTTTTGGGGTTCTCCGGTTTTTCGCAACCATAGAAACCGGAAAAACCCCGAAAAACTCAAAACAAAATTTGCAACTTACTGATGCTTGGGCTTGAACTCTTGCTTGAACTTGTCGGTGACTCGGAATACGTCGTACTGAAACCGAAGTTATCTTCATCAATATCACGCTTGACTGGCACCAGCACCTGGGTTATCGTTGCCGCTGGTAGCAAGGAGGAGCGTCGGAATATTCTTGGGAATCTTGGTCGGAATAGTTTAACTATCCTCGGCGCGGGAAAAGCCGCGACCTAATTACTACTTTACTTTATTAATAATGTACAAAATTGATCAACAAGTCTATGATATAATTCTCTAAAGCGTTGGTAAACGTGTGTGATCATCGATACCAGACTTCACACAGATCTTTGGTGCTTTGTTGTATTTTATTACTCGTCACTCTTACGCTACCCTACGAAGAGGACGCAGCACCTTGATCGCCTCTTCCCTAAATGGACGGATTTCTGTCCACCGTTGGCACATTTCAGCGTGGCCCTGTTCCTCAACGGCCACCTCCAGCCTCGCAGCCTCGAGCTCCTGTATTGCTTCATCTATATGCGAGCCGGACTGTCCCTCCAACATATTCTCCAACAATTTCAGAAGCTCGTCAGTAAGATAGCTTGGGAAACCAAGGTCAGACAAGAGGCCATATTCGGGAATAGCAATGTCGCAGACGAGATTGAGAAGGACACGTTGCGTTCCAGTAGAATGTTTATGCTGCCTCCAATTGGACGAGATGGTTCGGAACGTTCCAACTGTGAGGGAAGAGTGGGCGTCGGATGACAATGGTATGACTATTAGTTGTTGAGCCACAATGAAAAACAATTCAACCCAAAATCCGAAGCCGCCCTCATCACGTAGGTCTTGCAGGCGCCAAAATTGTCGTTCCATAAGATGCCGTCGACGAACGCCCGACCACTTGCAGGTAGATTTGTTCGATTCGGCCCACAAAGTCTTCAGGCTCCCGAGCATCTCTTCGTAGGTGCCATTGTGTTGTCCGTCAATGATATCGCGTATTTTGGGAGAATAGGCGCATAGAAGTCGAAGGCGCCGATGCAGGTATATGAACTGGGGCAAGAAGAATGGCCTTTCAGAAGACGGATGGGGATTGAAAAATTGGTTTGGCTGAATCGGTTTCGTCTCCTCGAGCATATCGAAATGTGCACCCCGCACGTACGAGATCAAGCCATGGGAGAACATATGAACGACCTCAAAGATCGCCCTATCGATGTTTGCTATAGAGTCTGTTACCATGGCGATGCTTTCCAGCATGGAGATATCAGCTTCGTGATCGCGTGCCAGGACCTCCCTCGCTTGCTCTTCTGTCGCTTCCACTCCAGAGGGACTGATAGCTCTGCGAATTCCATACACGCAAAATTGCCTCGCAGTCTCGAAATGATCGTCAATCCTTCTGGCGTTCCTGAGTGCAATTTCATCGCCGTGCCCGTTGTTCGTTTTTACACCGTCGGCCTCCATTCCGAACAGTGAAAGGCTGTCGATAGCGAGACGTGCTTCAAGTTGCATCCCAGCATGGTCATGGTTTGATTTTCCTCGATTGGCGAAGACAAAGGATAGGCACTCAAAGCGGTTCCTGAATAACCCATCCGAACCTGGTGCTGAGATGTGGCGCGCTTCCATCATGATGAATCGCCTAAGTGGAGGAAGTAGCCTTTCAAGCTCTCCAAACGATTCTGGTTTAATGTCGGCACAGAACACGAGTGATGCCGCCGTTTCAACACATCCACGTGCACGGTTGAGCCACAATCCCTGATTTGTGAAAATGCTGTGATTATCACATGTGCCAACCAGGCGTCGTATGCGTGTGCAGAGATCGTGGATGGCAAGATGGGGATCGTCGGATGGATGAGTTTCACTGGGGAGGTGGCCCAGGTGGGGTGTGGACCTGGTCACTGTCAGATCGCGGGGAGTTCTATTGGGGATTCGTATCCCTATCACACGTCCCAGACCGAGAAGAAGGCTAGTGCGCTGGGAAGGTGGGGAGCGGTGGTGCGGTAGAGTAGCCATGCGGCCCGGGGGAGTTGTATCATTCTGAAATCTGACCGCAAGGCCATTGGTCATCGGGTTTGTGTCTTCACCTTGCTTTACTTCAAAAGCCTTTCTCCATACGTCAATTCCCCATTTTGAGGTAAACGAGCCGGGTATAGCCATCACGAAGGATTCCATCTCGTCGTCCTCTGTCCGATTATGAATGAGCCATTGGATTGCCCGAACGTCCCGATATTTGCGTTCATCGTTCTCTTCCATTGCCAGTTGCATCTGTCCTTCAGATAACTTCGAGCTCACAGCCTTGATTGATCCACCAGATGAGCGATCCAAGTAGCGCCGCGGATGCACCTTCTGCTTCAGATGCCATATCAGGCCGGAGAAAGGGTTCCGGAATGGAGATTGAGGGTTTAGGATCGGAGCAAACATGCTAAAAATGTACAGCAACCCGCAGATGGTAATCGGGACAATAGTGGTGACACCGACAGTTGTGTTTACAGAAAGGAGAGAGTCGCCGAGTCCCAAGAAAAATAAGAAGAGGGAAACGTGGACAAGGCCCGGCACGAATTCCGCCACCACAGGCATATACCATCCCTCCGCGCCTTCGTATAGATATTGGCGCAGTCGCGCACTCTTCAGAGGGTTGCTATACCGCTGGAAGACATGCATGTAGTCCCGTACCCATTGTTGGACAAGCGTCGCGAGAAGTGCAGCGGTAAGGCTGAAGACTAGGCTCATGAACCAAAAAACGTTGACTCGGATATCAGATGAGTTTGGACGAAAGGCGGGATAGGGTGGAGGTAGAGTTGACGGGATGGAAACCTGTGGGGTTATAGAGGCAACTTGCTTGGAGATCTGAGCGAGTAGAGCAACATTCTGTTGCTGGTAGTAGACCATCTGTTGTGCTGGGTCGACTTGAAGGTTTGCAATGCTATCGGCAAGAAAGGAAGTGAGGGAAGCGGAAAATAAACCGGCCTGGACGGCAGTGCGTAAGCTCTGAGTATACGACGATAGGGATAAAAACACGTACGAATATGAGGACACCGTCCATATCATCTTTGAGGGAATGGATCCGGCCTTCATCATGGCGCTTTGCTTCACCTGTATGAAGAGACCACATGGCATTGGCGTTATCATCGAAATCTCCGATCATACGAGGCATTTCGGGGGAAGTTGGTTGAGCGACGTCGCCAGGAGTTCCATCGTCACCTGGTGAAACATTTTCGCCTGCGCTAACGTGTTAGATCCCAAAGTCGCGGGAACAATAAGAAATCGTGAAATGCCCACCGGGGTTGGAGGGAACATCTTCCGTAGACTGCGCCTGTGACTTAGCCAAAGAACTAGCCGGATTATCGCCGTCTGCTCCCCCAGCTAGTTCATTACGTCCAGTGCCTCCCGAAGGTTCACCTTTGCGTCCCGACCTGAGGACGCTCATCTCATGAGCTAGTACCTGTCGTCTATCCTCTTTATAAAGAAGAGTGAGAGAAGAGTACAAGACAGGCCACTATGCATACCTTCACCCTCGGGCTGCGCCTCAAGGTCAGCACCTTGAGGTATATTTCTTCGGGTTTTCCTGGACATCCAAGGTGTGGAGAACGCGGAGAGGATTTGGAGGACAGACAGATGGTGGGAACGTCACAAAAAAAAGGAACGGCCAAGGAAGGTCTTGTTCGACACTTGTGCCGTAGGATTCACCTGCCAGCGCTGCGGACCAAGTACGGTAACTACAGTATATGAATCTTTGAGCGCTGAGAATAGGCATGGAGATCACATGATCACATCTTTTACACTTGGACTTGCGCCTGCACCCTAGTGAGTCACACGCCTAGCCAGCGCCCTAGCCAGTGTGGCACACCGACTTCCATGGCAGGCTTATTTAGTACCAACTCGCTAACGGTCGGCGCTGCAACCCTCTCCAATCTCAGTATTGCCTCGTGATTTCCGGCCTCAGGCTTTGGCATTTGCATCGAATTTTCAAATACAGGCGTGTGTCCCCTAGCGTCTCGCTTCTTGTACCTGTACCCCCTTCTCAATGTTGCACCGGCCCTGTTCGGACAGTCAGTCACCCGAATGAGCAGCGGTTGCCTTGAACTTGAACGCTCCCCACACCGTGACCCCCTCATTGCCCAGGCCACCTTCTGGCCGTTTTTCAAGCTCAAAGATGCAAAGCCTTCTTTTTTTCTATCCGATTCAGGCCTCTCTTTCACCAGCTGCGTCTAGTTACTCCAGACGTGCCTCGCAGTGTCCCAGGCATGTCAGTGGTACATTATCGTCGCGCCAAAACTTGCCAATGCGGACGTTTCCAATCTCATGTATCATCTCTATATCAGACTTTGGCGCATCTGAATTCTAGTGTTTGCTATTGAGGTGACCTACCTCACTTCGACTCCTTTCCTGCCGAATCTAATCCTCATCCTCAAGGACTAGTACCTCATTTTTCGCCACCAGTCCCCTGCTCGCGGCCCCCCTCACGCACCAGTCGCCATAACTCGCCGAATCCACGGCTTGGTACGCCATGGGCGGCAGCCTACGTTGTGCCCATTGCTTATTTTACCTGGCCACAGCTGCTCAACTGTTTGACCTCGCTGGAACGCGCGCTTGCACCAGCTTCCAGGGGGCGCCAAGAAGTGCGTGGCTGCCCATCATTCAGGGAGCGGTTGGACTTCCGAAGAGCACCTGTAGAAAATTGCGCAATCCGAGTCGCTCTTTTATGCTGCCGGTAGTGAGATTCAAGCTCTCGTGCAGGGGCGGAAAGGGGAGTGGCACAAACACAGAAGCCTAGCTGAGGGGAATGGGTAGAGCATGTCGAGCCGAGGAACGTGAACTAGTATAGTATCGGCGGCTGGGCGTCGTATAAGATCCGAGGACCGCAACGCGGACATTTTCATGTGCGCCCTCCTCCGCTGTGCTCTGCTGAGAGGTGGCTTACTCTAGCTTTCCCCACTCTGCCCCTGCGCCGTTACCGCATCACCTCGGCCATTTTCCTGACGAAGCACATCCAGGATCGATCATCGTCTTCGGTTTCTGTTGTGCCTTGCAGCCCCACGCCCAGCCCCCCGTCCGGCAGTCGTCCGTCTTAGCTTTCCCCTTGACTTTAGTTGCCATATCATGCGCCTCTACAGACTTCTACGCGGCGGCGACAGATGCCCAGAGGTTCACTCCTGCTAAACTCGTAGGTGCTCGTGCCAGCTAGACGCAGCAGGGGCATTGCCGCACGTGATCATGAGCATGATTCGGTTCTCGGACAGGCACATACCGGAGATCGCGGTAGCGCTCGTGGACCTCACTGTGCGCTGGCGTACCAGTCCGCCGGGGTACTTTTCTGCTGCCGGGAAGGAGGAGCTGCTGTACGTGAGGGCAACGCCAACTCCAGCGTTCAAGTTTGTCAAGAGGCTGGACTGTACGCTGTTCGTGCACGTTGCTAAACTCCTGTTCGATGGGCTCGGGTGGGTGGCGGGGGCAAGACGGCGGGACTGTGGATCGGGACTAAATCTCGATGTTGGGTGTGTATGGCGGGAGCAAAGGAACAGCTTAATTGCCGATACACCGTGTACGTAAATATGTCATCATTTTTAATGAAACTTTGGAGTATTTTGGCTTCGCGTCTTTGAATCTTCGACTTTATTAGCACTTTCGTACTACTCTATAAAGGGTATGCGGGAACCCCCAAGCGAGAGATGACATTGAACGCCTCTGCCCTAAACAAATCGATGGCTGTTGCCCACTCCGGAAGAGTAGATTGCTTCTTGATCGCATTCTCCAGCTCCTTCACTGCTTCGTCAATATGCGATCCGGGCCCCTCCACCATATTCTCCAACAATATCAGAAGCTCATCAGTAATGTATCTTGGGAAGATGAAATTTGACAAGAGGCCACGCCCAAGTATAGCTAAGTCGCAGACGAGGTTAAGAATGACACGCTGGGTCCCAATGGAATGTTTGTGCTGCCTCCAGTTGGATGTGATGACTCTGAACATTCCAAGAATAAGGGTAGAGTGGGCGTCATGTGACAGCGGAATGGATAGGACTGCCCATGCCACAAGGAAGAAAAGTTCAACCCAGAATCCGAAGCCGCCGCTATCACGGATGTCTTGCAGGCGGAAAAGTTGCCGTTCCATCAAATGTCGTCGCCTAATGACCGACCTCTCGGTAGAGTTTAACATGTCTGATTTGTCCCACAAAGTCCTCAGGCTCTCGAGTGTCTCTTCATAGGCACTACTGTCTTGTTTGTCCACAATGTCGCGTAATTGGGAGGAATAGGAGCATAGAAATCGAAGGCGCTGATGAAGGTATACGAACTGGGGTAAGAAAGTTGAGTCTTGACGTGGATTGAAAAACTGGATCGGCTGGAAATGACCTGTCTTTTCATCGAAGAGATCGTCTGTGTTGTCGAAATATGCACCACGGACTAGTGAAAGTAATCCATCTGCGAAGTCGCCCATGGACCGTGTAACCGTGAGGATTCCCCAGTCGATTCTCTCTACGTCGTCACCAGATACAAGAGCGATGCGTTCGAGCATGCAGATATTGACTTCGTGATCGCGTGCCAAGACCTCCCTCACTTGCTGTTCTGACAACTCCACTCCCGAGGGCCTGAATGCTTCGCGCAACCCGTATACACAAAACTTCTTCGCAGACTCGAAATAATTGTCGATCCTTTGGGCATTCCTGAGTGCATTTTCATCTTCATCGTCATCGTCATTGATTGATTGCTCGCCGCCATCTCCCATTCCAAACCGCGAGAGACTATTGATAGCAAGTCGCGCATGCAGTTTTATAGTATCGTCTTTTGCTATTGCTCTATTGACAATCACAAAGGCTAGGCAATCCAAGCGTGCAAGGAATAATCCGTCCGATCCTGGTGCTGAGAGTTGATGAAAATCGCCATCAATGAAGTTGCCGATTCGAGGTAGTATTTTCCCTAGGTTTTCGAGATCCCCAAACATTTCCGGATTGATATCGGCATTTAGTACGAGTGATGCCACTGTCTCAATGCATCCACGCGTACGCCTGAGCCACAATCCCTGGTTTGTGAATACGCTGTGGTCTTCGCATGTACCAACCAAGTGTCGCACACGCTTGCAGAGGTCGTAAATGGCACGGTCCCCGTGTGCAGGGATATTGTTGGGCGCCTGATCATTACTAGAGAGTAAAGACATTGGCAGGGTCACCGCTACAGTGCGGGAGGTGCTATTTGCTGTTCGTATCCCAATAACACGTCCGAGAGAGTGAAGGAGGGTGAGAGGGTGGCAGGTGCGCAGGAAATGTGGGAACGGTTGGCGTGGTAGAACGGAGATGGGAAGATCTACATCAGTCTGCGATCTGACTGTCGGGTCATTCGGTCTCAAGTTCGCGTCTTCATATCGTTGTATTTCAGAAACCTTCTTCCATACGTCTATTCCCCACTGCGACGTAAAGGCACCAGGTATGGCCATCACGAATGACTCCATCTCGTCGTCTTCTGTCCGATTATGGATGAGCCATTGGACTGCCCGAACGTCGCGATCTTTTCGTTCTCCGTTCTCCTCCATCGCCAGTTGGATTTGTCCTTCAGAAAGGTTCGAGCTCATAGCCTTGATGGATCCTCCAGATGCGCGATCCAAGTAGCTCCGCGGATGCACTTTCTGCTTCAGATACCATATCAGGCCAGCGAAGGGGTTTCGAAATGGACATTGGGGATTGATGGCCGGAGCAAACATAATGAAGACGTACAATGAGCTGCAAATGGCAATTGGGATGGTCGTGGTGACGCCGACAGTTATGTATGTAGCAAGGAGAGAATCAACGAGTCCCGCGAAGAACAGGAAAAGGGAAATATGGACAAGGCCTGGCACAAATCTCGCCACCCGCGGCATATACCATCCCTCCACTCCTTCATATAGATATTGGCGCAGTCGGGCGCCCTTCAGAGGGTTGCTATACCGCTGAAACACGTGCATATAGTCCCGTACCCATTGCTGAACGAGCGTCGCGAGGAGTGCAGCCACAAGGCTGAAGACCAGGCTCGTGAACCACAAAGCGTTAACGCGGACATCAGATGGACTTGGACTAAAATCGGGGTATGGTGGAGGTAGAGTGGATGGGATGGAAACCTGTGGCGCGATAGAGGCAACCTGCTCGGAGATCTGAGCGAGCAGAGCAACATTCTGTTGCTGGTAATAGACCATCTGCTGTGCCGGGTCGACTTGAAGGCTGTTAACGCTATCGATAAGAAAGGAAGTGAGGGCAGCAGAGAATAGACCGGCCTGAATGACGGTGCATAAGCTCGGGGAGAAAATAGTTGAACTGTAACACGCACGAATATAAGGACGCTGTCCATATCGTCTTTGAGGGAATGGATGCGGGCTTCATCGTGGCTCTTAGCTTCGTCGAGATGAAGAGACCACAAGGAGTTGGCATTGTCATTGAAATCGCCGATCATGGGGGGCATTTCAGGTGTTGGTTGAGTGGTGTCGCCAGGAGTTCCACCTGCACTGGGTTGATCATTTTCGCCTGCGTGTTTCGAAAGGGTTAGGCCCCAGCTTGACGGCACTACTGGGACAAGGTGCCGTGCTCACCGGAGTTGGTGAGACCGTCGTTCAGGGCCCCCACTTGCGTCTGAGCTGACGAGCCCGCCTGGACTATTTCTCCCACTGACGCATTACTTCCGGTGCCTCCGAGTCCACGCGGCTCTATGTTGCACCTAGACACCCCTTCCCCTCTAACCTCTTTAAAAAGAAGAGTGGGTTGAGCGGAAAGTACAGGGCAGCTTGCGATGCATACCTTCGTCCTCGGATTGTGCCTCAAGATCAGGACCTTGAGACCTTTTCTTTCTTCTAATTTTGCTAGCAAGTTTTTTAGTCATCGAAAGTCGTGGAGAAGGTTCGACGAGGAAAGAAGGTAGGAATGTGAGGAAAAGGCAAGGGCCGCAGGTCAAGGAACGTCTCGTCCAACACTTGCACCGTACGTATGCTCAGGCTGAAGCAACTATGAGCTGAGGCGCTGACCACGTGACCGCGTTACCATTGGGAGCGTGGCAGAGTCGGAAGCCGAGACCATACCTCACACTTCCTCCACTGGCACCTATCTTAATTCTCCAACACCGGCCACTCGAATCTCACGTATTTCCCATTATATCTCTTGCCTCAGGCTGTGGTGCATCCCTACACCTGCATCTCTTCCTAAGAAGTCGCCGTGTTTCGAACCAGGGAGAATAACACCTTGCTCGACAAGTTATCCAACCTCTTGCTGTCACCGGGCTGCTGCACCCGCCTGGGCCAACGAACGAAATTGCGCAGTGGCTGCTTGTCGTGCGCCAGGGAATCACATGTAACCTCACAGTTTCTCTATAGGAAGACGGAAAGGGAGCACTACGAGTACGTGACTGCGGGGGGTTTTATTCGTGAAATGGTGGTTTGCTGCATTTTTTTCAGCTGAATGACTACCCGACGCCCAACTGTATTTGCCTTAGGTGGTTGGAGTCAGCATGAGATATTAGTGGGTGCATAAAAGACGGACGACCGCCCCAAGCGTATGCCAGAATCAAGGCCAGAATATCATCGCCTTCGCTTTCTGTTGCGCCATGCAGCTCCACGCCCGGCCTCTCTTTCGGCAGCCGTTGTACTTTTCTTCAAGTCTTCGGCTTGTCATGTCATGTGCCTCTACGGACTTTTACGTAGCGACAGATGCCCAGCTATTCACTCCAGCTAAACTCGCAGGTACTCGTGCCAGCTAGACGCAGCAGGGGCATTGCCGCATGGGATCATGAGCACGGTTCTCGGACATACCGAAGATCGCACTAGCGCTCGCAGATTTCACTGTGCACTGGGGTACCCGTGACCCGGGGTACTTTTCTACCGCTAGGAAGGAGGAGCTGGTGGGCACGGGGGAAACGCCAGCCCCAGCGTTCAAGTATATCGAGGGCCTGGATGGGACTCTGTTTGTGAACGTTGCCAGACTCCCGTAACCCCGTTCGATCAGCTCGGATGGGAGGCGGGAGCGGGATGGCGGGACAGTGGGATCGTAACTGTATTCCGATGTTGGACGTGTATGGTGGGTGTAAAGGAACGGCTTAATTACCGATACACCGTGTACGTGAATATATCATCGTCAACGAGACTTTGACTATATTGGTTTCATGTCTTTGGATCTTTGACTTTATTAGCACTCGTACTACTCTATGAAGGGGACACGGGAGCCCGCAAGCGAGAGATAACCTTAAACGCCTCTGCCCTGAACAAACCGGTGCTTGTTGCCCACCCTTGAAGAGTAGGCTGATCGTTGATCGCATCCTCAAGCTCCTTCATTGCCTCGTCAATATGCGATCCGGGCTGCCCATCCACCATATTCTCCAACAATACCAGAAGTTCATCAGTAATGTATCTTGGGAAATCTAAATCAGACACGAGGCCATGCCCGGGTATGGCCACGTCGCAGATGACGTTAAGAATGATACGCTGGGTCCCAATGGAACGTTTGTGTTGTCTCCAGTTGGATGTGATGAACCTGAACGTTCCAAGAATAAGGGTAGAGTGCGCGTCATGTGACAGCGGAATGGTTAATATTTGATTGGCCACAAGGAAAAAAAGTTCAACCCAAATTCCGAGGCCGCCGCCATCACGGATATCTTGCAGGCGCAAAAGCTGCCGTTCCATCAAATGTCGGTTCCCAATGATCGACCAAACGGTGGTATTTAACTTGTCTGATTCGTCCCACAAAGTCCCCAGGCTCTCGAGTGTCTCTTCATAGGCGCTACTGTCATGTTTGTCGATGATGTCGCGTAATTTGGAGGAATAGGAGCATAAAAATCGGAGGCGCTGATGCAGGTATACGAACTGAGGGAAGAAATTTAATTTTTGATGTGGATTGAAAAACTGGATCGGCTGGAAATGACCTGTCTTTTTATCGAAGAGATCTTGTGCGGTGTCCAAATATACACCACGGATTGTTGCAAGCAATCCACTGGCGAAGCCCTCCAGAGACTGTATAATTGGGAAGATTCTCGAATCGATTCTCTCTACGTGGTCGCCAGCTACAAGAGCGATGCGTTCGAGCATGCAGATATTGACTTCGTGATCGCGTGCCAAGACCTCCCTCACTTGCTGTTGCTGTTCGGCAAGCTGTTCTGACAACTCCACTCCCGAGGGCCTGAATGCTTCACGCAGTCCGTATACACAAAATTGCTTCGCTGACTCGAAATAATCGTCGATCCTTTGAGCATTCCTGAGTGCATTTTCATCGTCATCTTCATCGCCGTTTGTTGATTCTTCGCCGTCATCTCCGATTCCGAACTGTGAGAGGCTATTGATAGCAACACGTGCATCCAGTTTTATAGTATCGTCGTTTGCTATTGCTCGATTGACAATCACGAAGGCTAGGCAATCCAAGCGTGCAAGGAATAATCCGTCAGATCCTGGTGCTGAGAGTTGGTGAAAATCGCCTCCGATGAAGCCGCCAGTTCGAAGTAGTATTTTCCCTAGGTTTTCGAGATCCCCAAACAGTTCCGGGTTGATATCAGCATTTAGTACGAGTGATGCCACTGTCTCAATGCATCCACGCGTACGCCTGAGCCACAATCCCTGGTTCGTGAATACGCTGTGGCCTTCACATGTACCAACCAAGTGTCGTACACGCTCGCAGAGGTCGTAAATCGCGCGGTCTCCGGGAGCAGGGGGGATATCATTGGGAATTTGATCATGAATAGAGTGCAAAGACACCGACCGGCTCACGGCCATATCGTGGGAGGTGCTATTAGCAGTTCGTATCCCGATAACACGCCTCAGAGCGTGAAGGAGACTAAGTGGGCAGGTGAACAGGAAATGTGGGAACGGTTGGCGTTGTAGAATGGAGATGGGAAGATCTGGGTCACCCTGCGATCTGACTGTCGGGTCATTCAGTCTCAAGTTCGCGTCTTCATATCGTTGTATTTCAGAAACCTTCCTCCATACGTCTATTCCCCACTGCGACGTGAACGCGCCAGGTATGGCCATCACGAATGACTCCATCTCGTCGTCTTCCGTCCGATTATGGATGAGCCATTGGACTGCACGAACGTCACGATCTTTCCGTTCTCCGTTCTCCTCCATCGCCAGTTGGATTTGTCCTTCAGAAAGGTTTGAGCCCACAGCCTTGATGGTTCCACCAGATCCACGATCCAAGTAGCTCCGCGGATGTACTTTCTGCTTCAGATACCATATCAGGCCAGAGAACGGGTTTCGAAATGGACATTGGGGATTGATTGCTGGAGCAAACGTGCTGAAGATGTACAATGAGCCGCAAATCGCAATCGGGATGGTCGTGGTGACACCAACAGTCGTATATGTAGCAAGGAGAGAATCAACGAGTCCCGCGAAGAATAAGACAAGGGAAATATGGACAAGGCCTGGCACAGATCTCGCCACCCGCGGCATATACCATCCCTCCACGCCTTCATATAGATACTGGCGCAGTCGGGCGCCCTTCAGAGGGTTGCTATACCGCTGAAACACGTGCATATAGTCCCGTACCCATTGCTGAACGAGCGTCGCGAGGAGTGCAGCGGCAAGGCTGAAGACTAGGCTCATGAACCAGAAAGCGTTAACGCGGACATCAGATGGGCTTGGGCTAAAATCGGGGTATGGTGGAGGTAGAGTGGATGGGATGGAAACCTGTGGCGCGATAGAGGCAACCTGCTCGGAGATCTGAGCGAGCAGAGCAACATTCTGTTGCTGGTAGTAGACCATCTGCTGTGCCGGGTCGACTTGAAGGCTGTTAACGCTATCGATAAGAAAGGAAGTGAGGGCAGCGGAGAATAAACCGGCCTGAATGACAGTGTATGAGCTCGGGGAAGAAAAATAATGGAACTGTAACACGCACGAATATGAGGACGCTGTCCATATCGTCTTTGAGAGAATTGATGCGGGCTTCATCGTGGCTCTTTGCTTCGTCGAGATGAAGAGACCACAAGGAGTTGGCATTGTCATTGAAATCGCCGATCATGGGGGGCATTTCAGGTGTTGGTTGAGCGGTGTCGCCAGGAGTTCCACCTGCACTGGGTTGATCATTTTCGCCTGCGTGTTTCGAAAGGGTTAGACCCCAACTCGACGATGCTACTAGGATAAGGTGCTATGCTCACCGGAGTTGGAGGGACCGTCGTGCTGGGCCCCCACTGGCACTTGGGTCTGAGCTGACGAGCCTGCCTGAACTTCGTGGACTATTTCTCCCATCGAAGAATTACTTCCAGGGCCGCTAGCAGGCTCTACATTGCACCCAGAGGGCCCTTTCTCTCCAATCTCTTTATGAAGAAGGGTGAGCGGAAAGTACAGGGCAGATAGCAACGCGTACCTTCGTCCTCGGATTGGGCCTCAAGATCAGGACCTTGAGATCTTTTCTTTCTTCTAATTTTGCTAGCAAGTTTCCTAGTCATCGAAAGTCGTGGATGTCTCGACGAGGACAGAATGTGGAAGTGCCAGACAGGAAAAGGCAAGGGTCAGGTGAAGGAAGTTAAGGAACGTGTCGTCCAACACTTGTACAGCATGGCGTACAAACAACTACAGCATGTATGAGCCTATAAGGCGCCGACAACGTGACCAAGAGACACCTGGGCCTTTGGCTAAGTTACCTGAATCCGAGCTAATTCCCACACTTCCTCCGCTGGCCTTCCCGACGCCGAGCACTCCATTCTTACGTATTACCCTCGAGATCTCTTTCCTCAGGTTTTGGGTATCTTCTACGTCTGCGTCCCTTACCGAGAACGTGTTTCGCACTGAGGAGGATAATACCTTGCTCGACAATTCATCCAACCTCCCTCAGTCGACGGGCGTGCTACCCCTACCTGGGCTAGAGTACGAAAGTGTACAGTGGCTGCTTGTCATATGCCAGGAGAACCACATGTAACCTCACACCTTCTCTATCGGAAGACGGGAAGGGAGCACTACGATAATGCAGGCACGCGGCCGCGGGGGATTTTATTTGTAAAACAGTAGTCGATGCATACAAAACGCCTCAAGCCTATGCTAGAATATTCAGAATTTCAGAGGTGGTCAGAGGAGAAGACTATTTGGACCTAGGGCGACGAAGTGTGTGCTAAATTCAGAACGAAACCTTATGGCGCTACTGACAGCCTACTGTAGCCTGATCAGGAATTATTTCGGCATGTCACGTACTACTGTAATGATCATCTTCACCGTAAACCTGTCGACAAAGTGGAGGAATTCACCCTATCACCGACTCCGAACGATCTTCGTAACTCCATCAACACACAGCTTGAAGGCAACAAAAAAAGGGTGGTGAAGGAAAAGAGAGACACTAGATTCTCACCGATTGTTATCGGGCCATGCATTTCCCTTGGTTCACGTTGCGTACACGCGTGGGGAGCTTGGCATTCCAGTGCAATATTTAAGTTCTCTACATACATGATCTGGGCCTGATCCTCGCCTCGATGGAGTGTCGCTGGTACGTAACCAGGCCTCGCCAAAGCCGCAGCACTACCGCGTTTAAAGAGGCCATCGACAGAGGCCGCTGAGCCGGTCGTCCCTTTCAGCAAACTTACTAGCCAAATTCGTGAGCCTTCCAACCGGGTTCTTGTTCCAGCGAAGTTGTCCTGTTCGATGTTCGGGCCCTTGTTCGGTTCGGATACAGTACAGGCTATAGATACCGCACGTGGAATTGCAGCGTCCAATTTGGAGTATCTTGGGGGCAATGGGCCATGACGGGGCTGGGAAGCAGGGCTTTACGGTGCATCACTGACATGGGCATATGACAATTAGAGCGGCATTGGACGCAATCCGCGGCCGTTAATGGGGCACTACTGTACTGCAGCACTTGGATGATGACGCTATCTTTGCTTGACCATCAAGCTGCTTGCTCAGCTGCCAGTGACATTGGCAATGACTCCGACTTTCTGCTCCGCGAGTTCTACTTCTTTTAGAGCTATTGTTGCACACCTTCAAGTTTGTGTTCTAATGGCGGAAAGATCCTTACCAACTTACCAACTAATCATTACTCAGCTTTAACCAAGTGACGTTGTACTGGCTACCGGGGATCCGGATGTGATCACCCTCGTTCCTCATATAAAGCAGCTTGCTACAGATGGAACTTGTTCTCCCAAATCCAATGGCTTACCAGGGCGGAGCCACGGATTTTCTCGAAACACTCTACCCCGTCCCATTGTCGACAGGTATCACCCCGTTCCCTGGGCATACTTCGGAGAGCGCTCGCGCTCTTTTGGGCGTGCTCAAGCACAACTACCAGACCCATCATAACTTTTTCAATGAACTTGGGTACCACAAGTACGTACATTCATCACACTCGCGATACAACGGCCCTAAATCTAGTAGTCATGCCACGCACCATGTATTGGCCCTTTATACCCTCGGCGCCTCACCTGAGATCATAGAAGACGCTTATAAGACGGCGCACGACTATCTCCTGCCCGTGATTAAGACCCCGGGTCCCATTACTGAAAATAACTTTGGAGAACACCTCGCTGATCAACGGTGAGTGGTTTTTAGGCGAAGGTTATAATCTGTTTCAACGACTTGGTCTGACTGGTACTTCAGATACTATGTCGCGTATCTAGCATTTTTTTCTGAATACCTTCGCAACCACACTCCTAATGAAGCATTCGAGCGCTTCATCTTTTCTTCGTCTTACAATTACAACCCCGACTTGCCAGCTGCCACCGTACAAGACGTCAAGAGTGCAGGCAAAGAAGTCAATAAGCACCCCGAGATGCTGAACAGGCTTATGTCAGTCCTCTTGCATCCCTTCATTCATATCGGTTACGGATTGGAGTTCGGTATCCCAGGCCAAGTCGCGGAAGGTGAGTCAAGCCTTTCGATATTTAACCGCCATATTTAAATAGTGCTGACTCGAGGTAGGCCTGGCAGTGACTGCCGTCCACCGCGCCGACCAGACGGAGCTTGTGCCACCCTCGCTCTTTACCAAGTTTACCGAACCTGGCATCTTCTCTGGATTGACATCCAAGCTCTCGCTTACTCCCGTCGGAGAGAAGCGGCCGACTTTCGCTTTTTTCCGTCGGCTTCGTGATCACCCAAAGCTTTCGCAGGATGCCCTCCGTTTCCAGTTGGAGGTGGAATTGCCGCTCCGGTATCGAACTGTTGTTCCCGTGGCTGGCGACACTATTGCTGCACAAGTAGAGGAATGGGCAAATGAATGGCTGGAGGGCGTGAGTACTCATGCGGATGTAGAGAAAAGGCTTGAGGGAATGGTAGAAGAAGTGGCATGGGGAAACGTCATATGGTTCGCCCTCCGGGGTTGGAAGACTCGCGGCGACCGTGGTCGCGCATTCAACGCGGACTTCTTCGTGTGTGTACAGTTACACTTATTCTTAGATTCGGCAGGTGCTGATGTCGAGCAGTGCGCATCTAGTCACGTCCGCGGTCTTTTTGCTCACCCTCGTCCTTCCCTCGGGTAATTCACCCTATCCCTCCGCGTCTCTCGAGAACCGGGTGATGCTTCTCAAGGCATACCTTGCGACTTGCGCCGGATTCTACATTTCGCGGGGAAATGGCCCGATGCCCATCGAGGAGTTCTACGCTGCCACCGGCGATCGACTCACAGCTCCTCCAGCAGTGCCAGCCCCGCCTGGTGCCAAGCGCAAGCCTCTCAGCGCCCCCGGTGGACAATGGGGACGCATCATCGCAAACTCCATCGCATACCCGGAGGAGCACTTGCCCAAGACCGTACGCTCGCTCGCGGTGTTCGCCACGCGTTGGGGCGGCCGCCCCACGGGCTATTTCGCTGGTGGTGGCGAGGACGGACTGGAGGGCCGGGAAGCGCTGGATGGGACACTCTTTGTCCGCGCCGCGAGCCTGGCTCTCGACCGACTTGGCTGGGGACACGAGTCCGGCAAAGAGCTGCTCCCGGACTGGGATTATGAGGGCTATTATGAGTGGCGGAAGATAGCCGATTAGGTTGTTTGCTTTAACCGTGGTCGAGGAGGACTGTGTCTTTTACGAAGCTGTTGCGGATATGGTGTGGACTGTTTCGTGTGATTTGCTGATGAGGCGCGACCTTGCGCGTTCTTCTAGCTGGACCGTTGGCTTCGGTGCTTCACGTTGTTCCCGTACTGTACATTGAGAGAGCTCTCGACATAACTTTTTTTTTTTTGATTTCACTTGTATACCGGAGCAACCGTGACAAAAGCCGGTCGGCCGTGGCCAATTACATGAGCAAGGGGAGGGGGGGGAGGGAAGTAACAGCGATTGTTAACACTAAAAGTCAGACTCGGCCACCGTCACTCAGGTCCCTTATAAAAGGAGACAAGCTGGGCTACGTCTGTTTGGTGTGGTTCCGGGCCTGCGTGGCCAAGGACTGTCTGAGTACTGTCTGCGCGTCCTTCATGTAATACTATCGTCCCAATACCATTCTCGACATAACTTGAAGCAACTCGTGTGAATTCCTGAGTCAAAGTATGATCGCCTGCCACTTCTGTGCACTTTCTGTACCGTAGCACAGGTACTGCCAGTGTAACAGCGCACTAACAGCGCTACGACTGCACTACGTCAACCTCCGGCCCGCCCTGGGCCGGCCGATAGATCCGGGAATCCCACGTGATCGTGTCAAGGTCTTTCCTGGGCGTGCCAAGGTCTGCTTTTAACTTCGGCCTCATCATTTGACTCCCACCACTTGTTACTCCCATATTGGTCACTACTACCCGGTAATAAATTCCTGATGGTGCTGTGCGCGATCGTAACCTCTGTTTTACACAGCTTTTAGTCCAATAACACCGGACAAAACTACAGAACATATCGAAAGTCTCTATTCTGTTTGTCCGTCAAATCCAAGAATTCCTAACCGGGGATTCGGATTAGCCAGAGAAACAACGGAGAGGATGGACCACAAACCTTCGGAACCTTCATTTCTACGCTCTTCCCGTCCTGGTCGATCTTCGTGAGGAAAACATTGTCATATGAGTCATCGAGAGGCTCCGCGTCGCGAAGCTTGTTCTCGCGTGACAATAATACTCGGATGGCAAACAACAAAGACATGCATGCCACATCACAAACGCCAAATATAATCCACGGGACATGGTTGCTAGATAGCGTTTAAGGTGCTGTGAGAATCTCGTGCCGATAATTCACTCACCGAGGCTTGTATTTGGCTTTCCACATGAACGGCCCAGCGGCATTGCCAATGCAGGACCCAGATAGCATAATGGCGTTCGTCGTGACTCTCTTTGTATGCCCAGCCGTAGTTTGCGATACCCAGACTATGGCTATGACATAGCCAGCGGTCGCGATAGCTGGCCACAAGGGTTCATTTAAAGGTGTCACTCGCAGCAAGTCGTGCTTACCAGAAAGCCACACTGAAAATAACAATCCGACTCGGTCGTGCCAGGGCAGAAAGTTGACCAGGAACACGCTAAGAATATTCGGAATGTAGGAAAGGATTGCAACCCAGGCTCTGCTGTTCGGGATGTGCGACACAACTTTGACGCTGGGATAAATGGTTACGATTTGTATCACGCCGTTGACACAGCCAAGGAGAGTAGTCTCCAGTGTGGTAAAACCGAAAGACGATATAATGATCTGAAATTGGTTGGTGATCGAATTTGGGACGTTAGCCAGAGCCGCAAATAACGCAAAGAGCCAAGTCTTTTTGTCGGTCAAGGCCTCGATCATCCTGTCCAGCAAGCTATTGGGAATGCAATGTGGTAGTGAACGGAGGTACATACTGGTCCATTTTAAAGTGCTTGTTCTCAACACCTGTTTGGTTTTCCTTCGAATCACATAGTCAGCGATGATATCCAATAGATAGTGATAATAAGCTTACACACTTTGATACGCTGAACTGCCTTGGCTCTTTCATCAATGGTCAAAAACCAAGCATTCGTAGGAGAGTCCGGAAACAGGAAGCTACCAGGCTGTAAAGCGGGGACGGGACAATCGAACGATAAATGTTCTTACAAGAAGACAGTCGCGGTAATGAGTGTCAGTGTTCCCGTGATGATCATGAGCCTCAAAGGCGTGAGTTGGGACCGTAGTATGAACAAGGCGTGAGGTATGATTTACCATTGCCACGGCTCAAACCCTGCAGTATGGATATGCAGACAACCAAAGCTGACGAAACCAGAGACGATTTGAGCTACAAGTTGTGTGAGCACCTGCCATGAGCGAATGGACGTAGCCACGAACCAGCTCCATCCATGAGGACTAATATGGTTTGAGATGAGATGAGTACGCACAGTCGTCTAATAATGCTACTCACACCAATAGCCAACACGAACGGTATGTTCTCTTCGCGTGTAAAACATCGAGCTGACAATCATGAAACCAGCTGTGATGGACCCCTCACACATACCAAGGATGAGTCGAACAACGAAGAGACCAGCGAAGTTCTTGCAAGCGGCATGACTGCACAAGGCAATAGCCCAGACAAAAATGTTCAGACTAGAGTGTATTGTCTCAGACGACCTCAGCCCGATATAGAGTGGCACGCGACTCACCTCATCCATTTACCAACAGGGAACCTCTGCAGGGCTAGGTTTTGTGGGAACTCGAAGACAAGATAACCGAGGTAGAAGATCGTTCCCAACCTGGTTGGTGAGGGTGAGTGAGTACTGAATGACCTTCAAAGGGTAGGACGCAACCAGTTGTATCTGTAAAGCATTTAAATTGGTTTTCGCGTTACTTGAGAATGAATGTAACGACGCACTGGTTAGTGCTAAGATGAGTGGCTTTCCTACAATTCATGTTGATTTTAGTAGACACGAGACTCTTAAAATATGATCCTAATTCGTACTGTATCCCGAGAATCGCGGAGCTGCCCAGAGTTACCTTATCCATGTACTGGATCCTAGAACACTGTCAAAAAAATTCCCATGGCCAAGAAACTCGACGATGAGCGTACAAATACAATACTAGAGATACCAGCTTCAGTGTTTAAGCCAACATGTGTACGGCCATAGCACTCACTACACATAAGAGGCATGAGATGTTTGTCTATTTTTCGCCTTCATAAAATTGATGAGACCACGTTGAATGCGCGACCACCGTATTGGCCCATACCTGATTCTCGACGATTCCTCCGGGTCCAATGGTAGGGAGACACCCGCTACTAGCTGTGCACCGGTATCAACTTGGTCGGTGTCAATAGAATTGTGAGCGAGCCTCTCGCCACTTTTCTCGTTGAAAGAGCCCATCTCCGCACAATAGACTGCTGGTGTGGTGCTAGGCGGAGAAAGAGCGGGGTCGATGGGGGCGTTAAGAACAGAAGACGCGAATATAAGTACTTTCAAGGACCACTGGCAGGAACTTATCAATCAAGACTTACTCTCACAGGGCGCGCGAGTTATTCGGACCGCGAGAGGAGTATGAAACACTACGCCCGTCGTGACCCTGATGGTAAATATGTATAGTTGATCACACGTACTCCAAGAAGAGAGGAGTCCATATCCGTGCATTCAAATTAGATTTGCGGCGTCACACACCGTGAGCGGTACAGACGCCGAGCGTGCTTGGAGTCGGATTCAGGAACTGAGATGATACGGAAGAACCCGTCCCAAATTGCTTCAATGGTTGCTGTGGGTTGGTGCATAAATTGATTGGCTACGCCCTACCAAGATGGCTCTCAGTCCTCTTCGAGTATCCTATGCTCGTCCACCGCCACCGGTATATGCAGTGTTTTTTCTTTTGGCGGACGAGCGAACAGAGAGCAGAGACAGGCACCCGTGAGCATTACGGACATGGAAGCCTGCTCGGCCAGTTGAATACCGCCTTGATGTCGACCGGCGTGTGGCAGTTGCCCCAGATCTAAGAACAAGAGCGTGCAGTTGCTGCTCAAAATACTCTGGGTGGGCCGCAGGAAAGATCATTTTTTTCTAGCGAAGACGGGAAGGACAACAACGTGAAGTGGCGACTGCGTGGGGCATTGCTCGTGAAATTGTCAGCTTTTGAAAAAAAGATTTATTAATCGAAATGCTATTCGACTTACTCGTATTCATTACGTGCCCGGGCCCCTTGGTGGTTCGCTTGGGATTATAGCAGATACATACAAGACGTACGACTGCCTCGAGCCTAAGAGGCGGTTGCGATCGCAGAAGAGAAGTATTTGGACAACGTCGAATGATAAGGAATTAAATCAAGTACCTCACGAACGCTTCGAATATCGTCGTCACCCGAACCAGGCGATACATTGGAGAATTTTTCCTACTGCCGACCCTGAATCTTATTCATAACTTCCATCAACGTGCAAGACAGAGAAGGGTGGTGAAGGAAAGAAGAAGCACCGAATTCCCACCAACTGCCATCCGGCCAATACCTTCCCGCCCGTAGGCAATATAAACAGACTCGGAGCTCAGCATTCCAGGAGAAAGTCGCCGAAGGCTGGGTATAGATCAGTTGCGCCCCGATGGAGCATATGTGTTGCTTGGTGGAGCGTAATTAGGCCTTCCCATAGCCGCAGACCACCAACTACTAGAACGAGAGGAGACATCATTGGGGCGCTGGCCACTTTTAGGAAGGCCAAGGAGCTTGCCGGTCGTTTCTTGGGGCTTCCGACCAAGAATCGCTGCGAATTTGCGCCTTGATTTGCGCGGGACCAGAATTGAAGAACCTGCCACTGGAGCTTACGCTAGAGGGTCAAATTGGAGTATCATGTGAGCCACGGGCTTTGACACTGCAGGGAAGCAGAGATTTCAATGTGCGTCGCATGACGAAATGGTGATTTGAACGGTATTGGACGCAATCCGGTGCTATTATCGGCCTTACAGTACTGTGAGCCTGAGACGGCGGACTAGTACGAAAGAAACGCAACGCTGAGATGACGTAATTTTTGAGGTCAGTGTGCGGCAGCTTGGCATCAACATATTCAACACTCCCGGGCCTAATTCAAGCTGAATTTGACTCTGACTCGGACGTTCTGCGGTACCACTTCTCGGAGCGCCACTGATGGAAATGAAGAAGGGTCGTTATCGGGCTCTGCTTACCAACTCGCGTCACTCGGCTTGAATCACTGTAGTACTAATCCAAGTGAAGCGCACCCGTAATGTGACCACCCTCGTTCCTCATATAAAGCAGCTTGTTACTGATAGAAATCGTGCTCCTCAATTCAATGGCTTCTCAGGGCGGTGACTCGGATTTTCTCGAAATACTCTACCGAGTCCCATTGTCGACGGGTATCACATCATTTCCTGGTCATACCACGGAGAGCGCTCGAGCTCTCTTGAGCGTACTCAAACACAACTACCAGACCCATCATAGCTTTTTCAATGATAAAGGGTACCACAAGTACGTCCAATCGTCACGTCGATAACAGGACACTACTAAGTCTCGGCGTAGTCATGCCACGCATCACGTACTGGCCATCTATAATCTCGGCGCATCACCGGAGATCATAGAGGACGCCTATAAGACGCACGACTACCTCCTGCCCGCGATCAGGAGCCCGGGTCCCATCACAGAAATAAATTTCGTGGAACACCTGGGTGATGAACGGTGAATGGGTTTTTCCAATATCTTAACCCGGTTCTCGACACATCTGGTCTAACCGGGACTTCAGGTACTACTCTGCATATCTAGCATTCTTTTCAGAATACCTTCGCGATCACACTCCTAATGAAGCATTCGAGCGTTTCATCTTCTCCTCGTCGTACAACTTTGACCCGGATTTGCTGGCTGCCACCATACAGGACGTCAAGAAGGCTAGAAAAGATGGTAAAATACACCCCGAGATGTTAAATAGACTTATGTCAATCCTTATGCATCCCTTCATTCAACTCGGTTACGGATTTGAGTTTGGCATCCCGGGGCAAGTCGCGGAAGGTGAACTAGCCTTTTAAATCTTTCAGTGCCATACTCCAATACTGAATCGCGGTAGGTTTGGCATTCACCGCCGTCCATCGCGCCGACCAGACGGAGTTTGTGCCACCTTCGTTCTTTACCAAGTTACCTGAACCTGGCATCCTCTCTGGGCTGACATCCAGGCTCTCGCTTTCTCCTGTTTGCGGAGAGAAGCGGCCTACGTTCGCATTTTTCCGTCGGCTCCGTGATCACCCAAGGCTTTCACAAGACGCCCTCCGTTCCCAGTTGGAGGTGAAACGGCTGCACCGGTACCGGACTGTTTTGCCCGTAGTTGGAGACTCTATTGCTGCCCTCGTAGAGGAATGGGCAGATGAATGGCTGACAGACTCGCAAACCGATGCAGATGTCGAGCAGAGACTTGAGGGAATGGTAGAAGAAGTTGCGTGGGGAACCGTCATTTGGTTCGCTGTCCGAGGTTGGCAAACTCGTGGCGACAGTGGTCGCGCATTAAACGCCGACTTCTTCGTGTACGTACAGTCGCACTTATTCTAAGATTCCGCTGGTGCTAATGTCGGGTAGTGTGCATCTTGTCACGTCCGCACTCTTCTTGCTCACCCTCGTCCTCCCCTCTGGTAACTCTCCCTATCCCCCTGCGCCCCTCGCGAATCGCGTGATGCTCCTCAAGGCGTACCTTGCGACTTGCGCTGCATGGTACATTTCGCAGGGAAATGGCCCAATCCCCATCGAGGAGTTCTACGCTGCCACCAGTGATCGGCTCACCGCCCCTCCAGCCGTACCAGCCCCACCAGACGCCAAGCGCAAACCCCTCAGTGCTCCTGGTGGGCCATGGGGGCGCATCATTGCGAACGCAATCGCACATCCGGAGGAGCACGTTCCCAAGACCGTGCGTTCGCTCGCGGTGTTCGCCGCGCGTTGGGGCAGCCGCCCCACGGGCTATTTCGCTGGTAGTGGTGAGGACGGACTGGAGGGCCGGGAAGCACTGGATGGGACACTCTTTGTCCGCACCGCGAACCTGACTCTCGACCGACTCGGCTGGGCACACGAGTCCGGCAATGAACCTGGCGATTGGGATCGCGAAAGCTATACGACTGGCGAGATATAGCGGCTCAAGTTGCTAGCTTGTACGATACCATTCCGTGGACAGTGGTGGATTGCTGGATTGCGTCTCATATATGCACGTATATATTTTGAGTTCAAGTTCTCGGGTGTCAATGTCACACTATTCTCGAACATTGAGAGCTCTCGGCACAAGCGCAACACGAGTGAATTCCCGGGTCGACGCATTTTCAGAACCGCAACCGTCACTAGCATACAGGTAACAGCCAGGCTATGGTCAATACAACAGACTGGGAGGAAATTAGCAGTCGACCACGCATTCACGGGATCTTACGCTCAAAAATTCCGTCCAACCGACCCTCCAGAGACGCTTGCTTGTCCATGCGGCAAACCTCTGAGAACACCTTCACACCTTATCAGGGAATGCCCGAGGCTTCTCCAACCTCGAGTCAATCACGGTATTCACTCACACATGCGCACCCTCACCTTGGCGCAATTACATCAAACCATACCACGCGCGCATCAATTATTGCGTTTCATCTCTAAAGGAAAGGTTGCGTTCAGGCCTCCTGACTTCACACCCCCTACCCAGGTCCCACTAGAGCCAGACTAAATAGATGGTCTTCTCTATTCTAGAATTGCCTACGATACCCTTCCCCCAGTCCTTGTGATTCTAACCTCTTATATATTTACCCAAGCATTCCCGAAACGGACGCTTTACTTGCTTAATCTATTTACATGATTGAAGTTGTATCTGACTCTTTCTTGTGACACCATAGTTTAACCTCTCTTTACTGTAGTGGTTCGTAGCTACGACCGGGCCTTGTTTCGAACATGTATTCCGGAATATAAATTGGTTTAAAAAAAAAAAAAAAACAGACTGGGAGGATCTACTGTATTCGGCTGCAATGTACTTCAAGTTCGAGCCCATATTTCAGAGTCGAGATTCGAGAAATCATCTCAAACGCAGACTGTCCAGACCACGGCATGATTCTTTCTTTGGGGTAGGGCATGAGGTCGAAATGTAGAGAGACGCGAGGTCGTCATAAAAAAAAAGGAAAGTTGTGGGAAAAGAGGAGTGGCACGTGAGGCGGAATGTCAGAGTAATGTCAGCGTGTCGTGCTGTGGTTTTGCGTCCGCCGTCCGACTCGACGGAAAGCTTCGGCGTGTGCCCGCCGCTGCCGTGTCTGCGACTGCCACAACTCATGCAATGGCTACAACGTCAGTCAACCACTAACGGCACTCCCAGTGTGAGAGTTAGTACTGTCTGGTGGGATCATGTAGGTGGCTCTGCTTCAAGTTCCGTCGCTGCTTACGAGTTTGAGGACATTCTTCCGCGTCTTCCCAGGGTTCCAGTCAAACCCGTCGTCGTTTCCTGAGTGATTAACGAAAGCGAGAGAACATCGCGATGCTACCCGAAAGTCACCGTAAGTGCAGTCGAACCGTTGAACAGCAGTAGACAAAAAAAATTGTATTATTCCGTTGGTAGTGGCAGTCATTCACGACTTACCGAATGCCAGGAGTTCTTCCAGTAGTCGATGTCTCCAAAGGTAATCTTGTCCTCGCTCCTTTTTGCGAGCCTGAGTATGGTGACATTAGAGGCCCGGGGCTGTGTGTGGCACTGTTTCGCACGTTACGGAATTTACCGAATGAAAGGGGCCTGCTCGCTCTCACAATATGTACTGTCAAGTCCTGAGACCGTCCTGACACATTCCCTTCGTTCCACTTGATAAATTGTGACAACCTGTTTGGGAAAAACAGTAGTATATTGTAACCGACTTTTGACGCCCGCTCGGACATCCCCTAGCATTTCCCATCCTTCAAACGGCAGCCGCGACGAACACACCACATCCCTTGCCACATCCTTTCCAACATCCACTTACTGTACCTTCAAACCAAATTTCTCCTCGATAACTTGCATGCTTCAAACGGAAAAGGATCGGAGATGATCTCTAATAGAAAGTGAGAAGAAAGAAGAAGAGATAATCCATTTACATACACACACAATCGCGCTTACACCATTGACTCTGAGCAAGGCGATCTTAGTAGCGAACAAGAATTTCCGAACTGGCTCAGGGAATTAGGTAAAGGATCGTTCAACGATGAACATGACAACGTCATCCTCCCTCAGTTCTTACGAAGCCCTTCCAACGACATCGACGATCTCATCAAACATGTCTATCCTACTATTCAAAACGCGCAATCGGGCGCTTACTTTAAAGAACGCTGTATCCTTGCGCCGCACGATCGTGAGGTACATGAAATAAATAGGATTGCTTTGGAGCGTTTCCCGGGATCCCAGAGTGACCTTTTGTCGGTCGACAAGGCACTCAATCCACAAACTGAACTACCTTTTCTTCCCATAGAGTTTCTTCAAGGTACTACTGTTTCTGGCTTTTCCTTCTCCTCTGCCGCCCGTTTATCGCTCAAAGTGGGATGTCCCGTTATACTTCTCTACGATATGGATCCCGGCAACGGAATGTATGAGGGCAGCAGAGGAATCGTCACCAAATTCGGTACCCGTATCCTACAACTTCGCATGCTTTCGGGAGATATGGTGATGGTTCCAAAAATCCCAGTGAACTCCACAAACGGGATCCAGCGCCTTCAATTTCCCTTGGCACTCGCATTCGCGATGACAATCGAGAAAGCACAAGGACAAACGTTTTCTGCCGTCGGCATCGATTTGCGATCTCCCTGTTTCCGCCATGGTCAGCTGTACCTTGCTTTGTCCAGAGCGAACAGAGCTGCAGCAATCAAATGCATTGTGGGTGCCACGAACACCGAAGGTAAAACCAAGAACATTGTCAATCGCGAAGTCGTTTCGGCCGTGTCTTGACCACACTTGGCCACGCCGTTTTCTGTATGTGTTACCTTGTTTCCTTTCCGAGGACGTATTAAGGCATAGCTCATGTAACATATACAGTAGCACCACACATCCCCCAGGGCTTGGAGCGACCAATAACTTCTGCATGCAAAAACGTTCGGTCTCCTCTTCTTTCACTCAATCTTTCTCTTCTGCGTCGTGTTGCCGATTCCGTCGTTGAACACGTTTCGAAATATCGATCCTCCACAATTTTTCTTTTGTAAAATAGTGTCATCTGCACGCATCCAGATGTGACCACCGTTCTCGAATGACTTTTCGTGACCTCATCAGTATTGTGGTGCGACACGTACGACCTTCGGTGAGACCATAACCATGCACAAGATAAAGAGATGCATATATCCTCCATCGGAATTAGAGCGAAAGAGCGGGACGATAGTGCATATTGCTGTAGAACTTTGTAAAGTCGTGGAGACACGTCGAAATTTCCGAGTCCGTAAGTGGATGCACACGACGCGTGGATGACGTCATCGCGTCATCCTTTACTTGACCCCCAAATCGCTAAGCGGTCTCGGCACAGACGGACTGGCGTTGGTCATTTCTGTTCTACTACTTGGAACTGCATTTTTGAGCGTCCTTTTGGTAGACGAAACGAAGGAACGATTCTTCCCTGCTTTCCAACCGTGCTCAGCTTTAAGCCTTTAACTGTCACATTGAGTTGAGTCCCAATGTCCAATGACTAGATGACGTAGCAAGTTGGGTTCTCGTGGGCCGTGCTCGTCCCGGATATAAAATCAGCTTCAAGACAGACAGGGGCTTCTCAGAACGACTTTTCCCCATGGCATCCCAGGCCAGTAACTCGGATTTGCTTGAACAGCTCTACCCTGTCCCTCTCTCGACGGGTATCGCCTCGTTACCCGGTCCTACCTCAGCAAGTGCTCGAGCTCTCCTGAGCGTGCTCAAGCACAACCGCCAGACTCATCATATCTTCTTCAATGATAAAGGCTTTCACAAGTATGTCTAATTGTTACATCTGTATCAAAACACCCCTAAATCTCCTAGTCATGTAACGCATCACGTATTGGCCATCTATGGCCTTGGCGCCTCACCCGAGATCATAGAGAACGCCTATGGGACTCACGACTACCTCAAGCCTGTGTTGGAGAGCCCAGATCCCATTACGGAAAGTAACTTCGCGGAACACCTTGGTGACGCAAAGTGAGTGCAAGGATGTTATTGTTTCGACGACTCTGTTCTAATTGGGACTTCAGATATTATTCCGCGTATCTAACATACTTTTCCGAATACCTTCAAGATCACACTCCTAATGAAGCATTCGAGCGCTTCGTCTTGTCATCACCGTACAATTTCGACCCCGGTTTGCCAGCTGCGACTGTACAAGACGTGAAGTGTGCTGGAGAAGAGGGAAAAAAACACCCCGAAATGCTGAACAGGCTTTTGGCTGGCCTCGTCCATCCTTTCATTCATCTCGCTTACGGATTTGAGTTCGGTATCCCAGGCCAAGTCGCGGAAGGTGAGCCAGGCCTTTCGATCCCTAATTAAATGTAATGCTTCAGTCGTACTGAATCGCGGCAGGCCTGGCAAGCGCTGCTGTTCATCGCGCCGCCCAGACAGAGCTGGTTCCACCCACGTTCTTTACCAAGCTTCCTGAACCTGGCATCCTCTCTGGACTGACCTCCAGGCTCTCGATTTTGCGAATCGCTCCTGTACATGAAGAGAAGCGGCCAACATTCGCCTTTCTCCGTCGTATCCGCGACCACCCAAAGCTTTCACCGGGTGCCCTCTGTTCCCAGCTTGAGCTGGGTGTGCGGTACCGGTACCCAGCCGTTATACCCGAGGCAGGCGACACAATTGTTGCACTGGTGGACGAGTGGGCAAATGAATGGCTAGCAGACGTGCGAATCGATGAGGATGTCGAGAAGAGGCTTGAGGGAATGGTAGAAGAAATTGTGTGGGGAAACGTCATGTGGTTCGCCCTTCGCGGCTGGCAGGCTCGTGGCGGCCATGGTCGCATGTTCAACGCGGACTTCTTTATGTGCGTACAGTTCCAGCCACTCTTGAATCCCTTAGGTGCTAATGCGGAGTAGTGCGCATCTTGTCACCTCAGCGGTCTTCTTACTCACGCTCGTCCTTCCCTCGGATAAAGCACCCTATCCCCCTGTACCGCTTGCGAGCCGCGTGACGCTTCTCAAGGCATACCTCGCGACTTGCGCCGCCTGGTACATTTCACAGGGAAATGGCCCGATGCCCATCGAGGAGTTCTATGCTGCTACGAACAATCGGCTCACTGCCCCTCCTGCAGTGCCGGCCCCGCCCGATGCCAAACGCAAGCCTCTCGGTGCCCCCGGTGGACCATGGGAGCGCATCGTTGTGAACGCCGTCGCGCACCCGGAGGAGCACTTGCCCAAGGCAGTGCGTTCGCTCGCTGTGTTTGCCGTGCGTTGGGGCGGCCGCCACGCAGGCTATTTTGCCGGCGGAGGCGAGGGCGGACTGGAGGGCCGGGAATCACTGGACGGGACACTCTTTGTGCGTGCTGCGAGCCTGGCGCTTGACCGACTTGGCTGGGCACATGAGTCTGGCAAAGAGCTTGGTGAGTGGGATTTCGAAGGCTATTCTGGCTTGCAGGGCGACGATCAGGATGTGGCCGTTTGAGGAGTCGTCAATTTGCTTTGTACGATATAGTGCTGTGGCAGTGTGGACAATGTATTTTTTGTACCTCAGGCCTCAGCCCTTCAAACTACATGCCTGATACCTCCGGGAGCCAGCATCACTTTTAATGGCCATTATATGCTGGCATTACAGCTCGCCCGCCAACACTCGACATCATGTTTCCAGTTTGGCATATCACCTAAGCAAAATTCAAGTTATCAGCGGTCAGGGGTCTGCTCAAGGGGTCTGCTCAAATCAAAGTAACTCCCGCCCGCCCACACACTACATCCTCTATTACATTGCCTTTCTCCGTTCACCGTAAAAGAGGAACAAGAGAAAGTGTGTGTCACTCCTTTGCACTCACATGCTCGTCTTAACCTCTACAGGTATTTCTCCAACGAAAGCCTACTCACAGCTAATGGCACAAGCACGATTCGGAGAGAACCCAGGAAAGGGAGAGCGTAGACTCGTTACCAGTCGTTTGAAATGAGAGGATTTTTGAGGGGCGTCGCTGCACGACTGGAGGAATCCTCGATTTCTCCGACTGGTTCAGCTGGGCTTGAAATGGGGGGGTAGCGACTATGATCGGGTGGGTGGCGTGGAACGTTCCGAATAGTGGTTTGCGGGCCCGGCTCAGAGGCCGATAGCCGGACTAAGACGGACGTCCGAAGACGAGACGAGACTGGGACGGGGAAGCGTCCTAGCAGAGCTTACGGTACAGTCTCCATTTCTGGCAAGTGGCCCCTACAGGCTCGCGTTTCAGGCTGCGGTCGTCAGGATGGTGCGTCTTCGGCTGTGGATTCACCCTTCAGGCCCGAGTTCTCCATCTGATTCACACTCCTCATGATTCCCATTTCGCCATCTGATTCACCCCTGTGCAACTCAGGATCGTCGACCAGAAGCACTCGAACCTAACAACACATGGTTCCCCCTTCGCGAGTTGATACACCATGCTTCTCCTGAATCTCCTCGTCTCATGAGCTCCGTGTACAAGTCTCTTGCCAAGTATGTCATCTTATTTCTTGCATAAATATGATACACTTACCCCCCACAATAAACCACAGCGATGTCTTTTCGACCAGTGCGAAACATCTTCCCCCCTGCTAGGTTTATCACTGATAATGCCGAGGCACCTGTTCTGTCGACTCGTTCCAGTGCACTTGCATCCGTGTCTGTACCATCCACAGCCCACCATCCATCTTCCACTCCTGCAACAACCTCGTCTCCACTCCCTGCGTCCTCACCACCCCCACTGACGGATACAGAAGATGACTTACTGGCTGCTGACTCGGCTCGCCGTTCCTCAAAGCGCACCTCACATGACACCATCAAAAGTGCTCTGTCCAGTGACAGTGTCATCACGATCGCCACCTCTGCCTCTGACAACTCTGACGCCAATGCTCCCGATACGGCACGAAACCCCAAGAAAGCAAAAATATCCACATCGTCAGGTGTTCAAGGCGACCATTCAGAAATCTCGGTCATTGATATCGAGGACATCGAAGACCCAGACGATGAACGCCTGAACAAGTCCGAGCCCACTGCTGACATCAAGTACTTCTTCACAGCTGTCCCTTGCCTCCCAGGTCAAACCAAACGACGCATGAAGTGCACCCTTTGCGCGTAAGTTTTTTCAGCTTTTTCAGTCTTCCTTCTCACAACGCGGCACAGCCAAGGACTTGGCTGTGCCAAGGTAGAAAAGTTCATCACCAATGAGCACTCCACACTTCGGCGACACATAGCTGCGCTGCACTCAGTACGTCCTGTACTTTTAGATATTACTGACACACTTCTGATTTAATTTAATTTTCAGGCTCGATATCGAAAGTGGTGCAATGCGAACCGGTTTGACTCAATGCTACCAGGAGACACCAAACAGCGCAGAGAGGCTGCCACTGATACTAGCCACAAGACGCAGCAGACCACACTTGCGAACCATTTCACTGTCAGTGAAGGAGTCATCCCATATAGCGACAGGGCATTTGAGGCAGCCGCCATTGAATGGCTCGTCCAGACTAATCAGGTGCATCCTTTTCATCTTCTCAGCGTTTTCAAGTCCTGATCCATTGTGTCTAGCCGATCCAGGCATTCAATAATGCCAGCTTCAAGAAGATGCTGGACATTGCATCTCGAGCAACACGTGCTATCCCCCTGCTCTCCCCCAAGAAAACTCGTTCGCGTATCATCTACATGTTTAAACAACAGATGTACCTTCTCAAGAAGCGTCTCAACGTGCGTGCAGCATGTTCACACACTCTATGTTTTATCTTTCTGATGTTCACTTGCTAGGGCCCTACTGTTGCTGGGCAAATCAGCCTGACATGCGATGCTTGGCAGGCCAGTAATACTGACTCATACTTCGCTGTCACAGGGCACTGGGTTGAGGAAGGCGCCCCAGGAGAGTGGAACCTGGAGCACGCACTGCTCGGTTTCGTGCAGATGAACTGCGCTCATAATGGAAGTCGTCTTGGGCAAGTCCTTTACCAAGTCTGCCACCGCCTTCAAATTGTTCACAAGGTCAGTATTCTCCCATTGTCGCACTTAGGGTCCTTTTACTTACTCTTGCGTCACACATTTTCATACAGGTTGGTCATGTCACATGCGACAATGCCAAAAACAACGACACAATGTTGCAAGAGTTTGCACGCTGTTATCACATCAAGACAGGAGAAGTCTTCAATGTCAAATGCCGTCAAATCAGGTATGAACATATCTTCTGTCTGGTTCAACTCTGATTATTTGTTTAGATGCCTAGCTCACATCGTCAACCTTGCGACTCAAGCCGTCATATCCACACGCAGCAAATCGAGGTACTATAACAGCAACCCTGATGACGATCACCTCCCTGATGACATTGCAGCGCCAATGCGAGATGAGATTGGGATCATCCGGGCTATTTGTATCAAGGTGCGTCCTATCTCCAATTGATGATCCTAGGTGTTTACTTGCCCTTGTGAGTATGTAGGCACGCTCGTCATCACAGCGTAAGGAAGCATTCAAAGCTGCACAGGTTCGTAACAAATTGTCACCTGTGAACCTGCTCCTCGACATGAAGGTCCAGTGGAGCTCCACATATGTCATGCTGTATCGTGCCATGTCACGTCGTCTGGTAAGTCTTTATTGTTTCAGTCTAGCTCTATATTCTTACTACAGTTGAAGGCGGTCGATGAATTTATCATGGGGGTGGGACTCAAGGAAATGAATGCAGAGAAGCGGCGCAAGCTGGCTGCTCTTGCTTTACATGAGGAAGAGTGGACGCGAGTCCGACTCTTCTGCAACCTACTCCATGTATGTTTTACTTTTATGTTACATCAATTTGTACTGACACATGATGACATCGACACTCCCAAATCTCAACTTGATCAGCATGCCGACAGTGCACAACAGGCGTTCTCCGCAGCAAAGGTTCCGACACTTCAATTCGCCCTCCCGGCAATTGAACAGCTGTACGCTTCTTGGGAGAAGGCATCTTCAAAATCACGATATGACAGTTTCGTACCGGCACTCAATGCTGGTATGGCTAAGCTGAACACTTATTATGAACGCTCTGCGGAATCCGATGCTCATATCATGGCCATGGGTAATGTGTGCACGTCTTCTCTATTTGCCGTTTGCTGATCTTTGTTCCCTACCTAAGTTCTGGAGCCCTCAACGAAAATGGCTTACTTCCGCAAACATTGGTCTGCGGATCTGGTTTCTGAGGTCGAAGAGTCTGTCCAGGCCAGGGTAAGTCCTCTAGTATCTGTTCATGGCATCTTACTCATTTGCAATTTGTGCTATCGTAGTTTATCGAACGCTTTAACAGTTTGCACACAGATTCTGGTGCAAAGTCGAATCGTGTACGCAAGTCTTCATCAAAACGCAAGTCCGCACATCCGAATATTGATGACACCGACTCCGAGGATGACGATTGCGACTGTGGGGCTACAGATGCCCCATCATCCAGTGCATGGATGGTTGAGTGGAAGTCGTACCTCAACACTAATGAAGATATTCCGGAGGGTATGGGTGGTATCCGATGGTGGGGGGTAAGTTTATATATTCTATCTGCATACATCCGTACTAATGCACATCCTGTAGTTAAATGGTTCCCGATATCCCACCTGGCGCGCATTGGCTCGCGATTACCTTGCCATCATGGCATCCTCTGTATCAAGTGAACGAGCCTTCTCTTCAGCAGGGATTACAATTTGCAAGCGACGCAATCGGCTGGACAGCGACATCGTTGAAGCTCTTCAATGTCTCAAGGCCCTACTAAGTCAAGATATCGCCCTTAGGTTCATTCCAAGTGTGGCCGATGAAGAGACTTACCTGGATGACGCCGATATGCAAATTGTCAACCAAGAAGGGTCTGCAAGTGAAGCTGTTGAGGGCGCTGAAGATTGGACTTGGGATGAGGTTGAGGAGGATCACGGCGATGGAAACGATGGCGAGGAGGACATTGAGGTAACTGCATAGTATACTTGTTCACGCACTTGTAGTACCGACATTTTTGTTATTCACATAAAGTATGGTATATTCCATGCGCTCTATAACTACAAAGCCTGAAGGCTGTGACTAGCCGGGGCTTTCGGGCTGTTAGGGGCCTAAGACGTTGAGGACTGGTGGTACCAGCTCAGTCCCCAAAAAATCTGGGCCCAAGGACCCCCAGAGCTGGGCCGATTGACCGTCTTTTGGGCCGAGCCGGGCCTGCAAACCACTAGTTCCGAAAGACGACCGTATTTAGAAGGTGATCCGAATAAAGCAATTTTAATCTTGATCGTGGCCCAATTATCTGTAATCTGAGATAATATGACTTATCGACTTGCACGTGTTAATCTACCAGGTGCTTGACTTGTTCAATGTCTACGCTTGTTGCTACTGTTCTAGGTCTCAATGATCGTCTTGACTTCATACAGACTTGTCCTTTTCACTAACTTGATGGCTTAGTCTCGAATCTTGGTCTACGCGAGCGTCTGCCAGTCCCATTCCTTGACATGCTTGATGAGGACGATATGGCTATATGCTATTGGGCTGCACTTATATGCTACAGTGTCACTGGTTCTGCTCAAGTCCCTCGCGAGATGCAGCTCTGAGTTGTTCTAGCTAACCAGAATGGGAGGGATTGTCTTGTTTCTGCTGGGACTGGTAGTGGCAAGACTCTGCCAATTGCACTGAATGCACTCCTGGATGACCCAGACAAATCCCTTGTGACTTTGATGTCATGGACACTTATATCTTTTTCTGTTTTTCTGAGTTGAAGTCCTTATCATTAGATATGATAAGATGGTTAGTCACATGATGCCAACATGTGCATTTGCATTCGTCATAAAGGCACGTGATCCTGGGAAGGACCTGCCTTATCATTTAGTAGACATGTGTACGTTATGATTGGTTGGAATAACATGGAATGTCGTAGAACAATAGGGTAATGTAGATTACATGCTGTATTAGGTTTCAGTCAGCATTGTTCTATTATTAGGGCGATGCATCAGTGCAAGTAAGCACTTATGACACAGTGATCAGTAATCACAATAGAAGTGCTAAATATAGATACACGACACATCAGCTTGTAGTCATTCATACTTACTCAGTAGATTAGTAAGTGACTTATCCCTAGTAGTATATAAGACACCCTGTAGCGTCCTGAGTAGAACCAACTTGTCCTCTTGGTTCTTACTCAGGTTTGCATTCCTCTTGTCTTCCATAGTACCAATCTAACTTGTCCTCTTGGTTCTTACTCAGACTTATCGTTAGTGTGACACCACTATTATTACCTTGTATAAAGGTATCAAGTGTAGCACACTCCACAATGGTTAGTTTCGGCGCGTGATTTATCTCCGCGTCAGGCTTGAGCGGTCCTTGACAAGCCCGTATTACTTTTAGATGTAGCCGATAGTCATTCGCTACATTAGGACAAGTTCCATACTTCGCTCTTGACACATCTTCGCTCACCAGCGACACATATCCCTTATTCTTCTAGGTGGCTAGTGCACGTACAGTCCTAGTACATACACCTTACCTGTGTGCCTGGGGACCAGAGCAGAACGGCCGATACAGTGAAAGACCTGTATATGCGACAGCTACCCTCTGTATCCAGAACACTTGTAAGAGCTCTTCGGAGTGAGAGGCAGCCAATAGGTCGAGGAGACTGCAGCAGACAGCCTTGTGTTCCTGTACTTTTCATTTAAACATCATTCCTGCTTTTGTCTTTATCGCCGCAGCCTTGTGCCCTGTGTCATCGATCAGGGTGTATTGGTCTTGCTTGATAGACATTTGCTCTTCACCTTTCGGTTAGCGTTGTGCGCCGATCGTACCCTTGCACTACCGTCCACCCCAGTTTCGTCAAACTGGTTACTATCATTTCCCGCCTATTACAGGCATATTGCACGTTCCGCAGAAGGAGAAGTCCTCCTTTATCTACACACACATCACTCGAAGTACACGTTCCCACCCGCACACCATCACCTATCCCTCGTACGCCCTCACCACCGGCACCAAGTCGTTTGCCAATTTCACCTCTACAATCATCCTCCACCTTGAACAACCAAACGCCCAATGTTTCTAGTGAATCGTTGGTTAGCACGGTTGTTGAAGACGAGTACGTCTTTGAGGAGGACAAAGGAGAGGAGCTATCACTGGCTGCTGTACAATTCGCTGAACACATCAACAGCGAGATAAGAGCAAACCGGTTTCTATATCATCTATTAGAACGAGACTTTGGTGGACCAGGCGGATACATTGGAACATCCCCATTTCGAGTACATGACTTTTACCTTACACACTTCCTTACGCACGAGTGGACCGGTGAAGGAAACGTCAATATCAGACCAGCCCTTTATTCGGAAAGAGATCTACTCCATCCTCACAAAACTTGAGAGCACGAGTACGAACCCTCTGCTCATTCCTCTTCATCATCATCCCTCGCAGGTCCAGACAACCCCAATCTTGTCAACACTCCTTCACAATCCTCATACTTTACCGCAGTTGTAGTAGAGCCCACACTTTCATCCACCGAAGTAAACAGTGGCGAAAACCAGGCAGAAAGCTCAGCTTCGCGGCCAGAATCTCCCAGCCAAATTGAAGAACAATAAAGCAAAAGCTAGAGATCTCTCAGCTTATATTGTCGATTGGGCAGATTTATCAGCAGAACAAAGAAAGGAGTTAGACAGTACAACTTGGGGGCCACCAGCACCTGACTCAGACGAGGATATCAACAAACCAGATTCAGACGAAAGTATGTCTGGAAACCCACCAGGAGGAGGAAGTGGAGGAGGTGCACCAGGAGGTGGAGGCGGACCACCAGGAGGAGGAGGAGGTGGAGGTGGAGGTGGCGGTGGCGGTGGGTTACCACCCATTGTCCCCGCTCCCCTGCCCACTTTAGACGACCTTACGAGATTAGTCGCGGATATTGGCAATGCCATCGGACTCCTAGCACAGCAGGTTACCTTATTAGCTGCAAGGCCAGGAGGACGAAGTGGCAATCAGGATGTCATTCCCAAACCAAAAGCATGGGATGGCAAAGGAGGAAGTGTCGAAGCAAGACATTTCCTCGCTGCATTCAACAACTATGCACAGGCGCAGGGAGACCCACTAAACACATTTAATCAACCCACAAACGCGTGGATTATTAACCAGACCAGTTGGATTCAATCAGTATTGAATCTGATGGAAGGTGACGCACGAACATGGGCTCTCCCCCATTTGGAAGAATTGCAGCACGGCCAGGGACCCCTTGGGTGGGATTTGGCAGACATTCGTTGACCAATTCTCAAGAAGGTTCGCCCCTCTTGATACAGCAGAAGCAGCGTGGGAGGCGCTGAAGAAAATACAACAAGGAAAAGGTTCTGTGCCGGAATATATGGCACAGTTCGATCAGCACACAGGTCAGACAGGATGGTCAGATGCCGACCACCACCAGCGTTTCTATGACGGACTCTCTGAGTTCATTAAGGACGGATTGGCACTCACGGACCGACCCACAGGCTCTTTCGACGAAGTACAGGCTGCAGTGCAGGTTATAGACCAGCGTTATAGACAGCGCCAAGCTGAAAAGAAAGGCCACACCACTTCCCATACGCCCTTTGGGGCATCATCAGATCCAAACACAATGCAGGTAGATGCCACTCGCACTGGCAGCACCGGCAACAACAACAGCAACGGCCCTAAAAAGGATAGGGCCTCTTACATGAAACATATGCAAGGGAAGTGTTATGGGTGTGGTTCAACACAACATACCAAGAAAGATGGTGGACACGAAAGAGATGTATGCAACCACTGTGGCAAGGTCGGTCACAGATCAACGGTTTGCTTCGCCAAGTACGTTGGGAAGCCAGGCAAGTCTGCCTCAGCAAAGGCTACCACTGACGGAACGGTCTCAACCCTGTCTACATCATCACAACCAGCAGCCACAGCAGCCGCCTCATCATCCTCAAAACCATCGCCGGTCAAAGAAAACAAGACACAAGCAGACTTGTTGGCCCAGCTTATGGCGAAAATCCAAGAACAAGACGAACAGATCAAAGCTCTGAAAGCATCTTTTTAGTGTCGGGACTGTCAATAGCTGCGGACAGTTCCCTAGTAGTACCATATGACTCAGTTTCGGACTTATGTACTCATAGTTTTTCAGTTTCTGCTTGTAAATTAGATAGTAGTAGTGTTTCTTCTGTCGTATCAACCCTATCTACATCTGCCTCGGAGATGAACAATGTATATACTGTTCCTATTGCTCCAGTTGAAGCAGTGCAGCAAGTGAAGTCTTCTGATGCCGCACTCAATTCTGTAATTATTCCCAAAACAAAACACGCAAAATCCCACTTTCATATTTCATGTATATTAAAAGGACGTCATCATACTACAAAAGTAGCAGCTATGGTCGATTCAGGAGCAACTGCACTCTTTATCGACAAGAAGTATGCCGACAGCCAAAAGATGTGGCAGGTTCCTCTTATTCAGCAGATCCGTCTTCATAACATCGACGGAACTCTAAACGAAGCAGGCAGTATAACCCATAAAGTTTCACTTATTCTGCAAGTTGGTCAAGACGAAGAAAAATTTGACTTCTTCGTAACCAGTTTGGGACCAGAAAAAGTTATTTTGGGTTTACCCTGGCTCCGACATCGGAACCCTGTTATAGATTGGCAAGCAGGCACAATGAACCTCAAAGCAGATCAGGGAATGGGCCCTGAACCAGTTGAGGTAGAGGTGACAAGGATTATGGCAAACCGGATGGAACACCGTCGTCTCCTCGCGGAAAAAGTGTTGGAAACTTCTCAAGATGATGTATTCTGTTTAGCAGGCTTTACTTACTTGCAAGCAATTGCTGAGAAAGCAATAGCAGCTAAAGGAAAGAAAACTTTCAATGAGATGATTCCTATTCACTATCGTGACTTAGCAAAAGTATTCTCCGAAGAAGAATCTCATTGACTCCCTAAGCATCAGCCTTGGGATCATGCCATTGACTTAGAACCTGATGCAGTAACACATTGGAAGGTCAAGACATATCCCATGTCGGTAATAGAACAGGAAGCATTGGATAAATTCTTGGAAGAGAACCTCGCAAAAGGATATTTGAGACCATCAAAGTCACCAATGGCCTCACCCGTATTCTTCATTAAAAAGAAAGACGGAAGTTTGCAACTCATCCAGGATTATAGGCATCTTAATAAAATTACTATTAAGAACCGATATCCATTACCACTCGCCTCAGATATTATCAATAGGCTTACAGGAGCACAATACTTCACCAAGTTTGACGTTCGATGGGGGTATCACAACATTCGAATCCGTAAAGGAGACGAATGGAAAGCAGCAATAGTAACCAATAGGGGACTTGTCGAACCCACAGTTATGGGTTTCGGATTCAACAATGCCCCAGCTACTTTCCAAGCCCTCATGAATTCGATCCTAGTTGATCTAATCACACAAGCTGAAGTTGCGGTCTACATGGATGATATCCTCATCTATAGCCATAATATCGAACACCATCGCAAAATTGTATGCGAGGTGCTAAGAAGGTTGCAAGAGTACGACCTTTATCTAAAACCTGAAAAGTGCGAATTTGAGAAACAGGAAATGGAGTATTTAGGGATGATTATTCGACCTGGAGAAGTGCGGATGGACCCGGGCAAGGTCGCCGCAGTTAAAGATTGGTGTCACGTTTCTCATTCTTACACTGTGCTTACTTTACGGACTATCATTGGGACCGTCATCGTTACTTCATCATCACATCCTCCATGCACAGACTTTACTCATTACTGCTGACTTGTTCGACTCCGGTTATGACTCGTTCCTGTTACCGATAATATTAGTATTTGGACTATGACATCATCCTACTATAGTATCTACTTGACTTGGTGGAGTTCCAAGTACTGGTACTGATAGTATCTGCTTGGCGACTTGTACTATATAGCCTGTACCTGTAGCATGCTCAGACCTTAGTTCTGAGTTCTTGAATCATATCGACTCTTGACATCGGACCTCACAGAACCCCGAAACCCAGGAGCTGCATAAGTCGTTCGACTTCCCAGTCTCACCTTATTCAGTGACAGCATAAGTCAGCGCACTTCCCTGTTCACTTATCATCGAGTCTGCACAGGGTATTCCTCTGTGCCGTCGCAACCACGGAACCTCCTTACCATATCCCGCACCCCAAGGAGCTCACACACCGACTGTGTACCAATTGGCTTGATCGCCGGGCGCAGAACAGACAGCATAGCCATCGTTCAGAACCCGCTCACGTCGAGCCGAACATGCCGTCGACATGTAACAAGAGCACATACCTTCATCAGCACCTTCGAATCGTCACCTGTCCACTGTTGATAATCACGCCCATCTGGGAACCGGCGAAGGCCAGGGAATGGGGGGACCGCAGAGATCCTAGGATGAGACAGTTTATGATCTATAAGCCAATAAAAAGAAAAGAGAAATCATACTGGCGATCAATGTCCTCAATTATTTCCAATGCCTTCTTCTCTCCGTGTGTCACATGTAGGTACACCAGCACCCAACTGACCAGGTGGTCCTTAAATACACCTTTGATTAGTTGGTGGAGGAGATCTGGCACAAGAAGTTCATGTATATCTGCACGTGGAAATGAAGACGTGAATGGCTGCTCAACTTTATGAGTCAAAAGGCCACAGAAATGAGGTACCATATGTACCATGATATCATGTCGAACACCGAAATCATCCCAGAGAATGCATGGGTTAAATGAATTGATAAGGACATTGGTTTTCTCATGTGAGCATCGATGGCTTTCTGCACCATCAAGGTTGCCTGGTAGCACATCACATCTTATATAAAAAAGGGTCAGTAACACTGCGTGCAAAGCTGATGTCCAAAAACTCACTTTGGGCACCAGTTGGATACAATCCTGGCAAGCCAGACTTGTTCCGGATAGTCAGCAATATATGGGCCAAGACTAAAAATCGTGCGGCGAAAGTGCCCATCAGGGCACTTCATGATTCACGGCTTTGTCATGTATGGTTTGAGTGGCGCAAAGACTAACTCGAGACAGGTATGGTAAAGTTGCTGGCAGAAGATCTGAAACTCAGGTCGTTTTCGTTGGAGTCTGCTTGCTTGAAATGAACCCCTCGGGCCTCAGTGATAAAGAAAAAGATGACAAGGTAAATGATCACATACTCTTTGGGATGGGAAGAAAGGCAATGGCAATTATGCCGTTCCCATGTCCGCGCCGAGCTGTGTTGGTGATGTTACCGAGTGAGGCATATACAGGATGGTATTCTTGATGCCCAGTTGTGACCGATACTGTTGTCTTGTCACTGCCAGCAACAACTGGAACGAGCATTGAACCATGCATGCTCTTGTCCTGAGAAATGTCGTCCTAGAACCACATATCAGACAAATAAATTTGATTTGTGAAAGCATGTACTGCCTCACGAAATGCCCAATTCCCAGACATAAGGTTAGAATAGATGCAAGAACCCTCCTGGTCATACTCTTCATATGGTGCGTAATCGAACTGACTGTCAAACTCTTTCGAGGCCATTTGCTCTTCGAAAACAGAGAGAATATCCCTTACATTGAGCTCATAGGACTCCTGCATCCACCGGGGAGGCATGCCATCTGGTTGCGGCCCATTGTATGACAATTCATAAGTCGTCCAACCAACTCCACCAACTGATATGGAGTCAATTGAGTCGTACATCTCCTTGGCACTTTTCCATGGGACTCCGTGGTCGTCATGGTCGGTCTGATGCCCTTTTACCGTTGCTCTCCAGAGATCAAGGCCACACTGAATGTCACCTGCTGAGGATTGGAGTCGTACATAGTGGTAGTGTGCCCATTCATATTCGAGCCTGTGACCGAAGGGATGCCAAGGTTTGCTATGTGGCTCTAAAAGGTCTGGCATTGGCAGAGGTGGAGGCGGGATGGGATCTTTGAAGAATGTGCCATCTGACAAACATGGCCAGGCTCATAAATATTCAGCAACTTATACAACAAATCAAAATTTGGTTTGAACTTACCTGAGAGAAAGGGATGGCGTATGAAGGTGTGCGACTGCGACGCCTCAGCCATCCCTGCTAATGTACTGCTTTTGTTGTGCTTTGAATTTGTGTGTCTTGTCAAACCTCCTTTAGAACGAAATTTCTCGCTACAGACAGAACAGGAAAAAGCCATGGAAAATGAGATACAAGGCTGACATTGGGCAGACAGGAAGACAGTTGGCAGTTGGTTGGCGTTGAAGGACTTCTCATTAGTAAGCAGGACCGTTGAATGTTGAACGTTGAACGCTAAGGCATGATCAAGTTATGTACCAACACTTGATGTCAATTGCCGCAACAATTGCCACGCCACGCTCTTTCCCGTCACAGCATGGAATGATGGAACAACAAACTGCTGCAGTGAGCCAGGCATGGCACCACAGTAGTTATGTTTTTTTCAGTGTTCCATGTTCTAGTTTTCTTTCCCATCTCAGCTTTTCCCATCGTCCATCATTCAGTCATGGCATATTCAAGTCAACGCCTCCACCGCTCCCTCCAACAATCACAGGCCTCCCAGAATTAGGCTGAGCGCTGAGCTTCCATAGGAAGCACTACCACCAATCTTCTCTGCCACGGTTCGTCAAGTTCGCACTCATGCGACATTGCCATGACATAAGGTATCCTCCCTTCTACGGACATCTTACTCGTTTTCTTTGTAAAGAGCTAACGAGTTCCCCTCATTACAGCTATTACCCTAATCACTCATGGCCGACTCCTCGTCTCATAGACTTGACCTCCGTGTCGGAGGAAAGTATTGACTCGGGAAGAAGATTGGTTCTGGTTCATTTGGTATGTCTACCTCTTTTTATTACTTTTCTTAGTGCATGTTCACAGTTATCCTGTAGGTGACATCTATCTCGGGATCAATATCATATCTGGAGAGGAAGTGGCTATCAAATTGGAATCCGTTAAGGCCAAGCATCCTCAACTTGAATACAAGTCCAAGGTTTATAAAACACTTACTGGTGGCATCAGAGTTCCCTTTGTGCACTGGTTCAGAACGGAATGCGATTATAATACCATGGTCATCGATATACTGGGCCCTTCTCTCGAGGATTTATTCAACTTTTGCAACCGGAAATTCTCACTAGAGACGGCTCTTTTTGCTGATCAGCTTATTCGTGAGATTTGAATCAATCAATCCTTATTTGTTGTTAACAGCTGAATCAGATTTCTCGCATCGAATACATCCATTCCCGAAACTTCATTCACCGTGACATCAAACCCAATAACTTCCTGATAGGTATTGGCAAGCGGGGTGACCGGGTTAATGCCATTGATTTCGGTCTCGTGAAGAAGTACGAGGCTCGCCTCCACATTCCTTACCGCAAGAACAAGAACCAAACCGGAACTGCTTGCTACACCTCCATCAACACTTGTTAGGGCGATGCAGAGTGGCCATGGGCAAACTCCCAAAATGCATCCTGTTCTATCACAGTGCGTAGCCCCATCCCTCAGTTTCTGCCGTGGAATAACCCGCTCACGTGCAGATAGTCCTCTGAATCCTTCATGCTCCTTCGCTGTCTACCCCAGCGACTTCTCTCGACTCGCCCACTCTGTCCTGTATGCCCCTAGGACCCCCCTCTCCCAAACCTCGACCGCAAACCGCCCCCTCATTGCCGCTGGCTTCAAACTCTGGGATCTCTTACACCTCAACACAGAAGGGAATGCAGAGTTTATCCCTCTGCATGTCCCTGATGGCATTTCACTACGCGGTTTCGACATCCAAATGGTACATGTCCCTACTTCGTCTTGCCCTTGTCCCCTTGCCATTCATCTCGGCTTTTTCCCATCCTTATCCTGCTTGATTCATCATCGAGTTCAATATGGGCGCCTGTGTTACCCCAAATGGTCAGGTGATCACTGCAGGGTGCGATGATCGGTTTAGCGTTTCGGGTGGAGCAGCTTACTTCTTCTCCTCCACCAATTTCGCTTTCCATTTTCTAAATTTGTTCCTTCCCCCCACTGCTTTCCTCTTTTACTCATGTTGTCTCCTAGCCAATCTATGCAATACTGTCGGACATTGTCATTCATTCCCGCTGAGGCACAACACAGGCTGCCTTTGCCGTCGCTGAGAAGTTCAAACAAGCTATCGAAGCCCGTGCTGGTTCTTGGACTCCATATAAAGTATTTGTTCTCGAACTCCTGTGGAGTTATGTGGCAAGCTCAAACATGTCCTAGTCGGCCCCAATACCGTTAACTTCACCCAGCGTGAGAAGGACAAGATGTGAGAGCTAACACATGCTAGCGAGATCCTCACTGTCCTGTCTCTTGCTCAGGAAGCCGACAAGTTGCAGGACATCCATTCGAGGACACCTTTCAGCCAAGTTTTCTTCGGCAACGTCAACGATGTTCTGTTCTATTCTGGCAACCCTCTGGCTCTCCTCTCCAAGGCATCGATCTTCTTGACAGTTCCAGAAACTCACCAGCAGACAGGCTGGGTTACGAGGTCTGCATCGAGCGTCGAATTCGGGTGCCTCGGCCCACCCTAAGCTTTCTCCTTAGTGCCCAGGAACACCTAATGGAGCTTGAGCGGCGATGGCAGCTGTCTGGTGGGAAAGGACCTCGGCCACCACCGAATGCGGCGGCTATTGTCTATCTTGCATTTCCCTTGTTACCCGCCCTCGATGAGATGACTCTGTTCCACGAATTTTTAGAAAAGTTGTTGAAGCCTAATTCTCAGCGGCGGTTTGGCCGGCCTGCAAAGATCCTGATTTGGAGCTCGGACAGATACACCAAGAGCAGCATGCTGGCCCTCTCTTTGATCATGGCCTCGTGTGGTATGTCTCTTCCAGAGGCTTACCTCGAGCTTCAGGTACGTCTGCGAAAGCATGTACAACTTTATTGATGATTGATGATTTCGTGACCAGGTCGCAAAGAGACACAGTTTCTTCGTTTACGAGACTGACGTTCAATTGTTGAAGTCTGTCGAGGGCAAATTGGCTTGTGATCGCCATTCAAATTACCTTCCCCTTGTCATTTCCTCTCTGGACCCGCCTGCACCAAATCCCCCAATTCTGATATGAGCTCCAGTGCAATGTCCGCATCTTACGAAGATTCTGGTAGTGCGCCCACATCAATGCGACGGCCTTGTGCAAGTACCAGCCGCATTTACCCTCACTTGTCGACAACCACCAGGTCTGGTTTGATGATCCATGTTTTGATGGGAGCTTTCCGAGTCGCGTGCTGCCATTCCTATATCTCAGAAACCTGTGGGTACTATGACTGCCTTCTTTGCGTTGTGTCTAACTATTTTACACAGAAACCACGTGTCAAATGCCTACATGCTTCATGCCCTCGGCATTATGCACGTTGTCTCAGTTGGAGAGTGTGTGCTCATCCCTCCTCCTAATACGGGCGTGAATTCGAAGTGACGCTCAGCGAGGAGCTCCCCAGCATTTGAAGTGCACATGCATTCCCATTCCCTTTGCACACCTCTCCTTCTTACACCCACCAACGTACTAGACGCCTGCATGCTGTAAGGGCTGCTCGTGTGTTGAGCCTGAAACCACATTTTTGTTATCTCGATCTATGTTGCCTCATTGCCCGATCCCTCATATGCTTACCATTTCCGTATCTTCCTTCTCTCTTCCTCTTTTAGGTACTTTCTTTTTGTATTTAAACTGTCTGTCTTTGCGTCCTCGAATGATGATAGACATTGAGGAGTGCCGTGTTGCTACCTTGTTTCCCCCAACTTTGTGTGCTCGTCCCAGAAGTCAGGCCAACGCGGCACTCGAAGGACACTCGCATTTCTCGCATTTGATGGCTGCTGGCAACCCCCTCAACCTCTTACCTACACAATCCCCCTCTCTGCCACACGAACACATGCACGCACTTACAAGCATGTACACCTGGCTGCCCCAGTGAGGCAGAGTTGATAGTGGATTGTTTTAACCCTCCTACCTCCTACCTTTCTACCTTCAAACCTTTCAGTCACCTGTGGTGACCAGTTTCATGCCAAAGCAGCCCCAATCCCTCGAAGAAACACTCCTGACATGCCCGATTACACCGATTGCAAACCTGAGCCTTCTCCCATCGATTTCATCCCACTCTTTGAGCTTATACCTCCCTATTCATTCTCGCACACCCTCACCTTCGTCGCCATTCGCCAACCATTGCACTTGCTACCAAGGATGTACTACGACTCATTCACACCTTGCACAGGACCAGCAGCGATGCCATCACCTCGTTCGAGGAGTGCACCTTACTTCTCGGGACATGTAGGAACGTTCGATGACTTCCTGGAAGAATTTGAAGCACGAGCCCATGACTGCAGACTGACAGACCCACAGCGAGTCGACGCCCTGGTTTGCTATGTCGATCCCTCCCTCTGCAAGACATGCAAGTCTCTGAATGGCTATCGGTCGTGCAACTGGTCCCTATTTCGGTGTTCCCTTGTCAATGTCTATGGCACTGTCACCCCACATCACCAAATATTGAAACAGAAGCTACATAATCTTGTCGAAGATTCCTCCAGAATTCGAATGGATTACAAAGATGATGTGCTTCAGTACTACCGGACATTTCAGCACTACAGTGACCCTCTCGTTCACTCTGGCCACCTGACAGAAACGAACCGTGACATTGAGTTTTGGTACGGCTTTCACCCTCACGATCGCGACATCCTTTGGCAACGTCTCCTCGCCGTGTACCCCTTTCATCGGCACGGCATTCCCTTCCATTTCGAAGATGTTTTCGATTGTGCATGCAGAGCATTTGCCTACGAGGAACGCCTTTCATTCTGGCCGCAAGATCAAGAATTCGAGCATCGGAACATTACACACAGGTGCCCCTCGTCCTCCTACACATCAGACCCTCGACCATTCCCCTCATTTTCACAGTTGTTTTCGGAATCTCAGCACATGCCTGCACCCTCGGTGACGAAAGTCCAGCCTGAACCCGAACCCGAGTCAGAACTCATGCCCTTGATCACTCCGACTTTGCTTTCTGCACTGTTGCTTGCATCCTCGTGCATGAACAACATCCCCGAGTCCAATGTAGAGCCCATTTTGACTACTCCGACTTTACCTCCCCTGCTTCCATCATCCTTGTCTGCACCCTCGTGCACTAACATTGTCCCTGAATCTGAGACCGAGACCGCCCCTTCGATCACTCCAACTCTACTTTCCCTGCCACCAGCGACCTTGCTTGAGCCCTCGTGTACTGCTAACGACGTCCCGGATTCCCAGTCCGACAGCATTCTATCAATCACTTTGACTTCCCTGCCAAACACATCCTCATGCACTGCCGTTGACCCCGAGCCCGAGCCTGTGTCCGACCATGTGTTCTCATCTTCATTCCCCTCGACGTCATCTGAGCTGTTTCTCACATTGCCGCCCTTCTCGTGTCACGTCAATGTCCCCAAGCCCGAGTCAATATCCGAACACATGCCTTTGTCTTCATTCCTCTCAACGTCATTTGCATTATCTACACCATCTTTGGCCCCCTTGCACGTTGTATCCCCATTTACTGATGCTGCACCCGAGCCCGAGCTCATGTCTTCGCCTATTCCATCCTCCCCTTCTTCGATTTCGTCTATGGTGTCAGAGTGCCTACCCTCCCCATTGGGATCGGCCATGGAAGTCCAACCAGAGACCAAGTGCAAGCACAGCGCATTTCCGAGTTCGAGTTCAGTTGCCCCTTCGCCTTCGTTGTTTGACTTCCCACCGTTCCCACCTGTCTCATCAGCGCAATCTCTCGTTCTCAGTGACCAAGAGTCTGGATCTTCCCTTTCCCCCGTCAACAACATCTTGTTCAGTGCCTCGGAGCCGTCCCCGGAGCAAGGCCTGGAGTCCTGTGAAGCCATCATCACCCTCGTGTCTGAGCTACTCGAAGATTCGAACATGGGCAGCATTCCGCTTTACCCAACGTCACGGTCACAGGAGCAAACAATCAGAGGCACGCCGTCGAAAGTCATGTTGATGCCCGAGTCCTTAGCTGCTAGTCCGCCACTCAAAGTCTCAAACGCCCCCATTCAAGTTTTGCCCAACTCGAAGTCGCAGGACATAACACTTGGAGTCACGCTGCACAAAGTCATGCCCGAGGTCACATCATTACCAATGAGCACCAAATCATCCTTACATTCTGATCGTTCGCATGTATCTCCTCGCCCACTTTTGACCGTTGAGATTTCCAGCTCGAACCATGACCCTCCCTCATCGCTCAGCAAAGTCCTTCCCATGCCGCCGCTCGACGCCTCATTGAATGTCTCCAGCCCTCGCTCGTCGCCATCACAACCACCACCAGGACTCGTGCAAGACGACTTGCTTTCCGACTCACTCGACGATTCATTGACCATCCCCATTCATTCCCACTCAATGCCACTGCAGCAACCGCTCGGAATCATACGAGATGACTCGGTTCTCATCACCCTCGAAGTCACACTGGCCCCTACTTTGCCAGCAGTCCCTTCAATTCTGCAGCAACATCTACTCGAAGTCACGCGCCCGGAAGTCTCATCAATGCTCGCGCCTCATCTCCATTTCACTTCCCTTCCCTCACCGCTTTTGTCTTCGGCTCGTTCGGCTCGGTTCGACTTCCCATTCATTTTGGTCACAATTGCAGTCCTTGTAGCGGATGACTATCAGCTATGTCAAGCAAGCTGAAAAATATAACGGGCTCGTCAAGGACTGCTCAAGCTTGACGCGGAGATAAATCACGCGCCGAACTAACCAGTGTGGAGCGTGCTGAGCTTGATACCTTTATACAAGGTAATAACAGCGGTGTCTCACAAAAGATCAGTCTGAGTAGAAACCAAGAGGACAAGTTAGATTGGTTACTATAGAAGACAAGAGGAATGTGCACCTGAGTAGAAACCAAGAGGACAAGTTGGTTCTACTCAGGACGCTACAGGGTATCTTATATACTACTAGGGATGAGTCACTTACTAATCTACTGAGTAAGTATAAATGACTACAAGCTGACACGTCGTGTATCTATATTTAGCACTTCTATTGTGATTACTGATCACTGTGTCATAAGTGCTTACTGGCGCTGATGCATCGTCCTAATAATAGAACAATGCTGACTGAAACCTAATACAGCATGTCATCTATATTACCCTATTGTTCTACGACATTCTATGTCCTTCTAACCAATCATAATGTACACATGTTTGATTATGAGATAAGGCAGGTCCTTTCCAGAATCACCTGCCTTTAATGACGAATACAATGCACATGTTGGCATCATGTGACTGACCATCTTATCATATCTAATGATAAGGACTCTAACACAGAAAACAGAAAAAGATATATGCGTCTGTGACAGTCCTGTTCTCGGCCCTCCTCGACTTCTTGACCATCATTACCACTCGCTTGCACAAGTTTTTGGGGAAGAACAAAGACATCAGCAATGATCGGAACAGTATCACCATGCCAGGCAACACATTCGACTTCGTGCAACCCTTCCAGCTCGTGCAGTACAAGCCGCACGCCGTCTGTTACGTTTTCGATCCCGGAGGTTTAGTCTGAGTTCTAGCACCCCACAACACTCGCGAATGCAAGCCAAAGAATTACAGCATGGTGCAACCACCGCATGCAGCACCTTTGTCACATGTGTTTAGGTCATGATTTCATTGTTTTGCTGCTAGAACCCGCAATTTTTTTTTTCTAGTTGTAGTTGACCGAGGACGGTCAAGATTTTGACCCCCCGGGAGGTGTAAGGGCTGCTCGTGCGTTGAGCCCGAAACCACGTTTTTGTTATCTTGATCTATGTTGCCTCATTGCCCGATCCCTCATATGCTTACCATTTCTGTATCTTCCTTCTCTCTTCCTCTTTTAGGTACTTTCTTTTTGTATTTAAACTGTCTGTCTTTGCGTCCTCGAATGATGATAGACATTGAGGAGTGCCGTGTTGCTACCTTGTTTCCCCCAACTTTGCGTGCTCGTCCCAGAAGTCAGGCCAACGCGGCACTCGAAGGACACTTGCATTTCTTGCATTCGACGGCTGCTGGCAACCCCCTCAACCTCTTACCTACACAATCCCCCTCTCTGCCACACAAACACACACATGCACTTACAAGCGTGTACAATGCTCAACTTCAACCCTACCATCACGCTCATGGACGTCAGCAAGAGCACAAATTGTCTTTCCCCCGAGGCCTCTGTTGTTGAAGGTGGCCAGCCACCACGCCACCTGAACTGTCCGCCAGGCACCTTCATCAATACGGTCATGATAAGTCCTGTCGAGTGGGACCTTTATTTGTGTAGCCATCAGGGTATACTCGGCACAAGCAAGTCCGCACACTATAATGTTCAGCTCAACGAGAACAGCTTCACGTGCATGCACCACTTGCACCTTTGTTCTTTCTTCACTGTGTTCTCATCTGGACTGCAGAACCAATGGAATCCAGTTGAGAAGAACATGACAACTGCTTGCGGTTTCCCCAATGAGTTCGGAATCTTCCTGAACTATACCTGCACCTTACGATTCAACGACAAGCTGGATCACTCCTATTTACATAACTTAAATATTCCCCTGATCTCTTCATTCACAAAGGTTACCAGGGCGACTACGTGTTCGACTAGAGTGTCCAGTGTAGTACCTGGGATGAGGTGACCAGCAGCAGGTGGAAGATGCAAGGTTGTTCAGGAGGATGAGGCCAAGCGATGTATTACCAGTGACCGACAGTAAGTGCCTAACCTGGCTGATTTATCATTTTACATACCAATGTCTCATCTCAATAGACTTTGTTCTCATACTCGCCAAATGCAAGCCACTGCACCTGGCGCCATGGGTCAGCAACGGGATACTAGTCTTAGGTGTCATAACAAGATTTGGTGATCGTTTTGCTCTGTGTAAGCATGCTCCCAGGTCTGGTTGGTGGATGCACTATGCCGACGACATGCCGCTAGCCTCTCAGTCCTCCCTCAACAGTGACATGAAGAACGGCCATGCCCCCACAGACAGACCTTGAGCAGCAAAGGGCATGTCCCCGATGTGGACAGCGACACACCCATGAGCGATCCCAATGATGACAATGTCCTCTTGTGCGTATCTTGCCTCATCCTTGCACAGGTTCACTTGGTGCTAATACTTCATTTCATTGTTAGTCTTAGGTGACGTGCTCCAATATGCTCGCTCCCTCCAAACGCAAGCCCAACAGGATATGACCATAGTGGTCATTGGCTCGTGCCTTGTGTCCTACATTGGGCATATTATCGGTATGTAGCACGCTTCAATCTGCCAGTTAAGGTTGTCGGTGTTAACATTGGGATAAACTTAGCCAATATGAATCTGAAACTTGAACGCTCATGACCAATTCTGTTGGTGCCAGCTCAGCGTAGTGTGCAAGCTGCTGCAATTGCACGGTCACCCTCTGCATATGCTGTCCTGCAACTCCGGTCTTGACTGCAAGCAGACCTTTCACGCCTCAGTCATCTCCTCCGCTGACAGCTCCAAGCAGTGTGCAAGCTGTTGAGCTGGCATGGTGAAGACATCCTATTCAATTCACAGGTTTGGCAGAGTTCTCACATCTCACTATTCCGTAGTATTGAAGCCAAGGGTCAGGGGGTGGCGTTGAATAGTATCGTGAAGCAACAGCCCAAGCAGCTCAAAGATCCTGCTCAAATATACTGTGAGTTCCCCATCCCACCGATCTCCCATTCAAGTTTAGGACATCAATTCACCTCTCCTGACAGCCTCCCCTCACTATGCCAGAACAGGATTCGTCTACACAGTGCTACCACATTCCTGCCATTGGTCGTTGTGTTTCATCTAGTGGACTAACCCTAAGTAGACATCTCCTTCCACATTGTCACATTTCCATTACTGGAACCGTCCGGCTTGGCAGTATCTTATAGGTCTGTCGTGCACAACTTATTCACGTTCAAGCTGACCCTCTCTCTTGCTCATACTGTCACATTGCCATGCCTGCTACCCGTTCCACTCGAAAGGTCACAAAGAAAACTCCCTATGCAAAACCTGGTGCTACAACATCCATGTCACCCAACAATGGCAAGACTGTTTTTCCTGAGCTGTGTCTTTCAACTATGGAGCCAGGTAAGTGAGGCAAAAACACATCCATCACTATTAATAACACCCTTCAGATGCCAATGCCGACGAAGGTTTGGGCCTGGTGATCAAGAGCAAAAAAGCTGCTGTGTGCCAAGGCAAATCAGCTGCTGGCACTGTGGATGCCCATTCTTCGGACACCAAAGTCGATGGAGATCTTGTCCTTGTGGTCAACGTCAACAAGGGTGCTGCACACCAGAGAAAAACAGGACAAGGTGCGGGTTGGCTGTGGTGACAGAGGACCTGCTAACCTCAGCTCCAAAAGCAGGTCCAAGTTCACAGGTAAAGCCCACTCGCGCACTTCCAAATCGACCAGGCCATAATGTTCACCCTGCGGGCTTGCCAAAATCCCGACATACCAAAGTGCAAGTAGAGGCTGATCGCAAAGCCACTTTGAAGGTGCTTGAGGAGAAGGCTTGCAAAGATCAGATGGCCAAGGACCTATTCGCACAGATGAACATCTTGGAAGAAGATGAAGACAAGGACTTACCTGCCCGGTATCCCCAACGCTTATCAACCAGAATCAACAAGCGGCACTACATAGATATAGAGAATGAGAGTGACAAGTGCTTTGATATTAGGGTTGATGATGTTTCTGATTTGGACTCTCCATCCAAGTCTGACTGCAACAAGGCTGCTAAAGCAAAAACAAAGGTTAGTGTTCATTATCATCTTTGATCAGGTTGGACTTTGTGACTTACATGCCTCTCAGCATACAAAATGCATTAAGGGTGCAGCTCATCAGGAGCTTCTATCAAGGACAAAAGCATTATGCCTTGCTGAACGCAATGAGAAGAGCCAAGCAGGGGCATCAAAGTGTGGTGTCGGACAGTGAGTTGTGTGCACAATAATGGTTGCATGTTTCTTTAATGTTTCATTGCGAAATACTCAGGTTATCGACCCAAGAGTTCATGTGCAAAAAGTATGCAAATGCCAGTCTTCGCCCACAGCCTCCCACCCCACACAACGCTGCTCACAACCAGCAGGGAGACACTGCCGACCTGTTTGAGTTTGGAGGTCTTTGTGACGATGACATTGAAGATACACGCCCAGCAATTGTTGATGGACCACGGACTGTGGTTCCTGTCGATCAGAGTGACCTTACAAAACCTTCTTGCAGCAATGAAGTATTACTTTTTATACTGTTGCATTCGACCACTAACCTTTGTTTCTATCCTGCCAGCTTGTGAAGGTCAGATCAAGAAACAAAGACGTCCACCAAAGTAAACCACAAGCCGTGCCCAAGGCAAGTCAGAAGATGTTTCTGTGGTCACTTGACTGACCATTTTTCATTAGCCAACCAAATTGAAAGCAACGAAGTCAACCATCAATCCGAGCTTGCACAAGGGACAGGAACATGAATATGGCACCCCTGATCCACTTTCTGGAGCACGCCCTGACATCTCCCGGCAATGCCTCAATGACGCGCGTTGGACCCATGTGTTTCTTCCAACGCTGACACATACCCTCTATATTTCTGACCACCCGTTCACTGATTGGACGTTGGGTTCCAGTAAACTTGTTGAGACTGTTCAGACAGTGTTTGATCTCTCCTTCTCAAATATTTCGTACACACTGAGCCTGGAGGATGGTATTGTCAAGGCAGTATGTCCATTTGGTCCTTACCGGGCCAACTTACTGATGTTCTTTGTAGGCTTATGACCGAATGAAGACTCGGAGGTCAAAACTTGCCAATGAAATCCTGATGCTCATGAAGACATTTTTTGACAGTGCTGAGTTCAGGAACCAACCAGCGAAGGTCAAGGACTATGTTTGTGGGGCATTGGGGTCAGGTGGCGCAGCTTACTACGAAATCCCTGTCCCTGTTTCCTGCAAGCTTCGAAAGGATGATCCAAACTATCCGGTGAGTTTTTTTTTACCATTGTAGATTTGTGCTCACATTCTACTTTAGAAACCAGACAGCTTTTTACGCTCCCAGTTTATCCTCCCGATTGCCAAGGCATACATTGGCTTTACAGCAAAGTCAGTCCTCCGTCCATCTCTGGGACCGAAGCACCCACCAACAGGCCTTTATGCACTCATTTTAACAGCAGTACATCAGCCCCACCACTCACAGCAGGTTTTTTTTTGTCTGATTAAGTTTAAAAGGTTGAGTGTGTGTTGAGAGCACACACAACTTGTTACAATTCACCAATCGTACTGCCTGACTTAGGCATAAGGGGGTTTCGATGAATGATAACGGCTACACTTGACAGTCTTGACCTCTATCACCTTGCCAAAAGGGATAGGAATGCTGGTATAATATACAGAAGTGGATGATCACAACAGCCTGAGTTAAGGCGAAGCAACAACTGTATCTGCTTGGGTTTGAGAAAGCTGAGGGGGAACTACACAGGAAGGGACAACTCCGAGCTAACTGGGTGAAGCTTTCAAGAAACTAAGCTAAAGACTACTGCTCGAGCTGCAGAGTCTTATATCCTAAACGGCAGCCATACTTCAGGCTCCGCTCCAATGTGAAACAGTAAGTAATTGTCCATCGAGCCACAGGGGCTTATCAGGCATGTGTAGCGGATGACTATCGGCTACGTCAAGCAAGCTGAAAATTGAACGGGCTCGTCAAGGACAACTCAAGCCTGACGCGGAGATAAATCACGCGCCGAAACTAACCGTGTGGAGCGTGCTAGACTTGATACCTTTGTACAAGGTAATAATAGCGGTGTCACACTAGTGATCAGTCTGAGTAGAAACCAAGAGGACAAGTTAGATTGGTTACTATAGAAGACAAGAGGAAATGCACACCTGAGTAGAAACCAAGAGGACAAGTTGGTTCTACTCAGGACGCTACAGGGTGTCTTATATACTACTAGGGATGAGTCACTTACTAATCTACTGAGTAAGTATGAATGACTACAGGCTGACGCGTCGTGTATCTATATTTAGCACTTCTATTGTGATTACTGATCACTGTGTCATAAGTGCTTACTTGCACTGACGCGTCGCCCTAATAATAGAACAATGCTGACTGAATCCTAATACAGCATGTCATCTACATTACCCTATTGTTCTACAACATTCTATGTCCTTCTAACCAATCATAACGTACACATGTCTAATGAATTGATAAGGCAGGTCCTTCTCAGGATCACGTGCCTTTGATGACGAATATAATGCACATGTTGGCCTCATGTGACTAACCATCTTATCATATCTAATGATAAGGACTTTAACGCAGAAAACAGAAAAGATACACGCGTCCGTGACATTACCCCCCTCCTTAGGGATTAACGTCCGCGTTAACTTCTGTAAACTGGTTTGGCGACTGCCAAGGCAAGGACGCGTATAGGAGTGCTGCTATCTTTCTAGGTGCCCCCGGATTTCTGGAGTGGAACTCCGTGACTTTTTCCGATGCATGTGCTAGATTCTTAGCTGGCTCCCATGTATCCTCACCTTCCCCATAACCTTTCCAACGAACAAGATACTTGAGAGTGCGACCGAAGAGTTTTGAGTCTCTGATATGGTCGACCTCATATTCTTCTTCGCCTTCTACTGTGATTGGTTCTGGTGGGGGCGGCTCTTGCCCATTAACTTCGTTCCCTTTGTAAGGGCTAAGGCGATCTACATGAAATACATCATGTACCCTAAGTGCAGGGGGAAGTGCAAGCTTGTAATCGACGCCACTTCTAACTTCAGTGACTTCGAAAGGGCCCAACTGTTTTGGTCCAAGCTTGGACGATTGTTGGTGAACCTTTATTTGCTTTGCTTGCAACCAAACTTTATCCCCAACGTTAAACCTGTATGGCTTCATACGTTGTTCGACGTCTGTCTGCATTCGCTTTTTACTTAAGCGAAGGGCTGCCTCTGCATCTTTCCTTACAGATTGTAGGTGCTGAAGACGCTTGTCTAGAACTGGGATTCCTGTAATACGGCCTATAGGAATTGTGAAATCAGGCGTATAGCCATATAACATCTCAAAGGGCGTATGCCCTGTAGCTGAATTGAGTCTGCTATTGATCACAAATTCCGCCGTGGGTAACAGATCTGCCCAATCATCCTGACGCTTGCCAATAAAGAGACGTATATAACCTTCGACTTCTTGGTTTTTACGCTCTACTTGGCCATTAGCTTGTGGATGATAGGCTGTAGTGAGACCTGAGTCTATCCCTAGTCGCTTGTAAAGGGCACGCATGCTTCTTGCCGCAAATTGGGGTCCCCTATCACTAATGATTTTCTTAGGGATTCCGTGAAGCGGGAAGACTTGTTCAAAGTAGATGGATGCGACTCCATCAGCCGTAAGTTGTGTTGTCACAGGGAATAGATGGATCTGTTTCGTATAATGATCCACTATATTTAGGATAGCATCCTTCCCTCGTGACACTGGAAGAGGTCCAATCATATCTATACCAATGATTTGCCATGGACCTTCCGGTACTTCTTGAGGCTGAACTTGTGCTTTAGGGTGCATATCTTTCCTATAGCGTTGACATTTGTCGCAACCTTCTACGTATGCAGAAATAAATCCTGCCATGCGTGGCCACCAATAATAGCGGCTAACTAGTTCTATGGTTCCGTTTTTACCAGGGTGACCAGTGGTTAACGAATCATGACATGACCGTACCACATCTTTGCATAATGGCCTATCATTTGGCACATAAAGTCGCCCTTTGTAATACACAAAACCGTCGTCTTCTTCCCACATCGCAACGCCGTCTGTAAGAGCTTTAGGAGCGGTCTTATCTATACTTTTAAGACCCTCTATAACTTCTGCTTCTCTCAGACTTGCCCACCGTATGCGATCTCCCAGGGAGTCTACTTCAGGACGGAAATGAGCTTGTGCAGCATTCAGGAAATGCTGTGGTCCTAAGACCCGAACTTGGCGATTGTCGTCTCTATCAGAAACATGGTCTTTTGAAAACCGACTTAATGCATCTGCTTGCATTGATTCCCCTTTGCGATAGATTACTTTAAAATCGAAACGACTTAGGTAGAGTGACCACCTTGCTTGTCGTCGATTTAGATCTCGCATTGTTGCCCACCATTCTATATTCTTGTGGTCAGTAACAAGTTCGAAAGGGATTCCTTCGAGGAAATGTCTCCAATCCTCAAAAGCTCTGATGCAGCCTAGCATTTCTCTGTCGTAGATTTCGTAGTTACGCTCCTCTTTACTCATAGAGTCAGAGCGATAAGCTACTGGGTGCCAGAGACCATCCGTATGTTTCTGAGACAATATGCCTCCTGTCGCAAATCCCGAAGCATCGACTTCAACTCGCGTGGGCAATTCTGGATCGTAAACCTTGAGAATAGGTTCGCAACAGAACTTCTCCTTGAGCCAGTCGAATGCTTTTTGCTGTTCCGCATGCCATTGCCAAGGCATGTCTTTCTTAGTGAGGTCATGGAGAGGACGTGCTACTGTAGCAAAGTCCTTGATAAACCTCCTATAAAAATTGGCGAACCCTATGAACGCTCGTACTTCTTTCAGCGTTGTGGGTGTAGGCCAATCTTTAACTGCGGCGACCTTGCCAGGGTCCATCCGCACTTCTCCAGGTCGAATAATCATTCCTAAATATTCCATTTCTTGTTTCTCAAACTCGCACTTTTCAGGCTTTAGATAGAGGTCGTACTCTTGTAATCTTTTTAGTACCTCGCGTACAATCTTGCGATGGTGTTCGAGATTACGGCTGTAGATGAGGATATCATCCATGTAGACCGCAACTTCAGCCTGTGCGATTAGATCGACTAGAATTGAGTTCATAAGGGCTTGGAAAGTAGCTGGGGCGTTGTGAAATCCGAATCCCATAACTGTGGGTTCGACAAGTCCCCTGTTGGTTACTATCGCTGCTTTCCATTCGTCTCCTTTACGGATTCGAATGTTGTGATACCCCCATCGAACGTCAAACTTAGTGAAATATTGTGCTCCTGTAAGCCTGTTGATAATATCCGAGGCAAGCGGTAATGGATATCGGTTCTTAATAGTGATTTTATTAAGACGCCTATAATCCTGGATAAGTCGCAAACTTCCGTCCTTCTTTTTGATAAAGAATACGGGTGAGGCCATAGGTGACTTTGATGGTCTCAAATATCCCTTTGCGAGGTTTTCTTCCAAGAATTTATCCAGCGCTTCCTGCTCTATTACCGACATGGGATATGTCTTGACTTTCCAGTGTGTTACTGCATCTGGTTCTAAGTCGATAGCGTGATCCCAGGGCTGATGCTTAGGGAGTCGATGAGATTCTTCCTCTGAGAATACTTTTGCAAAGTCACGATAGTGAGTAGGGACCATCTCATTGAACGTTTTCTTTCCTTTAGCTGCTATCGCCTTCTCAGCAATTGCTTGCGAGTAAGTGAAGCCTGCTAAACAGAATACATCATCTTGAGAGGTTTCCAATACTTTCTCCGCAAGGAGACGGCGGTGTTCCATCCGGTTTGCCATAATGCGTGTCACCTCCACCTCAATTGGTTCAGGGCCCAATCCCTGGTCTGCATTGAGGCTCATTGTGCCTGCTTGCCAGTCTATGGTAGGATTCCGATGTCGAAGCCATGGTAGACCCAAGATGACTTTTTCTGGTCCTAAGCTGGTTACAAAGAAATCAAATTTTTCTTCGTCTTGACCAACTTGCAGAATAAGTGAGACTTTATGGGTTATGCTACCTGCTTCGTTTAGAGTTCCGTCGATGTTATGAAGACGGATTTGCTGAGCAAGAGGAACCTGCCACATCTTTTGGCTGTCGGCGTACTTTTTGTCGATGAAGAGCGCAGTTGCTCCTGAGTCGACCATAGCTGCTACTTTTGTAGTACGATGACGTCCTTTTAATATACATGAAATATGGAAATGGGATTTTGCATGTTTTGTTTCGGGAATAATTACAGAATTGAGTGCGGCATCAGAAAACTTCACTTGCTGCACTGCTTCAACTGGAGCGATAGGAACAGTATATACATTGTTCATCTCCGAGGCAGATGTAGATAGGGTTGATACGACAGAAGAAACACTACTACTATCTAACTTACAAGCAGAAACTGAAAAACTATGAGTACATAAGTCCGAAACTGAGTCATATGGTACTACTAGGGAACTATCCGCAGCTATTGATAGTTCCGACACTAAAAAGACGCTTTCAGGGCTTTAATCTGTTCGTCTTGTTCTTGGATTTTCGTCATAAGCTGGGCCAACAAGTCTGCTTGTGTCTTGTTATCTTTGGCTGACGATGGTTTTGAGGATGATGAGGCGGCTGCCGTGGCCGCTGTTTGTGGTGATGTAGACGGGGTTGAGACCGTTCCGTCAGTGGTAGCCTTTGCTGAAGCAGACTTGCCTGGCTTCCCGACGTACTTGGCGAAGCAAACCGTGGATCTGTGACCGACTTTGCCACAGTGGTTGCATACGTCTCGTTCATGTCCTCCGTCCTTTTTTGTATGTTGCGTCGAACCGCACCCGTAGCACTTCCCTTGCATATGTTTCATATAAGCGGCCCTATCTTTCTTAGGGCCATTGCTGTTGTTGTTGCCTGTACCGCTAGTGCGAGTGGCGTCTACCTGCATTGCGTTCGGGTCTGATGATGCCCCAAAGGGCGTATGGGAAGTGGTATGGCCTTTCTTCTCAGCTTGGCGCTGCCTATAACGCTGGTCTATAACCTGCGCTGCAGCCTGTACTTCGTCGAAAGTACCAATGGGTCGGTCCGTGAGTGCCAGTCCGTCTTTTACGAACTCAGAGAGCCCGTCATAAAAACGTTGGCGGTGGTCGGCATCTGACCATCCTGTCTGACCTGTATGCTGATCGAACTGTGCCATATACTCTGGCACAGAACCTTTTCCTTGTCGTATTTTCTTCAACGCCTCTCGCGCTGATTCTGCTGTGTCAAGAGGGGCAAACCTTCTTGAGAATTGGTCGACGAATGTCTGCCAAATCCCACCAAAAGGATCACGGCCATGCTGCAGTTCTTCTAAATGGGGGAGAGCCCATGTTCGTGCGTCACCTTCCATTAGATTCAATACTGATTGAATCCAACTGGTCTGGTTTATAATCCACGCGTTGGTGGGTTGATTGAATGTGTTTAAAGGGTCTCCCTGCGCCTGTGCGTAGTTGTTGAATGCAGCGAGGAAATGTCTGGCTTCGACACTTCCTCCTTTGCCGTCCCATGCTTTTGGTTTGGGAATGACATCCCGATTGCCACTTCGTCCTCCCGGCCTTGCAGCTAGTAGTGTAACTTGCTGTGCTAAGAGTCCGATGGCATTTCCGATGTCTGCGACTAATCTCGTGAGGTCGTCTAAAGTAGGCAGGGGAGCGGGGACAATAGGTGGTAATCCACCGCCTCCACCTCCTCCTCCACCTCCTCCTGGTGGTCCGCCTCCACCTCCTGGTGCACCTCCTCTGCTTCCTCCTGCTGCTGGGTTTCCCGACATACTTTCATCTGAATCCGGCTCGTTGATATCCTCGTCCTCGTCTGAATCAGGTGCTCGTGGCCCCCAAGATGTGCTATCCAATTCCTTCCTTTGTTCTTCTGATAAATCTGCCCAGTCGACAATATAAGCTGAGAGATCTCTAGCTTTTGCTTTATTGTTCTTCGACTTGGCTGGGAGATTCTGACCGCGAAGCTGAGTTTTCCGTCTGGTTTTCGCCACTGTTTACTTCGGTGGACGAAAGCGTGGGCTCTATTACAACTGCGGTGAAAAATGAGGATTGGGAAGGAGTGGTGACAAGATTGGGGTCGTCTGGTCCTGCAAGGGATGATGAAGATGAAGAGGAATGAGCAGAGGGTTCGTACTCGTGCTCTCGAGTTTCGTGGGGGTGAAGTAGGTCTCTTTCTGAATAAAGAGCTGGTCTAATATTGACGTTTCCTTCCCCAGTCCACTCGTGCGTGAGGAAATGTGTGAGGTAAAAGTCGTGTACTCGAAATGGGGATGTTCCTATGTATCCCCCCGGTCCACCAAAGTCTCTTTCTAATAGATGATATAAAAACCGGTTTCTTCTGATTTCGCTATTGATGTGCTCAGCGAATTGTACAGCAGCCGGTGATAATTCCTCTCCTTCGTCCTCCTCAAAGATGTACTCTTCTTCTAGTAGAGTGCTAACCAACGATTGCTGCGAAACGTTGGGCGTGCTATTGTTTAAGGTGGAGAGTGATGGTAGAGGAGAGCTTGGCAAATGACTTGGTGCCGGTGGTGAGGGCGTACGAGGGATAGGTGATGGTGTGCGGGTAGGAACGTGAACTTCAAGTGATGTGTGTGTGGATGAAGGATGACTTCTCCTTCTCCGAATTGTGCAATATGCCTGTACTAGGCGGGAAATGATAGAAACCAGTTTGACGAAACTGGGGTGGACTATAGTGCAAGGGTACGATCGGCGCACAACGCTAACCGAAAGGTGAAGAGCAAATGTCTATCAAGCAAGACCAATACACCCTGATCGATGACACAGGGCGCGAGGCTGCAGCGATAAAGACAAAAGCAAGAATGGGGTTGAAATGTAAAGCACAGGAACACAAGGCTGTCTGCCGCAGTCTCCTCGACCTGTTGGCTGCCTCTCACGCCGAAGCGCTCTTACAAGTGTTCTGATTACAGAGGGTAGCTGTCACGTCTGCAGGTCTTTCACTGCAGCGGCCGTTCTGCTCTGGTCCTCAGGCGCACAGGTAAGGTGTATGTACTAGGACTGTGTGTGCACAAGCCACCTAGGGAATAAGGGATACGTGTCGCTGGTGAGCGAAGATGTGTCAAGAGCGAAGTATAGAACTTGTCCTAATGTAGCGGATGACTATCGGCTACGTCAAGCAAGCTGAAAATTGAACAGGCTCGTCAAGGACAACTCAAGCCTGACGCGGAGATAAATCACGCGCCGAAACTAACCGTGTGGAGCGTGCTAGACTTGATACCTTTGTACAAGGTAATAATAGCGGTGTCACACTAGCGATCAGTCTGAGTAGAAACCAAGAGGACAAGTTAGATTGGTTACTATAGAAGACAAGAGGAAATGCACACCTGAGTAGAAACCAAGAGGACAAGTTGGTTCTACTCAGGACGCTACAGGGTGTCTTATATACTACTAGGGATGAGTCACTTACTAATCTACTGAGTAAGTATGAATGACTACAGGCTGATGCGTCGTGTATCTATATTTAGCACTTCTATTGTGATTACTGATCACTGTGTCATAAGTGCTTACTTGCGCTGACGCGTCGCCCTAATAATAGAACAATGCTGACTGAATCCTAATACAGCATGTCATCTACATTACCCTATTGTTCTACGACATTCTATGTCCTTCTAACCAATCATAATGTACACATGTCTAATGAATTGATAAGGCAGGTCCTTCTCAGGATCACGTGCCTTTGATGACGAATATAATGCACATGTTGGCCTCATGTGACTAACCATCTTATCATATCTAATGATAAGGACTTTAACACAGAAAACAGAAAAGATACACGCGTCCGTGACAGCATGACTCATAGATAACAGCCTCAAGGCATACCTCATGCCAGGGGCATCCAACACATGTCTGTCCCATGACCGTATCTCTGGCCAATAGGATAAATACCTCTGCGCACCATGCGCCTCATGGCCTTCTTGCCAAGCCCGCCTAGATCCACCTAGAACCTTTCCAACTCCCAGCCAGAATCCTTCCAGATCCTTCCAGACTTCCACTGGCAGACCATCTGCCTAGACCCTGTCTAGAACATGACATCATAATTCATCAGCTGCCCATCACTTATCCGGTTAGACCCCTCTAGGCTCAAGTCTGGCCTCTGGGTCTGGGCGTCCATCACATGACCCGGTCACGTGACTTCTCCTGGTGGTCTTGCTCCGAACTCGTGACCCATGACTTATTTGTTAGACTTCTGTAGTCTGGGTTGTCATCATGTGATCCCATCACGTGGTCTTCATCCTGCCTGTAACACTGCCAGTGCGCCGCACAATCGCATACTGTTGGGTACTCACTGCATGTGCCAGCGCTAACCACTCTCCTAGAGCTTCGTCTTCGGCTTCTTCGGCCAACTTCTGCTTCTTGAAGGTGCGTGCTCTTTGGACCAGCGCTCCAACCTTCGCCTTGCTATCGAACTTCACACTTTTCTGGCGCGCCACGGGCCGATCCGTGACACAACTGGTGCATTCAATGCACCCAGTGACTTCAACCATCTAACTACATGGAACTCAATGAAGGATTTTTATAAGATCCTAGGCTGAGTCTGTGAGTCTCATTGGAAGCAGGCCATGACTTTTGATAGTTTTGATGATGATGATATGGAGTGCCGCATTGATGAGTCGATGCTCTCAGCATACCGTGCCGACTTCTACCTTCCTAGTTCTAGCCCCACCCATGACGCTTACTAGTGTCACAATTAGTTCTTTCCATCGTTCTGCCACCATTCCGAGCAAGTTCTGCATAGTACTCTCATATAATTGAGCCTTAGGGCATGTTCATACATAGTCTAGTAGTTTCCATAGTTTTCAGAGTTTCCAAGGGTTTTTCAAGTTTCTCTGTTTGTTGCTATTGCGAATTTCCACTAAAATGGACATAGGTCTCCCGGTTTCTGAGTTTTGTTAGTATTCATGGTTTTTTACGGTTTTTTACGGTTTTCTAGGTTATAAAACCCCAAAAAACCTAATTGCTTAATTGCTGATGCAGGACTTAGTCTTGCTTTCGCTTCGTACACGTGATGCAGAAGCGCCGAAATAAAGGTATCAGATATGTGACCTAATAATAATTCATTTTCGAGATTCCAACCTAATCGGTATATCCTTCTATATACAGACGTTCCCAGGAACGTTCCATGGACCAACGTCGCCGCCCCCCTTTTTTGACACCAATTGTACCGGTCCCTCTATCGAGGTCCTCACGTAGTCGGCACCCCATAGAGGGAACGGTCACCGGTCTACCCCTGCCACTTCTGTACACTTTCTGTACCGTAGCACAGGTACTGCCAGTGTAACAGCGCACTAACAGCGCTACGACTGCACTACGTCAACCTCCGGCCCGCCCTGCGCTGGCCGATAGATCCGGGAATCCCACGTGATCGTGAAAGCTTGTCAAGGTCTTTCCTGGACGTGCCAAGGTCTGCTTTTAACTTCGGCCTCATCATTTGACTTCCACCACTTGTTACTCCCATATTGGTCACTACTACCCGGCAATAAATTCCTGATGGTGCTGTGCGCGATCGTAACCTCTGTTTTACACAGCTTTTAGTCCAATAACATCGGACAAAACTACAGAACATATCGAAAGTCTCTATTCTGTTTGTCCGTCAAATCCAAGAATTCCTAACCGGGGATTCGGATTAGCCAGAGGAACAACGGAGAGGATGGACCACAAACCTTCGGAACCTTCATTTCTACGCTCTTCCCGTCCTGGTCGATCTTCGTGAGGAAAACATTGTCATATGAGTCATCGAGAGGCTCCGCGTCGCGAAGCTTGTTCTCGCGTGACAATAATACTCGGATGGCAAACAACAAAGACATGCATGCCACATTACAAACGCCAAATATAATCCACGGGACATGGTTGCTAGATAGCGTTTAAGGTGCTGTGAGAATCTCGTGCCGATAATGATAATTCACTCACCGAGGCTTGTATTTGGCTTTCCACATGAACGGCCCAGCGGCATTTCCGATGCAGGACCCAGATAGCATAATGGCGTTCGTCGTGACTCTCTTTGTATGCCCAGCCGTAGTTTGCGATACCCAGACTATGGCTATGACATAGCCAGCGGTCGCGATAGCTGGCCACAAGGGTTCATTTAAAGCGGTCACTCGCAGCAAGTCGTGCTTACCAGAAAGCCACACTGAAAACAGCAATCCGACTCGGTCGCGCCAGGGCAGAAAGTTGACCAGGAACACGCTAAGAATATTCGGAATGTAGGAAAGGATTGCAACCCAGGCTCTGCTGTTCGGAATGTGCGACACAACTTTGACGCTGGGATAAATGGTCACGATTTTTATCACGCCGTTGACACAGCCAAGGAGAGTAGTCTCCAGTGTGGTAAAACCGAAAGACGATATAATGATCTGAAATTGGTTGGTGATCGAATTTGGAACGCTAGCCAGAGCCGCAAATAACGCAAAGAGCCAAGTCTTTTTGTCGGTCAAGGCCTCGATCATCCTGTCCAGCAGCAAGCTATTGGGAATGCAATGTGGTAGTGAACGGAGGTACATACTGGTCCATTTTAAAGTGCTTGTTCTCAACACCTGTTTGGTTTTTCTTCGAATCACATAGTCAGCGACGATATCCAATAAATAGTGATAATAAGCCTACACACTCTGATACGCTGAACTGCCTTGGCTCTTTCATCAATGGTCAAAAACCAAGCATTCGTAGGAGAGTCCGGAAACAGGAAGCTGCCAGGCTGTAAAGCGGGGACGGGACAATCGAACGATAAATGTTCTTACAAGAAGAGAGTCGCGGTAATGAGTGTCAGTGTTCCCGCGATGATCATGAGCCTCAAAAAGCGTGAGTTGGGACCGTAGTACGGACAAGGCGTGAGGTATGATTTACCATTGCCACGGCTCAAACCCTGCAGTATGGATATGCAGACAACCAAAACTGGCGAAACCAGAGACGATTTGAGCTACAAGTTGTGTGAGCACCTGCCATGAGCGAATGGACGTAGCCACGAACCAGCTCCATCCATGAGGACTAATATGGTTTGAGATGAGATGAGTACGCACAGTCGTCTAATAATGCTACTCACACCAATAGCCAACACGAACGGTATGTTCTCTTCGCGTGTAAAACATCGAGCTGACAATCATGAAACCAGCTGTGATGGACCCCTCACACATACCAAGGATGAGTCGAACAACGAAGAGACCAGCGAAGTTCTTGCAAGCGGCATGACTGCACAAGGCAATAGCCCAGACAAAAATGTTCAGACTAGAGTGTATTGTCTCAGACGACCTCAGCCCGATATAGAGTGGCACGCGACTCACCTCATCCATTTACCAACAGGGAACCTCTGCAGGGCTAGGTTTTGTGGGAACTCGAAGACAAGATAACCGAGGTAGAAGATCGTTCCCAACCTGGTTGGTGAGGGTGAGTGAGTACTGAATGACCTTCAAAGGGTAGGACGCAACCAGTTGTATCTGTAAAGCATTTAAATTGGTTTTCGCGTTACTTGAGAATGAATGTAACGACGCACTGGTTAGTGCTAAGATGAGTGGCTTTCCTACAATTCATGTTGATTTTAGTAGACACGAGACTCTTAAAATATGATCCTAATTCGTACTGTATCCCGAGAATCGCGGAGCTGCCCAGAGTTACCTTATCCATGTACTGGATCCTAGAACACTGTCAAAAAAATTCCCATGGCCAAGAAACTCGACGATGAGCGTACAAATACAACACTAGGAGATACCAGCTTCAGTGTTTAAGCCAACATGTGTACGGCCATAGCACTCACTACACATAAGAGGCATGAGATGTTTGTCTATTTTTCGCCTTATAAAATTGATGAGACCACGTTGAATGCGCGACCGCCGTATTGGCCCATACCTGATTCTCGACGATTCCTCCGGGTCCAGTGGTAGGGAGACACCCGCTACTAGCTGTGCACCGGTATCAACTTGGTCGGTGTCAATAGAATTGTGAGCGAGCCTCTCGCCACTTTTCTCGTTGAAAGAGCCCATCTCCGCACAAGAGACTGCTGGTGTGGTGCTAAGGGGGGAAAGAGTGGAGTCGATGGAGGCGGAAAGACCAGAAGACGTGGATATAAGTGCTCTAGGAACCAGGACCTTATCAAGACTTACTGTCACAAGGCGCACGAGTGATTCGGACCCCGAGAGAAGTATGAAACGCTACGCCCGTCGTGACCCAGATGGCAAATATGTATAGTTGATCACACGTAATCCAAGAAGAGAGGAGTCTATAACCGTGCATTCGGATTAGATTTGCGTCAGACATCGTGAGCGGCGGATATCGTTCCGAACACATTAATCATTTCCTGGCGCCCGCGGATTCTGCCGTCACCATAGCCCCGCGGCCTGAGTTGACGAACCAGGGTACTAGGTCTCGTGTCGGAATCCAGGCTGCCGTTCCTCTCTCTTCGGACGATCACTTACCCCATGAGGATGTCGCGGCTGCTACCCCGACTCCCTTGGCATCCGCGGTGTGCGAACCGCCAAGAGTGGACAATGACCTTTTCCCCTTATTGGAGGAATCTGGTCGATCCACAAGTCGCAAGAAAAGCTACAAGGAGTCTAGGTTACGACAAAGGCGAAGCGTTCCCGGCTGTCGGCCCAACGGATCAGAACATCCCCGCCCCACTCCCTCGACGAAACAGTGATGATGGCCGCATCACAACGACGTCCACCCAATCCAGAATCAGACCACTATTCGCCAACATTGTCACTCAGTCCATCTTGTTCATCTGCAAAATCCTAAACGCTAAAATTTACCAGGTTTACATAGAGTTTAGCAAAATATAGCAAAATAGTGAAAATTTGGCAAAATTTAAGTAAAGTGTTGCAAATTTACCAAAACAAAGGTTGGAGCGTAAATTTGGCAATTTTTAGCAAAAATTTGTCAAATTGTGTTAATTGTTTAATTTTCTTGCATAAAATGACTGGAAGAGCCCTGAAAATATATGTATTTTTTCATCAATTTGCAGAGGAATTTGATTAAACAGCTAAAATATCCCTTGTGTTTTCAATCAATGATCAACAATATACCGATGACAACTCCGAAAATGACCACAATTTCCAAAAACATTTAAGTTTTAATTCTGGCTCAACAAAGGTGATAATGACATTCTGACATGATAACAAGTCTACACTACACATCCATCCCATCCATATCAAGAAGCCACATGGCATTCTGTGATGTATTGCGAGTGTGAGTTGTGTTCCTGTTCCTGAAAGTTGATCAGTAGCAGTAGATGACTAATAAAAAAAAGAACATACGAGACAAGTTGATATAGATCCGACATAAGCTGATGGTAGGCAGGTAATTTCTGTGTACGGATCTCATCCAGGAATGTGATGAAAGTGTTGTAAGAATCCTCATAGATGTCAGCATTGAAGTCAAGGCCAGTAACCTTCTCGTCTAGTGAGGCATGAACCTGGCAGGTGTTGTGAGCAATGCCCGACATTGATGGATCAAACTTACCGCAACAGCTGCCATTGCCACCATGGCTGGTGGCAGTTCTAGTTTGTCCATGCCTGCACCTGTGTCAATTGAAGAGGTGAAAAGATCAGGGTACTTTTGGGCAAGGCTTGAGCTTCGCCTCCGCTTGAAGAAGGCCTCATGAATGGTCTTGATAATCACTGGGTGATGGAATGGCTTTTTCGGATTGATACCCTATACCCACAGAATCACAGATTAGAACTGGAGTCACACGGGAAGAAGAGTAGTTGTGGACAAACCCCTTCTTTCAGCTCAAAGATAAACTTGTCCTTGAGCAGGAGGCTTTCTACTTGCTTTTCTCGCTCCGTCTGGTTATCTGAAAGGCTATACCCATGGGTAACCAGGCTGAATGCAATCCGTTTAATGTTGGTACAGTACTGGGAAACACGTCCCATAAGCTACAGTTACTTTGTATTAGTATTTTTGACGCAGAGAGAACCACAAGACATACCAAGTCGCATACTACGCCTTGAATGACGGTATCCTTCTGCACCCGCTCAGTATAGTATGGTCTATCTAGTGCCTTGGCCAACAAGACAAGAATCCGAACTAGGCATTTGGTCTGACTGTCTACTGGTATATACCCATGCTTGAACACACAGTCCCGGATAAGGCACTTGATGGCATGTTTGAGAATGTCCTTGAGGTGTGTTGGCTGTGCATTGATACGGATATTGTGTTGCCCCGGACCAGCTGGGAGAAACGGCGCCTTAGGCCAGCTCAGGTTGTGTGACCCACTAAAGCCAGGGCAGTTTGGGTCAAGGTCTTCCTCCTCGGCATCACTGAATTCGAGAACCTCGGCACATCGTGAAGCAGCACGCTGTGTAAGGATTCCCTATGAAAGGCATTACTTAATGGAAAAGAAAGGCTAGCAAGTACAAACCTCAATGGTGTGCTCAGACTCGGAGCAGCCATTATCTGACTTGTCTTCGCTGCCATCTTCAGGCTTGTTCCTGTTGCGGCTGGCCTCGGTGCATTGGGACGATTGCAAACCACTTCCATCCCATTGAATAGCCTAAAAAATGGTGTGTTAGTACAAGTGCTCCCCAGTTGCGTCATCTACTTACTTCATTCTCAAAGGTGTGTGCCAGCTCATGGCTGTTGAGGTTCTGCAGGTCATCATTGCACTCCTCAGATTTGTCAGAGCTGTCACTGTCTTCAGGTGTCTCAGATTCGTCACTTTGGTCACATGCTTGCACCCTCTTCTTGAGCGTAAACTGACTTGGAGGAGGCATATCGATGCTGTCCTCACGAGACCCATGGGACCGAACATGGCGATGAGGTACCTCCTCAGCAGAATCTTCATGGTCAGGGACAGTAAACTGTACTGCTGTCAAGGCCGCATTAGTCCTGAGACAAAAACTAAGACGGAATTTAGACAAACCTTGTCCAGAGGATGCCTTGTGCTTCTTTTTAGGAGGTCTTGCAGCAACTTTCTGGGTCCGAGGCGTGGACAGAGACTTTCCTGGGAAGGACTTGGGCTTCAAGGAACGCCATGGTGCGTCGCACATAGCTTTTGTCTTCGAGTGACGAGGAGCTAGTTCAAGTTTGTTGTTAGACAGACCAATAAAATAAGTAAATAGACTTATGCCGTGATCCCAGACCAGCTGGGACATCCACCTGATTGTCAGGTTGAGAGGAAGGTGGCATTGTCGGAAAAAATCGAACGAAGGTGTTGAGCCTCTCCACCAGGGAGGGTGGCAGTTGGTGAACAAGGGGCAGTGTCTCAGTGAACCCAGCAATGCCTTGAGTCGTGGGTTTTGTAGGTCGAGCATCAAACAACCGGGGCCCGAATAAATCTGTTTGTGAGCAAGCAACTGTCGCTATGGACATCAGTTTTCAAATTATAATCGGGGACCTCGGCGAACGAGTAACCCACGTTGAACTTTCCTCAATTGTTTGCTACTCCACCTAACAACGACCATGGTCAACTGTAGAGGATGCGGCCGGGAAGGACTGAAGCACAGCAGTGTCATCCAGCACTGTCGCATGAGTCAGGATCCACGCTGCCAGGCATACCTCAACCAACTTAAATCTGCAAAACGAGCCAGGGTCAGAACTATCATAAACCGCAGGGATGAAATACCGTTCAGCCTTACCACCAATATACCAGGGCAACGTGCTCCAAGTATACAAGGTTTGTGACTGCCAATACTCATGAGTCACCGACACCTACTCTGAACATTACCCAGTTGCTGTGGAAGCATCTGCTGTAAGCCACGGTGAGAAAAACACATCTAAATACTCACCAACACCAACTCTGAACATTTCCCAGCTGCTGTGGAAGCATCTTCAGAAAGCCTTGCCAAGGAATGCACAGTTCAAATGACCTTCGTAGATCACGTGTCTGATCCCGACAACTTGATAACGGCCACTCCTGCAATCATACCAGAAGATCAAATGAGTGCAGTGTCCGGGCCAGGTAAGAGTTGTTAGATGGTTTAAGTATTTGAAAGTTAATACAGCGACGAACACGCAGATAATGACAATGATGACAATGATAGTGACACTGATGCCGCTCACCTCGCTGAATACAAGAACGGACTTGAACCACATCGCCAATCAAGGCCTTTGAGCCCCATGGCAGACCCTGGTGCCGATCTCACAACTCCAGGTGAAGACATACACCATGAAGACGAGGCTAATGCCCCCAACAACAGCACACTTGAGGATTGTAGGGAAGCTGAGTTGGTTCTTGAAAGACGCCCATTTGTCACCAAGTATCCAGGACATATGGCTGGTGCCGTGCATTCGAAAGCGAACCTGGGCGAGAATCAAAAATATGGCCTGAGGATTGGCAAGGAATCTCAAGAAAACCTTTACACACCATTTACATCGCAGCTGGAATGGGAGTTGGCAAGATGGGCAAAGATTCGTGGGCCAAGTTCGACTTCTTTCACAGAGTTGATGGCCATAGAAGGGGTGAGTCGACGGTTGCGGTGGTATGGTGATTGACTTGTACTGATCAAGATGAAGGTTCCAGAGCGGCTAGAACTCTCCTTCAAAAATGCACAGGAGCTTAATGAAATAATTGATACTCACCTCCCTGGCCGTCCACCTTTCCAACAAAAGGAGATTTTGGTTGGAGATGAAGTTTGCGAGCTATATTTCCGAGACATTATTCAGTGCATCCGTGCACTGTTTTTTGATCCAGACTTTGCACCGTACCTTATATTCACCCCTGAAAAACACTATGCCGATGAAGAGAAGACGGAGAGGATGTACCACGACATGCATACTGGGTCATGGTGGTGGTCGACGCAGGTGAGACGTTGCAGCATTGCTGCATGTGCGTGCACATGCAAAACCTTGCTGACACATGCATAGGCTGCAGTCGAAAAGGACATGCCAGGGGCCACAATAGCGCCCGTCCTCATTTCAACTGATAAAACCCAGCTCACATCTTTCTGGAATAAGAGCGCATACCCAATTTACATGACCATTGGTAATATTCCGAAGGAGCTCCATCAGAAGACCTCCTTGCGTGCCTACCTCCTGTTAGGGTATCTCCCAACGACCAAGCTGGAGCAAGAAACGAACAAGGCCAAGAGGAAACGGCTCACAACAAACCTCTATCATGCATGCCTACGATTCATTCTTCAGCCTCTTGCCGCCGCAGGGAACAAGGGAGTGTTTATGTCAACAGCTACTGGTGACGTCCACCGGGTTCACCCTGTCATTGCGAGTTTCATTGGTGACTACCCCGAGCAGGTTTTGACCACCTGCTCAATCTACAGCGACTGCCCTCGGTGTGGTACCACGAAAGGCAATATGGGTGACTTTGATCCCAACAATGTGTGCACTCCTCGCAACCTGGACGAATTCCTTGATGTCCTCGACTTGTTCCGTCTTGATCCGGCTGGCTTCCTTCAGGCAGCTTCTCATATCCGTGCCAAGCCAGTTCCCCTTCCATTCTGGCTAGGTCTTCCCCATTTGAACATATTCCAGTCCATCACTCCCGACATCTTACACCAATTATACCAGGGCGTCATCAAGTACCTCAAAGCTTGGGTCACCAGTGCATGCGGCGCAACTGAAATTGATGCACGGTGCCGTCGTTTACCACCCAACCACAACATCTGGCTCTTCATGAAGGGCATAAGCAGTCTCTCACGCGTAACCAGGCATGAACACGACCAGATGTGCCGTTTTCTTCTGGGCATTATCATCGACGTATGACTACCCAACAATCTATCGAATGTCCGACTCATTCGGTCAACATGCACACTCCTTGATTTTCTGTATCTTGCCCAGTATCCCATCCATTCCGACTCAACACTTCGACTCCTTATGGATGCTCTCAACCGATTTCATGCTAACAAGGGAATCTTCCTCGACCTTGGTATCCGCATGCAATTTGATATCCCGAAGATCCACTTCTTGTCCCACTATGTTGAGCTAATCAAGCATTCCGGAACTGCTGACAATTTTGATACACAGTACATGGAAAGGCTCCACATCGACCTTCCAAAAAAATCTTATGCAGCGACGAATCATAAAGACGAGTATGAACAGATGACAACTTGGACAGATCGAAGGGAGTGCGTACTCCGACATGAACAATACATCAAATGGCGACGGGGAGGGGCTCGCAATTCGACACACGTAGATCTGGAACCCCCTAACTTGGACACACACTCGGAATTATCGATGGCAAAGCACCCCTCCCTCACTGGCCGCAGTACCACTTGAAAGGCTTCAAGACTTGTATGGTGCACCGCTTTTCAAGGTCGCACTCTGGCAGTTTATATCCTTTGCAAACAATCGGAATCAAACCCGCCAGCAACTCGAAAGTTCACTCTGGAGGATATGCCTCCCTTTCACTCGGCTTCCTGTATGGCATGTCATCAAGTTCACACGTCCCAACACCTCACCTGGCGTGCGCTCAATAGTATCTGACTCAATACACGTCCAACCAGCAAGGTATGATAAGTGTCAACGACTTATACCTGGGCGCTTCGACACTGCGTTGATTAATGACGGGACTGGAGTAGAACATGGTATTAAAGGTGGGTTGGGATGCCTTTACTCGTGGGCCACCTTTTCTGACTCTAACTAGGCTACCATATCGGTTGCATTTGGGTCGTATTCGCGATCCTGTCAAGGTATCATCACCTGCTTTTTGACCCTGGGGTGACAGTGCCGCAACACCTAGCTTATGTCCAGTGGTACTCGCAGCTGACTGAGCCTGAACCGAATCACAGACTGTTCAAGATACGCCCACTAAAGGATTTGGATGGTAACTGGATATGTAGCATCATACCTGTGGGTAATATTTGGCACAGTGTACACTTGATACCCAAGTTTGGACCTGTCGCGCCAGCTGAGTGGACTAGCAGCAATGTTTTGGACTGCTGTAATGTATTTTACTTGAATGCCTTCTCCGATCGTCACATTTTCCGTACTACAATGCTGTGAACTAATCCGAAAAACTTTGCTTCATTTTGACCAAATTACGATACTTTGCTAAATTTTACCTTTGCACCCAAGAAGATGCAAATTGTTCGCATTTTCTACATAAATTCACTATTTCTCTCAAAGATTTCGAATGTTTAGCACTACTTGGTAAATTTCAGCGTTTAGGATTTTGCAGATGTTGCAACAACAGCAGGTAAGGCGCTCTGCGGACCAAGCACAAGCCGTCCAAGGTCGCAAACCAGCTGGTCATCAAGGACCTCGGGATTCGAAGGACGATGGTAACCTCACTAGTGATGGGAAAGTTCAGTTCAGTTCAGTTCAGAGCCCATATTGCCTGAACCCTGAACTGAACCAATGGTTCAGTTCAGCCTAATTCCCTGAACCTGAACTGAACCTTGGTTCAGGTTCAAAAGGGTCCAGTTCAGGTTTGAACCAAATTGAACCCAAACCTGTGTGCCTGATTACATAATCATAAATTTGAGCATAGTTTGGAGGCAAAGTACCACAAAAAACTTGCTTTTGCAGAGAAACTAATTGATTATACTGTCTCTTGCTAGTACAAGTGGTAACTAATCATTAGATAAAACATACAAGTGGTTCAAAATGGATATGAAGCAAGAAACTTGAATCTGCACCCACCAATGTGCAATGGATGGTGGTGGCTATTGGACCCCATTCAGTTGACAGGTTGGGGTAAGGGTTTTTGGGGGGTAGCATAAGGGTAGGAGGTGTTTTACCCTGGGGTTACCCCTGTCAATCACTAGTCCAGTCTGGTCTTTTGGGCTAATGGTTGTGCAAATGGACCAGAACCAGTTGCACTAAATGTAAAATTCACAAAGACTGGGCCAGAACCACAATGGACTGGTCCACATCAGTCCAGTTCATGAAAAGATCAGTCTTGGACTGTTGGCCAGTCTTTTCTGAGACTGGTTCACATCTAGTCTTAACTGGTTTTCTTTGTGGTTGCAACCAGTCTTAGTACTAGTGGGTTAGTTCATTGCTAGTCATTTCCAGAACTTCACCCTCACAGGCCTCACCCTCACCCTCACCCTCACCCTCACCCTCACCCTCACCCTCACCCTCACCCTCACCCTCACCCTCACCCTCACCCTCACCCTCACCCTCACCCTCACCCTCACCCTCACCCTCACCCTCACCCTCACCCTCACCCTCACCCTCACCCTCACCCTCACCCTCACCCTCACCCTCACCCTCACCCTCACCCTCACCCTCACCCTCACCCTCACCCTCACCCTCACCCTCACCCTCACCCTCACCCTCACCCTCACCCTCACCCTCACCCTCACCCTCACCCTCACCCTCACCCTCACCCTTTCCCCCTTCACCCCTTGGTCCCTTGTTCTCACACCCTTGCCCAGCTTGTTGACCCTCACTGGTCTCATCCTTTCCACCCTTGCCTTACCCAGTCTCATTCTCACCCACTCCTGACTGAAACAGGTATGGACGCGGTATGGTTTGGGTAAGATATTATGTGAGGGTAACTAATGTGTGCATGCAGAGTCTATGAGAGAAGACAACGCTCAGCTTTGCACACAGTAAGAGGGCAACAGCTATGTTATTCACCTATGAGAGAAGACAATGCTACGGAGCGAGTAAGTATAGGTGAATAGTAAGTAAAGATCTAATCAACTCACCTCAGCTTTGCACACAGTAAGAGGGCAACAGCTGAGGTCTACAGTACGAGAATATGAAGGTTTATATAGGCAGAAAATGAGGAACTGTATAGTAGGATCATTTTGGTACTCCGAGCCCATTCCTGCAGGGGGATAAAACACGAGGCCACGGACAGTACGAGCGGGTGAGTGTCCAGGGCAAACGGCCCGGAAGTCTAGATAAGATTGTAAAGTAAACCAAAATAACATCGCACAGGTTTGCATAACCACACGGAGCATAAGAAATATAGTGGACATAATAAGGAATCACACACTCATAACAGACATATTTCTACACTGACCTCATCACCTGCACCCACATGGCAGGAAAGATAAACACTTTAAGGTTTCTGAGAGTTGTAATATTGAAGTACCTACAAGTAAACCAATGTGAAGGAGAAGAACTGACTGAATATGGGAGGGAGGGCAAGGGTGAGGGTGAGAAAAGGAAGGTAGTCACACAAGCAATGGCCCACCACCACTTGAGATTGAACAGTTCAGGGTTCAGTTCAGGTTCAAACCATTCAGGAATTGCCTGAACCCTGAACTGAACCATCAGTCCAGTTCAGGTCAACACCTGAACCTGAACCTAAATTAGAGTTCAGTTCAGTTCAGTTCAGGTTTGGACCACAGTTCAGAACCGAACTTTCCCATCACTAAACCTCACCAGAGTCGCTGTAATTCGATTCGGGGGCCTTGAGAACGATGAAGAAGAGCTCAAATTCAGAGCTTGCAACCCGATTGAGATCGTTCAGGCAGTCCAGCGGGACCTTGCGAAACGATCCAAGAACCCACCGGCAGTTCTCAGTGGCCGATGGTCAACCTCAGTCGAAAGCACCGGAAACTTTGTGTATACACTTGCGGGTGTGATCCCTCCCAAAGACCTTATGGCCCTTAAACCCTACTTGTGCGGGCCGTTCAAAGGGCACACGGAGTTAGTCCCGACTAAAGGTTGGACTTGGCTACAACCTCGGCAGGTTCCCACCGAGGATCTTGACCATTGCGTGTGGGGACCAGACGATCTCTACAAAGCCTTCATTGCAAACCCGTGCTTCCAGGACGCCCTTGTATGCGTCCCTCCCCATTGGCAGGACAACCCGCTAAACAATGACAAAGAAAAACTTGATTGTCATCTGCACACATCCAGATGTGACCACCGTTCTCGAATGACTTTTCATGGCTTCATCAGTATTGTGGTGCAACACGTACGACCTTTGGTGAGACCATAACGATGCACAAAATAAAGAGATACATATAGCCTCCATCTGTGCAGCGGAATTAAAGTGAAAGAGTAGGACGATAGTGCATATTGCTGTAGAACTTTGTAAAGTCGTGGAGACACGTCAAAATTTCCTTTCCGACAATCTTTCCGAGTCCGTAACGGGAAAGTGGATGTGGGAACAAGCACACATTAAATGCAACAGTTCGTAGTTATGACCGGGCTTTGTCTAGGACATGTATTCCGGAGTAAAACTGATTTTTTTTTATTAAAAAAAGACAAATAGCACATATTGCTGCAGACCTTTGTAAAGTCGTCTGAGGCGTGTCCAAGTTTCCGAGTCCATAACGGGAAAAGGTGGATGTGGGGGAAAGCACATGACACGTGACGCGTGACGCGTGACGTGCAATGTCTGAGACTTGGATGACGTCATCTTTTACTTGACCCTCAAGCCGCAAACGGTCGGCGCTGGCGCGCTGACGGACTGTCGTTGGTCTTCATTTCGCTTCTACTACAGTACTCAGAACCGCATCTTTGAGCATCCTTCTGGTAGACGAAATGAAGGAACAATCTTTCCCTGCTTTCCAACGTGCTCAGCTTTTAACTGTCACGTTGGGTTGAATCCCATGATCTGGTGATGACGTAGCAAGTTGGTAAGTGGGCCATCTAATATAAAAGTCGACTTCGAGACAGATAGGGTTTCTCAGAATGATAAAGGCTTTCACAAGTATGTCTAATTGTTACACCCGTATCAAAACACCACTAAATCTCCTAGTCATGTAACGCATCACGTATTGGCCATCTATGGCCTTGGCGCCTCACCCGAGATTATAGAGAACGCCTATGGGACTCACGACTACCTCAAGCCTGTGTTGGAGAGCCCAGATCCCATTACGGAAAGTAACTTCGCAGAACACCTTGGTGACGCAAAGTGAGTGCAAGGATATTATTGTTTCGACGACTCTGTTCTAATTGGGACTTCAGATACTATTCTGCGTATCTAGCATACTTTTCCGAATACCTTCGAGATCACACTCCTAATGAAGCATTCGAGCGCTTCGTCTTGTCAACACCGTACAATTTCGACCCCGATTTGCCAGCTGCAACTGTACAAGACGTGAAGTGTGCTGGAGAAGAGGGAAAAAAACACCCCGAGATGCTGAACAGGCTTTTGGCAGGCCTCGTCCATCCTTTCATTCATCTCGCTTACGGATTCGAGTTTGGTATCCCAGGCCAAGTCGCGGAAGGTGAGCCAGGCCTTTCGGTCCCTAATTAAATGCAATGCTTCGGTCGTACTGAATCGCGGCAGGCCTGGCAAGCGCCGCTGTTCATCGCGCCGCCCAGACAGAGCTGGTTCCACCCACGTTCTTTACCAAGCTTCCTGAGCCTGGCATCCTCTCTGGACTGGCCTCCAGGCTCTCGATTTTGCGAATCGTTCCTGTACATGAAGAGAAGCGGCCAACATTCGCCTTTCTCCGTCGTATCCGCGATCACCCAAAGCTTTCACCGGGTGCCCTCTGTTCCCAGCTTGAGGTGGGTGTGAGGTACCGGTACCCAGCCGTTGTACCCGAGGCAGGCGACACTATTGTTGCACTGGTGGACGAGTGGGCAAATGAATGGTTAGCAGACGTGCGAACCGATGAGGATGTCGAGAAGAGGCTTGAGGGAATGGTAGAAGAAGTTGCGTGGGGAAACGTCATGTGGTTCGCCCTTCGCGGCTGGCAGGCTCGCGGCGGCCATGGTCGCATGTTCAACGCGGACTTCTTTATGTGCGTGCAGTTTCAGCCGCTCTTAAATCCCTTTGGTGCTAATGCGGAGCAGTGCGCATCTCGTCACCTCAGCAGTCTTCTTACTCACGCTCGTCCTTCCTTCGGATAAAGCACCCTATCCCCCTGTACCGCTTGCGAGCCGCGTGACGCTTCTCAAGGCATACCTCGCGACTTGCGCCGCCTGGTACATTTCACAGGGAAATGGCCCGATGCCCATCGAGGAGTTCTATGCTGCTACGAACAATCGGCTCACTGCCCCTCCTGCAGTGCCGGCCCCGCTCGATGCCAAACGCAAGCCTCTCGGTGCCCCCGGTGGACCATGGGAGCGCATCGTTGTGAACGCCGTCGCGCACCCGGAGGAGCACTTGCCCAAGGCAGTGCGTTCGCTCGCTGTGTTTGCCGCGCGTTGGGGCGGCCGCCACGCAGGCTATTTTACCGGCGGAGGCGAGGGCGGACTGGAGGGCCGGGAATCACTGGACGGGACACTCTTTGTGCGCGCCGCGAGCCTGGCGCTTGACCGACTTGGCTGGGCACATGAGTCTGGCAAAGAGCTTGGTGAGTGGGATTTCGAAGGCTATTCTGGCTTGCAGGGCGACGATCAGGATGTGGCCGTTTGAGGAGTCGTCAATTTGCTTTGTACGATATAGTGCTGTGGCAGTGTGGACAATGTATTTTTTGTACCTCAGGCCTCAGCCCTTCAAACTACATGCCTGATACCTCCGGGAGCCAGCATAACTTTTAATGGCCATTATATGCCGGCATTACAGCTCGCCCGCCAACACTCGACGTCATGTTTCCAGTTTGGCATATCACCTAGGCAAAATTCAAGTTATCAGCGGTCAGGGGTCTGCTCAAGGGGTCTGCTCAAATCAAAGTAACTCCCGCCCGCCCACACACTACATCCTCTATTACATTGCCTTTTTCCGTTCGCCGTAAAAGAGGAACAAGAGAAAGTGTGTGTCACACCCCTTTGCGCTCACCTTCGGCTTTACTAACCTTTACAGGCATTTCTTCGCGAACACCTACTCATAGCCAATGGCGCAAGCACGACTCGGAGAGAACCCAGGAAAAGGAGAGCGTACGTAAACCTAATTCTTTTTCTTTTCGTTGATTCTCCTCACTTTGCGTCAGACGACTTTCTTTCCGTGAAATTTGAGACAACCATTCAAGGCGATCTTAACGGACAGGGATTTCTTAACAGGATCAGCAAAGAACCGTCCAACGATGAACACGACAGCTCGGAGCTCTTCCTACCTCCGTCCTTCCAATGCTCTTCCAACAACATCGACGGTCTCATTGACCATGTCTATCACGGCATCGACATCGCACAACCCGACCATTACTTTGAAGAACGTTGCATACTTTCGCCACTCGAAGGCAAGGCAAATCAAATAAACGACATTATGTTGTATCGATTTCCAGGGGAAATGTACCACCTCAGTTCGATAACTGGGGCATGCAAACCAGAAACCCAACTACCTCAAGGAACTGGCTACTTACCGCTCAAGCGGGGATGTCCCGTTATTTTATTGCGTAACGTGTTTAAGGGGTGCAGAGGAGTTGTGACGGAACTTGGCGGCCCATTTCTGTCCGTCAGACTGTTCTCAGGACGCATGGTTACAGTCCGGAGAACCGCAATGGCCGCCATCAACGGGATGGTCTTCCTTGGATTCCCTGTGAAGCTTGCGTTTGCGATGACAATCGAGGAAGCGCGGGGACATGCCTTTTTTACACTTGGTCTTGATTTGCGGTATCGTCTCTCTCGTGGTCAGCTACTCCTGGCTCTGGACACAGGAGTAGACCCCACGGGTGTCAAATGTATTGGGGGTACGAACCCGGAAGCAAGTCAAACCGAAAAGGTCCGTCATTTTAACGGCCGTTAAGTCCGAACTCTAATATTCTTGTTAGGAGCTCTCGGGCCGTTCGGCCACTCTCGTTGTCCGAGATTGAGTCCACCTCACGCGGTCTCTGTCTCAGGCAAAGGTTCGCCCAATATCCCCTTCCAGTCTCCTTACCATTTCTGACCGTTTCCTTGTACCGTTAGTTTGCGTCGTCATAACCGTCGGGGCTGTCGCTCGGCCTCGTCTTCTTATTCCCCCAATCCCATCTTTTTCCTCGTTTCGTGTTTCGCACCTCGTGGCTGCCTTGTGATTTTAGTTGTCAATTCCAGATGTTGGTTCCTGTGGTGCTCGTTCTTTCCTTATTTAAATCGGCCTCAAGACAGGTAAGGTTTCGCAGAACTTCTTCTCCCCCATGGCTTCCCAGGCTGGTGATTCGGATTTGCTGGAAAAGCTCTACCTTGTCCCGCTTTCGACGGGTATCGCCTCGTTACCTAGTTCTACCTTAGCGAGCGCTCGAGCACTCCTGAACGTACTGAAGCACAACCGCCAGACTCATCGTATCTTTTTCAATGAAAAAGGCTTTCAAAAGTACGTCTGAGTCTCTTAGTCATGTCACGCATCACGTATTGGCCATCTACGGCCTTGTCGCCTCACCCGAGATCCTAGGACGCCTATGGGACTCATAACTACCTCAAGCCTGTGTTGGAGAGCCCAGATCCCATTACCGAAAATAACCTCACGGAACACCTTGGTGACGCAAAGCGAGTGCAAAGTCACTCTTCTTTCGACGACTCTGTTCTAATTGGGACTTCAGATACTATTCCGCGTATCTAGCATATTTTTCCGAATACCTTCGCGATCACACTCCCAATGAAGCATTCGAACGCTTCGTCTTGTCATCACCGTACAATTTCGACCCTGATTTGCCGGCTGCCACTGTACAAGACGTGAAGAACGCTGGAGACAAAGGCAAAAAGCACCCCGAGATGCTGAACAGGCTTTTGGCAGGCCTCGTCCATCCTTTCATTCATCTCGCTTACGGATTTGAGTTCGGTATCCCAGGCCAAGTCGCGGAAGGTGAGCCAGGCCTTTCGATCCCTGATTAAATGCAATGCCTCGGTCGTACTGAACGCCGTAGGCCTGGCGAACGCTGCTGTCCACCGCGCCGCCCAGGCAGAGCTGGCTCCACCCACGTTCTTTAACTTCCTGAGCCTGGAATTCTCTCTGGACTGACCTCCAGGCTCTCCGTTTTGCGAATCGCCCCAGTACAGGGAGAGAAGCGGCCAACATTCGCCTTTCTCCGGTATCCGCGATCACCCAAAGCTTTCACCAGGCGCCCTTTGTTCCCAGCTTGAGGTAGATGTACGGAACCAGTGCCCAGCCGTTGTGCCTGAGGCAGGCGACATTATTGCTGTTGCACGGTGGATGAGTGGGAAAATGAATGGCTAGCAGACGTGCGAACCGATGAGGATGTCGAGAAGAGGCTTGAGGGAATGGTAGAAGAAATTGCGTGGGGAAGCGTCATGTGGTTCCCATGGTCGCATGTTCAACACGGACTTCTTTATGTGCGTGCAGTTTCAGCAGTTTTAAATCCCTTTGGTGCTAATGCGGAGCAGGGCGCATCTCGTCACCTCAGCAGTCTTCTCACTCACGCTCGTCTTTCCCTCAGATAAATCCCCCTATCCCCCTGTACCGCTCGCCAGCCGCTTGAGGCTTCTCAAGGCATACCTCGCGACTTCCGCGGCATGGTACATTTCACGGGGAAATGGCCCGATGCCCGTAAAGGAGGTCTATGCTGCTACGAACAATCGGTTCACTTCCCCTCCAGCCGTTCCGGCTCCGTCCGATGCCAAGCGCAAGCCTCTCAGTGCCTCAGGTGGACCATGGGAGCGCATCGTTGTGGACGCCGTCGCGCACCCGGAGGAGCACTTGAACAAGGCAGTGCGTTCGCTCGCGGTGTTCGCTGCGCGTTGGGACAGCCGCTCTGCGGGCTATTTTTCTGGCAGAAGAGGACGGACTGGAGGGCCGGGAATCGCTGGACGGGACACTCTTTGTGCGCGCCGCGAGCCTGGCGCTTGACCGACTTGGCTGGGCACATGAGTCTGGCAAAGAGCTTGGTGAGTGGGATTTCGAAGGCTATTCTGGCGTGTGGGGCGACGATCAGGATGTGGCCGTTTGAGGAGTCGTCTATTTGCTTTGTACGATATACCGAGTAGTGCTGTGGCAGTGTAGACAATGTATTTTTTGTATGTACATCTCCGTTGTTATATTTTAAACTGTCTCGCGTTCTTGCGGTTCTCGCACAATAGGCGCTCAGCCCTTCAAACTACATATCCAGGAATCTACATAACTTTTACAGTAAGTTAATGGCCATTCTATGCCGGCATTACAGCTCGCCACCAACACTTGACGTCATGTTTCCCAGTTTGGCATATCACTTACTGTAAGCAAAATCAGCGGTCAGGGGTCTGCTCAAATCAAAGTAACTCCCACTAGCCCGCACACTACATCCTCTATTACATTGCCTTTCGCCCTAAAAGAGGGACAAGTGAAAGTGTGTGTCACACTCCTTTGCGCTCACATGCCCGTCTTAACCTCTGCAGGTATTTCTCCACGAAAGCCTACTCATAGCTAATGGCGCAAGCACGATTCGAAGAGAACTCAGGAAAAGGAGAGCGTACGTAAACTCAATTCTTTTTCGTTTCGTTGATCTCCTCACTTTGCGTTTGCGTCAGACGACCTTCTTTCCGTGAAATTTGAGACAGGCGATCTTAACGGACAGGGATTTCCTAACAGGATCAACAAAGAACCGTCCAACGATGAACAAGACGGTTCGGAGCTCTTCCTACCTCCGTCCTTCCAATGCTCTTCCAACACCGTCGACGGTCTCATTGACCATGTCTATCACGGCATCGACATCGCACACCCCGACCATTACTTCGAAGAACGTTGCATACTTTCGCCACGCGAAAGCGAGGCGGATATAATAAACGACATTATGTTGGAGCGATTTCCAGGCGAGATGCGCCACTTCGGTTCGATGACTGGGGCGTACGCTCCAAAAAATCAACTCCACAAAGGCACTGCTTATTTAACACTCAAACTAGGATGTCCCGTCATATTAATGCGGAACGGTCGCAGAGGAATCGTAACTGAAATTGGTGGGGTGCTTCTAACTGTCCCGCATGTTTTCAGGACAAGTGGTTACAGTCCGGAGAATCGCACTTGCTTCCATGAAGGGAATCGTTCTCCTTCAATTCCCTGTGAAAGTCGCATTCGCGATGACAATCGAGGAAGCACAGGGACAACTTGAAACATTTTCCACCCTCGGCATTGATTTTCGACATCCTTATCCCTCTCGCGGTCAGCTGCTCTTGGCCCTGTCCACAGGAATAAACCGCGCAGGAATCAAATGCATTGAAGGTGAAAATACAGAAGACAGGCAAATCGAAAAAGACCATCGCAAAGTCACCGGGTCCCACACTTGACCTCGCCGTTCTCTTTATGTGACTTGATTACACTTTCTCCTTCGTAGTTGCTCAGAGCTCTCACACAATATGGGACCACATGCACGCGCTCGGTATCACTACAGCAACTGCCGTGCACCGTAACCGCCCAACTTGGTGGGGGATTGAGTGCCAACTTATTTCCCCTGTTGCTCCAGTTAATTCGCCGTTCTTTCATTTACATTGGCTCTCCTACACATCGGCATGTTTGACCCCCGGGTGGTTCCGTCTGTTGGCAGATTTTGTGAAATGCCTTCTCTTTTTAAGCCAACCGACATCACGACATTCCAAGTTTCGCTTTCGTCCTCTATTTGGCCTCAAATAGTTACCGTCGTGCACTAGTATACGTGGCCAAAACCTACTACTAGTACTATGTGAAGAGCACACGCACTAGTCACGGTAGTGCATGTGTCAATTACGTCAGAGGGCCTGGCACCCTTCACATTTGGCTGCTTGATCTGCCAGTTTGCACGGCCAGGGTCAGGCCATAATCCGCTTGCAGTCCCTCAATGCAAGTGTACCCACGTACATCCACTGCCGCTCACCATCTCACGTTCGAACGAAAGCTCTTCTAGTGTGCATACTGCTCCGAGCCCTGTGTCAAGGACTGCACAACCAGGCCATAGTACGTCTCAGTGTACAACCCTTTCCTGGTGCAATTCGACTCGAGAGTGTTACGTTCACACCTTTGATTATCACGTGAGGACAGTTCTCGCATCGGGTTCCTTGAAGTTGATGATGGTATCACTCCTGCCAGTGGTACGGTATTCCTCTCACTCTGTCCACCCATCTATCGCTCAAAGTAGGATGCCCCATTATCCTTCTCTACAATATATATCCCAGCGAGGCCATTTTTGGCGGCTGCATGGGAATCAACATCCGTACTTTCAGGACGGGGCGGCGATCGTCCCGAGTATCCCACTGGCCTCCAAAAGCGGGATCCCTCGCTTCCAATTTCGCGTCGCACTCGCGTTCACGATGATAATCGAAAAAGCCTGAGGACAAACGTTTTTTCCGCTATTGGCATCAATTTATGATATCCTCACGGTCAGCTATACTGTATCTCGCACTGTCCGGAGTAAGCAAAGCTGCCACTGCGGGAATTAAATGTATCGTGGGCACGAACACACCGCGAGAAGAAGGTAGAACAAGAAACATAGTCAACCGCGAACACATGGATCCATCATGATGTCCCACAGGTAACGGCCTGACTACTGACTGGCACGGCGCTCTCCGTTAATACGGGAATTGATTTCACTTCGTCACTGGCAGCTAGAGGTATCATAACTTGAACGCTCAGCGCTCAGCTCTCTTCAGTCAATGCATTCCTCCATTTCGTTGCTTCTCCTCACGCCATATGAACTTTTCCGCCGGAACATGTTCTATGAATCGCCTTCTTTGTTTAAGCTGGCCGACATATTACTATAACATGCTGCGCTATTGTTCCTCCTTTTCTCGGCCTCCGTAATATAGTCCTGTGCGTATCAAAAAAACCTGCGACTTGTTTTCTTTTCCAGCTCTCACTTCACTTACTGTAAAACACGTTGTTGCGTATTCCGAGCTCCCAACTTCAGCGAGATCAGAGCCGCAGACAACTTGAATAACTGCTACGCGTACAACCCAAACCCACACAAGGTGCATTCGGGGGGATTCCAGCAGGATGCTCATTGGCGCAGTGCGCAGTGGCATGATTCTACGCTCGAAATTGCGGTATTGGTGTCGTAGATAACGCTCGGGATATAGCACCTACGGCGTGGGGGAGCGGCACTGGTCAGGATGAACACCACGCACTTTATCACTGACGTCATACTTATTGCCTGTTCCCGTCGTCAATTGTAGACAGTTCGCAAGTTACACGACTACCGCGACGATTGAGGAAGCGTGGGGTATCGATCAGTCGTGAATGGCGTTTGTATATAACTTCAACTGTGGGTCAAACGTCAAAGATCGTAATGAAAAACTGGATATGGAAATGACGGCTGCGGAATAGGGTAACGTGGGGTAACTGAAGAGGCCAGGAAAGACCAATAAAAGGATGGTACCAGGTAGAATTTTGGATATCACGTAGACAAGCATGAGACGTAGTAGAGTAAAGGGTAAGGACCAAGTCCGTTCATTCCTCCTCTACTGGTACTTCCTCTTCATATTCGACTTCTTCCTCAGCGCTGCGAAATACCGTGAGTGAATGCGCAAGTAACTGTGGGAGTATTGTGACTTACGTTGCATCCTGGTACTGTTGATACTCAGCAACCAGATCCTGCATGTTCGACTCCGCTTCCGTGAACTGTTGAAAATAGAGCGTCAGAAAAAGAAAAAGAAAAGCACGCATACGCCAATAACGTACCTCCATCTCGTCCATACCCTCTTGAGTGTACCAATGCAAAAAGGCCTTCCTCTTGAACATAGCAGTAAATTGGTCACTAACACGACGGAACAATTCCTGGATGGCAGTTGAGTTGCCAAGGAAGGTGACCGCCATCTTGAGGCCGCGCGGCGGGATGTCACACTGCGCGGTGAGCACATTGTTCGGGATCCACTCAACGAAGTACGCCGAGTTCTTGTTTTGAACATTCTGCATCTGCTCCTCAACTTCCTTCATTGACACCTTTCCACGGAAGACAGCAGCTACAGTGAGGTAGCGGCCATGACGAGGATCACAGGCAGCCATCATGTTCTTGGCGTCAAACATTTGCTGAGTGAGTTCAGGAACGGTGACAGCACGGTACTGCTGGCTACCCCGCGCGGTGAGTGGTGCGAAACCGGTCATAAAGAAGTGCAGACGTGGGAAGGGCACTAATAGACGATGAGCTATAGTCCATCAAGTAAAGAAAAGTGGGACGAACCCATGTTGACGGCAAGTTTCCGGAGGTCAGAGTTGAGTTGACCAGGGAAGCGCAAACATGTCGTGATGCCAGACATGACGACAGAGACGAGGTGATTGAGATCACCGTAGGTGGGAGTGGCGAGTTTCAACGTGTGCAGGTGGATGTCATAAAGTGCTTCGTTATCAATGCAGAACGTCTCATCAGAATTTTCAACCAATTGGTGAACTGAGAGGGTAGCGTTATAGGGCTGCCGACAATGTGTAAGTGCGTCTCTAAGAAGAAATACACAGTACACACCTCGACGACAGTGTCGGACACCTTGGGACTAGGGACGACGGAGTATGTGCACATCATCCGATCGGGATACTCCTCACGGATTTTCGAAATCAGCAGAGTGCCCATACCAGCACCGGTACCACCGCCAAGAGAGTGGGTGATCTGGAAACCTGACAAATAACGCGTTCAATGATGAGCCAAACACGTGATATATGAATAAAACCGTGACCGTTGTCACGGTTCGCGACAGTAACTCACCCTGTAGAGCGTCCGTACCCTCAGCCTCCTTTCGAACGACGTCAAGAACGGAGTCAACGAGTTCAGCTCCCTCCGTATAATCTACAGGTAGTTTGATCAGCAAGAAACCACAAAAAAAACAAAGCGGAAGTCGCATGGACGCGTCACGCGTCAGAAAACACGTGTTCCAAAAATGTTCCTGCTTCGCGGAAAAAAAAAAAAAAAAAAAAAAAAAAAAGTGGTGGGGGACTTACGTCCTTTCGCCCAGTTATTCCCTGCACCGCTCTGGCCGAAAACAAAGTTGTCCGGGCGGAAAAGTGAACCAAGAGGACCCGAGCGGATAGAATCCATGGTTCCGGGCTCGAGATCAACTAAGATCGCGCGGGGGACATACTTGTTCCCGCCAGTTTCGTTGTAGTAGACGGCGATCCGCTCAAGTTGAATGTCGTTGGTACCTCTGTACATACCGTCGCGCTCGATGCCATGCTCGTCTGAGACGACTTCCCAAAATTTGACACCTGCAAAGAATGAGAAGATGAATGGGCGGCGGTAGGGGGGGAGGGGAACTAATACGGCGTACCCATCTGGTTACCACACTGAAGGGACACATTCTCTCAGTTTCACGCTATGTCTTCATTAAAAAATCATAAACGCACTTGGCCAGTCTGAAGGTGGACGATTTCACGCATTCTGAAGGGTCAATGGTCAGTAAGAGTAGCGGCGATCTTAAGAGACGCGGTATAAAAAGACGCGTATAAAGCGTGGATACCACGGATCAAAGCGTGTGGGGGAGATGAAAAAAAAACTACGAGACGTACTTGACAAGATAGGAAGAGAACGGACAAGGGGATAGACGGAAGAGGTAGAGGGAGGAGGTTAAAGGTAAAGGGAATCGACAAAAACGAGGCCAACAAGTTCGGGTTTAGGGCCATTTTAGGCGGAGTCCGAATATCACGCGACGCTCTGGCCACACCCTCCAAATGCATGCATTTTGACGTTTCTGTTACTGTCCAGAGCGGACGTCTAAGATTCGATAATATATCATATATATGCCATCATTATTCTGCTGTCCGTTGACTCTGATTGACACGTATAATGACACGGGGATGAGGCCTATGAGGCTCCAGGTAGCGGAGTTCGACGCTTTAATCGAAGCCCGCTGCGATCGACGATCGAGGGTACGCAAGTTTTCCCAATTCAAGTGAACGCACACAAGTACCACTACTATCGCGCGGACTATTCTCTGCTCTGCATCACTCTCTGATAGCACGGAGGTTCTGGAGATGAGCAACAAAGCAAAGCTGTATAAGCAGAAAGTCCTTTACGACAGAATGGGATATAGTACTGAGTACAACATAACGAAGAACAATGACGAAGAACATGCCACCACCTAACACACCGTTTCTATATAGTTAGTCCATGCCACTGTTACTACGCCTCGCGCGCGGTGTCCACCCGCTGGTACTGCGGGTCCTTCCCGATCAGCGTCATCATCGTCTCGTCCCTAGCCTCCAGCTTCGACGATTCCCTGACGAACGAGACCACCGAGTCGTCGACCACGATCGCGCCAGTGCGGCGGTCGAGTGCGAAGCGGAGCGGCGCAAGTGCGCGCGAGAACGTCGCGATGTCATCGTATGGCAACAGCAGCTCGCCGAAACCCGAATGCGACGTGAGCGCTACGGCGGAGCCGATGCAGCCTGGCGGGTGCGCGAGGTAGATAGAGCGCCGCTCGCGGTAATGCAAGAAGTGGAGGGTGAAAAGGATCGCGGAGGTCAGCATGCAGATTGCGGCAAGGGCGTGTGTCGGGAGGGGTCTGCAAACGCGAAAGTTGAGAGACAGGGTAGAGCAGGAACGATGATTGGACATACTGGAGTAAGAGGCGCGGTATGAGTTGTGTGACAATTGAATTTACGGTCTCATTGCTCGGCACGAAGTAGTTTGATACCGTCGCAGTGGAGAGATGCTGAGTCTGTAATAGTAGTTGGAATCAGAAAATGTGATACGAGGAAGACAAGCGAAGTATCGCACGTAAACTTGCTCCGTATAATTTGCGAAAGCCTCTGTATTTTGGAAAGCAAAATCCAGACCTCCAGGTGATTGCTGTGCTAGACGGAAGATGGCATTCGGTATGCCAGACCGTATCGAAGTCGCACGCGCCTGTATGTTGATGTCGGAGGAATGGTTGAAGATGAGACTACAGACGAGTTGATGTTAAACGAGGTATGATGAATCCGAGCGACATACCCATTGTAAGCAATGCCATTTAGTGGAGAAGCTGAGACGTTGTTTGCTTCAGGGTAATCGTCATTCGGCACAACATTCGTTATGGTGCCGTTGTCCAGGGACGCGAAGGCAGTCACGTCATAAAGTTGGATACTTGTTTCGCAGAACACTGCGGCGCCCGCGTTTGGTTCCTTTCGCCAAAACCAAAAGAAAACCTAAACGGAATGAGCAAGGGCTGAGAAGGGGGGAGCGGAAAGCGCACGGGTTGGAAAGTAGGGTCCGTGGAATTGGAACCACAATTGGGCACGTTCTCTACGCCGAATTGTTGATTTGAGTCACTAGGGTTGAAGTTCGTGTTCACCGTGCAGCCGTCCGCAGAGGTTGCAGAAACCTTCCAGTTCGTCGCGACACTTGAATTGACGGAAAACGCATTCGGAATTGCGCAGGAGACTTGGGTTAGAATGCCGGTTGTGTTGACTGCCATGGAGCCATTCAAAAAGTCTTGAGTGGGAAACTGCGCTCGTGACGACCTACTATGAGAACGAGGGATTATGCTATAGTACATGTACTCACTACAAACTGAGCCGTTGACCAGGCGCCACAGACGTAGGGCGGGTCATCGAGATTATTGTAGACTATATTGTGATCAGCAATTAAGGGAGGTTAGGTCGGCTGTAGCATACCTGCAGCTTCCGCGTACTTACAAAGAAAGTATGTCAGAAAATAAAGGCAACGACAGGTATCGTATACTGTACTCACCCCAGCAGATGCTCCAAATGCAGTCAGATCGTTAACGTTTGGGTTGAGCCCAATATCTCGGATGCTTTGAACAGTCGACCCTGTAGGCTCCTGATGAAACTCTGCGACGGCGCACAAATGATGATGGCCAAATACCGGACGATTGTGGGAGTTGCCGGACGGTGAGTACAGATCCGGCCAGCGGTTGAAGAAGCACGGTGGCTAGCGCCGTAATCCCAGACACAATGACGAATTTGTGTCTGAACCTCATTGCGTTGTATGTAATGAACATCCGGCTGGGTTGAGGGTCCGGTCAGTGAGATCGACGGGTTCCCTAGTCTGTACTGTAGTATTTACCTATCCGCAATCTATACAGGTGTTCAGCAGTGAAAAAAGGAAAGGAGAGGATCGACCTACGTAATCGATAAGGAGGGTCTCATCTGCAGACGCATTCCCGCGCGACAGGATAAGGTATGGCTGTGATTATCGTGAGACAAAGTGAGCGACAAGAAGTTGAGCGATAACCGTACATTCCACATTCGGATGGCCCAATCGAAACTATGGACCATGATTGCAAGGGGGGCGATCAGGAGCGAGGGGAAGAACGACTTTGAGCCCAGGAACAGTTAGCTGGAAAGTATAGCGGAGGGATATGAGGAGGAACGAAACGCTACGCACGGTCAAAAATTGCGTTGAAGCAAACGAAAACACTCCTTCCTTTTTCTGTGGGACGTGGAAACCTACAGGATAGGTAGGACCAGTGAGCACGAATCCCAGTCCTAGGAAGATGCGACGACGGGCGACGTACCGTTGTTACGGTTTGAGATCCCTAATGCAATCTCCAAACCAACTCCAATGACTGTGAGCAGTGCACAACCCAGAACTACGACCCAAAATCGAAGGGGGATAGGTTCCTATGCAAGACAAGATGAGTCAGTCCTGCCAATCGATGCAAGTGATGCTTAACGCACGAATGTCGGGTGTCGCTGCGAGACAGTCCCAGGGGTCGGAATGAGGCCCACAGAGCTGCGGAAGCTATGGCGAGTGGGGGTGGGTCGGGGTGTACCGGCGTCGCTCATAGAAAGAGCTGGCGAGCTGACATCGCCGAATTGCCTCGGTTTCATGGTTGGGTCGTCGTGGTCGTGGTATGGGTCGTAGTCGCCGGTGCTATTAAGGGGACTGTGGAAAGGATCCCTGTACGGACTGGCCATGTCGGCGAGGGGGAGGACAGCCTGGTGAGCGTGAAGTGAAACAGATGGCAGCGTGTGGCGAGGTCTGAGCACAGGTCACTACCATCGCCAGATTCGGATCAACAGGCCCAGGACAGCGCGCTCCAGGCGCGCTCATTCCTGTACCTGTACTGTTCCGGGCCTGGACCCAAGGGCACTCACTGGGCGGCCACACTCAGGCTCACTCAACGCTGGTACTTTGTCGGCCAATTTCCGATTAAATGGCGCAAGGCTCTCATGTCCTCTGCACGACTATAGTTCCCCACTCAAAACTACTAATCCACCTATCGTGATACGTCTCAAGCTCATGCGATTTTACAAGCAAGCACCGCTTGGGCCAACGTCCAATTCGCAAGTTTGCGATTATTCAACATCGTGTCATGCCCATGTGCTCGATCACGACATCGGCGCAAGCATCGGCGCCTAAGTGGCGCCCAGCGCCCAGCTGTAACCCGCGTATCAGCAAAAACGAGCAGAGCATCGTGGGGAGTTTCTATGGTGGGTATTAATTTAGACAGACTTACTGTAATATTCTCAGTACACTCTGGGCTCGCCTGTATTAAGAGCATCTGGTACTGTACTCACCCGTGGACGAAGTTTGGCTAAGCCACTAACTGTGGAGTAAGTCATTGTACAGCCCGTCGGAACTGAAGCGGCAGGGATATTTACGCAATACCGCCGGTGTTCCGGAGTTGGCTACCACAAAGAGTGCTCCGAGCGCTCGTTGGTTAGCACAGGCGCAAGATAGCCGCTCGAACTCGGTGTTCCATTTCTCCCAATCTTCACTGGGTGTCACGCCCGAGTAGAGGTTCTTTCCACATGACTCAGGTTGGACATTGATGCAGATCGACTTACCTCGGCAAGAGTGTGGGTGCTTGTGTTACAGTTCTGGTTCCCTAACGACAGTGATATCAAGAGTGATATATCTGCTTCGATGACGCCATCTACTGTAGCGTCTCGCCGAGGAACTAGAATACCCAGTTCGTTCGTCGACGGACCACAGAATCTACACAGCAACCAGCTCATACTAGCACTAGATGAGTAAATACAAGCTTGGCAATTACAGTAAGATTAAGTTATCCCCAACCAGGGTCGCTCCGCAAGTGAATACAACCACGTTCAAGTTCGCTACAGCCGAACCATGACGACGTAGTAGACACTGAGCACAGTAGCTTCCTTCACGACAGATCGATGGCTTACTCGGCGTCTGAGGTCAGCGATTGGGTCGGCAAATGATCGAGCTTATCATGGGGACCGTCTACTGTACATTCTTCTCACGAGCTAGTCATGTCTGTTTACAAGTTGATTTTATGTACACGCGTCCAGGATAGTTTTTACCCTACTGTTCATGACCCCCAACACTTGCTAGTATTTGCGATAGTTGGAAGCTCCACATTTTAGGAAGCCTCTGGTAGATCTTATGCTTCCAGACAACCATTGTCACTCGAAGGGGAAGCGCCATCTGGTGAGCGCTTGGAGAAGCCATGAGTTGCTGGCTTTTTGACAGTCTGCTTCTTCGTCAACTATGGAGAGAAGTGAGCACAAGTTAAGTCAGCGGAGATAGAGGAGAAATTACAGTGGTATAGATGGCCGAGCTCAAGATAATCAACATTCCGATCAGCGAGAGAGGCGGTGGCGTGGTATGAAACATGGTAAATTCGAATACAAGGGCAAAAACGATCTGTCGCAAAGATCAGAGCTGAGATAACTTAAAGAGGGTGGGCGCAGAAGACATACCGAGGTATAAAGCGCGAGAGAGCCTCGCCCAGCTGTCTCATACTGAAGGCCGATTGTTAAAAGAACCTTTGGGTTCGGGAGTACCTGAGTCAAATTACGAAGCGAAGGTGCTAGTATAACACACCTGTGCAAGAAGGCCAAATAAGGTGTGAAGAAACAGCATGACCAACCCAAGGGTTTGCGTAGGGATGACCAGAGGAATCTCGAATAATACCATGCTATAATATGTATTGAGAGATTCCATTGTCTGGACTGGATATGGCATACCTTGAAGCTGAAACTACAGCACATAACGAAGAAAATGAGGCGACAGGATGGAGGATGTGTGCCCGATCTCCGATTGCACGGAGAGATAGAACTGAGATAAAAGTTAAGGAAATGTAGTGCGTAGATACGCGGCATGAATCAAGCTCACAGACACCAGTCAACCCAAGAACACCAATTAGTGCTGCACTATAGAATAATGTGAGATGACTGTCTAGGAACGGGAAGTGATAATTCTGACGCGACGGATAGCATTCTTTGAGCCGGTGTAGCTTCAGATGGACCTGATGTCTCCTGTAGACCGCCAAATAGGAACTCTGGTCGGGAGATTAATACGACTCCCAGAAAACTGCATACTAAGAATCCGGTGAGTAGAGATCGTAGCGAGCATGGTCTCAAAGCACTTACACCCAGCGACTGATTCTCTAAGAGAGAGGACCTCCCCGAGAAACAGAGCTCCAGTGAATCCCGTGAGAATTGGTGTGAGGTATGTCAACACCGTGGCATCGGGTAACGACAAGTATTGCAAGGAGAATAACACTCCCCAAATGGTAAAGAATCTATGCCAGGTAAAAATGAGAAGCTATCACAAGACTGCGCATAGCGCAAAGACACCCACCCAGCGATACCTCGGAGGAATAGCAAAGTCCGGACACCCTTTGGACCCAGAAACGGGTCTGGAATTTTCTTCCAGCGCCTAATAACAATTAACGCCAGCTCAGTCAGGGAACAAGAAGGATGGATGTACATGTAGGCGAATAATAAAACAAATGTAATCGTCTAGTTGGCCATCAATTTCTGATATCGTCTAGTGAAGTCTCGAAATACGTACCGATCGGATCAGTATAATCTGTGCATCATCTCAAAGTCAGCACGAACAATATCCGTTTGGGGAAGGGGAACGTCACATACCTCGAGTATTGGCACGGGCTCGTCCGAACTATTGATCAACTTGACAGTCATATTCATCGCAGAGACGAAGCACTCGGCGGTTGCGACTAGAAATAGTCCAAGATTGGCATCCAGGAACGACGATCGTGCAGGTCTCCACCGCTTGGAGGTGGTTCGTTCTGATGTGCACCTAGGATCTAGCAAAGGTGACGTCTCTCTTGGGATACCTGTGCTATTGGGAGGCGACAACGAAGTGTACCGTATTGCGGGCGTGTAATGGGAGGCTTCGGTGGTCATGATGAAAGGGGGTGGACAATTTCCAGGAGACGAAGGCAGTTGCAGGATTGAGATAATATCATGGCAGCGGGAGCATTATGGTAGCTGTCAGTGGAGTAGAGCAAGCAATGCAAGTTTACTAAACAAGACAAGAGGAGCACGAGTTCGGCCGGTGGAGTGTAATGAATCCAAGTGGATAGTAATAGAACCAGTTCTGAGCATTCCATCTGTACTTCCAAGATTCAGAAGCTTCAGAGACTGATCTCGGGGTAGTAAGGTAGGTGATAACCGGGACCGTGACATTACATTGTTCGGTTCTGACACTTCTGAACATGCCGCCGTGTGCCAAATGAAGTCAAATTCCCCCCACCATCATTCGCTGAACGCACTTACTATACACTAGGAGTTCTGGTAGGGTCTTTGAAGCCCTCGTTTTCGGGACCAACGTGGGTCGAGTGTGAACGTGTGCAACGCTTGAGTCGCGATCTCATCTCACATTCATCCTGTCGAGTCGACTTTGTCCTCATTTGTAACTATTGTCTGTTTTCATTGTTTTCATTGATCTGCTTGTCAGCTCGTAATGAACGGAGTGCGGAGACAGTTTTAAAGTGCCAGCTGTCTAAAAACATTCAACGCACTTCAGCAAAGGCGGCTCCTACAGTAGCAAGGTTTGCCGCTGACATTACGTGACAGCCGCAAATCCTCCGGCGACAATGAATGTACTGTAACGCACATTGTACATGGCGGGTGCAACGGTCATGCAAGTCCGAATAGTATAGAGGCACAGATTGTTCCTATCAAGGAGACACTAGGGACCCGAAATCCTTTGTTGTCGCATGTTTTGGCTTTAGATCATCAGCACCGCATTAGCACCGCGTGGCACGTTGCCGTAACGTCTCGCATACCAATTACCCCGGCATAGCTTCGCGCCATCTCTCCCGGGCCTCGCTCGTCACGCCATACTGATGCCACTCTTATTCGCCTCAAAACACCTTCTAGCTCATTCGATTCGCTGACAGGCCACGCGCCCTCGCACCTCGTGCTGCTTTTGTCAACCCCCTTTTGCAACCGACGTCTCCACTTGCTTCGAAGCTGTCAATACGCTTTGCACCTCGGGGACCCATTATCACCAGAAGGGCGCCAGTTCATTTTAAGTTATGAGATCCTGCCCGGCAGAAAAATCGCCGCGTCCTGTGGTGCACCAGCCTGTGAGAACTGTGAGAATTCATCCTCATTGGTGCGGGACCCGGCAACGGCGGTGTCCGCGCCACTTCTGGCGCCGGTGCAGCAATGCGGACCTGGCGCCCTCTTTCTCCGCTGGACAGGATCCAAGAGACCGTGACTGCCTTCCTACTCACTGCCTCGGCTCCTCTACATCTCTCATCTTGATTCTGCGTTCCCTCCAATGCCACCCTTTTCCATTCCGCTCCTTTCCATATCGTTCCTTCCTCTAACCTTCCTCACTTGTTTGGGTGGCAATGATCCTCCAATAAACAAAGTACGAGCCATTTCTGAATACCATCGGCGCACGGTTTCCACTGCAACCCCTCAGAGCAGCGTAAAAGTTCCAGCAGGACAACCTCGTTTCTCGTCTCGTTGCTCTCGATTTCTCATTCTCTGTCCCGTCAACTTAGCCTGAGGTCGCTTTCGAACTCAGGACATCCGACGTACTCACGGATTCCCTCTCGCGTCGCAAATGTCGTACAATTTATCGAAAGGTGTAGGGCAAAGGAAATGAAGAGGGATATGTTGATTAAAAGAGTACGGATGGAAAGAGAGATGGTGCAGGATATGGTCTTACTCTGGATCCATGATATGGATGATTGGCACAATGATCGACATACTCAAGGTATAAATCATAGCGACTAGCAGTTACCCTTCGCGTCATTCATAGCAATGTGTCTAGTTGGACAGAGAATATTTTATATCTAATTTTTTGAAATTATTTACAAAGTCGTCTATGCACCACCTGGCGCCACCTGGCACACCACCAAGTGAAAACAAAGGTATTGGCAATTTCCCCCATCCTGAAGTCGAGCAAGTGATCGACCTGACCAGTCTACTGTACATTCTATTCACAAGCTAGTCATCTCGATTTACCCAAGTTGAATTTATGTGAGCGCATCCAGGAGAGTAGAGACCCCTTTTCTGAGCGCTCTACCAATAATGACCCCCAATACTTGCTAGTCTTTACGATAAATTGAAGCTCCACATGTGAAGAAGCCCTGAGCATACCCTATGCGTCCAGATAACCTTCGTGGTCTGACGAAGAAGCGCCATGCGATGAGCGCTTGATGGAGCAATCAGACGCCGGCTTGATTACAGTCTCCTTCGTCAACTATACAGGGAATTGAGCATAAGTCGGGTCAGCGAAGATAGAGGAGAGATTACAGTGGTATAGAATGCCGAGCTCAGGATCACCAACGTCCCGATGTTCGAGAGGACCGAAGGCGTGGTATGAAGAACCGTAAACTCGAAAACAAGAGAGAAAATTATCTGTCGCAAACATCACAGCTGAGGTACCTGAGATAACGAAAGCACATAGTACATACTGTGGGATAAAGCGCGAGAGAACCGCGCCCTGCTGTTTCATACTGAAGACCGATCGCTAAAAGCACCTTTGCGAGTCAGAAATACCAGAGTCAAATTACGTGACGAAGATGCAGATGCCGGATTACACACCTGTCCCAAAACGCTGAAGATGGTGTTAAGAGACAGCAAAACCAAACCCAGGGGGCGCGTAGGTATGACCAGAGGAACCTTGAATAATATCATGCTTTGAGGCGTTGTGAAGAGGTTCCTTTGTGAGGCTTGGATAAGACGTACCTTAAAGTAGAAACTAACACACATAGCGAAGAAAAGGCGGCGACAGGATGGAGTATGTGTGCTCGTTCTCCGATCGCACGAAGAGACAAAACTGCATGAAAGTCAAGGAAATATAGTATGTAGATACTCTACGAAAAGCAAACTTACAGTTACCGGTCAACCCAAGGACACCAATTAGTGCCAAACTATGCAATGATGTGAGACGAATTTCTGATAACTGGAAGAAATCTTTCTGACAAGACGGCAAGCATTCTTCGAGTTGGTGTCACCTCAGACGGATCTGGCAGACCACCGAACAGGAACTCCGGGCGGGAGATTAATATGACTCCAAAAAAGCTGCATACTTTCATCTATTGAATGGCGATCATAGCGAGCACGGTCTAGAAATGCTTACACCCAGCTAGTGCAACTCTGACAGAGAGGGGCTCCCTGAGGAATACAGCTCCCGCTAAGCCTGTGAGAATTGGCGTGATAAATGTCAACACCGTGACATCGGACAACGACAAGTATTGCACGGAGGAATAAACCCCATAATTTCCAAGGAGCCTACAGCAGCAATGAGGAGCGCTCGCAGAACCGAGCGGAAATACACACCCGGCGAAACCTCGGAGGAACAGCAAAGTTCGGACACCCTTGGGACCGAGCAACGGGTCTGGAATACCCTTCCAGTACCTGATAAAATTAACGGCAGTCCATTGAACGAAGAATGATGAATATACATGTAAGCGAGGGAAAAAGAGCTTAGAATCATCTAGCCGGCCATTGGCTTTCGCATGGTGCATTGAAATGTCGGAATACGCACCCCTCGGAACAGTATTATCTGCGCATCTCAGAGTTGGTTCTGACAAGAATATCCGATCTGGGCCCATCACACACCTCGAGAACTGGCACGGGTTCGTCCGAATTATTGAGCAACTTGACAGTCGCGTTCATCGCCAACACGAAGAACTCGGCAGCTGCGACTATAAACAATCCAAAATTGTCATCCAAGAGCGACGATTGTGCGGGTTTCCACCGCTCAAAGACGGTTACTCGTTGAGCGCGCTTGGGTTGAAGAAGTGGCGATGTCTCCTCCGGGTTGTCTCTGACATTGGGTGGTGATTCGAACTCAGACGACGACGGCGCGTGCTCGGTTACGGGTGTGTGAAATGGGCTTGAGGTGGTCATGATGGAGGGGACTGAGAGCCGAAGGAGGCTTTAAGTGGGACCATATCATGATAGCAGTATATCATGGTAGCTGTCAGTGGATGACGCCGGAGTGCTGATAGAAATGTAAGTTTACGAAACAAGAAACACGAGCTGAACAGTCAAAAAATTAATCAGTAGCCAGTTATGGGCTGTCCATATTAACTTCGAAGATTCGGAGGCTTTAGAGGTTGATCTCATTGCAGTCACCTTGCTTGACCTTGCTTGACAAGGTCATATCCCAGGTCGAAATAACTAAGCTATGTGTCAGTCTCGTGACCGTCTCATGCATCGCAACACTTTCTAGCAATGGACACTTTCTAAGTATCGGTATTGTATCGCGTGTAAGTATGTTGAGACGTCTCATATGTCAATTTTTTAAGGTGACTTATCTCAAAAGAACCTAAGTAGGCATGTAAGTAGGATAAGTTGACAAAACCGCTTTCTGCAACACAACTTTTACAACGATTCGAAAAACAGTACATCATGTATTTTTTAAATGGACCACCTCCAACCCATTGAACCGTCAATCCAACTCCTCAAATCGTGTGTCTTCTCTAGCCTAGCACACCATAACACATGGTCAACAGACATTCCTGTTACCTTGCGTGCACTCGCCCCTGTGTACTCTGATGAGGGTAAACTGAGAAAAAACTGACTTCAAATCCGATCGCACTATGCCGAACAATCTCTGTCAGTGCCAAGCAAGGTTAAAGTCGCCGAAGTCGACACCTAGTACAGTAAAGACTGGTAAGTAACTGACGCTGAACTGAGGCCGAAGAAAGTTACTTCGGAACTTGCCGTGCGCTAAATCAGCTATATAACAGAGCCAAACATCCCCACCTTCCTCCGTGCCGTGGCCTTCTCAGGTGATATTGTAAGAAGAGTGAGATGGCGCTCCTTTGGTCCCAGATCAGGGTGGGGCTTTCTCATCAATAGGACAAGTCTATCCGATCGCTGTAGACTTGGGTCAATACTTTCCGGTGACCGGGTATACTAACTGGCGAACGTCCACGTTCGCACAAATACAGTATGTATGCTCCTGCTACGGTAGACCTTACAAGCAGGCCTTGGCCCGGTCACGACACGTAAGTTCGCCAGGCCTGCAAATTACCGAGTTCCTTTGCCTCAAAACTCGCTCGGTAAAAACGCCAACTCGTCCCGTCGTCGAGGCTGTTGCCGGGTCTGCTACCTCACAGGCTGTCTCCGATTCCCTCCCCGGGTCTTCCCCGACATTTCCATGGGTCCTATGTGCATTAGACGATATGTAGCAGGGCGGGCGTTACCCGACGCAGTTTGGAGAAGGTCAGGCTCTCTGCGACGGTAGGAGAGCATACATGTACACTGGGAGAACGTATGATTCTAATGAGACAGCGTGAAGCATAGCCGATGATGGTCCACGCCAATCACTTCGGACTCTCACGGCAGATTTTCATACTTCCGGGCCATCACCGCGGCCAGGAGCGGAAGTGTCACCCGCTGACCGCTCCGTGGTAACACTCGCAGTCTCAGTGGCGGTTTTCCTCTTTGTCAGCTACGTGGATGTGAGCAGAAGACAGGCTGAAGGGAATAGAGGTGAGATTACGGTAGTATATATTGACGAGCTCATGATTATCAACGTCCCAGTGATTGAAAGAGTTGAAGGCGTAGTGTGGAAGACGGCGAACTCGAATATAACAGCAAAGATAACCTATCGTGAAATCACAGTAAAGACACGTATGCAATCAGATTCAGATAATGCGAACACAGAGGACATACAGAGGTATAAACCGCGAGAGTGCCGCGGCCCGCTGTTTCAAGTTGAAGACCCATCGTCAAAAGTATCTTCGGGGTCGAGATTTACAGTCAGACTATACGGCGAAGAACTTAATGTACTGGGTGGCTTACTTGTGCAATTAATCCAAGTACGCTGATGAGAAACAGCAAGGCCACCCAGGAGATGCGCGTAGGTACGACTGGAGGAATCTTGAATAATATCATTCTAGGACGGGTGTTGAGAAGTTCACCCGGGAAGAATTAGGTAGGGCGCACCCTAACGTAGAAACCAGCACACTTTGCGAAGAGAAGAAGGCGAGAGAATGGAGAATGTGTGCCCTTTTCCCAATCGCACGGAGAATCGTATCTCCAACAAGAAGTTTCAGTATGTGAAAGCCCGGCGAAGGAAAGCTGGCTCACAGGTACCAGTTGCTCCAACGACACCAACTAGAGCCGCACTAAACGTTAATGTAAGACACAAATCTGACGCAGGACAGGATCGTCCTTACAAGATAGACATCATTCTCCCGGTGGGTGTAACTTCAGCTAGTACTTCAGACAGATCCAGCAACCCCTGGGAACTGCCGAACAGAAAATGCGGTCGGGATATCAATACAACCCCAAGGAAGCTGCATACTATCATCTGATGAATGACAATCAGTGAGCGTGGGCTTGAGATGCTTACAACCAGCAAGAACTTCCCCGATAGAGAGGGTCTCCTTTAGAAACACAGCTCCAGAGAAGCCGGTGAGAATCGGCGCTATGAAAGTCAACACCGTCGCATCCGATAATGACAAGTGTTGCAAAGAGAAATACATTCCAGAAAGAGTAAAGAACCTATCATGACAAGGAACGTCTGCAAGATTGCTTGCGCACTAGCAGGACACGCACCCTGCAAAACCGCGGAACACCAGCAAGGCTCGGACACCCTTCGGACCGAAAAACGGGTCTGGAATTCTCTTCCAGCACCTGAGAATGGTTAGCGAGTGTCTAGGAAGGCCGAGAAAGAAGGCTCCACATGTATGCGACTGAACAAACGTATGTGACAACCTAACTCGGTATCAATCCTGATACTCTCAAACATTACGTTGGCTACATACCATTCTGACTTGGATCAACTATCGCGTATACAAAAAAGAAAAATTCAGTCCAGCTTAACATGGTCCATTCAGGACGCTTCACACACCTCAAGAGTCGGCACAGGCTGATCAGAACTGTTGAGCCACTTAACCGACGTGTACATTGCAGAAAAGAAGAACTGGGAGGCTGCGACCAACAACAATCCTGAATTGTCATCGAAAAAGGAATTCCACCACGCAAAGTGGGTTCGTCGTGGCGTGTTCTTAGGCGGTAGCAGCGGCGACGTCTCATCCGGGATATATGCGCGCTCTCCGTTGGCGGGTAGCTCCGGTCCTGGCGACAAGGACGCGCACGGGGAGGCTGAAGGATAAACACGGGGCGCGGTGGTCATAAGAGAGAAGCGCAAAAGAATCGACCTTCTGCCTGCTGACTCGGTAATACAGTATGGTCCGAGTTGTCGGAACACCTCAGTTGAGTGATATCCATCGAGCAGAGGCGCCCGCATCCTCAAGCTTACATTACTGTATAGGATCCAAAATTACTGGCGAGTTGGGACAGTTTTCCCACAGATACAGTACGGGGATTGAATATTGAATATTGAATGAGTGATTTGGCCACCCGTGCCGAGTTTTTGTAGCAACCAAAAACAAATCAATACCCCAAATTTGGTGGGTCATATAGGAATAACCATTTTATAACCCTATATCAAAAATATAACTCTTATTCTCCTTAACTTAACAGTGAACTCCGCTTTTTAGACCGCTGGAAAATACATGTAAGCACTCGCCAATAGTTTTGGATCTTGCTGTACATATCATTATATTAACCGTCAAGGTACGCAGGACGAGGCTCGGTCAGTGTGCCCGAGCGTGAGCACACCTCAGTTACCCAAAAAGGATTCACGGTGGTAGTACATTCAACATTCGTTCATCTGGTAAAATCTCCAAGAAAACATCCGAGAGTACGGCATTGAGCCGGGAGAACTAAAGCACATCACAACACCGAACATACCATCATCGATGACCTGTTATCCAAGTGGTGGCCAAGGGCATCCACAAGTCAGTGCAATAAAAGGAAATTTTGGACAAAACGGAGCCAGCTTCATGCTTCTGGGTCGACATCGCGGTCTGAGGCCACAGTGTCACCGGCTGGCCGCTCCGGCTTGGTGATAGCCTTCTGCTTCGTCAGCTGGACGGGAGCGTGAGCATAGGATCGGTGAGAGGAGACAAAGGAAAGGTTACGGTAGTATAGATGGCCGAGCTCACAATTATCAACGCCCCGATGATCGAGAGTGTTGAAGGTGTGGTATGAAAGAAAGCAAATTCGAATATAACCGCAAAAACAATCTGTCGTAAGGTGACTTTAGCATTCATTCAGATGATGTGTGCACGGAGGACATACCGAGGTATAAATTGCGAGAGCACCACGACCTGCTGTTTCGCGTTGAAGTCCCATAGTTAAAAGTACCTTCGTGGGTTGAAATATTCGGTCAGGACGTGGAAACAAATAAACTGTGGATGGCACACCTGCGCAAAAAATCCGAATATGCCAATAAGAACCAACATGACCAGCCATAAGGTACGTGTAGGTATGACAAAAGGGAGCTTAAACAATATCATTCTAAAGCATGCGGTTAGAATTTCCCCCGCGGAAATCGAGTAGAGCATACCCTAGAGCGGAACCTATCACACATTGCAAGGAGAAGGCCGTCATAGCATGGAGAACGTGTGCTCGTTTTCCAATCCCACGGATAAGTGTGTCTGAAAAGACTTGTTAAAGAGACCTTATGGGAAAGTGGAAGAAAACAAGCTCACAGGCACCAGTTGCCCCAGCCACTCCAATTAGACCCGCACTACACGATAAGGTGAGTAGAGTATTCTGGTCTAGAGGATGGAATACTTCTGACGTAACGGATAGCATTCTTTGAGCTGGTGTGACCTCGGATGGATCTAGAAAAGGTTGTGGACTACCGAATAGGAAGGGCGGCCGTGCAATTAACATGACTCCAACCAAGCTGAACACTATCCTTTGGTAAATTTAAACCATAGAGAGCGTGTAGCATACGCATTACGTACGCCCAGCAAGTAATTCCCTGAGCGAGAAGGGCTCCTTGAGGAAAATGGCTCCAGAAAATCCGGTAAAAATTGGTACCAGGAACCCCAACACTTGCGCATCGGACAACGACAAGTATTGCAAGGAGAAATATAACCCGCAAAGGCCAAAGAACCTAAGGAAACGTCTCTGAGCATTCGTGGAACTGCACACATGGTGCCAGAGAAATTTGCACACCCGCTGAGACCTCGGAACACCAGCAAAGTCCGAATGCCCTTGGGACCGAGAATTGGGTCGGGAATTTTCTTCCAATACCTGATTGGAATTGGCGACGGTCTATGGAAATAGCGGAGGAGGAACGCACATGTACACGACCGAGCAAACAGTTGTAATTGCCTATTTTGCAATCAGCTTTTGTTTTGTTGGTGAGAACTACGTCACGTACCATTCGGACCAGTATGAGCTACGTGCATCGTCAAAGTCAGCTCGGGGGAGGTACGCCCAATCGGAGTGCTTCACACCTCGAAAGTTGGCACAGGTTCGTCCAAACTGTTGAGCACTTTGACTGACAGAGTCATCGCTGAAAAGAATACCTGAGCGGCCACAACAAGCAACAGTCCCGCATTGTCATCGAAAAAGGACGACAATGCAGAACGCCACGTCCCAGGGATGGATCGTTGGTGTACTTGAGTGGGTTTCAACAGAAGTGATGTCTCATCCGACAGAAGTGGGCCTTCTCCGTGAGCAGGCAAGTTGGAATTAGACGACAACGACGCATACGATGTCGTTGAAGCATGAGTAAGGCGTGCGGTTGTCATCACGGATGAATGTAGAGAGCCGCCGTGAGCTAGAACGACTAGCGGAGACTCGGAGCTCTGAGGGATAAAGTTATCAACGAGTGAGTGATGCACCGATACGAAAATTGTAGCGTCGCCAGCCGACTTAACTCTAGTTTACATAACTAAAGGAACCGAGCGATTGCCGTAAATCTCTCCAGTAGCATTCTGAGATTTTCTTATGCACACAACAAGGGATCTTAGCATAGTGAAGGGTACAGACAGGGAAAAAGTTATCGACAAATTGTTCTGAACCTCAAAAACGCACGGAATTGGTGCGAATGAGATCAGACATGAAAGCATGGTAAAGAATTACTCCCGAAAAGGTTAGAAAAAATTCAAATTCGAATTCGAGAAAGCGCTATGACGTCATCAACGATCAACTACACTTCCATATAGGAAGTGTTTTTTAAGATCTACGAGAGCAAGAACGCTCGCATCCGAGTAGTAAATAGTACATACAAGGCTCATGTATGTGGGTAACTTCCGCGAATTCTAACAGGGGAAACATGTACAGTGGTAGTACGGAATCGGGTCACGAGAATCACTAATCCCTTTTTCGTCTCATTACTCCAAACGCTTGCTACTCGTTGCGAAACATGAATCTTCGGACCAGGAAGTCCAGAATGGGTCTCCAAGTTCATGCTTCCGGATCGCCATCGTCATTTGACGCTGACTGGGTGACAGGCTTCTTTGTCAGCTACGAGGGTGTGAGGACAAGATGGTGAAGGAGAAAGAGTTGAGATTACGGTGATATAGATAGCCGAGCTCACGATGATCAACGTCCCAATGATCGAGAGAGCTGAAGGCGTGGTACGGAAAACGATAAATTCAAAGACAACGGCGAAGACTATCTGTCATAAGGGTCACAAAACAACTTGCGATGATGTGGGGACAGAAAAAATACTGAGGAATAAATTGCGAGAGTACCACGTCCAGCGGTTTCACGCTGAAGACCCATGGTTAAAAGTGTCTTTGAAGGTTAAGAGTAGTCCGGTCAGAATACGGCACTGTGGCGATAAAGGAACTAGTATCGGATTGCGTACCTGTGAAACAAAACCGAATATGCCGATGAGAAATAGCATAACCAGCCACGAGGTACGTGTAGGTATGACCAGAGGTTGCTTGAACAAAATCATTCTAAACACGTGGTGAGAAGTTCCACTTGGAGAACTCGAGTAGGGCATACCCTAGGGTACAGGCTAGTACACATTGCGAGGAAAAGTACATCATAAAATGGAGGACATGTGCTCGTTTTCCGATCCCGCGGATAATCGTGTCTGCAACGATGCAGGTCAAGAAAGAAGTTGGGAGTGGAAACGTAGGTGAATAGAGGCTCACATGCACCCGTTGCCCCAACGACGCCAATTAGAGCTACACTATAAAATAAGATAAGCTGAAGATCCTGATGTAAGCCAAACGAGGTCCTTCTAACATGACGGAAAACATTCTTTGAGTTTGTGTGACTTTAGATGGATCTGAGAACATTTGTGGACTGCCGAACAGGAACTGCGGCCGTGCTATTAATAAGACGCCAACAAAGCTACATACTGTCTTCTTGTGAATTGAAATCACGGGGAGCATGGAGCACACGTACGCCCAGCAAGTAATTCCCTGAGAGAAAGGGGCTCCTTGAGGAAAACAGCTCCGGAGAAGCCGGTGAGAATCGGCACCAGGAACGTTAACACTGTCGCGTCGGACAACGACAAATATTGCAGAGAAAAATACAACCCCGATATACCAAAGAACCTACGACAACGACTCAGGGCATGGGCAAGACCGGGTGCATGTTCTAGAGAGATTCGTACCCGGTGAGCCCTCGGAACACCAGCAAAGTCCGAACGCCCTTGGGACCAAGCAATGGGTCTGGAATTTTCTTCCAGTACCTGATGATAGTCAGTGATAGCCGTTTGAAACGATGAAGGAGGGGTGCACATGTATGCGACTGAGCAGACGTATGTAATCACCTATCTCGCGATCAGTGTTCATCCCGCGCATGGACGTATCGGGCTACGTACCATTCGGACCAATAACAACTACGCATGCACCGTCGTCAAATAAGTCAGCTCGGGGAAGGTAAGTCTACTTGGAATGCTTCACACCTCGAGAGTTGGCACAGGCTCGTCCAAGCTGTTGAGCACTTTGACTGACAGATTCATCGCTGAAGCAAACAGCTGGGAAGCTGCGACTAGCAGCAGTCCCGCATTGTCATCGAAAAAAGACGACAATGCAGAACGCCGCAGCCCAGTTGGGTGCAAATGCGCGTCCTTGGTTTTTAACAGAGGCGACGTCTCATCTGGTATAGGCGGGCCATCTCCGCTGGCAGGCAAATCGGAATTGCACGAGGAAAATGTCGTGGCAGTAGGAATGGAGCGTGTGGATATCATCACAGAGGGATATGGGGAGCTGATGCGAGCTGGACGATTGGCGATGGGCTCTTGACGAGGATGAGATTGTCGTCGAGTGATGACTCAGAGTCTCAGATGACCAGTAAGGCGTGCCAGCGATGTCTGAGTTTACATAAATAGGAACACGAATCGAGCGACTTCAGTAGCTTTACTGCAGCAATCGATAACATCGAGCGATTTGTGTGTCACAAGCAGCATGGTGACGGCCCCGACGGGGGTGGTTAACAATTTCGGTTAACAAATTTTCTGAACACGACTCGGAAAACACACGGAATAATTCAGATCCAACGAAGGTCAAAGCAATTTGTTGAATTACGCCACCAAGACCTCGGTTACTATCTAAATTCACCGGCAAGGTACGGCTGACCAAGATTGTACTGTACTAAATCAATTAACTTCAGTGCCACCACGCAAGATCGCGGTGTCTCGGGGGCCAGCGATCCCGTCGACATCTATTTCTCCGTTTCTCTTCCGTTCGTCCTTGGACTCCTTTTGCTCTTTTCTCTACCCTTGCCTCGCTTCAAGTTGTTTCGATCCCAATCTTTGAATGTCTCTTTTTTCCTCACAAGGTACCAGGTTCCCTTAGCACTTTTGGCACAAGTTCCAATCGAACGTGGTTCTATTGCGGATTCCATAGCCCAGATACAGGCGCATACTTCCATAGTTTGTGGTGCCTATCTTTCTGTCGGGCCCGATACATCATCGCGTGTGCCGCTTCTTGGGATGACTCCGCTGGCTTCACATTCTCGATTTTTCAGGTCCAATCTCCGAATTAGAGGCAAATACAGGATAAGACAAGACTAAGAGATGAAGCTAGTCACAGAGCATGATTTTGCGGGTGACGGATTGTTTTTTTTCATCTATATATTCTAAGACTATGTCTTACTAAAAAGTTTAGCACGCAGTGCGAGTCGCAGATCATTTAAATAATATGTGGATACATAAATACAAGGTCCTCTGCTAATTCTGGCAGTCGTGCTGGCAGTCGTGACAGGGGGTAGCACGGAATTGGGACGCGAGAGCTACTGATTTCCTTTTCGCTTTACTGATCAATAACACTCGCCTGTCCTCGCGATAGCGAATCAAATCAATCAGGGCATGTCTTCAAGCTCATGCTTCCGGATCTCCATCGTGGTTTGGTGCTGGCCGCTGTAAGGGCTGCTCGTGCGTTGAGCCCGAAACCGCGTTTTTGTTATCTCGATCTATGCTGCCTCATTGCCCGAGTATGCTTTTCCGTATCTTCCCTTTTCCTTTTCCCATTTAGGTACTATCTCTTGTACTTAAATAGCTTGATCTTACTGCTTCGAATAATATCATAGACGTTCAGGAGCGCCGTGTCGCTGCCTGTTTCCCTCAACGTTGCGTGCTCGTCCCGGAAGTCAGGCCAACGCGGCACTCGAAGGACACTCGCATTTCTCGCATTCGACGGCTGCTGGCAACCCCCTCAACCTCTTACCTACACAATCCCCCTCTCTGCCACACGAACACACGCACGCACTTACGAGCGCGTACACCGCTTAGAGGAAGTATCGGGCTTCGGGACAGTCCTCTTTGTCAGCTACGAGGATGTGAGTACAGGATAGTGGGACGAGAAAGAGGTGAGATTACGGTGATATAGATTGCCGAGGTTACGATGATCAACGTTCCAATGATCGAGAGAGTTGAAGGCGTGGTGTGAGTGAAGATGAATTCGAACATAACGGCAAAGACAATCTGTCGCAAGCGTCACTACGGAAACAGTTACGCCGATGTAAGGACAGAAAACATACCGAGGAATAAATTGCGAGAGTGCCACGCCCCGCTGTTTCGCGTTGGAGACCCATCGTTAAAAGTGTCTTCATAATTCGAACATGGTCAAATAAAACGGCTGGGGTAGTACTGGCACCGGGTGACACACCTGCCCAATCAAACCGAGTATGCCAACCGCAAATAGCATAACCAACCACAGGACTTGCGTAGGTATGACCAGCGGGACCTTGAACAATACCATCCTACAATATGGTTCAAAGGTTCCTTCGGGGATAGGACTTCGATGCAACATACCCTAATGCAGAACCTAGCACACATTGCGAAGCGAAGAAGTTGAGAGAATGGAGAATGTGTACTCGTTTTCCAATCGCGCGGAGAACCGTAACTGCAGCTAGGTGTCAGGAACTTACAGTGAGAGGTGACCGCGGTGGGAAGAGGCTCACAAGTAGCGGTTGACGCAAGGACACCAATTAGAGCCGCACTATACAATGTCATGAGATAAGTAGTATCCAAGAAGAGAACGAGATCCTTCTGACGCGACGGATGTCAGTCTTTCAGCTGGCGTTGCCTGTTCTTCGGATGGATTCGAAGAGGCATGGTTGCCGAACAGAAACTCCGGCCTTGCGATTAATATGACTCCAACAAAGCTGCATACTGTCATGGTCTGGTGAATAGCAACCAAAGCGAGAAGATAGCACGCTTACGCCCAGCCAGAGCCTCCTTGAGAGAAAGGGGTTCCTTGAGAAATACAGTTCCGGAAAAGCCAGTGAGTATAGGCGCTATGAAGCTCAGCACCGTCGAATCGGAAAGCGACAAATGATGCAAAGAGAAATACATCCCAGCCAGACTGACAAATCTACGACGACAAGGGAGTGTTTGCGGGACCGCGCGTGAAACTCACTATAATACACGCACCCGGTAAGACCTCGAAGGACGAGCAAGGCTCGAAGACCCTTTGGACCGAGCAACGGGTCCGGAATTCTCTTCCAGTACCTGATAATGATCAGGGATGTTCTCTGAAATCAACCAAAGGGGATGCACATGTATGTAACGGAACAAACGTATGTAATAACCTAACTCGCTTTCAGTTTCCGAGGCCGTACAACGAAGGGGCATCTAGCTACGCACCATTCGGACCAATATCAACTATGCGCGCATTATCAAAGAAGTCAGCTCGGAGGGAATACCCGTTCAGGGTACGTCACACCTCGAGGGTCGGAACAGGGTCGTCCAGACCATTGAACCACTTGAGTACGATACCCATAGCTGAGAAGAAGAATTGGGCTGCCGCAACCAGCAACAATCCCGCATTGTTTTCGAGAAATGTCGACCGTGCAGTACTCCATTGTGTGTGTTTGGATCTTAACAGAGGAGACGCCTCATTCGGGACGGGTGCGTCCGCAGGTAAATATGAATCAGAAGACGAGACCCTTGCTACTGAATTGTTCACAGGGCGTGCGGTGGCCATGACGGAGAGATGAGTGGTGCTGCGGTGCGTGTGTGCAATGCTCAAGTTTACATAACCAATGGACCCAACATGAGTCGAGTGGGGATAACTACACGCCCACCACTGGCAACCCAGGCACACGAAGTTCTTCTTTACTTTTCTGTAAGATGGGTGGACATGGGTAGCTGGCGCTTTCCCGCGCTGTGATTGTTTTCGGACTTTCCCGCGCCTCGCTCAAGGCCTCATTCCCGCGGTTTTCGGCCTTTGCTCAGCTGTCCCCATGTCGCCTGGTCCTAGCCCCGTGCGGGCACCCTCTGTCTTTCATCATATATTTTGCAATCTTAGAGTCAACATAGAAGACGTCACTGACACTTCTGAACTCAGGAGGGGTCCTCGGCTTTGACGGTTCAATTGCGAATCGCGATGTATGCGAGACTGGCGAGACTGAGGCAGGCACCTCTGCGAAGCGCCCCAGAGTCTCTTCGGGCGCAGTCTGGGTTCATTGTCCGCGTCGTTACTCAGCACCCCGTACTTTCCGGCGACCGTTACCCCTATACGAAATTTCGCGCAGCACGGAGACCTACGCGACGGGTTCTGCCGCTACCTTGACATTGCGACGCCAGCTAAGCTCCGTGTAGCCCACTGTTCATCTCGAAGTGTACTGCACTTGCGCGTCGTTCTTGGTATTGCTAATACCATATAACCCGACGTACTGATCGCGACCGCAACGACTGTACATACTAAGTCCTGCACCGCGCGTTCGGCCTTACGCCGCTTCCACCTCCTGAACCTGATGGCATCTAACTAATTTCGTCATGTGGTATAATACGATATTAGGGTTTGCGAGAACTACCCCAACATCGCAACGCAGACAATACCTCACTGATACCGTTCCAAGACCTTCGAGCCCGTAATACAGGGTGTGCGAAGTCGGTTAGGGAGCGGGTTCTGTAACCGGCTTGGTAACAACAGCCTTCCTCTTTGTCAACTGATAGGAATGAGCACGGCCCAAATCTGAGAAGGCGGTGACGTACAGTGATATAGATTCCCGAGCTCATGATGATGGCCGTGCCAGCGATCGAGAGCGCCGGAGGCGTGGCATGGAAGATGATGAACTCGAACATAACGGCGAAAACAACCTATATAAAGGAGACGACCCGAATGCTTATTCATCTAGGTAACGAGAGTTTGCTTGGACATACCGAGGTGTAAAGAGCGAGGGTTCCACGGCCAGCTGCTTCACGTTGAAGGCCATTGGTCAAAAGCGCCTTCATGACTTTTAGACTACCACACCCGAAGACTAAGACTGTCCGGCGAACCTGTGCAATGAAGCCAAATGCGCCGATCAAGAGGATAGTAATCCATGCGTCACGAGTTGGTATCACTGGTCGTACTCGGAATATTACCATACTAGAAGATAGTTAGTCGCCTCCTGAAACGCAAAGGACGAGAAGCTGGAGTAAGGCGCATACCCTATTGCCGAGAACAGCACACTTTGCGAACAGAAAAAAGTGACACAGTGGATTGCATGTGCTCGGTTCCCGATTGCACGGATGAGTGTGACTGAGTAGATCGAGATAAAAATATAGACCTCGTTGGCATAGACCAAACTCACAGGCACAGGAAGCAGCGACAACGGCGACAAGCGCCGCACTGCACTGTAACATGAGATAAATATGCGGAGCAAGGAATAAATCTCTAACGTGACAGATATCATCCTTTCCGCTGGGGTGTCTACCATAGGCAGATCCGAAGGCGGACTACCGAAGAGGAACTGTGGCCTAGAAATCAAAATGACTCCAAAGAAACTGCATACTGTGACCCGGTAAACAGCAGGCGTGACAGAAATGGCATGGAGAATCCTTACACCCAGCAAGAATTTCCTTGATAGTATAGGGCTCCTTGAGAAATATTGCCCCAGAAATCCCGGTAAGAAAAGGTACGAAGAATTTCAAGACCATCGCGTCAGATAATGATAAGTGTTGCAAGGAGAAGTACGTTCCAGAAATTGCAGTGAAGCTACAAAAACGGTGAGGAACGTCTATGAGACTGCTTGCGCGCGTACCCTGCGACTCCTCGGAGCACTAATAACGTCCGAACACCCTTGGGGCCAAGCCATGGGTCGGCGATTCCGCGCCAATACCTTTAGTAACATTAACGTCAATACCGAGACCCCAGCCATTCCAAAGAGGCATACATGTATGCGACTGAACAGAAATATGTGGTGAGCTGGTCGCAGTCAGAATTGCTCGGTTCGACAAGATGCAGAGTTTACGCACCATTCGGATCCAAACCAACTGCACAGAAGGCATATCAGAATGCAATCGGTCAGGACTAGTTAGTATCACACACCTCGAGAGTCGGCACAGGTTCGTCTAGACTGTTTAACCACTTTACGGAGATACCCATTGCAGAGAAGAAGAACTGCGAGGCCGCAACAAGTAACAACCCAGCGTTATTGTTTAGAAAAGCAGAGGCCGACAGCTGTGTAGAAAACCATCGTCCAAATGTGTTTTGCCGGAGCTCCTGTGAGTCACTACCGTGAAGGAGTGGCGACGCCTCATCAGGAACAGGTATATCCTCTCCAGGTAGCTCAGAGTCGGAGGGGGACGACGCTCCCTGCGCAACTGCGACGTGGATGGATCGTGTAGCCCCCATGGTGGAAATGAATAGGAAGAGGCTGCACGACGACGGCAGACGTAACAGAAGGCTGATTTTGATACTTACTATCCGAGGACACTCCGAGGACTCGGCACTGACTCGGCGACCTGACCGGCAAGGCAGACCGGGCCGGACTTGAAAAAGGCGCTCATGAGAACGTTACCAACTCTAAAGACCATCCTGACGCACTGACATCGAATATCGCCTTACTCGCAGGCAGGTCGGACCTTCTCTCCCCCTCACTCCCTTCACGGTCATATGTTAGAGTAACCATTTATGTGTTGACACGCTGACGGATTATCGATTATCAATCGATCAACGTCGATTCAACGATCAACCTCCGTCAAAATGCTGTCTTCGAGAACAGTGGATCTTCGAGGACAAATTCGCAATTATCATACGTTTCTAGCTGGAGGACTTTGGCCAGCATCTTACGGTTAAGTTCAATATGGAGGACGCGCACGACTTTGGTGAGGACCGCAAGCGGCTCTCCCTCTCGTACGAGATGTTCAACGCGAGCGGCAACCTGTTCAGATATCGGCACACGACAACTACCCACGACATATCATCCCGGTCTCAGGTCTGAACGTGGAGCACCTCAACTACAAAGCTTATTCACTGCGTTCTCGACCTCTCGGACAAATGCACGGGGTCGGGTGTTCAACGCCCACCTTATCGAGATATCTGACGGAACTAAAACTAAGACGCCTGCAAGACTTGCGTGACGCCAGTGTTGGGTTGAACTTTATTTCCTTGTGGCCAAATAACTAATAGTCTCCCAATATACATTACTGACACGATTCTGGCATTGAGGACAAGGTGGGGGGCTCTCCGATTCACATATTGATGATGCTATAAAGGAGCTGGATGAGCCGACATCATCCCAGAGTGGTTGACAGACATCTGGCTTTGTAGGACAAGTGGCTCGCTTAAGGGCTTCTGTGCCCTCTTCATAGTCCTATCTGCTGGTCTATTTTACGGTCCATTTATCTAGTACTTCATTTCATCCTACATCCCATCGCCATCTCTAGCAACAATAATACTCGTCTACGCGTCACGACCGGAAAATGTTGTTTCATAACAAACCAGAGTCCACCTGCACTGGAGGAGTGGGGTCAAGTGGGGTAACTTAAGGATTTTTGGAGGAGACGGACAAGGGAGTTACCACAACCACAAGACGCAGCGGATGTTGATATTTTGGTTGTTGAACGGAACTTCCCTATACTTGACACGCGCATGGACGACGTAAATGTATGGATATCTCTGAGACGCGGTCTGACTGGATACGCCGTGGTTTGCTTCTCAACATTATTGTACAGGTACAATTATGGAAGGATACGGAGAATAGACTCAACAGCTTAACCAGCCAACAGAGCAAAGATAGATTCTCATAAATTTATGGGCTATGTGAAATGATATAATGGGTTTGAACGACGCTAAAAGAAACATCTGCTAGAAAACACCAAGGACAGGAATGAATTACTGAGACAATTAAATCAATATTACTTCGGCCAATCAGATCCTTTAGATCTGCTATGATAACTCCATCTTCTTATACCATCCTCCTCAGTTGGTTGTCGCTGTTGTGAACGGCGTCGTGGCTACGCCGACACGCTGGTTGGCAGTATCATAGACCGTGTAGAAGCGTTCAAGGAAAGTGTAGCCAAGGGTAAAGTCGAGGCCCGATCCCGAGGAAGTACCAAGATCGCTGACGACCAGGTAGATGCCGCCCGGACTGCCACCAATAGCCGAATTCAGCGAGCGCGGCCAGATCTGCGCGTTCGCCGTGAACTCGAATGTTGTGCCCGCGATTGTGAAGTAGAGCGACTGAAGGTTGGCGAGCTGTTCCGAGGTGATACTGAGCAAGCCCGTGGCAGCATCAGGGACGGCTCCAGTCGCAGATTGGTACTTGTTAAATGCGTCTGCGAGTATGTCATTATGACATTGGCTAGTACAAACGTCGAGCCAAGAGTCACCTACCAGTGGCGAAGAGGACGAGGGTGGTTCCGGTGTCGAAAATACCGGCTGTGGTACCGAGGATGCTAGTAGAGTCACCGTACTGGATGGACGCATCGATACCCCAGTACTGGCTCGCTGGGGAGGTGGACGTGATGGGGCTGTCCAGTTCCCAGTGAGCGTTAACGTCTTAGAATTAGAGGGCGTGGAGTGCTTACGCCCATGTGATGGATCCAGTGAACTGAGAGGAATCAGTGTCACCAAACGTCAACTCGCCATTCTGGACCGACGTCTCGGTTGCGGGTTGAAAGGCCACGGAAAAAAGGTCGGCGGGGATAGTCCCTTGTGAAAAGAGGTTGTCTGTGACAGTTGGGACGGAGGTATCTGAGTCTGGCGACAAGGTACCGATTGTTAAGTCGACGGGGCCAAGCCTACGGAATAGTATGTCAGCGTAAGTTCTCGGCGATAGAAATTCACACCTCACCCGAGGACGCCGTCCAAATTTTGGAAGCCAGATGAGGTTGAGGCAACGCCTATTGACTGGTTTTGAATGACGAGAGTGGAGCTGAGCGTCACGGTGTCTAAGTACTCCTCGCCTGAAGAAGGGAGGAAAGGGTTTAGCAGAGATGGGTTTCGTGACAAGAAACTCACCGCTGAACGAGTTAGATCCATGTGTCACACGCTGGTAGATAGGCATCAATTGAAGGTGGATGACGAAGAACACATGATGCTTACCACGCTGTCAGATGTGGGCACGCTACTACCAGTCTGAACATAGGGCTGGCCAGCTCCTATCCATGTATTCGAGCTTCCCGTGTCGACGAGGAGGGTGTCTAAACGCAAATGTGAGAATGTAAGACAATCTATGAACGAGCATCACTCACAGTAGGTGGGAGGGGCACCGATTCCGACACTGGCTTCGTAATGGACTGCGGCATTAGTGATCCCGACGTCGCCGGGAGAGCCACTCCGCTTGACTTTGTTGGCAGTGAACATATTCCTTGCACGAGCCTGATCCTTTTGGATGAGGTCACGAGCACCAATGACGTTGAAGCGTCGAGCAATGGGCAACGAAATCGGTGCTTTACGAACGACGGTAGGATTCGCCGCAACGCAGAGGACAAGTAGGAGGGCAGCCGTGAGTGGGGCAGTCGGGAACATGGCTCGTGTTGAGGCGGTTGACACACCAGTGAATAATTACCACTGAATCATAACGAAGAGTCGAAGGGATGGGCTTTTAAAGTCTGGAGGGACCGAAATTGGTTTAACGAAGACCGAAACCTTCTTCATAAAACACCGCGGATGTTTCCCAATACAAATGCGAGCCATGTGTTTGCGACCACGCGGGTACTACGATCGTGACTTGAGGTATACAGTATGTGAATTCTAGGAGCCCTTTCTTGACGTGAAGCCGCTCCAAGTCGCCCAATCAGATCGACGAAGCAGGAAATGGAAGCAAGTCTTAGTCGGGAGAGCAATTGACGAATGGGAGAAGGTTTTCACAGTCATTGACGTGTAATGTGGGATGTTGTCACTTCGCTCGGAGGTTCTGTTTCCATTCCATTGTCGAGGCAAGACCTCCAGGCCATGACGTGACAGGTTCCGAACCTAACCGAATTAGGGTTAAGGCTTAAGTAGCGAATACGCTGAGCGCTTCCATTCAGTCTTTTTTGTGGCTAACTACTGTTGGTTACAGTACTCTGAAACTGACTATTGTACTGAGGCAGTCATTCGACATCGCATTGGAGGTTTGCACTATGTTTACCAATGTAGCACTTAATTCGTGTTTCAGCAGCTGCATGAGCCAGAGCCGAGGCTCTCAGCGTCTTTCCGGATCCCTCAAATATATATTTGCGCGAATCCCCTTCCTCGACTTCTACAGATGGCGCCTATCCGAACCTATCACCTTTTCACCTCACCTTACGAACCAGCCAGCTGCCTCGCCTCCTATACCATTCGCTCACTGGTCACACAACGCGTGCTGCTCAAAGAGGATCTCCCGCCCAGCCGAGAGCTCCCATACGACCCACGCCAGTGCACATACTACGTCGGGCGGCACCTGGACTGCCTCATCACCTAATTCGTTAGCGCGTACCCTGCCGCATACGCTCCTGCTCCCGTTGCCGAGGCGATTCTATCTCCGAACATCCCGACACAGATGGAATCTACACCGAGTGTTGCCCCTCGAATTGGAGAAGTGTCGCAAGCCCGACGCCTGTCCTTATTTTGCTTACCACCGCACGCTCATAAAAATGTGGAATGACCCTGGCGTCGCTCGCGAATTGCGCCATGCTAAGACCAGTTCTATCGGGTTGGAAATTGCGGGTGACGTCGATGCGGACAAGAGAAGGAAGATCGTTTACTGTACTTCCGGAGCTAGTCCGCAGTCCGCCAGATTGCCGACGCTAAGTGTGACATGTACGTGCACCGCGCGTGGGGCTTCGAGCACAAATTGTTTGCGATCATGCGACTCTAGCTGGAGGACTTTCGCAAGTGGCTCATAGTCAATATCTAGGCGTGCTCGACTTCGGTGAGGACTCAAGTGGCTCTTCCCCTCGTACGTGATGTTCAAAGCGAGCGGCAGCTTGTTCAGGTATCGGCGCACGACAACTACACACGACATATCATTCTGGTCTTAGGCGTGAACACGCTCTCGACTTCTCGGACAAACGCATGTGGTCGGGTATTCAACACCCATTGTTCATCAACCATACCCGATGGAACGAAAATTAGGGCGTTCTCAAAACTTTCGTGTCGGCGATTTTGGGTTGAGCTTTATTTCCTTGTGGTCGAACAACCAGTCTCCCAAGATATATTACTGACATGCTTCTGGCATTTGGAGAACATGGTGGGGGCAGTCCGATCTAAATATAGATGATGCGATGAAGGAGCTGGAGAGCTGACAACGTTCTAGAGTGATTTATACACATCCGGGTTTGTAGGACAAGTGAACTCGCTCTCGAGCTTCTTTGCGTCCTAGCACCAAGTCAATGACTAAGAATATGTGAAACCTGGTCGATGGTGCTGCGTTTACGTGGCTAGGAATAAAGGCGTGCTCTTGCTCGCTCTACACTTGATACTGTACCCCACATTTGAAACCGTCTAGACCCACAACACCGCCCTCTCTCCCTCGTCACCCGCCTGGGCTGACCAAAGGTGAGTGGGAGGTCACGCATGGCTAGGGGCCCATCCAAGTTCTCGATTTCCGACATCCGCGTGCCCTAGCGCACAGCGAGGACAGCGAGCGAGTGCGCGGTTTTCGGGGCGTGACACGAAACCACGGCATCACAGCGACTGGATGCCGGCGCAAGCACACGCTCTAGCAGGGTCGAATGGTTGAGGGACGAGAGGGATCAGAGCGTAGTTGCCGTTCATGATGTACCAGTACCAGGAAAGTGGCGAATGAGAGGCCGCGCAGGTCAGAGCCGGGAAGCGAAAAAGGAGAATGAGCTTCGGCCGGAAGAGGACAGAGGTAGCTGGAAATCAGAATAAGTTGGGCTACTTCCCGAACAAGGGGAGGTGGACTAAGAAGCGACACTGGGAGGATGCACAGCTGCCAACACGGTACTAGATCACGTTCCTCCACGCGACCTCCTCGACCCAACTCTCGAGCCTAGTCACCCTCGCAAGTTACCTATTTAACCATCTATCCTGAACGAGATCGTGGATAGCGCTGCTGGTGCTTTTCACAACGGTCGTGAGTTGGAGAAAGGGGTCGCTCCAAAGCTCGACATGGCATAGATGGCAATGGGTTGTATGTTGTATGTGTGGGGCTTGTCACGAGTGCCGACGCGCCAAAGCCCGAGACGTCTGGGAAATACGTGGAGATGGAGTGGTCCGAGTCGGTTGGTAAAGTGGAAAGTATGACGGAAGCTGGAGCCGACTGAAGACGAACGGAACGACGACCCGCGCCGCTCCGTTCGTAGCGAACGATTTACGCTCCGAGTCAGCGCACCTGCTTGCCTGGAGAGCGTGGCAGAGTCGGAAGCTGAGCTCATACCACACACTTCCTCCACTGGCACCCACCTTAATTCTCCAACACTGGCCACTCGAATCTCACGTGTTTCCCATTACATCTCTTGCCTCAGGCTGTGTGTATCCCTAGCATCTCTTCTTGAGAAGTCGCCGTGTTTCGAACCAGGGAGAATAATACCTTGCTCGACAAGTTATCCAACCTCTTGCTGTCACCGGGCTGCTGCACCTGCCTGGGCCAACGAACGAAATCGCGCAGTGGCTGCCTTTCATGCGCCAGGGAATCACATATAACGTCATACTTTCTCTATCGGAAGACGCGAAGGGAGCTCTACGAGTATGCGACTGCGGGGGGTTTTATTCGTGAAATGGTGGTTTACTGAATTGTTTTCAGTTTGATGACTACCCGACGCACAACGGTATATGCCTTAAGTGGTCGGCATGAGATCTTAGTGGATGCATACAAGACGGACGACCGCCCCAAGCCCACGCCAGTATATCATCGCCTTCGATTTCTGTTGTGCCACGGCCCACAGTAACATGCAACTCCACGCCCGGCCTCTCGTTCTGCAGCCGTCGTGCCTTTTCCCTTGTATCCGGCTTGCTATATCATGCGCTTCCACGGACTTCTATGCGGCGACAGACACGCCGCTGTTGCCTGGAGAGCATGGCCGCACGTGATCGCGTGATAGTGAGCGGGGTTCGGTCCTCGGCCTAAGATGGTACTAGCGCCCGTGGACTTCACTGTGCGCTGCGGTACCCGTACGCCTGGGTACTTTTCTGCTGGGAAGAAGGTGCTGGTGTGCACAGGGGAAATGCCAGCTCAATAGTTCAAGTATATTGAGGGCATGGACGGGACCCTGTTCGTGAATGTTGCCAGACTCCAGTAACCCCATTCGATCGCCTCGGATGGGATCCGGGAGCGGAACGGCGGGACAGTGCCGCGGGACTGAAGGACCGTAACTGTATTCCGATGTTGGATGTGTATGGCGGATGTAAAAGAGCAGCTTAATCACCGATAAACCGTGTACATGAATATATCATCGTCAATGTGACTTTGGACTTTTTTTTTCGATTCTATTTGAGTGCGCCTTGGGGTGCATGACCCTATGTGGGGATTGAAATACTTGAACTTAGTGTATCGAGGTGAAGCTATCCATTCACGTCTCCATCTCTTTTTTCTTTCTGTTGCTACCGAGGCGATTGTTGCTGACTTGCTGATCTCAAGTCGCTTTCTAAGGAGTTTTGGGAGTTTTGCTGCATCTGTTGATTTACCTTCCGCTGCTTTCTTTGCTTCTTCGTCTGCCTCCTCATTTCCTGGGATGCTGGAGTGTCCGGCTGTCCATCTAATCATCAGTGAGTATTTCTTACCTCTCTTTTTTCTGATCCTTTCCGCTGTTCTAAAGTAGTGGCCAGGTTTGTCAAATCTTGAAGTGAGCACTTTGATCGTGGCTTGGTTGTCCGCCCCAATTGAGAATGAGATGTTGCCTTTCTTGTTTGCTTCGATCAGGTGTAGTCCCATCAGAAGTCCTGCCAGCTCCGCTTCAAATACTGTGTGCTCATCCGCTGAGCTGAGGTGGAAGTGCAAAACCTTCTCCATCTTGCCATCTCTGGTCAGTATATCCACCGCTCTGACCTTACCATCGTGAGCAGATCCGTCAGTGTATATTTTTATGTTCTCTGGCGCTTGCTTGTCCGTCTCTTTGGAACTATCTTTGTTGTCTGGAATGTCAGTTCTGAATGGTCGCTTACCCATGAGTGCTGGATTGCGTCCTGCCACGGTTACCGTTTCGAAGTCTTCATGAGTTAGATTGTATGCGCTTGTCAGCTGGTGGAGCGGGGCTCTGTGCCGTTTTACTCTACGCCTGGACGACTTCTGGTATAACTTCGTGATGGGATGTGAGTGCGGCAGTGTTGCCATTTGCGCTGCTGCACGGTGATAAACTTTGTCAAGTTCCAGGTGCGCGGGGAGAATGTCCGCATGCGTGCAAAGTGCGTCTGTAGGTGAAGTTCTCAGCCCTCCAACTACTGCTGACTTTGGACTATTTTGGCTACATGTCTTTGGATCTTCGACTTTATTAACACTCTCGTACTACTTTACGAAGGGGACGCAGGAGCCTGCAAGCGAGAGATAACCTTGACCGCCTCCGCCCTGAACAAACCGATGTTTGTTGCCCACCCTGGAAGAATGGGCTGCTCGTTGATCGCATCCTCCAGCTCCTTTATTGCCTCGTCAATATGCGATCCGGGCCCCTCCACCATATTCTCCAACAATATCAGAAGCTCATCAGTAATGTATCTTGGGAAGTTGAGGTTTGACGCCAAGCCATGCTCAGGTATAGCTAAGTCGCAGACGAGGTTAAGAATGACACGCTGGGTCCCAATAGAATTTTTGTGCTGCCTCCAGTCGGATGTGATGACCCTGAACACTCCAAGAATAAGGGTAGACTGTGCGTCATGGGATAGTGGTATGCCTAACATTTGATAGGCGACTGGGAAGAAACGTTCAACCCAAAATCCGAAGCTGTCGCCATCACGGATGTCTTGCAGGCGCCAAAGCTGCCGTTCCATCAAATGTCGCGTCTTAATGACCGACGACCAGGTCCTTTCTGGCTGGTCCCACAACTCCCCAAGGCTCTCGAGTGTCTCTTCATAGGCGCTACTGTCTTGTTTGTCCACAATGTCGCGTAATTTGGAGGAATAGGAACATAGAAATCGAAGGCGCTGATGAAGGTATACGAACTGGGGTAAGAAATTTGACTCATGACGTGGATTGAAAAACAGGATCGGCTGGAAATGACCTGTCTTTTCATCGAAGAGATCGTCTGTGGTGTCGAAATATGCACCACGGATTAGCGAAATCAAACCATCGGCGAAGCCAAGCATAGAGTGCATGACCCTAAAGATTCCCTGATCGATTCTCTTCACACAGTCGTCGGCTACAAGAGCGGAGATGTGTTCGAGCATGCAGATCTTGACCTCGTAATCGCGTGCCAATACCTCTATCACTTGTTCTTTCGTCGCCTCCACTCCCGAGGGTCTAAATGCTTCACGCAGTCCATGCACACAAAATTGCTTCGCGGACTCGAAATAATTGTCGATCCTTTGGGCGTTCCTGAGTGCATTTTCATCGACTTCAGAATCGGCATCGGCATCGTCGTCACCATTGGTTGATTGTTCGCCGCCATCTCCCATTCCGAACCGTGAGAGGTTATTGATAGCAAGACGCGCACCCAGTTTTATAGAATTGTCGTTTGCTATTCCTCGATTTACAACCACAAAGGATAGGTATGTCCATCGCACAAGGCATAATCCGTCAGACCCTGGTGCTGAGAGTTGACGATACTCGGCCCCGAAGAAGTCGTTCATTCGAACTAGTATCGCTCCGAGATCCCCAAACAGTTCCGGGTTGATATCGGCATTTAGTACGAGTGATGCCACTGTCTCAATACATCCACGTGTACGCCTGAGCCACAATCCCTGGTTTGTGAATACGCTGTGGTCTTCGCATGTACCAACCAAGTGTCGTACACGCTCGCAGAGGTCGTAGATGGCACGGTCCCTGTGAGCAGGGATTTGGTTGGGCGCCTGATCAGTACTAGAGAGTAAAGACATTGGCCGGGTCACCGCTACAGTGCGGGAGGTGCTATTTCTGGTTCGTATCCCAATAACACGCCCAAGAGGGTGAAGGAGGCTGAGAGGGGGGCATGTGTGGAGGAAATGTGGAAAAGGTTGGCGTGGTAAATCGGAGATGGGAAGATCTGCATCACTCTGCGATCTGACTGTCGGGTCATCCGGCTTCAAGTTCGCGTCTTCATATCGTTGTATTTCAGAAACCTTCCTCCATACGTCTATTCCCCACTGCGACGTGAACGCGCCAGGTATGGCCATCACGAATGACTCCATCTCGTCGTCTTCTGTCCGATTATGGATGAGCCATTGGACTGCCCGAACGTCGCGATATTTCCGTTCTCTGTTCTCTTCCATCGCCAGTTGGATTTGTCCTTCAGAAAGGTTCGAGCTCACAGCCTCGATGGTTCCCCCAGCTGCACGATCCAAGTAACGCCACGGATGCACCTTCTGCTTCAGATACCACATCAGGCCAGCGAAGGGGTTTCGAAATGGACATTGGGGATTGATGGCTGGAGCAAACGTGCTGAGGACGTACAATGAACTGCAAATTGCAATCGGGATGGTGGTGGTGACGCCGACAGTTGTGTATGTAGCAAGGAGCGAATCAACGAGTCCCGCGAAGAATAAGAAAAGGGAAATATGGACAAGGCCTGGCACAGCTCTCGCCACCCGGGGCATATACCATCCCTCCACGCCTTCATATAGATACTGGCGCAGTCGGGCACCCTTCAGAGGGTTGCTATACCGCTGAAACACGTGCATATAGTCCCGTACCCATTGCTGAACGAGCGTCGCGAGGAGTGCAGCGACAAGGCTGAAGATTAGGCTCATGAACCAGAAAGCGTTAACGCGGACATCAGATGAACTTGGACTAAAATCAGGGTATGGTGGAGGTGGAGTGGATGGGATGGAAACCTGTGGGGCGATAGAGGCAACCTGCTTGGAGATCTGAGCAAGCAGAGCAACATTCTGTTGCTGGTAGTAGACCATCTGCTTCGCCGGATCGACTTGAAGGCTGTTAACGCTATCGATAAGAAAGGAAGTAAGGGCAGCGGAGAATAGACCGGCCTGAATGACGGTGTATAAGCTCTGGGAGAATATTAATGGAACTGTAACACTCACGAATATGAGGACAGTGTCCATATCGTCTTTGAGGGAGTGGATGCGGGCTTCATCGTGGCTCTTTGCTTCTTCCAGATGAAGAGCCCACAAGGAGTTGGCACTGTCGTTGAAATCGCCGATCATGGGAGGCATTTCACTGGCAGAGGGCGTTGGTTGAGCGGTGTCGCCAGGAGTTCCACCTTCACCGGGTTGATCATTTTCGCCTGTGTTTCGAAAGGGTTAGGCCCCAACTCGACGGTGCTACTAGGATAAGGTGCTATGCTCACCGGAGTTGGAGGGACCGTCGTTCTGGGCCCCCACTGGCACTTGTGCCTGAGCTGACGAGCCTGCCTGCACTTCGTGGACTATTTCTCCCATTGACGCATTACTTCCAGTGCCGCTAGTATGCTCTATATTGCGCCCAGAAGCTCCAATCTCTTTATGAAGAAGGGTGAGTGGAAAGCACAGGGTAGACTCGGATAGCAACACGTACCTTCGTCCTCGGATTGTGCCTCAAGATCAGGACCTTGAGATCTTTTCTTTCTTCTAATTTTGCTAGCAAGTTTCCTAGTCATCGAAAGTCGTGGATGTCTTGACGAGGACAGAAGGTAAGAATGCCCGACAGGAAAAGGTAAGGGCACTGGGCCAGGTGAAGGAACGTCTCGTCCAACACTTGTAGTATGTGGCTTGCTATGTGGCAGGGGCAGTGGCGCCAAAAACTACAGCTATGAGGCGCCAACAACGTGACCGAGAGACGCCTGGGCCTTTGGCCACCGGAATCCGAGCTCATTCCTCCGCTGTCATCGAGTCATCCCCCGCGCCGAGCACTTCATTCTTACGTATTATTTTCGAGATATCTTTCCTCAGATTTTGGTATGTCCTCTACGTTTGCGTCCCTTCCCGAGAAGTCATTCGCACCGGGAGGCAAGCCGGGAGGATACAGCTAACAACGAAACGATAGACCCAAAATCACTCAGGCGCCACATTGATTTCTGTTTACTTTTGGAGCAGGACAAACAATGCAGAACAATTGGCTGTGGGCCGCGGAGTATAAGTTTGGTCACATGACTTTTACTTGTGCCAGTTCAGACCAACGCTTTCCACGGCACAACTGCTCATCACTCTACATTTTTCCCTATCTTTGTGCCCAATTTTATTCTGATATAATTGAATGACAAAAGTCTGTTCTTTCAGGGCTTTGGGAATGTGTCGGTGTGCCATAGTGATGAGGACAGGAGTACAGTCAGTAAGGTACAGCATCCCGGCATTCCGCTGACTCATTGTTTGTCTCGCTCCAAAAGTAAACAAAAATAGATGTGGTGCTTGAGTGGGTTTGGGTCTATCGTTTCGTTGTTAGCTGTAATACCTTGCTCGAAAATTCATCCAACCTCCCCGGGGGGCGGGCCGCCCGCCCTTGAACAGGACGCTGAGCCAGAGTGGTCGATTCGGACAGAAATCCGTTTGTTTAGGGAAGAGGCGGTCGAGGTTATCTCTCGTGTGCGTGCTCCCGTGCTCTCTGTAGCGCGAAAGGGCCAAAAAGTCGAAGATCACTGATATGAACCAAAAGTTGATACGGTATATCCCTTTGACGAGAACTTGAAAGATGATTATTACGTATTCATACACCAAAATGTATCAGTAATTAAGCTGCGCCTTTGCGGCGCACCGTACACATCGATACTGTCCAAAGCAGACAGCTACACTTTCTCGCGCTCGCGCACCTATCTCTAGGACGATGGAACATAAATCCGGCGGCGCACACGAATAGCGTCTCGTCCAGTCTCTCGATACCGTCGAGCTTTAGAGTTGGCCCCGCCCCCGTGCGTTCCTCCCCCTTGCTGGCAGCAGAAAGGTTCCCCAGCGCGCGGCCGGGTGCCTCAGCGCACAGCAAAGCAGCCAAGAGCGGGTGTGTCCTTTGGTGTGTGCTTGTCCGGAACGAACCGCGCTCTAGATGACGCACGGTCACGCGCTTCCGGCGGTAGCGTTCAACGGCGACAGCTCCAGCGGGAGCAGGTAGTTGCGCATCTATCACCGTATGTCCGCGATGAAACCGCGCGGTGGCTGCCGCGCATAACGTGTCAGGCCGTGGGACTTGCGACGTAACGTCTGGAGCCGGCGACTGGCAAATGAAGAGCCACGGCGCATCAGAAACAGAAGAGAACGATTCATCCTCAATGACGACCAGCCTCGGGAACAAGAGGATCGAGGTGACAAGGTGCGCGCTGAGCAGAGAGTGCCAGAGTTAGCTACTGCCCATTAGAACAGAGTATAGAAGGGCCAGGCCCTTGGCCGTACGCGAAAATGACGGATTGATCCCGCGTAGACCACTAGCAGTCGTGCGTGATACCCAGCCACTAATACCGTGCCAGCCCACGTTCCCTACACGACGCCCTCACTCGACCCTACCTTCAGTCGTGCCTCTGTGTCTGTACCACTGTCACCCCTGTCAGAGACCCCTACCTCTGCTCTAGAATGACAGCCCGGGTCTCACCGCATGTTCTTACCACCGTTGCGTACTCAAGCGAAGCGGAGCTCTGGAGCTCGCTGGTGAATAAAGCGAGGGCGTCGCGGGTGCGGTAGTGGAATGCAAATGCGAGCCGCTTCTCGGGATCGGACGCGGACGGAAAGTTACCGGAGCCTGCGATCCTTTGGCAGCACGTGAGATTGGAGAGTTCGGCATTGGTTAGTTGCTGAATTGGTGAAGTATGATGGGGGAATAACATAAGTTGGATCAACGTCTCGGATCAGCGTCGTAAATCGCTGCGTGGCTCTCTGAAGCTACGGTATTTGGCCATGCATCTCCAACAATTTGGCGAGCATACAACCCTGTGGGTTGGGAAATGAGCCCACTCCCAGTCTCACCTCTCTCTTATCAGGGGATCAGCATCAGACGACCTCTGTAGGCTGTCCTTCGGATTTCCCACATGAAGCTAAAGATCATAAAAATTGACACCAAGACCAGTTATATGTATCGTACAGGTTTCTCAATCTGGTCGACAACCCCTTCACTCTGCCCCTTCACCACTTCTCGTGAGCAGGCCGGACTAGTAAGGCAGAAATGTTAACTCTCATATGGACGTGGATATATGTTGACAACGACTTACGGTCCAATTCCCACGTCAAGGCAGATCTGTCCTGATTGGCAAGGTAAAAGTATGACTACAGTACAACTTAGCGACTGCGTCAATAAAATAGAGCGAGGCAGACCTTGGCGATACTCTCGGGAGAGAGTGCCCGATCCAGATCAGCTGCCCATTCCGCGCCGCGAACAGATTTAGACGCGTCGGTGGCAATGCCTGAAGTATCACCAGTCTAGCTGAGCTCCTGTGCGAAGCGAGTGATGTGAATGAACGTACCTCCGTCTACGACCACCTGAGAAGTGCACAAAGAAGGATCGTCAGACCAACAAACGTGGAATAGAAGAGGGCAACGACATACATGCGCCACCTAAAAAGGCAGGGCCGATCAGCGAACGTCTCGAGCACAGTAAAGCTGCGGCGACATACGTGTATATTTTCCTTTCCAAACTCCTTATTCAGGCTCTGCGAAAGCGAGCGCAGTGCGAATTTCGCCGCCGAAAATGCGGACGTAGTCACGTTCCCGCGCAAACTGGCCGTCGCACCGGTAAAGAGCAGCGTGCCGCGTTTGCCGTGCTCGTCGAGCGACTGGCCCTGGAACGTGGTGATCGCCTCGCGCGAGAACGCAAATGCAGCTTTGATGTTCGTTTCCAAGACACGGTTAATTTCGTCTTCTTGAATCTGCAGGAATGGCTTCCAGACAGCGAAGCCTGTATTGAAGAGCGCGGCGCGGACGTCGGCATGCGGCCAGCGTTCACGCACAGCGCGGAAAGCGCTTTGGACTTCTTGATAGTTGTAATCGGTTATTGGGAACGCCGCCGCCTGCATATAAGGACGGGATAATGAGCCATGTTTAGGGCAGAATTCGGCTGGCACTGCTCATGCGCACGCACGTCTGTTTCCCCTGTCTTGAGTTCGGCTGCAAACTTGTGGAGGCTCTCGCTGTTTCTCGAGATCAGAGCGATGTTGTATCCAGACTTAGCAAAGAGACGGCTGGTGTGCCGTGGCGGCTTCAATGCTAACAAAGCTAGGGGAAGCACGGTGGTACGTACGCAGTGGCACCTCCTGTGCCTGCTAGGGATCAACAAGGGAGACACGATACAGAACAAAGACACGCACCAGAAGAATTCCCAACACCTGCAACGACGAAGAGGGGACGAGTGGACATGATCGACTTGAATACACAGTATCGGTTGAGTGCGCCATTCGAACCCCCTTTTATAATCTGTCCCCTTGAAAGCCCCGCGTCATCTGCTTGCTCATCCTCCTGCTCGCTTATCAGCTCGCCCCTGCTTGCTCATCTGCTTGCTCATCCCCTCAGGCTCTCTGGGAGCGACCTGACTAAGTCAGTTTCGATAATGTGTGAATATAATTCCATATTTGTCCAATTACCTCAGCTTTTCCAAAACCGATCAGCGCACGGCTGACCAGCCGACGAAAGTGTCCCCGGGCCCCTGCAGGTCTATTTCATGGTCCATTTACCTAGTACGTTCGTTCGTGCTAAGGCCCATCTCCATCTCTGGCAACAAGACACAATGGATACGTGGACACCCATATGGATATCTCTGCACATGCACAGACATGATCTGGCAGGGAACGTCATGGTTTTGATCCCCAACTATTGTGCGGTATAATTGTATGATACAATTACGGAGCGGTGCAAATGCTATCTGCTGTGGAGAATGGTCTCAACAGCTTACCAGCTGCCAGAGCAGAAGCCTTTTCATAAATTTATGCGAGCAGACATTTTCCACACCTGATGGGTTGAACGACACCGAAAAAAAATCTGCAAGAAAACATAAAGGAGGATAAGGAACTACTGGGACAATGAAAACAGTATTTTTACATCCACTTCGGCCATCCAGACTCTGCAGATCTGCAATGATAGCTTCAACTCCGTATACCCCCTCCTCAGGTGGTTGTCGCTGTTGTGAATGGCGTCATGGCGACGCCGACACGCTTGTTGGTAGTATCATAGACTGTGTAGAAGCGCTCAAGGAAAGTGTAGCCATTGATAAAGTCGAGACCCGATCCCGTGGGAGTACCAATATCGTTGACGACCAGGTAGATGCCGCTCGCACTGCCACCAATCAACGTACTCAGCGAGCGCGGCCAAATCTGCGCGTTCGGGGTGAACTCGAATGTTGTACCCCCGATCATGAAGTGGATCGTCTGAAGGCTAGCGTACTGCGCCGAGGTGAGGCAGAGCAAGCCCGTGGTAGCATCAAGGATGGCTCCAGTCGCGGATTTGTGGCGGTTGAACGCATCTGCGCGAGTGTCATTAACGTCTGCTTACACCTGGACAAGAATAATAGGTACAACCCACAGGTAGCGATGAGGATGAGGGTGGCTCCGGAGTCGAAAATACCAGTTGTGCACACGTGTTAATTCTGGCATCCATTCACATATGCGTACGCTCACCTTGTCGCAGCTCCACTCATCGATCCCACGAGCACATCAGCTGCTCAAATTCATTTCAAGGCAAAGTGGCTTTCAGGCCACCTGACTTCCTCCCCATTATACCGGTACCACCAGAACCTGACTAAATAGATAGTCGGTTCCTTTCCTTCATAGGTCCTTCCTACACTACCTTTCCCCCAGTCCTTGTGATTCCAATACCACCCTATATATATCTGAGCAAATCCGAAACGGACGCTCCCACTTACGACTCCTATTTACGCGTTTTGGTGATCAGGCCCTATGTGTAGCTACCATTGTAAAACCTTTTCGTATACTGTAACGGTTCTTAGTTACGACCGGGCTTTGTCTTGGACATGTATTCCGGAATATATAAATTGATTCAAAAAATAAAAATAAAAATAAATACCAGTTGTGCTGGCGAGGATGCTAGTGGAGGGACCGTACCGGGTGGACTCATTGATACCCCAGTCCTCGTTCGCTGGGGAGGTAGACGTAATGGGGCTATCCAGTTTCCAGTGAGCGCTAACCGTGACATCTTCGAATCAGAAGGCGTGCAGTGCTTACACCCAGGTGATGGATCCAGTGAACTGAGTGGAATCAGTGCCACCGAACGTCAACTCGCCATTCTTCATCGACGTAGTGGTCGTAGGTTCAAAAGTCACGGCAAGGAGGTCGGCGGGGATAGTCCCTTGTAAAAAGAGGTTGTCCGTGACAGTTGGGACGGAGATACTTGAGTCTGGCGACAAGGTACCGATTGTTAAATCGTCGGGACCAAGCCTACGGAATAATATTTCAGCGTAAATTCTCAGAGACGGAGATTGCTCCTCACCCGAGGACGCTGTCTAAACCTTCGAAGCCAGACGAGGACGAGGCAACGCCTATTGACTGGTTGTGAACGACGAGGGTAGGGCTGAGCGTCACAGTGTCTAAGAACTCCTTTCCTGATAAAGGTTTAGCTGAGATGACCTCCGTGAAGAGAAACTCACCGCAGAACGACCCAGATCCAAATGTCACACACTGACGAATAGGCATCAGTTGAGAATGGATGACGAAGAACGTGTGATGCTTACCACGCTGTCAGATGTAGGCACGCTGCTGCCAGTCTGAACGTAGGGCTTTCCAGCTCCGATCCATGTATTCGAGCTGCCCGTATCGACGAGGAGTGTGTCTAAAAAACGAATCTAGAATCTGAGTCAAACTATGAAAAAAAATGAGCATCACTCACAGCAGGTTGGAGGGACACCAATGCCGACACTAGCTTCGTAAGCGACTGCGACGTTAGTGATCTCGACGTTGCCGGGAGAACCACTCCGCTTGGCTTTGTTGACAGTGAACATAGTTCTTGCGCGGGCCTGATCCTTTTGTATGAGGTCATGGGCACCAGTAATGTTGAGGCGTCGAGCAATGGGCAACGAAATCGGTGCTTTACGAACAACGATGGGGTTCGCCGCAACGCAGACGACTAGTAGAAGGAGAGCCGTGAGTTGGGTAGACGGGAACATAGTTCGAGTTGGGACGGTTGAGGCAGTAGTGATTTACGACTGAATCGTAGCGGAATTTCGCAAGGATGGGCTTTTAAAGTCTGGGAGGTCCGAAATCGGTTCAGTGAGGACCCAAAACCTCTTCATGAAACACCGTGGGACGTTTCCCAGAGCAAACGCGAGCCGTGTGTTTGCGACCACGCGGATACGTTCGTGACTTGAGGTATATGTGAATATCTAGGACCCCTTCCTTGACGTGAAGCCGCTTCAAGTCGCGCAATCAGATAGACGAAGCAGGAAATGAGAGCAGGTATGTTTTGGCCGTGAGAGCAATTGACGCATGGGAGAAAGTCGTGACGGTCGCGGAACGTGGAATGTGTGATCTGTCCCTGTTATCGGAGATTCTGATAGTATCGAGGTGTTTCTATGAATATAAGCTAGCTTTATCGTCGCTCGTGTCGAGGCGAGACTTCCAGCCCAGGGGAAAAACACAGGTCATCCCAATGTCGTAACAGCTGAATAGAAAGAGGGCTAGGAGGTCACTGAACTTCAGAGCTTGTCCGCCAATGATGAGACGAATCCCTTGTCTCTCTCGGATGCTCAGTAGGTGAGTTATGACGTTCATCCGCTTGACAGTCGTGCCAAAACGCAGGGTTCAAAATTGAGTGGAAGTCAACAGAAGTCAGATGACTGCTAGATGTTATCAGCAGCCACGGGCACAGCACAAACGGTACACATCCAAGTAAATCTTGATTCGATCTGCTGTGTGGTCGACAAAAGGTAAACGTAGAAAGGTTTCCGTCGTAGCTGAATGATCCTCCAATTGGAAGCAAACAATGCCAAATATCAACCAACGATTCTTCTGTCAGTCCCAGTGCACTCTCTCACTGTGCTCTCCTTCAAGAAGGCGTGCTTAAATCGAAAGTCTCATACGTATGTGTCTACCCTCCATACATCCTTTGACACTGGCTCCTCCCAACTATCTCTAACTTACGATGAGGCTGATGAGCGGGAAGTGAGCGGGTTGGCCGTCTTTCGTCAGCCATGAAGACACAAGGTTAGCTCGGAAAGTTGGTAAGGACGAACGGAAGGCGGTACCACGAAGTAGATAGCCGAGGTCACTGTAATCACTGGGCTGGCAATTGAGAGCGCGGAAGGTACGATATCGAAGACAATGCGGTCAAATCCGAGAGCGAAGACAACCTGACGCGGCGGAATGATTGAAGTTCGTCGAGTCGCGTGAAGAGGCCACATAAGACATACCCCGATGTGATTAGAAAGTGACCCACCCAAGGACCCACCAGCAGCTGTCTCACGTTGAAGGCGCATGGTTAGGAGCATTGTATAGTCTGAACGCCTTCACGAGAAAATTAAAATGTCCCAATGACTCGAGAAGCATCTTGACTCTGAGGACCATTAGCTTAACTTTGAAAGTAATCATGCTGGAATCGGTGTCAAGACGGACCTTGGGATGTAAGAAAAACTAAATTGAGTTGTGGTACCGTACCTTGCTGTGGAAGCCAGCACACACTGCGATGAGAAAAATGTAAAGGAGTGGGGTACGTGCTCGTTTTCCAGTCGCACATGGTGTTGTGTCTTTATGAGTAAAGCAGATGTTACATGGACGGGCACCAATGGGAAGGGACCCACAAGCACCAGTTGCCCCCAGAACGCCAATCAAGGCTGCACCGCATGATAGAATGAGATGAGCAATTTAGGAACTTCTCTTTACATGACAGGATAATTTCTTCGTTTGGGCGTCGCCTCAGATAGATCCACCTGTGTGTCGCCCGCCCTTCGATTGGCACTAGTTCACTAAAGAGGAACTGCGGCCTGACGATCAACACAACTCCAAGAAAGCTAATTTGAGAAATGCTTACACTCATTCTTTAAGAAATATGGCCCCATGAGGCCAGTAAGAATCGTGGACAGGACTGACGGCATCATTACATGTGACAACGACAAATACTACAAAGAGAAGGACATTCCCGACAGACCGACGAAACTAACCACAATAAGGAACACGTCGTTCAAAAAGACAGATGATAGAGACCCCGTAACCCCGAAGCACGAGCAACAGTCGCCAACCTTTTGGGACAAAGAGTAGAAGCACTGGTATTTGTCGCCAATGCATGACAATGATTTGGAATGAAGCCAAGGCAATACCGTCCAAAGAAGTCGTACATGTGATGCCATTGAGCAGATGTACGCAATGATCTAGTCGATTTGAGCATCAGCTTCTCACGCCCAGGCAATGCCACCCTCGATGACATCCATACTGTACCACCTGAACGGATTGTTAGCGTACTAGGCGACGATGCCCCAGGGACGGATACGGACTTCTAGGGTCAGTCCGGGTTTGTCTAGACCGTGGAGTACCTCCACGGCGACGTTCATCGTGGACAGGAAGAGCCGAGAGGCGCCAACCAACATCAACCCTGCATCGTTGTGAACATATATGGACACCAAAGTCCGTGCTGCTGAATTCCACCACGAAGAGACCCTGCCGTAACATGTCTATAAGCGATTGTAGAATGGGAGTCTGGAATTACCTCGTGACTAGTGAATAAGTCTTCTATAGGGATCGAGGGAGAAGAACGCGTCAGGGGTATAGGCAGGTGATGGAGAGCCACTGCGGCTGGGCGTCAACTCACCACCTTCTCCGCGCCTAAGTTATTGGAGCACAAGACCAGCGACCAGAGGACATGGGCAACAACCTTCGGTTTGGCATGGCATGACAAGTGGAGATAATACCGATTTGCTGCAATGTACGGAAATCGCGTACGGTGAGAAGCGCGGCAGCCCAGACCCCAGCGTTGTGCGATGCATCGCGTTGGCGATGGCAATTAAATTGATAGCCGGAGGTGGCCACCGACCTGCCACGCGCTAAGGAGACGCATGCGGTTTTTGTGCCTGACCTGGCATCTGGACCTGGCTTGCAATGCGCGGAGCTGTCAAGACAATGGCTTGAAGTCTGGGCCGAACACTTCGTAAGTGGCATGTCTCGACTTCAATTAAGCCTCACCGCTGTTGTTCATCGTGCCTGGGTCATTTCGCTCCTCGACCCGGAAACATGTTAGGCTACCTCGCCGACCCACCTGACTGGAAGGCGGTAAGACTCCTGAAGACCGAGAGTTATGAATATCATACCTTTGCTACAGTTGTTGCACATTCGATGGAACTTGGCGGAACATTTATGTCAAGAACGGCAGATCGTTGGCCGGATTGATGCATTTAGTGACACCGCGTATGTCGGCCGAATAATTCAGGAGCCCTTCTCACCACCCTACTTTTCGCCGTCGCGAAGAGGAGCTGTCTAGAGTCTGGACCTGAAGGCGGAGTAGTAATTTGGTCAGCGAACGCAGAAGGTGTGGTGCGCCTGGGGTTCACGAACCGGTCCAGTCTCCCATCGCATGGAGCACGTCTTTGTTTGTCCAGTGATCCGTTTGAAATTCTACGCTGGACAAAACCGTGACGCCCGCCAGCGCTGGTTCGGAGGTCGACTGGGTGGCGATGACGAAGCTGTTGCCGGAAGCGTGGGAACATTACCGTAAAAGGGAAGTACCCCATAGCACCGGACTACGACAAAGGTTCTTGAAAATTTTCATCAACATTTTCCAGCCTTTATGAATGACTCTTTGGCTTGCTGAAAGCCCTCACCTCTCTCTGAATATCCCCACCATCTTGGCCCCTACTTGGCGAATTTTGCGCAGCAGTTCCGGCGTCGCTCTGACTCTTGCACCACCTGACCTCCGATGCGCTCCTGCTCGACCCTGCACATCGTGCACCAACTGTTGTTCCCCCGAGGCGCGCGGCTAAGACTCGACCTCCTTGGCTGACCTCTCTTGGTCTTCCATTAGGAATCCATCGATGTCGAAACACCACGCCTTAGTCACAGGGTCTCTCCATCACGAATGTGTTTGCTCCGGGGCTCCTATCACTAGCCTATAGAGGCTTGTTCCGCTCAGCCTCACAAGACCCTTCATGCACATGTCTTCAGTGGTTGGACTGGAGTTCACATGAAGCCTCCTCTGCCCGTAATTGTCCTTGGTTCCGTTCCGTGGCTCCGTGTTTGGCCCGTGCTCTGCACGTCGTTCCGCCTCCGTTCCTTCATTTCCGAATTCCCCGGTGCCACCTTCCGCAAACTGAAGGTGTTGTTTTCTGTGAGAATGACTTGGGAGGCTCAACATACGTCCGAGTGCGCGCCTGCAGCCACTGGGCGACAAGGACCCCGAAACGCCATTGCTGTTCGAGTGCGTCCGAACCAATCAGCTGAGCTTCCTTGCGAAGCGCCCAAATACGTACTGGTGTCATCGCGGCAGATCGATTAAAGACGCATGCTTGCACGCATACGTGAGGCGGGCTTCTTTCGGTGCACACAGCCACTAGAAGCTGTGCGACGCGGTGCTGATCGCATCCCGTTCCCCTGTTGCTCAACCTCCCCGGTGCTGTGCTGGGGCCACAGAACACGCATTAACATTCATCCCCCCTCGTCTGCGCAGTGCACTGCCACAAGAGAACACCCACATCCTCCGTCGCTAGGCGTAATGCATGTGGGCCTGAGTACGTGGCGTATGCGTCACACATCATCGTGCCTCTCGTCACTGGAAGCGGCGGCATACACACCATGCGTCAGGCTCCGTTCCACGCCACGCCACGCCATGTCGCCGCACCATCGCCTCCTCATCTCCGTCTTTCCCACCCCGTACCCTCCATTAGGCTTACGCTCTCCTACTCCCGTGCGAGCTTCTCTCTATCAGAGCTCATCATCTTGCTCGACCAGTCCGTCTGCGCGATTCTGCGCGACAAAAGTTTCTGGTCCCGCGATGTGATGCGGTCTTTGATTCTCGTTAACTCCTACTTCGGCCGCCACATCCGAACCGTGTGGTCTCATCAGGAACAACCTCGGGCGTTTCAGAGCATGTTCTTTGAGCCTGGCGCCCCTCAGCCCCTCCTCCACCTACTAATCACGTCAATCAGACAGCCGCACAGCGTTGTACTGTACGAGCGCCTCCATGGTGGAGCACCTAATAGTACGGCAGTGGGCAGCAGCTGCCAGGGGTAAAACACCAGATGAGGGACGGCGTCATAACCACGGACTGCGTTCTTGAGGCAAGGTAACGTAATTGTTCGAACATGCGCTACTAATACCAACTGGGGACGAACATTACGTGCTCCGCGGTCCCTTGGGCATGTTCCTCAGCTTAGTTCAGTCGTTCGCCTCCCGCAGCTCTGATCTATCCCTTTCCCTGAACGATGGTCACGCGCGCATCTCTTCTCCCCATGCACCTCGATACAGTCCATTGACTCCTAATAATCGGCGCGTTATCGGCATCCTGTTCCACGTGGTATCGTCGGCCTCCGGCAACCTGCGAGTCTCTCTCTCAATAGGTACTTGGAGCACCTTCTGGTTGCAAGCCGCAGGGGACCCGTCGGAATGCCGACGGAGCACACACTGGTGACCAAAGTGGAGTGCACATGTATTTGTACACACCAACCGTTCTCTCACTAAGAGCCCGGCTTGAACCGAGATGGTATTGCTGGTTGGTTGCCGGTCCCTCCAGGCTGTCTTGCAGGCTGTCTTGGTTGATGTCCTTGACTGACGACGAAGCCCGCGGGGCTCGGGACCTCGTGGTCCCCCACTCGACCCCCTTCCCCTCGCGGTAGCAATAGCCCAACCTTACTTACGAATGAGCGGACAGCGAATAGGATCCGCGAGCGTGCATCGTGCTGGCAAGAACGGGCCCATCTCGGGGCCCAGCCACGCCCTTTCTGATCTAGTGGCCTTCTCGGGGGATCTGCATGACCACATGTATGTCGGGCGCAGCGAAATGCCGACCGAGGTGCCGATCGGCTCCTTGGGGCAGGGAATTCCGCGATGCGGACGCGTTTGCGTTTACATACAAAAAATCATAAACCGTAATGCCTGCCCAAACTCATGGACGCGCTCTCTCACCTCCTGTCCCGACAGCTGTAAATTACTGTACGCACGCCCTAGGCAGTACAGTAACTGACTGACTGCAACGAAGGTGTCTTGTACGTAAGATACGTCCCGCGTAAATCTGATATTCGGTTCTCATTGTGCTGCTGCGTGCTGGCCGGATCGAACCACCACCACACCACCCACCACCAGCCAAGAAACGTTCCAATGATGATGGATGGACAGACATCAAGATCAGAGTTCTGATCCACAGTTTGATGACGATGATAAACCGTCGAAGACTTCGGAAGCTCCACTCCACCATAAATGCGAGGGCGTGGCGTGTCCGCGGATCCTCTCGCGAAGTGCGCCTGTGGGCTGTTGGCGTGGGAACAGTCCTCTCTTTGACGGGCGGTGGGATACATGCATTATGGGGTCGTGACGGGAGGGGCGGGCGGAAGCGCAAGGCCCATCACGTCGTTGTACGTACGCACGCCCGCAAGCGTGCACGGTGACAATAACAATATAGCGCAATAGAGTACATATTATATGTACGGTACGGTGCAAACACGATGCAGTACGGCCCGCGGAGTCGCTGATCGACGCAATACAAAGTGCGGAGTCGGAGGCCGCACTTGCACTTCGTTACGCATGTGGGCCGACAGTCCCGCCCTATACAGTAGTACGACTCGAACGCAACGAGTAAGTTAGTACAGTAAGTAAGTAAGTTACGACGTCCCCGTCCCTAAACGATACGTAGCAAAGCCCCACCGTTCTGACACAGCGGCAGCTGCGCTGCGTCCGACAGGTCGCACGGGGTGAGAAAACAACCAAACGAACAAACAGGCACCGGCCGTCACGGTGCTGCTCAAACCACCAAAGTGCAACCAGCATCTAGACTTGACTTAGTAGTCGCATGCCGACTGTCGGACCGACCGTCACGTATAATATAGGTAAAGTGATGACGCTCCAAGTTACTATAACGATAACCTTCAAAGTTGGCCGGCTGCGCGTCGGTTTTCGGCCTTCGCGGAGTCGCGCAGTGGCCAGCTGATTCGATTTCAGAGTTTTTGCGGCGAACGACAATGACGGGCCCATTGACATGACGTACTACAACGACCATATTTGCGTTTAACTGAAACGTAGCTGTCATTGGCGTCGGGGGCGCGCACTTGTACAAGTCGAGCCTCGCCAGGCCAGCCTACTGTACTGCACTACTGCCCTACTGTTACAGTACCACTAAGTTAGTATAAGATAAGTCTAGTCTCTCCTCCCAGCCGCGGCAGCAGCTCAGCGCACAGGGACGGGGCGATCGAAAGCAGTTTACGGACAAAGGGCGTACCGTACTGCTTCTTGGTCTCAACACGTGCAGAACCCCACGGACACGATGTATATAAAAATATGAATGATCGTCCTCTTAGGACAAAAACAAAAACGCCACTGGTCAAATTCGAACATTCAAAGTCCACACAATCCTCCATTGCTCTGCCCAGTTGAGGGATAGTGTGTCCTAGCTGCTGCTCCATTCACGGCGTGCCAGCGCGCATTGCGCGCTCTAGATGCATTTATAGCGACGTCGTGCCACTACTGACACTGGTGGTCGTAGGCCGCACTTGCTGCGCGGCCTCTCTTCGAATAGTTGCCACCAGATCTCTATGATGGTAATGATGAGTGGTACTGTAACAAACGCACACCCATAACCCAAAAACCTTACGATTCCAGTTACACGTTATGGTATGGTACATCCAAATCCATTAAGGCAAAAAACCGACGATGATAACCATAACGAAGGGGGAACACATGGTTGGTGTCCACGGGCCCGATAAGGCATAGCGATCAACACAGCAGGAAGGGGAAAGCAGGGGAGCCTGTGGGGGATATAATAATCTGCCGACCGAAGGCACCGCACCGACCACTGGGCATCTCTGCAGCTGATGCTGATGCCGTAAAGCGCACTTGTACGTATTTAACGTTCTAGTCCGGGATACGCGGGCACGGTTGTAAGCCGGAGTGGGGGGACAGGACAGGGCAGAATGATCGTTAAGTGAATAATTAAATAACGATAAGGGCATGCATGAGCCCTGATCTGGATGCTGAATGCACACCTCGCAACGACTAATGGTTGTCATCGTAGTATTGATGATGGTACTACTATGCTACTAGTAAGTAATCGCCTCATCCTTCCACCCTCTCCCGCCTGCGCCAGAGTCTGTGGCGCAGGATGAGGAAAGGACCAACAGGCGCGTTCCATATGTACAGATAATTTTGCCGTCGTGGGTTGAAAGCACGACGGACGAAAACAAAAGGATACATCAGTGAAAGAATTAGTAAAGGGGGGAAGAGGAAATGAAAAGAAGATAAGAACCGTGGAGAGGAAATGAAAAAACAGTAGAAGTAAAAAGAAGAGTGTCACAGTGATACACAAAGAGAGAGATAAGCAACACAAAGGGGACATTGTAGACGTGGCGGCGTGCAACGATGCGCATGATGTGATTAATGCAAGTAAGATTTACTTTTTTTTTTTCTTTGCTTCTATCAGTATTGAGGCTGCTGATGTATGGGAACCTGTTGGCCAAGATACTGCCGTTGCTGCTGAGCGAATGTTTGTGTTGGATACGCCGATGGTGAATACTGCTGTTGTTGCTGGCTGCTATAGCTTTGTGGATAAGGCCATGACTGCGTGACAGGCGACTTGGCTGGCGACGTCGGTGATTGCGAGCCAGCTCCGACAGGTGACGACGCGGAATGGGCGGGAGTTGATTGCCGCGTGGCAGCTGCCGACTTTGAATGTTGTAAACATTCATGCTGCCCTGAGGCCAATAATTGAAGGCCAATGGCACCATGTTCGCCCGAGTGCTGATAGTGATACCCTGTGAGGATCGATATCAAAGTCAGGACACCAAATGGGGAATCACAGATAACTAAAAGGGACGTACGAAGACCATTCATATTCTTGTATCGCCGCTGACAATCGCCGACGCCACATGCGAAGGGTCGCAGACGTCGCTCCGCTTCACGTTCTACCTCGCGAAGCTCGCCCTCTGTTATTTGCACCCCCGATCGGTCGTTGCCGTTGACGACGACGCCCTTCTCCGCCAGGAGGGCCTGCAATGCCTCCAGATCCTTTGGTGGCGCGAAGTTGCAAGAGCCATGGGTCATGTGGTACTTGAGCCCATTGGCTTGCTTGTACGACTTGTTGCAATTCGGCTTCGGGCAGCGGAAGGGTTTGGAGAGGAGAAGGGAAGAGGCAGGACGAGAGAGGGTAGTACTGGCGCGAGGAGTGGAGGTGGGCGAAGGTGTGGTGGATGCAGAAGCTGAGGTGGACGCCTGTGCAGAGAGAGGATGATACGATGCCTGACCCTGTGCAGCCACAGGTGATGCCACCCGGGAGCTGGATGGTGTGTTGGCAGGTGTGGTAGAATTCGGGCTATACAGGAGTGTGGGGGGAACACAACTGAAGGGACTGCCTGGATGGCTGCTCGATGCATCGGTGGCTTCGGGTGTAGACTGCATTGGCGAGAGAGCACCGAATTCCGAATACGTCGAGTAGGCATTGAACGAGTCATGATGTGGTGAAGGGAATGATGTGGCCACTCGCGACGGGAGAACTGCTGTCGTGTCGAAAGCAGAGACGGGAGAAGGACATGTGGATGGTGGCTGCGAGAGGGACAACGGGGTGTAAGACGATGCGTTGTTAAACGCACGCTGGGCGGTGTAAGGAACCAGAGGGGTTGTCACCGGAGTGAGGGGTGGTGAGGAGGCAGAAGAGGAAGCTGGGGACGAGTCAATGTCGAGTTCCATATCGTCAGCATCGAATAGACCCTGTGGCTGCTGTTGGAGGTGTCGCTGCTGCTGAAATTGCTGTTGCTGCAGAAGTTGTAGCTGCTGGTGGGGCTGTTGGTTATGATGGTGCTGCTGGAGCTGCTGTGGCCGTGGCACCTGAGCGGGATATGACTCGAACTTGGGATTGGGGGTAGGGGCGGGTGGGGAGTTTGGGTAAAGCTGGTTGGGTTGAGAGCAGGAATCCAAGACAACGACATGGCACTCTTCAAAGTGCTCTACGAGAGCATGAAGGTCCTGGAGGTTGATACCACAGCAGGTGTAATTGCGGCACTAGAGGTGATTGCTTAGCAACAGGGCTACGAGGAAGAGTTGAGAGGAGACTCACGAGCTCATCTTCACGTTCCATGGCGGAGAGTGCATGGATGAGAGAGCCACGGTCAGACTCTACGGAGGAGGAAATCTTTCCAGCACCGCGGAGGTCGGAGGGACTGAGCGAGAGATGGATCAGGAGGAGTAGGGACGAGGAAAAGAAATGGACGTACTCCAATGGACCAAGGAGCTGAGTGGGCGAGGAACCGGGGACAGAACGGTTACCGAAAGAACCAGGGCGCCATGAGAAAGGAGAACCGAAGAAAGCGCGTGTGTAGGATGCAGGGTTGAAGGGGCCATTGGGGTTGTTGAGGGAGGAGGAGTAGGTCATGGAGAGATCGTCTTGGAAGGCAGAGTGCACGATGGGTTGAGGCTGAGTCATGTAAGAGGAGAGTTGTTGCACGCTGGGTCTGGTGGATGGTCGGTCGAGTTCACCCTTCTTATTTAGCTCAGCCTGGAGACTCCGTGGGAACTATCACACTTACCCGGTCCGATCGCAACACAGCTCACTCTCCCTCCTCTGCCCCGTCCTCTCGCCCATCCACATCCCTCGGTTTCTACCCATCCCGACATCCGTATCCTGTCCTCCTGCCCCCCCTCCACGTCAGTCCCATCTCCCATAGCTATTCGTTCCTCTCTCTCCGCTAGACATATCGGCCAAGTAGATCGCACCACGACCCCTGGCACCCTCCCCACGCGTCCTGTCAACCGAACCGTCCGATAGCTCGGCTCACTTACCCCCCACGTAAGGCAACGGTCCATCCCTTGCCAGATCCCCATTACCAGATCTTAGATCTAGTCTCGATCAGCCACTCCAAACCCCTGACCTCCCCCTTCCAGTTTCACCAGTCCCCAAATGACACTCCCTCCTCTCGAGAATCATCCTGGTGATCACTCACCTTAATCCAGCATCCAGCTTTACATACTTATTCCCCTTCCCTGTCTTCCGTCAACTGGTCACAACACTAAACCAGAGATCTCCAATCACAGATGCGAACTTCCCTATTTCACTCGCTCCACCCAACATTGCCATCGAAACCCTGCTGCACATCCATTCACACACGAACACAACGCCGTCCATATGGCCTTCTCATAAGCAGCCAATGTCACACAAGCCTGACTGATCGCAACAGAAAACGAGGACAAGAGTGCCCTGCATAGCTAATGTTTGCATCGCGAAACTTCATGAAAGCACCCGCAATACTGGTCCGTTTGATCGCTCGCTCCATATGTTTCTCTGTGCGCGTGCAATGTAGTACTGTGGCAGTGTACATATGGCAAGGTGTGCGTGGTTCGGAACGTCTGGGCCTATTCCCAGCTTGGTGCGCCTTATACATGGTGTGTACGTACGTGTGCCAGTGGATCTGAGTCGAGGCATGGAAGTTTAATAGAGTGGCACAGCAACCCATCATCTCAAGCACAGCAGCTCTGTGCGGCCTTTGCCGAGACGAGGCGAATGAACGGCAACGAGCGATCGATGCGGGCGACCGACTGTCCTGTACTGGACTGGCTGCGGCCCTCCGAGGCCGCACCTCCGCATAACCACCTACCCGGAGCACATCATCAGTGTAACTCGACCCACGCATGGTCCATGGGCGTCAGGTGCCTCTTGCGCGTCTCTGTGCCGCCACCACCACCACAACCCACCACCACCAACTTTAGTTTTGCCAACTGCTACCGTACCTGGCCGCGTGCTGTTATCACAGGTCAGTGTTCCGTTCCGTCCGCACATCATGCATCAAGTCCCATCTGTGCAGTACCACGTCTCCGGACATAAAATGCCACACTTTCTGTTACAGTCATTGTTTATTGTCCGTGTCAGCGTCATGGGCTTTGGGTGCCCGTGCCCGTGGTGCGTGGCACGACCCATAATTGGCACGACCAGGTCCCGGCTGGATTTAGAGCCGAGCCGGAGACTCAATCACGGCCTAGCCGCGAGGACGATGTGGGTGTGTGGGCGTCCAGTGTCCCACTACCCACGCCTGCGCCGTGCTTACGGGTGCACAGCTGCGGATGTGGCCGACAGACGGGTCAATTATAGACCAGCCCAGTCACTCATTTGGCAAACTAAGGCATGCCCGCGGAGTAACACCTCTGCCGGGGACTCTCACTGTCGTCATGCTCAGCTGATTTGTAATCGAGCCACAGGGCTTTGGGACAATCGTCGCGTCCACCATGTGCACCGCCTCGAGCAACTGACTTCGGCAGACTACGCATGCGGCGATGCGATACGTACGTGATGCCCCCCCCCTCACTCCCTCGTTCATTTCATGCATGTGATCTCACATTCCATACCCCCCTCTTCTATCTATTTACGTAGCTCGTTGTTGTTCTTCGTTACGTTCATTCATCTTACACAGAGAGAAAGATCGCGCAAATGTAACGCGTTACACGCAGTAGCCTTCTTTTGTACTTTACCATCTGCATCCGCGCCACTTCCCCATGCCGTATCAACGTTGTCTCTCCCCCGGAAGCCAGGTTGCAACACCTTCTTGAGCATGTGCGGCCATGGCAGACCGCTTGCGGCGTAGCGGTATGTGGGGTCGTTAGGCAATCATATCAGAGGGTACCTCAGTTTATCCATCATGATAAATGGTTTATCGCTCGCCAGCCACTGACACTCACCTCAATGCGAGCTAGTGGCGCAACACCCTTCAATTTAACCCTATCACTTTTGCAGCTTGTCGAAATTCAGCCACACATGTCAGTTTACGGAAGGGAAGTGTCAGCTCCCCCGTCCCTATCAAACACAGCGATATTGCTGTCCACCATCAGCGAAATCAGCCATCGGCCAAAACAGAGCGTTGAGCGAAAAAGGAGTTTGCTTGCCGTTTTGTTTGATGGTGTGGCAGCACATGAGCTCGCTTCAGATCTCGACATAACACCGACACCAATCATCGTTTCGGCCGGCCGGTGTCCGATTGGTGACATCCTCCGGATGTGCCTAGCTATCTCATTCGGCCTTTCTTCGGCCAATTCTTCTGGCACGACCCTGACTGACTTTGTGGTATGGGCACTACACCACAAGCCGCGGCATCCACTTCCACAACCCAAACCAACACTTCGTCCGTGGGGCCAAACTGCGCACGCACCACAGGAAGTCCAGCTCTACTGAGCCACCTGATCTTTGATTCCTTGATAGACTTCCCTTCTTTCCCACATTGTCCGTCCGCGTCCTTTCCCTCCGCGGGCAAAGCTACCGCCGGCGTGACCCCCAACTGAATTGAGGTCCAATATCGGGACGGCGTCTTAACATTCGGCCGGAAGTGACTATGTGGCGCCATTCAAGCTTCCCAAAAGAGGGAAAAACATAAAATCCATTCATATCAATCGCTTCTTCGGTGGTGGTGGTGTCAAGGTCAATCAACTGCTAAATCATGTGATTATATATTTGGCCCGATGATGTACGGTAACTTGTGGCCGAAACCGAAAAGCCCCCCCCTCTTGTGGAACTGCACGCGAGCACCACCCTCAACTCAACGCATGGTGCGAGGAATCCACCCTCAGCCGCGCTCCCACCGCGACACGTGTATGGCCCAAAGCGGGCGAAAGGAGCCATTTTTTTGGGTATAGCTATCGGTTCAACCTTCCTCCCGGTGATGGACCTGACTGACGATTAGCGCCACAAGTCGTTTGTGCCAATTGTCGATCTGCAACAACCTGGCTGATGCCACTCTGTAGGTAGTGGTTTCGCTTAACCACAAAAACGAAATGGTGGTAATCAGCTGGGGAATCTGAAATCGTGGTTCTTGAGGGCCAGAACCGGATCTAGGTCGAGAAGCACCAAATCGGCACTAGACTGACCGAACTGCTACTGTAGACGTCAGGGTAGTGTCGTCGGTCTTAAGACAGGTTCGTTAGTGCCTCAATGGCTTTGTCCACCGACGCACTATAGTAGCACTCCACCTAATTTTGGCATAGGGCGTTGTAATCGTCGTGCTTGAACGTCGATCAGCGGGTCGGTATCAACATGAAGAAGCAGAGAGGAAAGGATGAGACCTACAGTAAATCTAGATGCAGGATCGGTTAATTGAGACCCATTATACCCTCGATCACGACTCGTCTCCGATCGCGACCTCTCCCCCTCTCTGTCGTTCGTGTCAGAGAGTTTAGTTACCAATGTACACTCTGGATAGGAACCCCACATCGATCGTCTCGACCACACGTATGATCACCCAGGAACTGCACCCGGGCGAATTTGCGTCGTTGATGATACGTGACGGGAGTTGGACAGGCAGCCACCTTTTGCCTCTTTCAGTAGTCCGGTAATCAAGCAATAGTCCCAGCCTGCATCTTTAGGACACAGCGAGCAGCCAGCTTGAGCTTGAACGCTCTTGCGAGCTCAACTGCATTGCGAGCGTCATACGTGGCGGGAGTGCGCCGCTATCTTTTGTGTGTGTCCGGTAATCAAGTATAATCCCATCAATGCCCCCTGCATCTTTTAGACCGCGAACGTAGGAAATCATCCTCGCGAACTCACCTTCGTGTGGTGCGTGAGCGCCCAGGTCGCCGCCGATCCTGCTTGCTTAGCGAAGGGGAGACAGTGCGTTCGAGGAGGTCTGCCAAGCGCATTTTCGCTCTATCTACTGACCTTCTTCCTCGCTTCTCGCTCGCTTCTGGACCGAGACTCGACTCTCGAGGACGGACGGACAGCTATGCCCGAAATCCTGGCATCTAAACTGCTCTCCGAGTTGCCTCCGCCGACTCGTGTCGTCGGGTGGGTGTCGGTGATGCGCGCGCAGCTCATGATCGTCTCCTTCCAACGCTTCCAGCAACAAACAAACAAACAACACATACAGTAGTTGAGCGACTGCGGCACTTGGCACTGCCCCCTCCACACAGTGCCTAAGATAGACGAGCGAGAACATCGCGACCAAAGGCGTTGGTTGTCGTGGTAATAGGTGGTTGTGCTGCGCCGGGTGCCACCATGGGCACCCTCTTCGCCTAACACCGGGGTTCGCCGACCCTCGTTTAGGGTCAAGTGATCGCTGACCCCCCTTTACCTCTGAGTCCTTGGTCTCGCTCAAACCGTTTGTCCCGAGTCGCCTGTGCCCCCGCGCTTGGTCCAATGCGTTTCAGACGACGCGAACTGTTTCCCACATTTACATTTAGTGCAACGCCGATCGCGACGAGATCCAAATCCAACTCCCAAGGCCAAGAGCGCCTGCAACAGCAGGCAGGCTCGGACAATATACCTGTCTGTGTGTCCTGTCTATTCTATTCAGCCGTGCATTTATCAAGTTCCCGCAGGCGTTATTCTGCCACCGTATACGTGATTGATCTGCTGTCTGTACAGTAAGCGAGCTCCGCCGCGGAGGAAGGGAAGGAGGGAAGTGCGTCTGAATTCAATTCCGACTTCTATCAACTCTCGTCTCTGCCTTGGCATTCCCGCTTTGGCACACTCAACGGAGGGGCGCCATTTCGAATGCTTTTCAAAGACTCCACAACAATCCCAGGGGCTGCCGAGTAGCTCCAGGATACCGGTGTGCCCCCTCTAGACCTAGGCCCGGCTCCCGCGTACATATCGGACTCTTACACGGAGAGGGGGGACGAGAGGGCGTCCGAAGACGCTCTTTTCACAATCCGGGGTCAGCGTTTGGTATGCAGGAATGGGACCCCGGGACTCGGACTGACTGACTTGACTGACGGTGGCTCGTTCGTTTATGATAGCAACGGAATGGAAGAGTGCGTTTCATGATCACGCCTTCCCACGACACGACATTCGTTTATTCCGTTCACGTTCGTTCACGGAGGCAAAGCCCCAAGTCGTGCAATCATGCCTAATACCCACTGGCGCTGGGCACGCTGACGTCTACCAGCGGTGGCGTCGGTCCCGAAGCCACGGGTCTTGTGTCCGTTCTGATTGCACAACAACATCACCACTTCCTTTGATGGTCCTGTAGTGGTCCGAGGTGGCACACCACACACCCCCCCACCGACCCCATTCCGAGAGCCCAGTTTGCGCCACGCCGCCACGACAGCCACCGTCGCTCGCCGCCGGTGGCGCGCGCGCGCGCGGCGAACTCCGCGCGTTTTGGGCGTTTCTCCCGTGCGATCTTACGACAGCCAACTGCATCCGAAATCTGTATCAGGCGTCGAAGGTCCCCCCTCCACCCATCCTGGGAGGGCCTTTATTTTCTGATCTGCGCGTTCTGGGGTGCCCATGAGAAGGGGGCCGTGCTTGGCGGCGTGCGTGCGTGCGTACTGTACTGGGGCGTTGACGTGATGGCGGGGGGGTCTGGGCGGGAATGTCGTATTCCGTAAGCGACGTTTGCATTTGCACCTTCTTTCACTCAACCCCGAGGACTACACCTAGACCGAGAGACGCCATGAGATAAGGTCGAAAGGACAAGCGAGCACTGGCGCAAACCAATCTAGAACTGAATTCTGATGGTAAGATCTAAAGGAAAGGAAGCAGTTTTGTGCTATTCTAGTCGCACAAAGAATCTCGTGTGCGTACATAACGAGTCGTGAAGGTGCTCACGAGGTTCACAAGGCGGGTTACGTAGACAACGCGATGATATTTATAACTTATGTTTCGCGTGGGCGAGTCGCGCAGTCGCTAGCATCGGTGTGGGCATAGAACTTTCGTTCTTTCATTTCGTACTGCGGTCACCCTTGGAGAAGATGGGACCAAGGACCCGTGACCAGCATCGTGAGACCTAGAACCGATGTGATTGTTCGGGTGCTTTGATGAAGAATGGAGGGGATATCAAGGGTCCAATAGCTTGTCCATTTTCTATCCAGACTCGACTGAATTCCGCTGGAAAGGGTTCCAAGAATTCCGTTGTGTAGTGATGACTGCCAGGGCGCACGACCTGCCCATGATTTAGGGTACGAATGAAAGGAATCTGTCGGTGCGCACGGGTGATCAAGTAAGGGATCCGTATAGGATCTCCAAATACATCGAGGGTTGAGGGCATATGCACCAGTAGTACGGGGTACTCGTGGCCGCCTCAAGTAGCGCCATCTGATGTCTGCACAAACCACCTGACCATTGCAGATAGCGAATGTGACGGATAACATAGATTAGGACATTTCGGAATGGAACATACGGGGGACAAAGAGTAGTCGCCTTAGCTGTACGGCAAAACTGAAACGTGCTCGAGCGCCAGGCCCATTACACGCATCACAGAGTGTCCTATAGTAGCACGGATTGGCGCCGGCACCCAACTTCTAATTTCTTCGCGTGCCCGACCACTAGTAGTACTTGGTCGGAGCACGAGAGAGCATCAAACTGGTCACCAGCCGAACTGGAAAGACCCCCAGACACCGCGTGCTCGTAAGCCACCCCCGCCGCCCGCCGTGTCTGTTCGAAACTCGGGTCTGCGTTCTTCGCGAAGCTGCTGAGCTTACAACCTCGCTCCCCACGTGTTGCACCACATCCATATGGTTACGGGGAGAGCACGCCGCTCCATTCAGCCCCGTTTGATGTGGCAGACTTGATCTGATGGACTCGGATGCACAACCAAGTCAGATAGATAGAAGAACTTCTACTTACTGTACTACCACACCACTTTCTCACACCTTCGCGAAGGTGGTGTTTTCCACTCCCGCTCTGGGTGCTGTTCGGCGACAGTACCGCCCGGAGCCTGGGAGGACCAGTCTGAGGGCGATAGGGACCAAAAGATGGTGGCATTTTCAATTTGGGCTCAGAGCACTAGTCAAGACAAATACTGAGTTGCGATGATCGCACCATGAACCCCCGCCCATGAACAGAATTGCGTAGCTGTTACCTATTATCGGACATAACATGGTTTGGGCTTTTCAAATTTGACGTACTGTACCTCTCCAGGGATCGTGGCTCACTCTTTCTCTTAAAGTCTAGCCGCCATAAGTTACTTGGGATCAGGTCTGGGTACAATAGTGCCAGTGCCCCCTGTTACAAAGGTACATCCGGGCCAGCTGTTACCATCGTCAAATTAGACGCAATCGCCGGAACTTTGTTGCTGCCCATCGGACACGACCGCTATCGTTTATGTTCTTGTTCTTGGGGTGGTGTCCAGCGACCGACATCATGTTGTCAGCAATGTGGGATTAGATGTGGATCATGGACGCGACTTCGTTTTGATGGGGGCTCTCGGTTCTCGCCTTCGGTCACTTTAGAAAGTCCCGCAAGTCCAACTCCACGGTCTCTCGGAAATTCCCGGCCGTCTCAGTCGAACGTCGATCCCTCTTCGTCACCCTAAACGCAAGCACATCACCACTTTGCAAATGAGCTCCAAAGTTCAAGCTCATTTGATCTACTATGCTTCCCCTTTTATTTTCGGATCCCATCCGCTCTGCCGCCGACCCCTTGCAGCTCCACTTTCGTAGCGTATCGTTTAGTACGTCCTACTACGGGTGCAGTCGTCGCTGTTTGAAGTTCTGCCTAACTATGCAGACCGACGACGGCGGATCACCGTTCATTCAGGACTAGTTTATAACATGACCCTGGGCACGTTCTGACATATGGTGATAGAACAGGAGCAACTCTAAAACCGACACGCCACTGGCGCCCCATGGCTATGGCAGTGCAGGCCTATCTATGTCCTAGTGAGGTCCTCAGCAGCGAACGCCTTTTGGCACGTCCGGGCGATCATCGCATCCCAGCCCGACCCTCGCACGGCGTGTCAATGCCCGCAATGTTGTCGTCCTTGTTCTCTATCCTCTCCGTGGCGTCGACCTGGTGGTTTCCGCAGCCCGCAGCAGTCGCTCGAACATACCATATATGGCAATTCTGATGCCACGTGGGCGGGATTTGGCGCCCCTCGTTGATGGACTCGCTGATCTACGGTCTGCCGAGCTGAGCCCGTTACTACACTACAGGCGTCGTTGGCCAAATAGTGTGTAACAAACTCAGTGTATTTTTTTTTTGGCGACTGTCCGCCTGAGCGCTAGGACATGCAAATCTACCCTTGGCATCATGCGAGCCTCCGCAAGAAGTAACGCCAGTTAACCTTCCGGAGTTTAGCGACAAGGCACAGTGTAAGCCTCCCCTGTTTCGAGTTAATTGATATTACAGTAGGCGTATTCTAAGCGTGCTGCACAGGAGGAGGACATAATGGATTGCGGGCTAGTAAGTAAGCGAGGGGTATGAGCGAGGGGATGTGGCTGAAATAGGCGGCCCGAGCAATGCCCGATCAATCAGAGATTAACGTGGCTAAACTGATCTGGCGGTCCAAATTGGGCTGATAGGAACTGGCAAAGGTACCCAGTCAATATACATTTGCTTGACCTTCGTCTCTGAACGACTTCATTTTGCACTAGTAAATTGGATCGACGTCACCAGTAAAATCACCGAGTGTGGCTGGGATCCAGTGCGTCTGTGTGCGAGGATCTGAGTTGGCACCGTGAGTGACAGAAACATATTGTCTGACTGGCATCAAACAGGTTCCAGACTGGTTCTATGCACGCAACTCCTACTTGATCTCTTCCAGCCCAGTAACAAACACACTACCAGTCGCTTGTCTAGATAATAGTGAGGAGTTTGCTGTCCGTTGCCATCTAGAGTACGAGTCTGAGGGCCATATAATTTTGGGTACTATTTTGTGTAGTGTAAGTTCTGTATTCACCCGATTGTTCATCGATATCGTCTATCTGATCATCTGTTTGATCATCTGAGTATCATGCTCGACTACCAAAGGTAGCCAAGAAATCCCATGCCACAACCATGCGCGCAAGTCATACCTCAATAACACCACACTCAACCTAACATGACAGATTTCCAGGAATTGGGCTTGCAGTCTGAGCGCGCCGCCGGCTTATCCTTACCTGTCGCTCGGACATGCGCAGAAACAGCTGGTGCGGACGCCTTTTGCCTTTGGTTTAGTCTCGTCCTTGATTCGGTGTCATTTCTTCGGGAGGGGCCTCGGAGGTATCTTGGCCCTCGAACAAGCTTTACTCCTTGTGTACTGCCGCCGGGTGTGTCTTTTCGTCTTCTTCCATTCTGTCGTCCGGTCCCTTATCATATTCAGATCTATACTTTCGACCTCACCCTCGGCGATCTGAGTCGTAGGCGCCGTGGCCACACACGATGTCTTTAATGGTGGACTGGACCTGCCGAGAGCGAACGTCGGTGCGGAGTTTTGATGCTGCACGACAGATGCCTCCGGTTTCCAGGACGCTTGAAAGAAAAAAGGTTTTCAATTCATTCGTGAAGAGCCCGGGCTTTTAGCGAGTGGAGAGAAAAATAAGCCCAAAGAGGAAAAAACCTGCAGATCACCTGCCAGTCAGCTTCTTTGTCGAGAGGAATTAAAACGCAATGCAATGCTATTTAAGCGACCCGAAGTTTTTTTTTGAACCTGTTAGTTTTACCCACTCACCGCTTGGACGTGTGGGATATGGTCTACCCCGCTGGATGTCCATCCCCAATATTTCTCCGAAGTCGTCAATCGCCTCCCACAGCAAGGCCATTCGGATGCGGGTCGTCACATGTGGCAGCGGTGCCAAGAGTAGCCTCGGGTTTGTGGCCTTGTCCGTCTTTATTTATTTATTTAGCTTTATGATTGATGATCCGCAGTCGGTTGAGCCCGTCAGAGTCCCTCGCGAGCTTCTGGCCACGCTTCATCGAGTTGACAGTCCCAAAGAAATTCTGGTGCGTGTCTGTTCTGTTCCTCGACGATTTGTACAACAACGGCGGGTTGGCCATGCCATCCGTTCTTGTCGCTGCTTGGTCTTCACGTTTGTGTTGGGGAGGGGTTTCGGACTCGGGCTGCATCGTGGGGGCGAGGGTCGGATTGGGGCGAGTCGACAGCGCTGTGGAACCCGCAGCCCATCGTTACTGTAGGTACGTTCGTCCTCACTCCTGGCGTTCTTGATGGCATCAGCTTCGTCTTCGCATTACCGTCATCGCAACCACGCTTCTTTAGCCTCGGCTCTCCGTTCTGGCTTGGCCTGGTTCTCCTGCTCCGCCGACGCCGACGCCAAGCCCCCGATGTTGCCAAGCGTCGCCCCGGCCTTCAGCGGCGTATCACCTGGCCCGCGGTCAGGGTTGCTAGCGTCAATCATCGCCATGTACTTGTCCAGCCGGGTTATACAGAGGCTGAGGGCTGTTGGACGAGACGGAAAGTAGTCGTTGAGAGATCGACCCCCGAGTTTGCTCTCCGACACGGCGTTTGAGAGTGTCACCAACACCCCAGATAGGAAGTATGGGTTCAAACTGCATAACATGGTTGGCTGACTATCCGCTGGAGCCAAGGTGTGTGTTACGCTTTAATGACTGCTAACTTACACGTCACCCATATTCGTCAATGTTATTGCTCGGTCTCGCTCCGTTGTCTGGGTAGGGCCTAAGCACCGTTGGGCACAGAACAGAAAGCGACAGATGTAGGGTTGCGACGTACTCTGCGAGGCCATAGTGCCTCTAATTTTTCGCCCATGCGCAGCATCCACGCTGAAGGCGCGACTGCAGGCGGGAATGGTTCAGGTCGGACTACTAGGTGCCTTGTGAACGGGACGCAACTCCGAAGGAGGGTTCGGTTGGGATCGTATATGAGCCGTCAAGGATTCTCCCAAACTTGACGACAGTGGTGTCACGTGGGAGAAGGTATACCAATCACCGACATACCCTACTTCTGGTTCTTTGCAGTGCTCGCAAATCCACATACAGCGCGTCAAAGTATGTGACAGTTGTATAGTGTGGCACACTAACGAAAACACGAGATGATGGGAAGGATTAGCGGGATAACTAAAGAAGCAGAGTCGAACACGCACAGTTCGCAGCATTAATATTGGTGGTGGCGCTGTACCTGGTCTTGCTAGGTACCGTTTCATTGAAGTATAAATGGGTACGCGCAACAGTGCCACATATACTGTACGCAATGCTAGGCGGTCGTTACAAACGATCTCACACCAGCTGAACTGGTGGAGCGATCAGATAACTTAGAGACAAACTGAGATGACGCATTCACAGTGCCACGGCCATTTCCGAAGAAATGTTACGACCTACGCGCGCCCATTGCACCTTACTGTAGCCATCGTAATTAACCTAGCATATAATTTATCCACCCGAGTGATGAGGTTCCCTTCTGTGCATATGCGAGCATTGAGTATCATGCTGTGGTACTTATACAACTGAGGGGATAGCGGTTGTAATCGCCTACCAGTAGCAGAACTGCGAATATGATCTACACAACACGTACGCATAATCAGTGGGAACTCTCCCGAGCCAGTTTCACCTTGCTTGCCAAGGTCCTATGCCAGGTCTATATTACATAAAGTGTGCGTCACGTGTGTGCGTCACGTTCCTGCACTTCGTTACCCCTGTTTCCTTATACTCCCTACGTAATCTACCGTTCGACTACGTTTGGTACAACTTATATTGTCTTTCTCCTTTGTTGCTTGAATTTACGATGTCCTCACTCAATTGCACTGACACATTCATGTCTTTAACGATACCAGAAATTTTGGCAGCTGTTCCACAAACAACCTTCAACCCTGGACAGAAGCACACCCGAGCTTCCTTGAGAGGGACCATTCCTACTTCGAAAACACCGACAAGGGAGATTATGAAGAACAAAACCTTAACATCTTTTCTTAAATGTGATGAAGTGCTTTCCTGCTCCACAACAAATTTTACTTTCTCGATGACCGCTTTATGCTACTGTACTCTTACATGAAATATTGATTGATTGGCCACGATTTTAAATGGACTGTTTATAAGATCTCATCATGCAAGGTTTCAGTCGACAAGGTCGACATATATTTCTTGAAGAGTATCGTTTCAGTCCATAAGGCAAGAGAAACGGTCGTGCCAACTGTGGCAATGAGGGAGTACGGAATTTGAAGGGACATTTTCTTGAAATGAGGCCGAACTTCATAACGTAGTTGCTATGGCAATCGTTCCCAAATCCGCTGGTCCATGACTGAGTGCCCGAAATGTAAATGCGTGGTTTCAAGCTTGGTTTCAAGCCACCAAGTCGAAGAAAAATACGAGTCCGAGTCATACCAAACAGTCAAACTATTACGGGATCGCTTCAGTGGGTAAATAAATGCCACCGCACAGTATCACACCAAACTTCCCAAGCAGCCAGCCCTAGTGTCCATCGCTCCGGGTGGAGGTTCCTGTATATTTCCCAATCAATCTCAAATTGCATAAGTCAGTACATACTTACTCTCGCTTTCTCCAATGCCCTCACGCGCTCTTCTGTCACTAGTGCCTTCGAATCCAAATGGCGCATGTGAACAGATGTAGCGTAGACGTGAGTTCCCACTGGTATTTGCGTCAGCTTCTGCTCTCGAAATGTTGTGGAATCGTACACTCTATCCATGATCAATACATGGTATCGTCCAGGCCGCTTCGTTAGCAAGGCAGAAGGAATGTTTTCATAGATGTGATCGAACTCAAGTTGTTCCTTTGAATCATACTTATAAGCAATCACGATTTGGACTGTGATGACAGCATTGCTAGTGAGGACGACGGCATCTGGAGTGCCAGTGGGGAATGTTCGCGAAGTGGGAATTAAACACATTGGAAGTCCAGGTTCGTTCATCGTCTGCAGCTCCTCGGGCTTATAGAAAAACTTCAGGTTCCCTGGGCATGCTGGGATTTCTAGTTGAGGCGAGTGAACTGCAGCGCCAGTACACGGAAGAGACTCCTGAGCTTGAGCATGCCAGAACCACAGGAGGACGTAAATCTCGAACATCTGACGTGCTAAGGAGGTGAAATAGGGGTCTCCGCGGATCGATCCGTAGAAACTCCGCCGCACTGCATGGTCTTGCTGCGCGTAGGCACGTGCAAAGATTTCACGCAGGCGATTCGTTCCAAAGTCTACCCTAGGTGATCCCCTACAACTAGGTGATGGTCGTACGACAAAGATGTCGTGCCTTGCTGATGGGGATGTGAAATGATTGAAATGGCTTTGGTCCTTGATGACTTCAGACGCAGCATCAAACACAGCCTGTTCATGACTATAAATCAGTTCGGGGTACTCCGTGAACCTCACACAGATGCGTGCGGAAGGGCCCCATGAAATGTAATTGTCGTGCAGAAATTTGGAATTGAGACCAAGTAATTTACTGCGTGGAGAGCTCGGCGTGAAGATAAAATGTGGAGATAGTTGTGTTGAACTTACCCAAGGGCGTTCAACTCATCTAAAGTGACCACATCCATCCAATAGATACCCGCGTAATTGTGCTTTGACCACGATCTCCAGTTATCCTCTACCGGAGAAGCAGTTTGAACTATCCAGGTACGACTGGACACGCATAATGCAGTCAAAAAGGCGGAACACGGCGTGTCAAAACTGGTGTGGGAATCAGTTAGAGCCCATGTTCCATCTGGCATACACGGTCCAATAAAACCAGTAGCATCGTAAATTCGAACACGAGTATCTTGAAAGAGAAGGAACTGGTCGTTCACTTGGAAAGCGACATTCTTCCTCATGCTTAAGAGGCGAAACAGGAGATAGTATAAGAAACAGGTTTTTCCTGGATAATAAGTTGCAATTGTTAGTAAGGAGACTCGGCCGGCGAAAGGTGCATACCGATGCCTGGTTGACCTGTCACGACCATGCCACCGCTGAACCGTGCTTCCATTTCTTCCTGCGACTGGAGATATGTGAAAGCGACTTCGTACTCTTCGCGGACCAGAAGAACGGATTCGTCGAAGGAGAGGCGTTTTAGCTTCAGAGAGCTGATATGCTCCTCTGGCAAATACTTGAGGTCGCAACCTGGTACGGGCTGCAATATTTTGCCGAGGCCTTCCCCCCAAAATTTGTAATACACGAGGTAGGCAGCTTCTAGAGTTTTCCTGCGTGCTTTAATCTCCGCAGGAACTAAGGGAAAGCATCAGAAAATGCCACTGTGAACAAGTGCTCGATCCTTCCGCAAGGTTGCTACCTCATTAAACTACCAGGTAGACAGTGAAAACTTGAAAAGGAGAGGGAGGCAACGCTGTATGCTCGGTCACATATGTGGCGAGACTCACGATTGGTAAATGTCACAAAAATGTGAATTCGGTGAGCGGGTGGTGGTTCCGGCCATATTTCACTTAATGTTTTCCAGGGAGATAATTCTTCGACACCTTCGTCACCTTTATTGAATCGTAACAGGGGCAGATGATTTCCTGGGCGGTCGGGGTCCACATCGATCTAAGAGACAGTCAGATTACAGATAGGGGACAAGTAATTGTAGAAGCATGACCTTAAGAAGAGAGATACTGTCGCTATTGCGAGCCAGATCCCTGCAATTATCAGCCCAGATTATTTCTCTCAAGGTGTCTCCCTTGATGGGCTGTTCTTTGGAGTTATAGGGACCAGAAAGATAGGAGGTTCGAGGGGCCCCCTCAATCAAGTAGGACAGATGTACCATTGCAGAACAGGCTAGGCGTTTTGAAACTCAGGAGGGGACTGGGATGGGGATGGGGCCAGCGATGCCAGTGACGGTGCGGTCCTCAACTTCTTACAGTATTCAGTATTCAAACTAACTTGAAGACCCAAACCGTGACTACGATGAGGTCGTCACAATCCAGAAAAGGCCAAGCAGGTGACGTGACAAGACGAATCGAAACCAAATCGAAACGGGAAGTCCTCTGCAGGTCTGTTGTGTCAAGTGTTATGTCGGATCTTTCTTAGGGGAATCAGTCCCAATTCCCAAGAGTCGCACACATAAAGAAGGCCGTGCGCTTAGATGTGAGTCGTTAGAAATCAGACGTCATGGTGCTGGATAAGAAGCTCGCCGCCTATGCGACGTCGCTCTGTGAAGAGGAGGAAGGGCCGTGGCCCATTCATGGGGAAACATTTCAATTTAAGAGACCTGACTGTGATTCGTGCAGTGCAGTATTTTATCGTTTTCATTGTGCCAATTATAATTTGTTCGTGACGTGATCACTGGGAACTCGCGGGACTCCGTTACGGACTCCGGGAACAATGGGACGCCTGGAGCTGCGAGCAGTGTAGCATATAATGAGGAAAGGCATGTCCAGAAAAGTAGGCCGAACTGTATGATGGGATGTGTGAGCGTCAACACTCGCAACAACCGACGGCGGGGACGTCTTGAGGGCTGAGTAGAATCAATCGAACCTGAAGCAGCACTGGCAAGGCGGACTTACATCATGACCATTCCGTAGCAACCTCCCCGGCCATACGTGCTCATCGAGTGAACAGTGGCTTCCTACTCACTGGCCAAGGCTCCCTGTCTCTTGCTGGTATATCAGGTATGCCTCCTCAGGGACGAAGAACTTGGTAAACCTAGCCACTTCTGTGGCACGCGTACGGATGATACTTGCAGACCGAGGCTCTGTTGAATACCAAGACACTGAATTCGCAACGTGAGTGTTCGATCACAGCACGACCGACTCGGACGTGCAAAAAGATATATCTCATACTTTTCAAACAAAGCTCGCCTCGGGATGACATGACAGAAAATATGCCTCGATACGGATGCTAAAAGAGATGAACAAATCCAAGGGTAAGTGGATTAGAACCTAACGCAGTCCTTGAGCTGGCTCTGCAAATCGGGCAGCCACATGATCCGTGTCTACAGAGGCAGTCAACTGAAAACTCTACCTGGCTTACTCCAGTCCCTGAGAGAATGGAATTTGTGGTAAAAGAGAGCTTGTGTTCGTTGGTTTGTACTTCTCTGCATTGTAATTCAGTCCGGACCTGTGGCTGATTCACTACTTGCTCCCTCTGGTTCACATGGAACCTCTTCGTACGCACAAAATAGATGTTCCCGTTCCCGCAGTAATGTGACTCCCATGTAGCTTCGCAAGCAAGGTTACCGTCGGCGGAGTCGAACCTAGTTAGACCGGTGACCGTCTGTATATGACTATCGATAGACACTAGATGATGGTGGCATGGAGGGGGGAAGCATGAGCACGTGCCGCCCATCCCGGGCCGTTCACCGCCAGCGGCACAGCGGCCATGCTTCCGCTCCTCGCTCTGGCCAATATTACTGTACTCGAGTACTTCGGCTTTGCTTGTTGCTCTCGCTAATCATCACGTCATTCATTAAAGCGAATTTTGTGTAACTTACTGTATCAGGTGTCTCTTAGGCTAGGAATCCTGGCGGGATTCCAGTGCTCCGCTGACCGCCGTCTAGGTCTCTTGTCATCGAAAGAGGTTCTCAGGTACAAGTGTATCCTTCCGCTGCATAGCTCGTGGTGTTTGCCTTTCTGTTAGGCAGGGAAAATACTGGGGCCACTCCATTAGGCTTCGCAATTCGCGATATTCCTGACCAGCTCCCTAGGGTTGGCAAAAGCAATGGTGTTTGGTTGCCAGCGGGGTTTATGTGTTATTCACCATCTTGACAGTCTAAATGACAATTTCTCCATCATTTACAGTCGCATGGTCCAATTATGGTGGGCTGGCCGTCGATAAATATCTTCTCCGGTGATCGACGAATCGGCTCCTTGTTAGCCTCCGCCAATCACTCTTTCCAGTCTAACATTTAATGTAACGTCACTTTTAACACGTTGTGCCCATTATGGCCGGGCCCATGTTCCTCCTTACCCCTGGTCCTTTCAATTTATTATCTGGTGCCTAATTCAATGAGCTGCGTCTATAAAGACCACCTCAAGACACAGGCTAAATCCTCGCTTCGTCTCTGCTCTGTGCATTTGCGTTACGACCTGCCTTAAGAAACCCATGCGTATCTTCCACGTCCTTCCGATTTTCAGCCTTCTGGTCGGGATCCGCGCGTCCTCTCTGGACTCGCGCCGGCCAGATGCCCATCCTCTCGATGCGCGCGATGTCTCCGATGTGTGCGCGTTGCTTGAGCCGTATTCAGCACCCGACGCTTTCTACTACAACGTTGAGACTACTAAAACATACGGTCTGTTCAATGTCCCCCCATTCTCAACCGATTCAAAGCGTCCTTAGTGTCATAATAATGTTGACAGGTCAATGCCTTTGTACGTCTGGCGTCTCACAGTTCCTGGACGAATATCCGGCGTTCTCTGACCCCGCCGACGTGACGAACTACGTACGGCAAAAGGCCACATTTTTCTTGAATTTATCTGATCTGTCTCCATTTAGATCATTGACAATGCGCCGACGAACTGCAACTACCCAGCTAATAGCGTTCCCGCGTGCGTCGACAATAATCCCTGTGGGTTCACCTGCACGGACGGTTACACGGCCTCTCCCTTGGATAACTCAACCGAATGTGTCGCTGCCTGCACCACGCCCAACATCGTCTGCAATGGCCAATGCGTCGCTGCCGGCGCGTGCCCCTCGAGCCAAGCCACCCTGACCAAAAAGAGGCGCTGGGTCGGCAGCGGCTCTTGTAAAGAGATGGGTCACGGCTGGGCGGCCTGTGGCGTGTTTGGAGGGGGTGCACGTGCCTGGGAGTGCGTCAACACCGCACGCGACCTGGAGAGCTGTGAGTGTGCCTGGCCCAGCTGTCACGCGTAATACTCACCTTTATTAACTTCAGGTGGTGGATGCGTCCTCCCCCTGACGCCCTTCTCGCGGATCGGCCAGGACTGCACTGCCCTCCCCGGGGTCGCCGACGTCTCGTGTCTGTCTGGCGAGTGTGTTGTCCACCGTTGCATGCCCGGGTACTCCCCGTCGCGCGACGGCACACACTGTGTCTCTGCACAGGCTCACAGCTCCCAGCCTCACGTCGCCGTGCCCGAGGACGACGAGGAGTACATTCAGGCGTTGCGTTACGCACTCGAGCACCGACCCCTTTAGAGGAACTGACCGTCAACTGTTGGTACTCGCCAAAGCGGTATGTGTGTGAGCGGAGCAGGAAACAGCTTCAACCGGACTTTCAACTTCTATAATATACCTTCATTACCCTCCTCGTTACGGTTGCTTTTCGTAATGTTGTCGAACGATTGTTGCAATCCATGGACAGATCAATAACGAGATATTTTTATTGGAAAGGCCCCAGGACCCTGTTTTGTGCTGGGATCGATGCATGATTTTGCGTGCAGGCGTACTAAACTAAGAGTAGGAGTAATAGTCAATGTTTGTCTACAGTACCGGTACTGTACCAAATCTTATTTACTCCTAGCTTAAGGGCGTGATTGAAGCTTGAACAATCTACACTCCAGCAGACGCTAGTGTATAAGAAAGGAAAATGACGCAGCGGCAGCTTCCTTATCAAGACTGTGCAGACATGGAAGGCCAGATGGAGTACCGTACTATACGAACAGCTCAGCGTAAAGATAAACGAGGCAAAGAATCATGTTGAACTTACCCAAGGGTATCAACTCATCTAAAGACAACGTGCATCCAATACTTATACACCATTTGCTCTCGAGCCACGACGTCCATCCCTTCGGTAAGGGAAAGGCAGTTTAAACTAGCAAGGTATCTCCTGCGCCCCCAGATGCAGTCAAAAAGGCTTGACTTTTAGATCCCCTCAACCGAGCTGGACAGTTCGAAGTCGAAGAGCAAGTTCGGTACTTTGCCCCCTGTTCAATTTGAGCATCCCAAAAAGGACCGAGACGTCATGATCACGACGAGCAAAGACTCTCACCAACCATTTTTACGAGTACAGTACATACGACACGCTTTGAATGTGGACCATCATCGTCACTGGCCCATCTATGACAGGGTCTCAAAATAGTACCTTCTCTCTGTAGCAATAGAATTCGAACCCGACTCGGATGGTAGGCCCCATTGATTCGCAAAATATAGACGACAACTCGATCGGTAATGAAATTCTTGAAACAAGGCGGGGGCAAAGACCTCAAAGTGATCAAAGTATAAGCCAAGCATAAGTCCTGGGTTGGTTTCAAAACCGATCGCTTCCGCACGTCGAAACAGCCTCCCTGAGGCAGATCCCCTGAATCTTGGCCCGATGAATAACACAAAGCGCATGTCTCTGAAGTGCTTTCGAAATTGTTCGAACTGCTCGGTTTATTGTAAGCTCGGAGGCGCACCTGTTTCACTTTTCGATCCTCATTGCTATGATATAGCGTACTTTCACATCTCGTCATGATAGTCGAACCCCTCTGCGCTGATCAGAAACCGGGGTTCATGGGACGAAGAACACGTGAGCACTGCACAGCTCGATTTCTTTTACATGTGTAGTGGGATACACCGCGGAGGAGTACTTTGTGAGTGGACCTAGCAAAACTTGGTGTGGAATGTGGGGCACCGAATGGGCGACCGGTGCGGTCACAACTCAAATAGCCGGCGGAAGACCTTTGCCTCCGGCTCGGAAAGCAGCCTCCGCTGCTCTCCGCCACTGCCAGTGGCACTTCCGACAAATCCGACACGTTTGCGATCGTCTCTTCACCGCGTCTAACCGTTTGTTCTTCCCTATACCCAACCACCATCGAGAGCCTCGTCGTTGGGACAAAATGATCGTCGATACTATGCCATGGCCCATGTGAAGCTAAACTCGAACTTTCCATCGTCACCGATCGGCAGGGTTCGACTCCTGATCTCATCTTTGAAATAGCAGTCCCACGGGGGCCTACTTTCCTTAATTACAGTTACCGATGGCTGTATTGAATGCTTATTGAAGCACGTCGAGATACAGTACCGCATTTGGGTAAACCATTCAGTACAGTAGAATGAAGCGCTAGTTCAGTACGTGACAGCGACCCTCTGAACTCTGAATTGAACCACGCTCTTTGATCTAAGGCTTAGTTCCCCGCACTAACCCCAGCAGTCTATCTACCCGATAGCAGCGGGTTAGTACTGTACAAGATGCTGGAGGAGCTTCCAAGCGTAGTTAATTGAACGGAGACACCGGGAAACAGACTGGTAGGCGCTGGGGCGTTGGTCGGAAACCGGGGGTGTTACGCTCGTCGGCGGTCCACGACCATCGCGGTCTCTGGATCGAGGGTCCCTAGGGCTCAGAGAAACACTAATGCGGATCATGGGCCAGGGAGACTACAGTAACGTCTTCTGACGCAGCTTCCCCGAGACGGTCGGTAGCCCAGGACACCAGCCCCCGAGACCCCCTTCACCGTCATGCGGGAACTCGAATACGTTCTGTTCTGATAGTCGCACTTCCCGAGTCGGACGTACTGAACTGAGCGAGAAGCGATTGCGACCACGTGTGGGGGTTCGTCGTCATGCAAGTGTAGAAGAGTCGCGTTGATAGGCCTCTGTGCACACGACCGCAGTCACCCTGCAACTGGTTGCGTAGTCGGCGTGGTAGTGTCACCGACTGCGCGCTTTCGCCATCGTCCACTCAGGGAGGGGCCCAACGCGTGTGTGCAGGGCACGGTGGTCGATTCCCCTACTGGCTTAGATCCTTCCTGAGTGCTGCACTACCCTTCGATGTTGGCTCGGCGATGCAGCCCGCCTGGGAGCCTGATGGCTGATGCTCAACAGACAGGCGCTACGCAAACCATGCGTCATTACCCCACATGAGCAGAAACGTATGCCAAAACCGCAGGTGTCACTGGCAGGCATTCTGCTCAGTTGGAATGAGCGACGCGCTCAGCATACCGATCCGGTGCTATTTCAACGCGATTGACACGGCTGCTTTGCACGCGCCACCCTTAAGTTTGAGTTTGCAATACGTAGCCTGCGCACTGTAACGTCAAGAGCGTGTAACTTACTGTAATAGTCAAATCCCTGTCGCCAGGGTCAGATCGTGCCTCGTTCAATGAATGCTCCAACGATGGTGGATTGGATCGCCGTCCACTTGAAGGAAGGAGATATATTACTCGAGGATCAACTGTTTATCCGTTGGCTCCACCGTCTCAAATCCCTTTGGAAAATATGTTGTCTCAGCTGAAGTGAGGTATGAACTTGCGAAATGTTGTCGTAGACTGCGGCGAACTGAAGTAGAGCAGTAATGACTGCGCGCCGTAGTGCTCGGGGAACGGGGAACAACGAAGTCACAGGACGCGCTCTTACTGGCAGACAACGCGACTGAGACGATTTACGCCCTGAATCTTATCAGGTATAACTGACCCGGTAACTGAGCTCGTTATCACGAGGAGATGAGGATGAGCAACGGATCAGCGACCATGAGGTCAGGATATGGCCTAGTTCTAGTTACAGAGTCGAAACGGGGTCCTCTGCGTCTGGAGAAATCAAATTCAAAGAGTCGCTCGCGTTCGGTCGTGGTCGTGCGGCGTGCACAGACAAATGAGTCTTCCCGAATCAGGGTTGTCGCAACACGATGCATATCATACTAAGGCTGTATAGCGCTCCGGAGTGGGAGGCAGGGGTCATGCCTTATTGTATTGCTCACGGTTCGCGTTTCGATTCAGGGACAGAGTTTACCTCCTGCGTTGCGCAACCTTTTTTTGGTCTATGCCGTCGTCACCGCACGAAGCCAACAGGACCCCGTCAAAGACCGTGATCGCAGAACTACGGGGGCGCTCGGAGCTGAGCGCTGTAGTTGGCAATGGGGAAGGACGTGTCCATAAAAAGTACAACGGAACTACACGATGGGATGTGTTATACTATCAACACTCGCAACAACCGGTAATGATATGAGAACTCTTCAGCGCTGAGCGGAATCGAACAAATCTGCACTGGCGAAGCGCGATGACAGGAAGTGGGAGGGCAGGAGTTTGGATAGTGCCGAAGAATTTGACATCAGATGGAGCGGACTGACACCAATTGTGGTTCTGCAGCAGCCTGCGATGGTCGATTCGGAGGGCTGAGTGGCAATACGTGCTTATCGCGTGAACAGTCGCTTCCCACGTAATGGCCGAGAGGCTCCAACACGCCCCGTCTCTTGCTGGTACATGCGGTACGCCTCGCGTAGGTGGTCAGGAGACAAAGGCCCTTTGTCCCCCCGACGAGCTTGGACCGCTCGGGCTGTGGACCGAAGTGATCAGACGACGATCTACGACATTGCTATCTCGCAAAAGGGTAATCACCTTTCTCCACAATCTCCCCAACGAAGACCTTGGTGAACCCAGCTACGATCTGCGCCACGGGCATGGATACTTGCTGACCGAGGCTCTGTTGAATTACCTGCCAAGACGCCGAGTTCGAACATGAGCGTCTAAAACACGCCACGGCCGACGTGCACAAAGAATTGAAACGAAATGTGTCATACCTTTCGAACAGCTTGCTTCGGGAGGGCATGACGGCGATATGCCTCGAAGCGCTCGTACTGCTCCGGGGTAAAATTGTCCATGAGGACTCTGAGAAAGAGATAAAGCGAACACATCCAAAGAAGAAAAAGAAAACGTACTTGAGGTTGTCTTTGGACTGGCTCTGCCACGAGAGTTGAGCAGAGTAGTCGTCGTCGGCCATTGCGGGAAGCAGCTCGTCTTCGGCTTCGGCTTCCTCTTCCATGGCGCCGATAGGCCGCTGTACTCCTGCGGCGGCGGCAGTCGTGGAGGTGCTCGGAATAACGACTACGGCGTCTGTGGCGGGAGTGACGGGTGGTGGCACGGTCGGGACAGTAGGAGTCGTTGCTACTGGCGCTGTCCACTGTATTGGGGCAGCCGTGGCTGGGCTAGAGATAACGCTTGGAACAACCGGGGTGGAAGGGGAAGCAACATCAGGGGTTGTCGAGGGATGTGGTGAGGCTGCTCCAGCGCGGGGCTTACGACCGCGTTTGGCGGCGGTTGTGCCAGCGCCACGTCCGCGACCTCTGGGTGTTGGAGAAGCGGGAATGAAAGAGCGGTCTTGGGTGAACGGGGAGGCCATGGGAGAGGGTGGGAAACGGACGGGATTACCAAAATAGGACAAGTGGACGTTTACTCGAACCACGGTCGCTCGATGGCTCGCAGTTTATATAGCATTTCGCCTTCGCCTGGCCCACTCTCGCCTTCTTTCTCAGACGACTCATCAGACATCGACGGCGCTCCGTCTGCGTTCGCTGAATACAATGACGGCACACAGCAGCCAGCAAATTCGCGTTCCGGTTCCCCGACACGCGGTGGAGGTCCGCCAGCAAACGCTCCTCCCAGTCCGGACGTTGTCACCTGCCAATGGGAAGATTGCGGTGCTGCTTTCGACGACTTAAGCACGTTCATACGCCACCTACACGAAGGTGCACTGCGCTTTCCCCTCCTTGGCGTCCTGACTCCGCCCGAAGCGCCCTGACATTCCCGTACTTCCGCAGATCACATTGGTGTGCACAAATCCAACTACACCTGTGAATGGGCCACGTGCACTCGTCGTGGCCTCCCTCAGACTTCTCGCTTCGCACTTATCTCTCACCTCCGATCACACACCGGCGAAAAGCCCTTTACCTGCGAACTACCCGGTACGCGACCTTCCTTCTCCTCTAAGCCGTCGTTACTAAGCCCGTGAGAACCGCAGAGTGTGACAAGTCGTTCACGCGCTCCGACGCCCTAGCCAAACACATGCGTCTCCAACACAATGTCGAAGCCGGTGCGCCCGGCCGCGGCGGCAATCGCAAGCGGAAGCGCGACCGCGAAGAACCCTCTCGCCAGCCAGCCTCCGCAGTCACAGACCCGGCTGGCTTCAGCATCTTCAAAGTAGAGCCCAATGCGCCGTCCGAGCTGCACATTCCCGCCGAGCCAGGCGGTACCCCGGGTGCCGACGACTATTTAAACGGGGGGCGCTCTCCCAGCTCGAGCGACGAGGGTCTGCCGTCCTACCTCGCCCAGGACCTCGACCCCGCAACGGGGCTCATCCGTGGGCGGGCACCTGGGATGGTCAAGTACCTCGTAATGAAAGCCAAGTTCCTCTTCGCGCTCGAGCAGCACTCCACGCTCATGGAGGAGCTCCGGGTGCTTCGCGCCGAAGAGCGTTCGCTGCGCCTGGAAAAAGACGAGGCGCTCGACTCGGTTATGCGCATGGAGTTCGGGTGAGTCTTGGCTTCGGTCCGACGCAGTCTTGGAGAGGGGACTTACGAGATACCCCAGACCTGCGGTTGAACCGCTATTGTCTACGGCTGGGGGACCGTCTCCACACCCTGAATCTTATCCCCCCGAAGGACATGCTCCACCTGAAATTCACCAATAGACGTCAGCTGGCGCGTGGTCTATCCACCTCTGGGGGTGGTCAGAGGTCGATGACCGCCTTGATTGGGAGGCCATATTTTATTCTTTTTGTTTGGAGCCTGGCCGCGTGGAGCGGCTCGCTCAGGCTTCATTTTATTAGTACAGCCGGCTTTCCATCCCCGCTTATTTGCGTGCTGCCTGCTGCCTGACTTGACCACGATTCCAGTACCTAATCGCACCTATAGCGAATACCAAATGTCTTGCTCGCTGCCAATCTTACTATTTGTTTCCCCATCTTGTAGCCCAATGATATGCGTTCCTAATCACTTGACCAGGATGGGGGGAGCTTCTAGGGCCTCACAACATGCGCATGCGCATGGACCACCGGCTGTTGCGTTGGAATATCAAACGCCACCACGCAGCATTTCTACTAGTGCAGGAAGAATATTCCCATGCACGTGGCGGATATGTTACGGTCTCTGTCATGACATATATCCACGTAACTGGCTTCGGAACTCACTTGACTTTTGCTGATGTCGCCGTGCTCAGGCGTGGTCTGCCACAACGCCGCAACGCAACGCGTGTTGTTGTCAACTATAGTTAGCTCCACTTTCGCGCCTACCTCGGAGTGTTGTTGTAGGTAATAAGAGCCACCAATCTGTCTTCGCGTGCCCAGGGCGAGAGAAGGCGTATATTATGCGCTATTGTACATATATACGCTCATCTGAATCCGACCTTGGCTGGGGTACAGCACCCGAAGCGGGTTCTCGTGTCAGTCTGGCACCAACTTGCACATTAACCTCTTGCAATCTGTGCCCAATCCCAATCGTCGTACGTCCCGTCTCGCAACCTGAAATGTGTCCCCCTTCATTGACCTGAAATGTATCCTACTCTGATAATACATCAATTCTGGGGTAGAGACTTTCCGAATAGAGGGCGCGTGGAGACTTTGGAGAGTATTTTAAGTTTAAGAGGCATTTTGGCGCAAGGCAAATTTCTCACGACCTCGAAAGCCATTTTGGGCCTGGCGCGCATCGGCTGTTAGTAATACTGTAGTACGTCACGGAACCATGACTCAGTACAATGACTCATGCTTATGCTTTTGACTTATGAGTTCGAAACGAGTTTGCACAAGCAAAAGGGCTTACAGTGTCAACGTTCAATCACTACCTTGAGGAAAATAACGCCACTAGGACCAAATAAGCCCCGGTACTGCACCGGTACTGTCGACAAAGTGACATTAACTATTACTCTTCTCTTAGTTTTGCACACCTGCACGCAAAATCATGCATCGATCCTAAACGGGGGCCTTTCCAAGAAACATATATCTTTATTAGTCTGTCCATGTGTTGCAACAATAGTTCGACAACATTACGAAAAGCAAACATAACGAGTGGGGAACGTAACGAAGGTGTATCTTAGTCCAGTTGAACGTCCAGTTGAAGCTGTTTCTTCCTCCATTCACAAACATACCGCCCTGGCGAGTACCAACAGTTGTTCCTCTACAGGGGTCGGTGCTCGAGTGCGTAACGCAACGCCTGAATGTACTCCTCGTCGTCCTCGGGCACGGCGACGTGAGGCTGAGAGCTGTGAGCCTGCGCAGAGACACAGTGTGTGCTGTCGCGCGACGGGGCGTATCCGGGCATGCAGCGGCGGACAACACACTCGCCAGACAGACAAGAGACGTCCGCAACACCGGGGAGGGCAGTGCAGTCCTGGCCGATCCGCGAGAAGGGCGTCAAAGGGAGGACGCATCCACCACCTGAAAGTTAAAAATAGAAATAAAATGGTGAGTATTGTATTACGCGCGACAGCTAGGCTAGGCACACTCACAGCTCTCCAGGTCGCGTGCGGTGTTGACGCACTCCCAGGCACGTGCGCCCCCTCCGAACACGCCGCAGGCCGCCCAGCCATGACCCATTTCTGTGCAAGAGCCGCTGCCGACCCAGCGCTTTTGGGGGGCGGTGCCTTGGCTCGAGGGGCACGCGCCGGTAGCGATGCATTGGCCATTGCAGACGATGTTGGGCGCGGTGCAGGCAACGACACATTCGGTTGGGTTATCCAAGGGGGAGGCCGTGTAACCGTCCATGCAAGTGAACCCACAAGGATTATTGTCGACGCACGCGGGAACACTATTAGCTGGGTAGTTGCAGTTCGTCGGCACATTTCCAAGAATCTAAGTTGAGACAGATCAGATAAATTCAAGGAAACTGTGGCCTTTCGCCGTACATAGTCCACCAAGAAGGCGGGGGTAGAGACATCGGGATATTTGTCCAGGAACTGTGAGATTCCAGACGAACAAAGGCATTGACCTGTCAACATTATTATGACACTAAGGACACTTTGAATCGGTTGAGAAAGGGGACATTGAACAGACCGTATAAATTGTTATTATCAAGGATGATGGCAAAGAAAGAGATGAGTATGTCTGTTGAATTAGGGTCCGGGCTAAGGGACGCGCACAAATCGCCGCCATCACGTGCATCAAGAGGATGCACATCTGGCCGGTGCGAGTCCAGTGAGGATGCGCTCGCCCCGACGAGGAGGCTGAAAATCGGGAGGATGTGGAAGATATGCATGAGTTTCCTAAGGCAGGTCGTAATGCAAATGCACAGAGCAGAGACGAAGCGAGGATTTAGCCTGTGCCTTGAGGTGGTCTTTATAGACGCAGCTCATGGAATTAGGCACCAGATGATAAATTGAAAGGACCAGGGGTAAGGAGGAACATGGGCCCGGCCATAATGGGCACAACGTGTTAAAGTGATGCTTAGAGAAAGACAGGGGTAACCCCGGGGTATCAGAACTCAACCCGTACCCCCACCCCTTCAAAACCCCTACCCCTTACAGGGGTAGGGGTTTTAGCGTGCAGGGGTACGGGTTGAGCGGGGGTAGCGGGGGTAGGGGGTTTAGAGTAGGGGTACAAGGCAATTAGCACATTTAGGCATAAAAACATATCAAGCATTCTTTCGCGCTGTGTAAAACTTTGCACAGATGCTTTTGGCATCAGGGTAGATGTATATCTTAAGTATCTAGGTCCGCGCGCGCATGCAGCATCCTCACGAGTGCAGAATGTAAACAACAGTGATTAGCAATATAAGATGCCGTGCAATGATCTGCACGCCATGAAATTTCACACTTGTAATCGCCTTTGTTATATACACGCCCTATATAAATTTCTAAGGGTGCACATGAGTGCCACGGATTGGGAAATGCGGACAAGGGGATGCCCACTGCAGAACCTTGCTGAGAAAGTTACTGAGAACTGTCTGATGCCAGTGATATCAAAGAAACCCCTCTTTATTGTTGGTATTGTACCTACATAATACATGCATAAGGGAGGGGGGATGAGTAAATACTGGCACCAAGGACCATATTGAGCTGAGCATGAGTTTGAGAGGCCTGGAGTGAGAGCTCCTTGGCCCATTTGGTTTCACTTCACTGGCCCAAAAAGATTCGTCATCTACCCCTCCGGTAGCCCCGAGACCCCCGAGACCCCCGAGAGGGGTAGGGGTTTGTAGGGGGTAGCAACATCTGTACCCTTACCCCTACCCTCCCATACCCTTCGACCATACCCTCGGGGTTTTCAAAACCCCTGTCCTTCTCTAGTGATGCTACATTAAAATATTTGAAATGATTGACAGAGGCTAACAGGGGGCCGATTCGTTGATTCCCAGAGAAGATATTTATAGATTGCCAGTCTATCATAATTGGAATAGACTGTGCAACTGTCAATGATGGCGAAACATTATTTGAATCGTCAAGATGGTGAAATGTACCCCTCTGGCAAACAGATACCATTGCTTTTGCCAACCCCAGGGAGTTGATCACAAATATCATGAATTGCGAAGTCTAATGGAGTGACCACAGAAGCCGTGAATACGATAGTGTTGTCCCTGCCTGACAGAAGGCGAACACCACGGCCTTGACCACGGCGAGCTTTGCAGTGGGAGGATACACCTGTATCCTTGCCTGTATCTGAGAACATTTTTCGGTGCCAATAGAGCTGGCCGCTATTTAAGGAAGAAGATGGGGACATTTACAGTGAATGGGATCTAACAACTCGGAAGCGAGGTGAGTTAGCAAGTATAATGAGCATCGGCAATGAATGGAAGAGAAGAGACAGTCAGCAGAACACTGGAATTAATTCCCAGTGATACAGTAAGTTATTCTAGTTGTACTTTAATGAATGACATGATGATCAGTGGGGCAGAAACATACTTAGCATGTAGAGCATAGTCATTGCCAATGGGCCACTGCTGCACTGTCCTAGAGTCATTCGATAACAATATGAAGCACAGAGGAGAGGATTGAGATAAGATAAGAACAACTGCAGTCCCAATGATATTCTGCTGAGGCACTTGCTCTGGTTAGTCTGTGACAATTACAATGCAGAGGAGTATATTGCAATTCAACAAACATGAGTTCTCTTTTACCACAAAACTGCTACAATTTCCATTCCCTCAGGGACTGGAATAAGCAATGTGGAGTTTCAGTTGACTGCCTCTGTGGACACAGATGTCTGGCACCCGATTCGCAGAGCTGCCGCCAGCCCAAGGACTGCATTGGGTTCTAATCCCATTTCCCCGACATTTGTTCCATCTCTTTCAGCGTCCTCATAGACAAGCAGTACGGGTACTTCGAGACATATCGCTGTCATGCCCTCCCTAGGAAAGCTATTTGAAAAGTATGACATCTATCTTCAAGTTTTTGCATGTCCAAGTCGGTGGTGCTGTAAACCACGTTCGAATTCAGTGCCTTGGCACTCAAATGGCGTATAAGGATTGGATGGATGTTAATTCAAGTTGATCCTGAGGTAAGCCCAGCATGGTTCTTCACCGCTTTTATCTTCACATTAAGCTCTTCATATAGTGCAGTACTCCATCTTGATAAGGAAGCTGCTGCTGCGTCATTTTCCTTTCTTTTAATGCATGCCGCACGGGGTGGGGTTTAGATCATTCAAGCTTCGAGCTTCAATCGCCGCCTTGAGGGAAAATAACCCCACCGGGACGAAATAAGCACCGGCACAGTACCAAAAGTACCGTAGACAAACATCAACTATGTATCACTCTTACTCTGATTTTTGTTCATCTGCACGCGAGATCATGCACCGATCCTGGCGCCGTACACAGAGGGGTCTTTCCAAGAAACATATCTGTAATAGTCCGTCCATAAGGTGCAACAACCGTTCGACAAAACATTACGACAAGCATTCAAAAAGAGAGGGGAAGGTAATGAGGGTATATCTCAGCTGTTTAACGGCGCGCAGACACGGGCGTAGTCTAGCTAAGTACCAACAGTTGGTGGTCAGTTCCTCTAAAGGGGTCGGTGCTCGAGTGCGTAACGCAACGCCTGCATGTACTCGTCGTCGTCGTCCTCGGGCACGGCAACATGGGGGTGAGAGATGTGAGCCTGTGCAGAGACGCAGTGTGTGCCGTCGCGTGACAGGGAGTATCCGGACATGCAGCGGTGGACAACACACTCGCCAGACAGACACGAGACGTCGGCGACACCGGGGAGGGCAGTGCAGTCCTGGCCGATCCGCGAGAAGGGCGTCAAAGGGAGGACGCATCCACCACCTGAAGTTAAAAATAGAAATAAAATGGTGGGTGTTACGCGCGACAGCTGGACCAGGCACACTCACAACTCTCCAGGTCGCGTGCGGTGTTGACGCACTCCCAGGCACGTGCGCCCCCTCCGAACACACCGCAGGCCGCCCAGCCATGCCCCATTTCTGTACAAGAGCCGCTGCCGACCCAGCGCTTTTGGGGGGTGGTGGCTTGGCTCGAGGGGCACGCGTTGGCAGCCACGCAGTTGCCGTTGCAGACGATGTTGGGCGCGGGACAACCACACATGGTTGGGTTATCCGTGGGATATGGCGTGTTACCGGCCGTGCAAGTGAACCCGCAGGGATTACTGTCGACGCACGCAGGAACGCTATTAGCTGGGTAGTTGCAGTTCGTCGGCGCATTGTCAATGATCTGAATTAAGATAAATCAGGTAAATTCAAGGAAATTGTGGCCTTTCGCCGTACGTAGTTCGTTAAATCGGAGGCGGTGTCGACCGGATCCCCCTTCAGGAACTGTGAGACGCCAGACACACAAAGGCAGTCACCTGTCAACATTATTATGACACTAAGGATTCTTTGAATCGGTTGAGAATGGGGGAGATTGAACAGACCGTATGCGTCAGAAAAAAAAAGGCCGAGGTAAAGACCAAAGTCTGATTCATCCGGGGTAAGCAGCGCGCACACATCGGAGACGTCACGCGCATCGAGGGGATGCGCATCTGGCCGGCGCGAGTCCAGTGAGGACGCGCGAATCCCGACGAGAAGGCTGAAAATCGGGAGGATGTGGAAGATACGCATGAGTTTCTTAAGGCAGGTCGTAACGCAAATGCACAGAGCAGAGACGAAGCGAGGATTTAGCCTGTGTCTTGAGGTGGTCTTTATAAACGCAGCTCATGAAATTAGGCACCAGATAATAAATTGAAAGGACCAGGGGTGAGGCCGGTCAGGAGAAACATGGGCCCGACTACAAGAGGCACAACGTGTTACTGTAACCTGATTCTTACCTCTTTTATCTTCGCGTTGAGCTCTTTATATAACTTAGTACGGTACTCCGTCTTGACGTGTCTGCGCAGTCTTGATAAGGGAGCTGCCGCTGTGTCTTTTCCTTTCTTTTCGGTGGGTGCTGAGCGGGGTGGGGTTAGATACTTCAAGCTTCAACACCCCTTGAGGGAAAATAACGCACCGGGACTAAATATGCCCAGGTACAGTACCAATACTATCGGCAAACAAAACATCACCATTAATATTATTCTTAGTCGAGCAAGCCTTCATGCGAGTTCATGCATTTATCCTGGCGCACACCAGGGTCTTTCTAAGAAACATATCATATCTTTTACCAAGTCCGTCCATGAGTTGCAACAATTGTCCGACAAAACATCACAAAAAGCGACAGCAAAGAGAGGGAGAGGTAAGGAAGGTATAACTGAGCGGTTGGACGTCGCAGAGACAGTGTGAATAGTCTAGTTGAACTGTTTTGTCCCGCCTTAGAGGGTACCAAAAGTTGACGGTCAGTTCTTCTAAAGCGGTCGGTGCTCCAATCCATAACGCATCGCCTGCAGGTACTCCTCGTCGTCCTCGGCCACGGATATGTGGGGCCGAGAGATATGAGCCTGTGCGGAGACACAGTGTATGCCGTCGCGCGACAGGGAGTATCCGGACATGCAGCGGTGGACAACACACTCGCCAGACAGACACGAGACGTCTGCGACACCAGGGGGGGCAGTGCAGTCCTGGCCGATAGGCGAGAATGGCGTCAGGGGGAGCACACATCCGCCACCTGAGATTAAAAATAGAAAGATTGAGTGCTACGCGCGACAGCTGGACCAGGCACACTCACAACTCTCCAGGTCGCGTGCGGTGTTGACGCACTCCCAGGCACGTGCACCCCCTCCAAACACGCCGCAGGCCGCCCAGCCATGACCCATCTCTGTACAAGAGCCGCTGCCGACCCAGCGCCTCTTATTGGTCAGAGTGGCTTGGCTCGAGGGGCACGCGCCGGGGGCGACGCATTGGCCATTGCAGACGATGTTGGGCGTGGTGCAGGCAGCGACACATTCGGTTGGGTTATCCGAGGGAGAGGCCGTGTAGCCGTCCGCGCAGGTGAACCCACAGGGATTACCGTTGACGCACGCGGGGACGCTATTATCTGGGTAGTTGCAGTTCGTCGGTGCATCGGCTAAGATCTGAAAGAAGATAAAATCAGGACGCATTTTAAGGGCACGATAGCACATTCTCCGTACGAGACTTGTCAATAAGTCCGTGATGGCTTGCGTTCCGAGAATGTCCACAGCCAGTAGAGCGACTACGTTCGTCTCTAGGAACAGGGGGAGAGCAGAGAGACAAAGGCAGACATCTGTCAAAAGCATGAGTAAGGACACCTTGAAATCGGTCGAGAGAGCGGGGCTTGAACTGACCGATCACCCCAGAAGCACCAAGGAGGTTTCCGAGCAAGTTGGGGGCTTGGAGGTCCACGTTGACAGGCGCACACACGTCGTTGACCTCGCGCACATCGAGGGGATGCGCATTCGACTGGCGCGAGTCAAGTGAGGACGCGCTCGCCCCGAGGAGCAAACTGAGAGTTGGGAGGGCACGGAAGAGACGCATGAAGCAGGTAAGGAAGATCGTAACGCGAATGCAGAGAGCAGACGAGGTGAAGATTCAGCCTGGCAGGGTCTTGACTCTTGAGGTGGCTTTTATAAACGTAGCTCTTGAAATTAGGCACCAGATAATGATTTGGAGCCTGAAGGGACCAGGGGTAGGGAGAAACATGGACCCGACATAAGGGATTCAACGTGCTAAAGTTACGGTAAAATGTTGTTGAAAGGGTGATTGCCACAGGCTAACAAGGAACCAATTCGTCGATCACCGGAGCGATATTTATTGATGGCCGCTCGACCGGGACCAGAACATGCGACTGTCAACGACGGTGAGATCATCATTTTTGAGCTGTCATGATGGTGAATTCCGGAAAAACCGCTCTGGCAAACAAACACCATTACTTTTGCCAACCCCAGGGAGTTGATCACGAAAATCGCGAATCGCGAAGCCCAATGGAGTGACCCCAAAAGCCGTAGATACGATAGTGTTGTCCCTGGCTCAGCCCTGACAGAAAGGCAAACACCACGAACCATGCAGTGAAAGGATACACCCTGTATTTCAGAACCTCTTTCGGTGCCAAGTGACTTGGTGCCAGCTCTCCGAGTCTGGAAGAGAGCTGGACATTACGAGAAAAAAATGGGGTCATGCCTAGTGAATGGGATGAAAAGAAGCGAGTATAACGGGCGTAGGCAATGAACGGAAGAAAAGAGAGAGTCCGAGTCAGCGGAGCACTGGAATGCCGCCACTGGTAGTCACAGGATTGCCAGCCCACGCCCATGAGACACGTGATACAGTAAGTTACTCTTCTTGTTATACTTGTGATCACGACAACAGGCAAAGTCAAACTACTACTGTATTGGCTGGGGCCGTGTCGTGCGTAAAGCGTAGTGGCAGTGGGCGGCTTGTGCCCATACCTCTTTTCCGTGCCACCTTCGGACCAAACTATTAAGTGTCGACTAGGCTCCGCCGATAAGCTGTAACCTTTCTTGCGAAGGCACATGGGAGTCAGATTGCTACGGGAACGGGAGAAAACTACAGGCGCAGGAATCACTGGAGGTCTTTCTCAAAGTACTCGGAGCATGACATGGGTCCCTATTGCATAGATGTGGCCACTGCAGACGAGATGAATGTCCTTGGGTTGGGTAAGTTCAACATGATTCTTGCCATTTGTATTTTCACGCTGAGCTCTTCACGCAGTAAGATACTCGTTCTCAATACTCGTTCTAAATACTGAACCTCTGCGCGAAAGTTACAATTCATGGGGCCCTTCCGCACGCAATTGTGTCTGGTTCACAAGGGACCCCGGACTGATTTGTAGTCACGAACAGGCTGCGTTTGAGGTCACTGATGATTTCACCAGGTTCCAAAATCCCTCCACGAGATCTTTGTCGTACGGCCACCACCCAACTTTAGGCAACTGGCAACCGTAAAATTTGGAATGAATCATGGCGTGAAATCGTGCCACGTGCCTACTCCTAGCAATACCATGCTGTGTGGAAGGGTTTTACAGATCGATCCGCAGACCACTGTGCTTCAGCGCCTCAAAAGTTCAAGAATCACGTCCCCCTGTGGTTCTAGCACTCTCGGGCTCAGGAGTCTCTTCCGTGTACTAGCGCTGTGGACCACTCCCTAAACAAGCAATTCCAGCATGCCTAGAGATCCTAGAGTTTTTCTATAAGCCAGAGGAGCTACAGACGAAGAACGAGCCTGGACGTGCAATGTGTTTGGTTCCTACTTCGCGGACATTCCCACTCTCGACGCCGTCATCCCCACTAGCTTAGCAACTTACTAGCGATGCTTTTATCACATTTCAGATCACGATTGTTTCTACTACGATTCATGGGTTTGGTCTCATCTACGAAAACATTCCTCGGGGCTTGCGAACTACACGGACTGGACGGTGCCATGTTTTCATTACGAATAAGGTGATCAGCGTCAGATTCTTGCGAGAGCAGAACCAGAGGCAACTCCCTAATGGAACTCTTGTAAACTCCACGGCTATTGACGTCAAGTATTTGTATTCGACGGTGCCGGCAACGGAACAGCGCGTGAAGGCGTTGGAAGAAGCAAGAATGACTCGAGCATGTACCGTCTTTATGTGATCTGGTATTTATTTGGGAATATGTAGGTCCCTCCGACTGATGTGATAGAATCGAATGATTAGCAAGTTGAGAACGATACCCCAGCCGCTTAGGGGAGCTGCTAAGTATTCCTCGACTCTTTTGACTTAAGGTTATCCGAAGCACTGAGATATCTATCACTATGCTTTCGTGTCTCGCGTTTCTTGGGTAGTGGTTCTGTCACGAATTCGAGTATTATTGTGATAGCAGTAACTGTACAAAGAAAGCGGCTTGAATGATCTACTGCAAAGGGATAACATGTCCCCCCCACCGCCGTCTGCACCAACGCACCAGTACCATCGTCATCGCCGTGCCGTTATTAGTCACCGCGGAAATCTTCGCCTCGTTGTCGCCGTTGCTACCGCTGCTATTGCGCTCGTCGTCTTGGCTAGGAGCAGTGCCTCGCGGAAATATTGACTTGCTGAGGGGAGCCTGTAACAAATTTTGACCGTTATGACTTGACTCCGTAAGCTAAGCTATAACTTGTGGTGGGTTCAGAACAACCGCATAACCCCGTTTGTTCATGAACGCTTTCGTGTCTGGCGTTACCTGTTTCTATAACGATAGTATGAGCGATTCCATTTATAGGAGAACGACTGCCACAGCAGCTACGATATGGGGTTCGGTCTTACTACGAGAAAATGTCCCTCCAGATCCCGCACTCTTTTACTGTATTTCCACTATCGCTGTCAAGCAACGGACTAAGCCCTCGATTGCGATACAGTCGCGGTGCGTAAATCTTTCCTCGATGGCTTTGATACGACGGCGCCTCGACCTGCACCAGCGGGAACAAAAATGGAGAAGATGCAAGGGCACTCTGGGCCGGCCCGAGGCATGGAAGGTACCGTGACCGTGACTCAGCACTTCTACCACAGGCACGGCATTCCGGATTTCAAGTGACCGACTGTCTGTTTTTTCCGATTCTCTTCCGCTCATCGTCCCGCGTCCCTGGTTGAACACATGTCAAACTCGGCAAAACTCTGTCGCCAATTTTCTTTCTGTTTGGTTTCTGCCTTTCCGACACCGCCAGGGATAATACGTTATGGCATTTGCCGCTTCCGGCGGCAAGTCCGGCGGGTGACTAGTGGCTAGTGACTAGTGACTGCTGGGCTTCGCGATTCGTGGTTTTCTCGATCAACTCCCTGGGGTTGGCCAAAAAAATGGAGCTTGTTCACCAGAGGGGTTTGCGGTATGTGTCGTTCACCACCTTGACTGTCTAGATGATGACCTCGCCATCGTTCACAACCGCAAGGTCTGTGGTTCTGGTCGACCGGTCATTGGAAAATTTTGTTCCTGGCCCGGGAGCCTGATCGACTCCAGGTTCTTGTTAGCCACAGTCAATCACCCGATCAGCGATATTTTACAAGAGATGTTCGGATACTATATGTGCCCCTCGCGCATGAGCCTTTATCTCTAAGAGCTACCCCTGGTCCCTTCAATTACTGTGACTGGTGCCTAATTTCAAGAGTTGAGACCGCCTCAAGACAGTGACTACATCTTCGCCTTGTCTTCGCCCTGTGCATTTGCCTTACGACCTGCCTTACCTGCCTCATGCGTCTCTTCCACGTCCTCCCAATTCTCAGCCTTCTCTTTGGGGCCAGCGCGTCCTCTCTTGACTCGCGCCGGCCAGATGCGCATCTCCTGGATGTGCGGGACGTCTAGGGTATGTGCGCGTGGCTTACCCCGCAGTTAGCACAAAGCAACGGGCTTGACGCCTTTACCTTAATCCTTGGACTTCTTGGTGACCCCGGTCAGTTCAAGGTCTCCCTTTCTCAAGCGATTTCAAGAGTCCTTAGTGGAATAATAATTTTCACAGAATTCTGCCTTTGTCTGTCTGACATCTCCCAGTTCCTGGAGAGTTATGATAACGGCCTCTTTCAGGGAGCTGTCACCCCCGACCAGTTGACGAACCTCGTACGGTGAAACGCCACTGTGATCCAGAATGCGCCTGACAGCATCTTGTTCAGATCACAGTCAATGCACCGACGAACTGCAACTACCCAGCTAGTGGAGTTCCCGCGTGCGTCGACAATAATCCCTGCGGGTTCACTTGCACGGACAGTTACACGCCATCTCCCCCGGATAACCCAACCGTGTGTTCCTGCGAAGCACCGAACATCGTCTGCAATGGCCAATGCGTCGCCCCCGGCGCGTGCCCCTCGAGCCAAGCCACCCTGGCCAATAAGAGGCGCTGGGTCGGCAGCGGCTCCTGCTCAGAAATGGGGCATGGCTGGGCAGCCTGCGGCGTGTTTGGAGGAGGTGCGCGGGCCTGGGAGTGCGTCAACACCGCACGCGATTTGGAGAGCTGTGAGTGTCTGGCACGTGTAACACGCGATTTTTGTTTTAATTTTTTTTAAATTCAGGTGGTGGATGCGTGCTCCCCCTGACGCACTTCTCGCCGATCGGCCAGGACTGTACGGCCATTCCCGGGGTCGCCGATGTCTCTTGTCTGTCTGGCGAGAGTGTCGTCCACCGTTGCATGTCCGGATACGCTCTTTCGCGTGATGGTTCTAGTTGTATCTCCACCCAAGCGCATATCTCCAGGCCCCACGTTTCCGCACCCGAGGATGATGAGGAGTACATGCAGGCGCTGCGTTACGGGCTCGAGCACCGCCCCCTCCATATCAATTAATCGTCAGCTGCTAGCTCCGATCGGGTGTGAGCACCCCCCGGACAGGACAAATAGACCGTGACTACTCCCACTGTCTCTACGACGTTCCACTCGTTATTCCCCATCTCTTTTTGGTTAAATTTCGTAATGTTTGTCGGACTCTTCTCATTCAGGGACTCATCTTGGGACTAATACTGTAGAGAGATATGTAGCCTGCTAAACTAAAGAGTACGTGTTCCAGTGGCGTTACATTATAATCAATGCGACATGTAAGGGCTACTTCAAGTTGCTGGGATAGGCATAGTAGGCTGCGTAGACAATTGGGACTGAAGCCGAAGTGCCGCACCCTCCGCCGCGACCTCTCGTACAGCAGTTCACAAAATCAGCAGTCACAAAATCATCTGTTCGCGTGGGCACAATACAATGTACTGTAGGAACCTAGGCCGCTGGTGGTAAACACCACCAGCCACTGGCAGGCGGAAAATGTCAGGCCGCAGCCTGCTTGTCAAAGCGATTGCTCTTGATTCCCTCCATCGTGCACCATTATTTATTACAGTAACAGGGAAGGATAATGCGTCTGCCTGACAATTAGTGGTTGCGGGCCTGGCAGTGCAAAGGCCAATGATCTTGGGCCCGGCCGCTTCGAGCTGAGTTACGGCGCGTCGGACTTTGTCCGAAAAGGGAAGTGGCTGGGACGGGCGAGTGCCACATCGATTGTGGAGAGTGGCGAGAACGACAAAGGGAACAATGCTGAGCCAGCGACGCACTGGCCGTCCATTGCCCTTCAAAAGCTTGCCACCACCGTCGTCTCTCGACCCATCACCTTGTTCACCTACCATCACCCGCATACACAATGTCATCTAGTGATCTTGCCCGCAAAGCCGTCGCCCAGGTGGGTCGACCCCTCCAACGACAGGCCACTGGGGTGCCAGTGCCTACAGCACCGACTGGCTCGCGTTCAAAGGTACGGCTCTACTAGCACTGAAGAACACGCGACTCACGCCCAAAACAGGGAACGGCTGCCAGCAGGAGACTCCACAAAATGCGCTCAATGCGCATCCCAGCTATCGAGAACGACATGATGAACCGCATCGGTATAACCAAGAAACGCAAGGCCATGGCCCGCGCCGCTTCTCCCAAGGCGACCAGGTCGAGTACTCGCAGTAGTCCGTATAAGACCTTGCTCGTCGGCATTGCGCGCACCAAGGATGGCTCAAATGCAACCAGCGATTCCGAAGGCAGCGGCGATGAAAGCACTGGAAGTAGCGTCAATCTCGTGCGCTGCGCCTCACCAGAGCCCGAGTCACATGCCTCATCCTCAAATACCCCGCAACCACCCAAGCAGCCCGCGCCCGCGACCAGTGCTGCGGAAGCAAAGGGCAAGAAGAAGAGCAATACCCCTCAATCCACGGTCGTCTTGCGGCCTCTACCGTCGCGCGTCGCGGCATCCTCTTCGCGCGGTGCGCGTTCTCCCCTTTCTCGTACACCCCTCGACGCCCCGAAAGCCCCTGAGACGCGTCGTCGTGCAACCCGTTCCTCGGGAGCATCCCCTCCCCTCCGTCCTGACTCCTACTTGCCACGCAAACGGTCTCCCCTCGCACGTTCGGACGACACACTTATCACCGAAAAAAAACCTTCTTCTCCTTCGCCTCTGGCCGACGAATCGACCGCCCAGCCGAAAAAGGTGCATGGGAAGGGTGCTCCCTGCGTCAGCTCCAGCGAGGAAGGCGACTCCCAAAGCGACGACCATTCTATCTCAGACGCGACTTCAGATGAAGGATCCAGTGTCCCGGATACCTCCGCGGCGGACGTCGCTCAAGCAGCCGCCATCAAGCAATCGCTTCTAACCCAAATCGAGGAGCGCAATGAAGGAAAGAAGTGGGACGATCTTCTGGGATTCTTTCATGGCCTTGCACCTGGTGAAGTTGGTGGGCTTCTCAAGACGGCGACGCGCGCTGGCCGGAGAGCCCTGCGGAGGTTTGCAGGGAAGGAGAGGGCAGAACCAGGTCCTAGCAATAGAGAGAACGATGCTCATGTTCTGGGGAGGTACGTCAAATATAAACCCTAATAACCCTGTCTTCTGACAAAAGACCGTCTCACAGAGCGCGACAACCTCGACGCCGAGATGAGAGTGTGTTGCGCTTCGATGGCGCCGGATCAAACGGGGAAGGAGAAGTCATGAATCAAAGTATTGTGCCCCCGCGTCAGAGGCAGTTCCTCTATAAGGCGAAAGGCAAGGCGCGCGCCAGGTCTCCGTCTCCACTGCTTCCCACGTCTCCGCCTCCAGTCTTCGACTCTCAGGCCGTCGGCGCCTCTACGAGCTCTTCTCACGCGTCTAATGACATCCCCGCGCTCGTGGCACCCAAGCGCGCGAGGACACCTGAGGAGGAGGGCGACGACGACGACGACACCTCCGAGCCCCCGACGAAACGACGGAAGGCCCGGCCCCTCGTACGCGAAGGCGCATTCTACGAATACCCCAAACCCGCTCAGCCCCAGAACGACTCGGACGCGGAGCAGCAGCCCGTACATATGAACCTTATCGGGAACTTCCTAGACCACGTTCAGGATCTAGACATCACCGGCTGGCTTCCGCGCATTGGCGGCAGCGCGGGCGATCCATTTTCAGCGCACGACGAGGACGAGGATATCTGGACGCTGGGAGCTGCGCGTCGGCGACGACGAGCGGACGGAGGTGTGGAGTCTGATGAGTTGGGTAGTATGAGCTCCTCTCATCTGCCTTGGTCATGATCGCGCGCCGCCCGCCCGCGTACGCTACGCTCCGCCTCGGCGAAGAGGAACTACCGTTACGGCTGCCAACTGATAACGCTCGCAGATGGCGAGCATGGAATTGGACTTTGTTGCGGTTGATATAACGGACGATGACGAAGACTAATAGGTGTACAACATGGGGCCAACGATGTTTTGGACCTTCCTTCACTGCCTTCCACAACCTTCTCCCACGTGTACTTTAGAGCTTTTTCTGTATTTTCCTTTTGTATTTTGGTGTCCCACGGTCATTGTACTTATCTGAGATTCTGACGTTCGATAATAGAGGAAGTGCCTTGTCCTGAATAATCTTATTTAAGGCTTTTATTTACCTTTTACGGCATAATCGGCCGAGAGAGAACAAGGCTTCGATTTGATACGTGTCGGTGAGTTGGTTGGACTTTGCAGCTGCTAACTACGCGTTTCCCAGTTGGATCGTAGGATACGCAAGCAGACGTGTGATTCATCCTGTACAGCAGGTACTTTGTGCGTCCACAACACTACAAAATCAAAATGAGCTTGCTCGACATCGGACAAGTCACCTTCGGACCCAGTTCGTTCACCCCGGCCCTGCCAGTCTACAGGCTACAGCACCGCTCGCGTCTCAGTTCGGTACCCTCATACCTTACATAGACAAAAAAGGCTGTATTAGTCTGCCCTGTGGTTGTAACAAATGCCTTTAATTGACCTACGGTATCGGTCTTCCGGGTCCATGCCTCGCTCAAAATTGGATATGTTTCATTCATTCTCTGGGCTTCATGAATCGGATTTTAATTAACTGTACAGTACGGTGTAAAGAAAATGATGGAGGTAGGACGCATCTGTGTAAATTACTTGGGTGTCACCGTATCGCCGGGCGAGCGGGGTGCGTCATCATCGGACTCGAAACAGGCAGGACTTCTATGCTAATTTGTGATGCGCATCGGAAAGTTTCCTGCTATAGTTGCCAAAGTCGAAGCGAAGCGAGGCGGAGAGCCTCGAACGGAACGATGACTGGAACGAAAAGGGAAACAATTGAAAAATGTTTTTCGTGTGTTAATTCTGTGCGCTGCACCGCGTGTGTTTGTGTGTCGTAGAGAAATTTACGGAGATGAGGTGCTGTGCTGTCGCGATCATGTTCAAAAGTGTTCTCTACGGTTCCGTGAAACTCGATGATAGACGCGGCCAACAACTTCGGTTGGAGAACATTCGGCTTAGAGCGAAATCCGCGGGTCACTGGATCGGGTTGTTCGGTTCGGCTTTGCTTGTTCTCGCGCGATCACGTTTCCGTGGCGGGATTCCGTATTCCGTACTTCGACTGGCAGTTTAGAGCCCTCAATCGCCGCAGCGAGGGAGATTACTATATTGATTTACACAACCCCAGTGGAATTACTGTAAAAGCAGCTTCGTGCTGGTACAGTATAGAGACAATAACGCTGACTATTACTCCTGGTACACGGGAGATGGGTGTACAGCGACAAGATACATATCTCTGCATGAGTTCGTCCATGGGCTGCAACAAGTGTCTGACAAAGCATAACGAAAGACAACAATAAGGAGAGGAGGGGAGAAATGAGGGTATATCTTGTTTTGAACGTCGTGGAGACAGTAGGGGTAGTCTAGTCAAAGCCTGTTTTGTCCTGCTCCGCTCACACACATACCGCGTTAGTTAGTGCCAACAGTTAACGATCAGTTCATTTAAAGGGGGCGGTGCTCGAGTCCATAACGCAGAGCTTGCATGTACTCCTCGTCGTCCTCGGGCACGGCGATATGGGGCCGGGAGATGTGCGCTTGCGTAGAGATACAGTGTTTACCGTCGTGCGACAGCACGTGTCCTGACATGCAGCGATGGACAATACACTCGCCAGACAGACACGAGACGTCCGCGACACCAGGGAGGGCAGTACAATCCTGGCCCATCGGGGAGTAAGGCGTAAGGGGCAGCACGCATCCACCACCTAACAATCCAAATATTAATAAATAAAAAACAGTGGGAATCACGCGCGCCAAGCACACTCACAGCTCTCTAGATCGCGTGCAGTATTGACACACTCCCAGGCGCGCGCACCTCCTCCGAACACGCCGCAGGCAGCCCAGCCATGTCCCCACTCTGTGCAAGAGCCGCTGCCGATCCAGCGCTTCTTGAGGGTGGCTTGGCTGGAAGGACACGCGCCGGGAGCGACGCATTTTCCGTTGCAGACCATGTTGGGCGCGGCGCAGATACATGTGGTCGGGTTCTCCGGAGGAGATGCTGTGAAACCGTCCGTGCAGGTGAAGCCGCAGGGGTTGCCATCGATGCACGCCGGCTTGCTGTGATCAGGGTATTTGCAGCTCGCCGGCGCACCTCCTAAGATCTGAACGAAAACACAACATCAGGGCACATTTTGAGGGCACGGTAGCACATCTTCCGTACGATATTTGTTAATAAGTCCGTGATGGCTTCTGTTCCGAGAATTTTCACAGCCAGTAGAGCGACGACGTTCGTCTCTAGGAACAGGGGGAGCGCAGAGAGACAAAGGCAGACATCTGTCAAAAGCACGAGTAAGGACACCTTGAAATCGGTTGAGAGAAGGGTGTGGAACTGACCGATCACGCCAGAAACACCAAGGAGGTCGCCGAGCAAGTCGGGGGCTTGGAGGTCCACATTGACCGACGCGCACACGTCGAGGAGCTCACGCGTATCGAGTGGATGCGCAGCTGGCGCACGCGAGTCAAGAGAGGACGCGCTGACTCCGAAGAGCAGGCCGAAAATAGGAAGGACGCGGAAAAGACGCATGAAGCAGGTAAAGACAGGTCCGTAACGCAAATGCACCGAGCGAAGAACAAAGGCGATGATCCACCCAGTGACTTTTGAGGTGGTCTTATAAGCGCAGACAGACACCACGAGCTATGGAACGTATCCGCCTGTATTCTTGGAACCGTAATAGAACCACTTCGGCGATTGTACCAAGTGCCGAAACAGCCAGATGCCATGTGGGAAAAAAAGGGCTACATGCCCAGTGAATGGGATCGAAAGAAGCGAGGTAGTTTTGCCAGGTCTGACATGCGTGCAACGATTGTCAAGAAAGGCAACTCATGGAAGAGAAAACAGGAACAGACTGTCAACGGCCGCGGCGCACCCGAACTCGAAAGTCCACCCCCGCGAGTAGGCCCTCGAGTTATTTCTTCAGTAGTCAGGAGACTGAGTATGGCATGATATCATCGCAGTCATGAGAACGTGCTACGATTATTGTTTATCGGAGGAGATGGTATGTGGTTGCTTGTGGCAGCGGGTGGCGGCCGTTGCCGCGAGAGCACACACTCATCTTCTCATTCGGCAACGCCCCGAAGAGGTTAGTAGACGCTCACCATGATGCGATCAAAGTCTCGCCTCGCGTCCTGTTGTCGTTGTCTCTCGAGTCTTGTCTTCCGAGCCAATGTCAGTCAATGAGATATCTGGGCAGGACTTCTTCTGCTCCTCTTCGGTTCCCAGAGCTGCCTGACACACACCAATTCAAAGAGATCTGCGCAGCGGGGACTCAGAACCCCCTACGGTACCATCTTGCTGGAATTGCGCATCTCAGCGTTCAACATTCAGCTCCAGCGGCATCCGTATAGCAATTCCCAAGAAAGGAAAATACATGCTTCTTTCGAAGCCAATCATTTTTGAATGTAGAATCCACTCCTTCACGGTGATTGAAGCGAAAGAAGTGATGCTCCCCTTGGCACAGTATTCGGATTCCGTGAGCTTTATAAATGTTCTCCGCTTGTTGCATACAGAAGCCCGGAACTACGAACTCTCCGGACGGCGTCAAGGCTGAATACATTCTTTGAATGGCTCTCGTCCTTCGAGCTCCCGACTCGCGGCGGTAGCGGCTCATGGGGGCGATGATCCATAGAACTCCACAGATGGTACCTGTCCATGCACTTGATCGGATTGTTCGACCTCGCTTGTTGTTCGCTACGAACCATCAAAGTACAGCGAGCAACTTATTGTGCCACAGGTCTCGTGGGCCAGTCATCGCATTTTCATTCCGTCTTTCAACAAGCCTCGAGTGCGCCGCTGACTGTATGTTTCTCCGTTCTCTTCCGCTCATTTCCTTTCTCGACCCCCGTTACATGCGCGTCGAACTTTCCTTCGATTTCTATCAGGTATACATCGTCGCATATGCCGTTTCTTGGATGACTCCGTTTCTTCTCGCTTCTCTATATTTCCGATCAACTCTCCGGATTAGAGCCAAATACAGTCGAAGAGACGAAGCGTCATGTTTTTTTTTTCGTCAAACTAAAAAAGCGTCACATGGAGTTTACGGAACTTCCGCAAAAGGCAAACAGCCATTGCCGTAAATACGGTATTCAAATCGAAATCGATACCCGTACGGGAGTTGAGCAGGTAACGCCGATGGCACAAGCACTGTCCCGCCACCAATGAGGAGACGTAGTGCGGCCATGCATACGCTCCTCCTTACTTCGATGATCGATGATGTGTTATTCGTTCAAGCCCCAGAGCCATGGTTTAACCTCGATAGCGACTACTCCGCGTTCGGACAAGGAAATATAAGGTAAGGACAATCCACGGGAACCCCATGTAGGAGCTGGCATACCCATGTGATATTATTTAGGCTTGCGAGACCATCGTCATACAACCAACCACGGTTTGAGGGAGCAAAACCATTTGAAAGTCATCGAGATCCTGCCGCTGTCTGTACATTGGCGATCTCAGGCTAGCAAAAAGCAACGAGGGTTGTTTGCCAGAGGGAGATGGTTTGTGTATGTTCACCATATTGACTGTCTACTGTCTAGATGATACCGCCATCGTTTACAGTCGCAATATCTGGGATTCTGCTCGACATACCACTGGTAAATATCATCCCCGGCGACCGACGAATTGGGTTCTCGTTAGCCTTCGCTCGTCGATCACGCTTTCGATAGCATTTTACTAGTATCTGACTCTAGCACCATTTTAGCATACCCTCGTGCTCGTGTTTCTTTTCACTCTGATCGCTTCAAGTCCTAATCATGATCTGGAGCCTAATTTCAACAAGAGCCGCGCTTATAAGACCACCTAGGGGCACTGGCTGAATCCTCGCCTCGTCCTAGCTCTGTTCATTTGTGTTACGGCCTGCCTTACCTGCCTCATGCGTCTCTTCCACGTCCTCCCAATTCTCGGCCTGCTCTTTGGAGCCAGCGCGTCCTCTCTTGACTCGCGCCAGCCAGATGCGCACCCCCTCGATGCGCGTGAGCTCCTCGACGTGTGCGCGTCGGTCAACGTGGACCTCCAAGCCCCCGACTTGCTCGGCGACCTCCTTGGTGTTTCTGGCGTGATCGGTCAGTTCCACCCCCCTCTCTCAACCGATTTCAAGGTGTCCTTACTCGTGCTTTTGACAGATGTCTGCCTTTGTCTCTCTGCGCTCCCCCTATTCCTAGAGACGAACGTCGTCGCTCTACTGGCTGTGGACATTCTTGGGACACAAGCCATCACCGACTTATTGACAAATATTGTACGGAGAAAGTGCTACCGTACCCTTAAAATGAGTCCTGATGTTGTGTTTTCGTTCAGATCTTAGGCGGTGCGCCCTCGAACTGCATATACCCTGATCATAGCACTCCGGCATGTATCGATGGCAATCCCTGCGGGTTCACCTGCACGGACGGTTTCACGGCATCTCCTCCGGAGAACCAGACCACGTGTGTTTGCGCCGCGCCCAATATGGTCTGCAACGGCAAATGCGTCGCTCCAGGCGCGTGTCCTTCCAGCCAAGCGACCCTCAAGAGGCGCTGGGTCGGTACTGGCTCTTGCACGGAGAAGGGACACGGCTGGGTGGCCTGCGGCGTGTTTGGAAGGGGAACACGGGCCTGGGAGTGCATCAACACCGCACGCGATCTGGAGAGCTGTGAGTGTGCTTGGCACGCACGACAATGTCTTTTCTCAATATTTTGATTTCAGGTGGTGGATGCGTGCTTCCTCTGACACCCTTCTCGCCGATGGGCCAGGACTGCACTGCCCTCCCCGGTGTCGCCGACGTCTCCTGTCTGTCCGGCGAGTGTGTCGTCCACCATTGCATGCCGGGATACGCTTTGTCGCCTGAGGGTACCAGCTGTATCTCCACGCAAGCCCATATCTCCCGACCCCACGTTTCCGGGCCCGAGAACGACAAGGAGTACATGCAGGCGCTGCGTTACGGGCTCGAGCACCTCCCTTTCCAGAGGAATTGATCGTCATTTGTTGGTACTAACACGATGTTTGAGCGGAACAGGAAAAAACAGCTTTAAACTAGACCACCATGATTCCCACTGTCTCCACGACATTCTACAGCTCGTTACTTCCCCCCACTCTTTATGTTTAAGTTTCCTAATATTTTTTTGGACACTTGTTGCAACCCATGGATGGACTTATATGTACCTTGGTAATCCCCCTTGTGCACCAGGATTTCGCGTGCATGCGTAGTGTGCAACAGTAACATCGATCCGTACTGTACTGTACTGTACCGTCGGGCGTAAGTTACTGTAATTCCGGTGGCGTTATTCTTTGGTATAATCAAAATGAATACACTATAAATTCCTTGCGAAGCAGCGATTGAAGTGTTTAAATTCCACCCGCACGGGCACACGGTGGCAGCCTCATTACAGTATCAAATATTGCCTTGATAGCTTTCATAATTATTAAAGGAGACGGCTAAGGCGTCCGTGTCCGTAAAATTTCCACATCCTTGTCCGTCCTTATTGCTGTCCTAGTCCATGCTGACAGTAATCTACCGAGTGACATTGACAAGAGTGTACCGCGCCTTGTTGTTCGAATTTCGAAACCCACAGGTTACGTGTGCTAGCCAAGTAACACTTCGCGACCTCTAGTGTGCCGTCCCAGGGTTCGAAGATGAGGGTGCCACAGTGTGCATAGACACAGCAAAAATGGGATGCTGGGGCGAGTGGCGAGTGCAGCTCAATTCAGGGCGCCAGCTGCATATGAATCGTGGTACAGTATCATCGTGTCGGCTAACTCGGCTGCGTCAGCTACGAGGTGCCTGCCAAGACATGAGCTCTGCCCGCAAGTCTATCGGAATGGAGGGTTGATATCCACGAATGGAAACAATGCAAAATAGCGTCGATGTGCTTTAGGCGCTCTGAGACGGATGGATTGCGCTGGCAGTGCGATCCCCCTTCACCTCGATGCCCATTATACGGTGTGGTTCACCCGAGCCAGTGACCTCAACACGCTTGCTAAGGCAAGTTACTGTGGCCCAGAAGCCATGGCTCGCTCAAAGCGATGGTCCGATGGCTTTTAAAACGGTCTGCCTCCTCGTACCTCGCAGATGTGATCAAGGAGAGCCTTGGTGTCGATGGTGGAAACGTGGTGAACAAGGTGCGCGCAAGAGTGTGATTCAGCTTGTTCTACACGAGACAAGCGAGGTCCTCTCGAATCCTCCCGGAAAACCGTGCGCTGGTGGTGATTCGGGCACCGCAAGCTCCTTACGTTTGTTGCGAACAAGGTTGCGAATATCAATTGGGATAGAATAAACATGGTCCCACTTTGGGTAGCGCAGCTCGTAGAAAGTAGCCTTGAGATCGCTCTGGTCGTAAACCAACCTCGCTGTGAGCTCTTCATGGATGCAGGCTGTGTTATGTGATATGGTTCCTGGCACGCGGACTGTGAGCCAGTCGTGAGCCACTCGCGGCAGGCGGCCCGCTAGAGGCCCGGAAGGTACTCAAGCACTTCAAGCTTCAACTTCGTCTTTCAACAAGCTTCGAGTATGCCGCCAACTGTCTGTTTTTCCGATTCTCTTCCGTTCGCGTTTCGGCTAAACTCTGTCGCCTTTTTTTTTTGAACCTAGCTCTCTTGGGTATCAGGTACAACCGAACGTGGTTCTCCAGATACTGTACTGTATACTAGGCATATCCCTGTCATAGCCCGTGGCGTCCGCCTTTCTGACACCGTCAGGGATACACTACGGTATACGCCGCTTCTGGATGACTGTTAGGCTTCGCGATCCCCGATCAACTCCATGGGATTGGCAACAAAAATGGAGCTTGTTCGCCAGAGGGGTTCGCAGTGTGTGTTGTTCACCATTTCGACTGCCTAGATGATGACCTCGCCATTGTTGACAGCCGCAAGGTCTGTGGTTCTGGTGGACCACCCACTGAAAAAATTGTCCCTGGAGATCGACGACTCCGGGTTCATGTTAGCCTGTTTCGATCACGCGGTCAGCGGTACTTTACAGTAATAGCATGTTGGGATATGTGCCCCTCTTAGATGGGCCCTTGTCTCTCCGAAAGTTACCCCTGGTCCATTCCATGACCTGGTGCCTAATTTCAAGAGTTGCGTTTATAAGGCCACCTTAAGACAGTGACTACATCCTCACCTTGTCTTCGCTCCGTGCATTTGCGTTACAGCCTACCTTGCCTGCCTCATGCGTCTCTTTCACGTCCTCCCAATACTCAGCCTGCTCTTTGGAGCCAGTGCGTCCTCTCTTGACTCGCGCCGGCCAGATAATGCGCATCCCCTCGATGCGCGTGATGTCTCCGATGCGTGCGCGTATCTTAAACCGGAGCCCTTTCAGCCAGGCGTTAGCAGTGGGTTTATTAACGCCCTTGAACTTTTTGGTCAATACGGTCTGTTCAATGTCCCCCATTCTCAACCGATTCTTCATAGCGTCCTTAGCGTCATAATGTTGACAGGTACCTGCCTTTGTGTGTCTGGCGTCTTACAGTTCCTGGTAACACATCCGGTCGAAGACGCTAACGATTTGACGACCTTTGTACGGTGAAAGGCCACAGTTTCCTTGAATTTACCTGATCTGTCTCGATTTAGATTATTGACAACTCGCCGCCGAACTGCAACTACCCAGCTAATGGCGTCCCCGCATGCGTCAACGGTAATCCATGCGGGTTCACTTGCACGGACGGTTACACGGCCTCACCCCCGGAGAACCCAACCACGTGTACCTGTGCCGGGTCTAACATCGTCTGCAACGGCCAGTGCGTGGCTCTTGGTACGTGCCCCTCCAGCCAAGCCACCCCCCAAAGGCGCTGGGTGGGCAGTGGCTCTTGCACCATCAGGAAAAACCCTCCGCGCTAATGAGCGATAAGCCGAAGCTAAATTATCAATAAGCCCACTAAGGGAAATAGTAGACATATAATTTACAATAATACTCATTCGCCCGTGAATAACTACGAAAATATGAGATAATTCTCCCGATCGCTAAACGGATTTATGTAAAATGAATTACATAGTTCCAGTACCGTGAATGTATTCCACTCTCGTGGGGCGCGTGGTCCAAAAATCGGGAACAGATGTACACTACGAACAATAGAACTGACAGGGATAATACTTGTGTGCCGCCGGCCATTTCGTGTAAGCCTTGTGACTCTGTAAAGTTGGTGGTTGGAGCCGCGGGTTACAGGGATGGGGGAGAACCACTCCACGTAGGCAAGATGTTGAGGAGGTGGTGTATCGGGAGCTGGGAAAATGTCCTGGATAACTCTGTTTGGTATCTCAAACACCACTCGCACTTGTGCTATACGATGACCTGTGTAATAGTGAGATTAGAATGATAGCTTTATTCTTTTAAGACTTACCATCTATTCCGTGCACCAGTCCATCTTGACTCGGAGATTTACCGCGAACAAGAACAGTGTCGAATCGAGCCGGTATTTGGCGTCCACGTGTGTCCTTTTGTTCCGGCCGAACTTGAACGCTGTCAACTATTTCGGAACCATCCGAATTTTTGAATTTGATTCTGTGGTGTACATGTACTGAACGGAATGGAATGAGAGTGTTGGATGCAAGATTGGACAGCATCGCCCCAGAAGCAGTTGGGTGGTTTATCCGAGCAATGAAGTCAGCTAGTGCGTCTTGAAAGTCGATGGCTCCATATTTTTGTGCCAGGTCATCGAATGGGACTGCCTTGAGTGGCGCCATTCGAGCCATCTTCAAGCCTCGTCCACCCGGACATGGAGGACCAATTGGTGTTCGAGAAGGGGCGGCGTCCCCATTTGACTGTTGCCGCCATTTGATGAACGAAGAATGCCGTTGTACCTTCTCGCGGCGTTCCACCCAAGTGGTCATCTGACTATATTCATCCTTGTGATTGGTCGCACCAAAAGCGTCCTTTGTGGTATCAATATGAAGCCGTTCCGTCTGTTCTGTATTGTAGTTATCAGTTGTTCCAAAAAGTCGGATCGACGGGGTGTAGTGAAGCAAACTATGTATTTTGGGTATTTTGAAATGATCGCGAATCCCGAGATCGACAAAAACCTCCTTATTGTTGTGGAAGCGAGACAGCGAGTCTTCCAGGCGCGCGAGAGTATGTGACGAATGTGAAGGTAATTGAGCCAGGAACAGGAAATCTAAGAGTGAGCGCACAGTCATAATGATACGCGGAGAGACTTGTCCATTAGGAACCGGAAGATCAAGGACAAGACCAAGTAGAATGCGGGACATATTTTTGTGTTCCTTGCCTGTTATGCGACTGAGTGGGGATATACCTCTTGCAAAGATCGAAATATGGTGATTGGGTGGTATGGATCGACATCGCACGTCGATTTCTGATGCTCCAAATGTTTCTATGAGCCAGCCAACCAAGGTCTTGAACACGCCTTGCAGTAGCTGGTGGAGAATGTCTGGTGCGATAGATATGAAGACGTTGGTGAGCGGGAGAGACTCCCAAAAAGGGTGGAAGACGGGCTTCTGGCCTGCCTTACGACAGGCAGAGTGAAACGCGTGCGCATCGCCATCACTCAGGAGATGTGCGTCCCTGGCTTCATCATAATTGCGTGGAAGAAATGTATCGTATGAACCTAGCTGATCATAAGGTACCACGCATTTTGGACACCGGTTATTGTGGGTGCATGTTACCAGGGTTTGCTCTGGATAGTCGCCGACGAATATAGCGTAGATCGGATGACACCGGCGCCAGATGCCATCTCCACTCATCATTGGGATGCCGGTCTCGCCGTAAGCTGTGATTGGGGACATTATGAGCTTCATACAGCTGTGGTAAAGGTTTGCCAACGCGCGGCGACGACCAGACTTATTCGTGATCCCTTCCAGCTTGGTGGTAGGGATGTATGCAACCAGGATTTGCGCATGGCGGGATGGCTTTCGTCGAATCGCCTTGGGAATGTTTCCGATTGTGAGATAAACAGGGTATGCAGTCTTCCCGCGGAACAGCGTCAATTGTGTCTTGTCAGATGAAATGATCACTGGGATGACCGTGGCGCCCGGTCGATTTGATTCAAGGGTCGTCTGTCAATACCAGTTTTTAGAACTATTCCCAGAGCAGAATAGATTTGCGCACCTGTACTGCCCACCACCAATCACCAGTATTCATCTCGCTGTAAATCCGGGTTGTCTGCTCTTGATCCGCATAGTGGCATTCAGGAGCGACGGCCAAGTCTTGCGCAAACTCAGGGTCACCGTAGAGAGAACGAACACATTCTAGTATGTTCCGGAAATGTAATTCCAGTGTTTCATCTCCAATGACCACGCTACGGCACTCAAATGGAGGGCGCCCAGGCAACGCCGTGTCGATAATTTGATTCAGTTTTTTGGTGGAACTGAACGAAAGTCCGAGTTTATCAACAACCTGCGGCAATGTGTTAGCGACACAATAAGAGCTAGTCAGTGAGCGCGTACCTCTGGTATTGCCAACAGCTCTTCCATTGCCGATGAGGAAGGTCCGCGCATCTTCGCCCAACAAGCGATCTCCCAGTCACACTGGGAGTGAAAAGGTGCCCAGACAGAGTCCCCAAAGACTTTGCGGCTTGACTCATAAATAGTAGACCCTTGATGTGCTCCAGTAATCGCAGCGCCTGGGCTACCATGAGGAAAGTGGTCGACAAACACTTGAGGTGAGGTATCCGAGTTGTTGGTGTTGGGCTCTGTGGATTGTGCTGGCGCCAGGGCAGGTGACTGTGGCTCGGTGAAGGGTGGTGTCAAAGACGCCGTCTGTGCCTCAACAGGTGGATCTTGGTTTGGGTTAGCGGATGAGAGTGGGTTATTTGACATTTCCTCTAGTAGATCGGCGTCGGCGGCGTCAACAGAGTCAGTGGTGTGTGCGGCATTGAGACCGGCATTGATAGCGTCAGTGGTGTGCATGGCGTCGACCAGATCAGCTGTGTCCTGTTCAGCTGCGCTGGTTTCTTCAGGCAAATACTCATTTCCATCTGCAAACGGTGTATGATCATGGATGGTGCTCGCGAATCGTTATACAACTCACAATTAATTCTATTCTGGCCCATATCATGATTGTCGCATGACTGGGAATTTGAGTTTGAGGGCAGTGAAGATCCCGCACCTAACGTTGTCTGAAACACTGACGGCGTTCTCAACGCCATTTGTGCGTCACGGCATGTGGCATTTTGAGGCTTGCTAAGATGTTGAGAGAGGCCGCGTGGGTTGAAAACTCTATCGCAACCACAACAACGGATCTGAGGCATGTTCATTGATGTGGGCGGATGACAGAGAGCTGAGGCACAGTTGAAGAAATGAGTGACGGGTTTTGTTTATAAAAGGAGGGCGCACCTTAGGCTGGATCCCCAATACGAATACTGTCTTTACTCACCCATACACCCATACACCTCGCGCTCCTTATTGTCTTCATAACTTGCTTTGCCGATGGCACCACGTACACGTCAATCTCACACAAAAGGGTCCGCGGATAGCGCCCAGGCTATGGGGAACGCAAACAAAGTTCCATTCGAAAGTTCTACCATTGCCAATACAAGAATCCGCAGCAAAATCACTGCCCGAAGGGTTGTATCTGAGACTCAGCCCCAAACCCCGCAACCAGGTGGGTCCCGAACTATGCAGAGTCAGACATGACTAACTCTAGGTTAAGGGGTCGGGAAACGTACCCATGCAGAGCCTCAGGCCCCAAGCAGCACCCCGTCCTCTGCCTCCGAGTCCTCACTGGCTAATCTTACTAAGAAAGCACGGGTCGTTGGTAAGTCCACCAGTCGATAATGATCACGAATACTTACTAACCATGATCCGATCCAAGGCCCTGCTCGTGGTCGTCCGATGCCTCTCCAGCTACCCAGTGGGAATGGAGTCGAAAATGGCACGCTCACCAGCAACGATGGCGGTCTCGCTGTCCAGCAGCACCAATCCGATAGCGTTGTGAAGGGAAAGCAAGCTGAGTTACAACGCAGTGAGTTGTTTGTTTGATTACCAATTGTATTTGTCCATGTTGTCACCTTTCAACTTACGAAAATTTTCAGCTTCGTCTTTCTACCCTGGCCGTGGTGACAACACCCACGCTCTCGCACGTCTGGATCACGGAAACTACACCTTCCACGCTCCCGCGGTGGACGACGATGGTGCCGTGAGTGATGATGACTCGGCAGACGACAACCAGGCCGTTGAGCTCGCTCTTAAATACCCCAATAAGTTCTCCGAGTCTGTGGCTATCGAGGTAAGCCGACAACGCTCATCTATGCATCATAACTGATAACTACTCTAGAGGCCATCATGGGTATCCTCGGGCCCTTCTGAGCCTGAGAAGTCAGGCAGCCAGATCTTGGGTGCGTCTCTTGAAGATACCGCCAGGCCTACTGGAGCTGCAAGCACTACTCCTCCTTTACTGGCGCAACCTGGACCTGACCCAACGGTGCCCACTCCAGACCTCTCAAGTGAGCAACTTTTTTTTTCTTCTTCGTTCTGTTGTGACTCACACGGGCTTGAGTTGTCGCAACTCAACCGAACGACGATGTGACATTCAATTTGGACGTGCCTCGGGCTGGTTGGCCAGTCGATACTAATCTGGTATTCGCTGCGGGCTCACATAAACTCATGCTCCTCAACCAGCGTCCTATTGTCCGCGCCGTCATTCAGGAAGCGATTGAGAATCTTCGGGCCGCCTTGCTGTTTACTAACGCGTTTCCAGACGTTTGTTCAGCACTCACACTCATCAAGGATTGCCTCTTCACTGCTGCTCTACGTCTCAAGCCTGGTGCCTCGGAGGTGCTTCACCGGCTCACGAACGACCAAGATTATTTGTTGAGGATCACACCTCTGGTAAGCGTTCTCGGGTTTGAGGTGACATCACTAACATCCCCTTTCAGCCGCGTGCTCGTATCTGTCTGATTCGAAGCGAGATCAAGGAACATTGCAACACCATCACCATTGGAGCATTCATGACATTCGGTTCGGCCTTGGACATCATTGAATATGTTCGCAATCAGTTGTCCAACTATACATACACCTTTCCACGTGCCACAACTGTAAGTCGTATAAACTAGACAAGCTTGTACTAATAGTCCGTTAGCACAACGCTCCAAACGGGTTGGTGATGCGCACTCGACCCTATCGAAATGACCGCATCATCACTATCATCCGGGACATGTTCTTCACTGGAGGGGCTAGCTCCTTTGCCCGACGCTTCCGATACCTTTTCCCAACTTTCGAAGGTCCTCATGCTGAACAAATTTATGAGGTTCCGATTGCAATGGTTGCCCTGGTTGCAACAGCGGTACGTCCTTTTTTTTGGCTTATATATTGCGCTCATGCCCCATGTTAGCTTTATGCGGCGCTCTACGAGTGGCACACTGGAGAACTTCAAGTTGCAGAGTTCTCAGCAAATGCATACTTGGATGTATATCTAGGCCATATGAATACCTTGAAACATATTCGGGAGAAGCATGAGGGTGCATTCCACCTCATGATGGCCGACATTTATAAACAAGCAGAGTAAGTATTAATCTCCTTCAATGTACCTGGTTCTGATCGGTCTGATACAGCAGTCCGCCCAATGGAAGGCAGCCAAACTCTGGTGTTGCTATTGCCCAGATCGATCTCAACCTTCTCGATGGCTGATAGGATCATTGAGGTTTCAACACCTCTTCTTCAATACAGGACACTGTGAGTTACTTAGCTTCAGTTTGAATATCTCACTGACAAGACTCGAACCTCGCCAGCCAACAGTGTTTCCAAGAGTTTTCTCCATCTCCCTCCAATACTATGCCTTCTTTTTAGACTTTCATTCGGCTTTTGTGCGTTGCGTGGCTCAACGCTTGTGATGTCAGCTTAGATCTTATCTATTACTTGCTTCTCGCTTGCTTCTCGTCATTCCTTTCCTTTTCCGGTCTCGTGCTTATCTTCTGATAATTCACATAATACCGACGTAATTTTGCGATAGTTTTCGTGCAGCCTCGTTGAAACCTGGTGACAATATATTGATAATTTGTTGCCAAACTGTGCCAATTTGAACAACGTCTGATAAATTTTCGTGGGGACTAAGCAATCCGCGATAATTGAATAAAACCGATAATTATCGATAAATTGTCTAAATTATTGCGGAGGGTTTTTCCTGATGACAGAGATGGGGCATGGCTGGGCGGCCTGCGGCGTGTTTGGAGGGGGTGCACGTGCCTGGGAGTGCGTCAACACTGCACGCGATCTAGAGAGCTGTGAGTGTGTCTGGCGTGCGTGTCGCGCAATATTTTTAATATTCTTAATTTCAGGCGGTGGATGCGTGCTCCCCCTGACGCCGTTCTCGCCGATTGGCCAGGATTGTACTGCCATTCCAGGTGTCGCCGACGTCTCCTGTCTGTCTGGCGAGTGTGTCGTCCACCGCTGCATGTCCGGATACGCTCTATCGCGTGATGGTTCCAGTTGTATCTCCACACAAGCGCACATCTCCAGGCCCCACGTTTCCGCACCCGAGGACGATGAGGAGTACATGCAGGCGCTGCGTTACGGACTCGAGCACCGCCCCCTCCATATCAATTGATAGTCAGGTGTTAGCCCCGATTGGGTGTGAGCGGGATGGGACAAAACAGCTACAACTAGACTACTCCCACTGTCTCTACGAGGTTCCATAGCTCGTCATTCCCTCTCTTTTATGGTTAAATTTCATAATGTTTGTCGGACTCATCTCATTCAGGGACTCGTCTTAAGACTCATCCTGTAAAGCGATATGTACCTTGGAAAGCCCTTTCTGTGTGCCAGGTTTTCAGTGCGAACGTACTGAACTAAGAGTAAATAGTCCATCGACATTACATGATCAAAACGGTAATCTCTCCATCCCGCCGGTGAAAATAGCTAAACTCCACCGGCACGCAGAGAATTGTCAAGCAGTCTGCTTGTCAAAACGATTGCCCTTGATTCCCTCCATCACGCATCATGATTTTAAAACAGGGAAGGATAATGCGCGTGCCTGACAATGTCTATCTCCATGTATGTATGGGACCACATTATGGCAGTCCTGCCATCCATCTCTGTGAATCTGACAAGAATGTGCCGAGCCTCGCCGTAAAGCCACAGATCGCATTGTCACGGTCCGCCAGTTCCGCTTCACGACCTCCTTGTATGCTGGCCCAGGGTTCGAAGAAAAGCTCGCCACCGTCGGTATGGGCACGGCGGATGACTCAGAGATATTAGAGCGAGAGCTGGTGACGAGTGCAACCTGCAGCCCTGGGCCAATTAAGGGCGCCGATTACACTGGCATTGGGGTATGGTATTGAGTGCATGTACGAGTACGTCACTTAATGTAAAGGTATCCTCTTGGGTGTCCTCACCTTAGATATCGCGATGCCAGCTTGAGTGCAAGCGAGCCTGACTCGTCAAGGTACCGTGACAAGGGCCCCACGCCGGTATAGTATCTCAACAGATTACTAGCTTTCCGCTGACTGTTACTGAGTAACTTACTGTGTAAGGTGTCGGCCAGCGATCGCATTCTCCCGAGCGACATTCCGACTTTCAACAGGTTCCGAGTGCTCAGCTGGCTGTCTGTTTCTCTCCCATTCATTTCCCCGGGCTACGCTGGTCAATCTTGGCAAAACCACTTCGATTCCCATTCACTGGAAATTTTCCCATTTTTTCTCATATGGCACCAGCTTTCTTGAAATTGGCTCTGAGAACATTTCTACTGGGGATTTCGTATCCTCCACCGCCATACTAACTCTTGAGTCTACCTTCAGGCTGTCAGGGATATGTATACTTCTTAATATCGTTCCTGAGATTGGCAGAAAGGGTTCTTGTTACAGTAGCTTCCATCAGTCATGTTGTCAGCAGCATTTAAAATGTAGGGACGGGTGAGTGACAGGTCGCCCACTGATGCCCCTCGTCGCCCAGCCTTTGTTTCTCCAGAGGACTGTACCCGTCGACGGGTTACCCCTGGTCCCTTCTTTCGATCTGGCGCCTAATATCAAGAGCTCCATTTATAAGACCGCCTCCAGACTCTAGTTGAATTCTCGCCCCGTCTCCGCTCTGTGCATCTGCGGTACGACTTGCCTCACGAGCCTCATGCATCTCTTTCGTATCCTCCCAATTCTCAGCCTCCTCTTCGGGGCTCACGCGTCCTCTCTGGATCCACGCCGGCCAGATGCGCATCCCCTCGATGCCCGTGATCTCTCCGATGTGTGCGGGCCTCTTAACACAGAGCTCGTAGTCCCCGACCTGCTTGGCATCCTAACTGCTGTTGGAGTCATCGGTCAGTTCAATACAATGCCCCCCGCTCCCAATCAATTTCAAGTATTTTTAATCGTGCCTTTGATAGATGTCTGCCTTTGTCAATCCGCGCTCCCCCTGTTCCTGGATACTAACGTAGTCGGCATACTGGGTGTCACGATTGCTGGAGACCAAGTGGTGACCCAGATATTGACGGAATTAGTACGGAGAAACGCCACTGACACAGAATGAGCCTGATCGTGTTTTATTTCAGATCATAGAAGCAGCTGCGAACGAGAACTGCAACTACCCCGATCATAGCTCACCTGCATGCGTCGACGGAAACCCCTGTGGGTTCGATTGCTTGGACGGCTACACGCCCTCTCCCGCGGCGAACCCCACCACCTGTGCCTGTGCCACGCCGAATATGGTATGCAACGGCCATTGCGTGCCTGCCGGTTCATGCCCCTCCAGCCAAGCCACCCCCCAAAAGCGCTGGATCGGCAGCGGCTCTTGCACAGAGAAGGGGCACAGCTGGGCGGCCTGCGGCGTGTTTGGAGGAGGTGCACGGGCCTGGGAGTGCGTCAATACTGCACGCGATCTAGAAAGCTGTGAGTGTACCTTCCCTAGCTGCTGCGCGTAACGCTCACCTTTTTTTTCTTCAGGTGGTGGATGCGTGCTCCCCCTGACGCCATTCACGCCAATAGGTCAGGATTGTACTGCCCTCCCTGGTGTCGCCGATGTCTCCTGTCTGTCCGGCGGGTGTGTCGTCCACCGTTGTATGTCCGGATACGCTCTGTCGCGTGACGGTACTAGCTGTATCTCTATCCGAGCGCAGACGATAAATTATGGACTCGAGCACCGACCCCTTCAGTGGGACTGATTGGTACGAACGCGGTAAGCATGTAAGCGGAACAGAACAATCAAGAGTACAATACAATACAACTAGACTATTCTCACTGTTTCAACGACTTTCAATTCAGTTCCTAAGATATACCTTCGTTCATCCCCTGTCTCTTTATGGTTGAGTTTCGTGATGTGTCTTCGGACGCTTGTCGCAACTCATACTGTAGTCAGACGAATTAGAGAGACGTGTGTCTTGGCAAGGCCCGCCGTGTGCCAGGACCTCGGAGCGTTAAACTAGTCAACACGTTTTTTCAACCGATAGGGCCTACTTGGCTTCTTGGAAACGCACGACGAAAATGGCCTAGTTTTAGATCTGGTTCGAGCCGAGTGACGTTGGTGGGGAGTTGTTTGATGACAGGAGTGGGAGCTGGAGCGGTTGGCGGCGTCCTCAGAGGTGGTACGGCAGAAGCAACAGGGACGGTGGAGTTCCGTCTGCAGCAGGAACAGCGACTCGGACATGGTAACAGGACCGTTAGGAGCAGTAAACACAGGAACTGTCAGCGGGACCATAGCCTGTAGCAAACTATAGGACCCGAATATGGTTCGGAAATCATGAGCAAGGGAAGCGCAGGTAGATCCATAAGCAATAGCCTGACTATCTAGAAGAATAGTACAGTAATATGGGACATAAGGTGATGCTCTCCTCACCTCATATATCGTAGTCGAAGCAACAACTGTCAGTAAGGTGTGCTTGTACAAGTAAGCTATGACGAGTATTCATGCACTAACAGGGTTACACTCTAGAACTTAAAGTATTGTATAAAAATGTATTCACATGGTATCGATAGAGCACGATTCTGCGCATGAGGGAGTGGCTAGGTGAGTGAAAGAAACCAACCAAACCGGTCGTTCGTGCGCGGGCTGGCATTCAGCGCTTCAGCACGTGCCAGCGTCTCACAGCGATCGTGTTTGAATTTTCCCAGCGGCTCCGCCTTGCACCACCGCCGCTCACGACTTGTTTCTCCTTTCTCTTCCGGTTCTCCTTATTCTACCCTCGTCCTCGCACGCGCGTCAAACTTCGCAAGAAAACCTCGCTCCTTTCGATCCCACTCTTCACGTGTCCCCATTTCATTCTCTCACATGGTACCCAGCTCCCTTGGCACTGGTTCTAACCGAAAGTCGTTCTATTACGACCCCAGATATAGGCATATCTTCCCATAGCCCGTGCCGTCTGCTTTTCTGTCAGGCCTTATACATTATCGCATATGCCGCTTCTGTGATGACCACGTTGTGCTTCGTAATTCTCGATCTTTCCGTGTTTGGAGGGGGTGCGCGGGACTTGGAGTGCATGAATACTGCACGCGATCTAGAGAGCTGTGAGTGTGCCCTGCCCAGCTACTGCGCGCAACGCTCACCTTTTTTTCTTTTCTAACTTTAGGTGGTGGATGCGTGCTCCCTGACGCCTTTCTCGCTTTCTCGTCGATCGGCTAGGATTGTACTGCCCTCCCCGGTGTCGCAGACGTATCCTGTCTGTCTGGCGAGTGTGTCATACACCACTGCATGTCCGGATACGCTCTGTCGCGTGACGCGGCACCCGTTGTATCTCTATTTGAGCCCATAGCTCCTAGCCCCACGTCCCGGTACCCGAGGACGATGAGGAGTACATGCAAGCGCTGCGTTACCGGCTCGAGCACCACCCCCTCCATGACCTGATCGTCCACTGTTGGTACCAACGCGCTGTATCAGTGGAGCAGGACACTACAGCTTAAACCGGACTACTCTCATTGCCTTCACGAGGTTTAACTCGTTACTTCTTCCCCCTCTTTATTATTGGATTTCACAATATCTTGTCGGACGCTTCTCATGGACGCACTAATTTTGGGACCATTAGAGAGATATTATGTATCATGGCAAGGCAGTCCGTATGCTCCAGGATCTCGATGTTGGCGTACTAAACTACGTTCATTGATAGGTACTGTCCCGCCAGCCTCACTAACAGTAGTTCCAGTGGCTTTACAGGGCATAATAGATTCGGTAATCTCTCTCTCAATGCGGCGATTGAAGGCCCAAAGACTCCACCCAGCACGGCACCCGGCAAGAGGAACAAATATGTGGTAGCCTTCTTATCAGGACGATTTCCCTTGTTTCTTTCCTCATTATTTACTAAGGAAGAAAGCTAAATGTCTGTACTGTATCTATCAATGTCCATCTCCTTGTCCGTACAGGCATGCATTATGGTGGTCCTCGGAAATGCTGCTATTCACGTCTGAATCTGACACGAGTGTGCCACGGGCTGCGTGTGCCAACCAAGTCGCGAAAAACTCGCGCCAAGACCTTCCAGTGTGCCAAGGTTAGAAGAAAAGCGTGCCACCGAGGACTTGGACACGGAAAATGAGACGTCAGGGCGTGTGGCGAGTGCAGCAAAGTCAAGGGCGCGGTCGCTGACCGTCGTTCATCGCGGAAAAGTCGGCTCCATTTGATGCTTGCTTAGGCGTGGGGTTTGTATATCCATCGGAGTGGGCATTGGTTCGATATTCGCAAAACCGAAGCGGTGTAGAACAGAGTCAATACACTATAGGCCCTATGAGAGAGAGAGATTGCAGCCGCAGTATGCCCGACATCCAGTGAGATTCTCCCCATTAATGTTTTGAAGTCATCTATAAGCCATCGCTCGCCCGCAGCGATGGTTTTTCAGCCGCTGGGGCTGCCAGTGCATGGCCTCTCAGAAACCGACGGCGAACATGGCCTAGTTTGAGCCATCTGGTTCGAGTCGAGGATGTTAGCGGGGAGTTATTAGATGACATGAGAGGAAGAAGAAGTGGCTTGCAGCGGAGGAGGTCACGTGCAGCTGCCGGAGAAACAGGAAGAGTAGGTTGGGCAGTGGGGGCAGCAGACATAGTAACAGGACTGCTCAGAACGGTAAATAAGCACACAAACTGGCAATGCTCAGCAGGGCCCATAAGCTGGAGCAGGTTATAGGACATGTGAATGGTTCTGGTTCGGAAGTCGTGCACAAATTGAGGGAAGCGTAGGGGGACCTAGAAGTAATAGACTATCTAGGCGTGAGTAATTTGTATGGAACATCAAGCGAAGGTTTCTTCACCTCAGATACCGTAGTGCAAGCGAGAACTGATGTGTACAAGCCGGTAAGCTTCGATCAGTGCTTTTGCATTGACATATGCCGGGCCAAAGTCCGGAAGCCTGTATAAAAATGTACATGGTAACGACAGAGCATGATTATGTGCACAAGCGAGGAAGCGGTTAGTGAAAGAAAATAGTAGGTCACAGTCGATACACCCCACTTCCTTGCCCCGCGCGTTTGTATCGAGTCTTTGTGGGTCACCACTTCGCTCTTTGTGCCCAGCTGTGCATTTCCGGGAGGGGGACTCGGACTTCAGTTGCGCATTGTATGGTAAACCCATCGTCGACGCGGTTAGCTATCGGAAAATATAGCTAGCTACCAGAAAATATGCTAGAAGCTGCGGCCCGGCATACACAGTCAATGAGCTGAAGCACAAATTGTGTCTTGATTCATGACGCGGCCCTCAGGACTGCGACTCGTGGGTGGGGACACTCCAGGGCGAGCCAACGAGTGCTGGAAGACGTGATCCTCGTCACCGATCCCGCAGCGAAAATACTGGGCATGATGGGTGGGGAAATGAAAAGAGTTCCGGTTCAAAGAACCAAGAGAGGACTTGGGCAGTCACTGGCAGTTGGCGGGGAAAGGAAGGATGAGCACGAGTGACTCGGAGCACGTGCCACCCATCCCAGGACGTTCAAGTTCGGTTCGCGAATTCACCCAACTTGACTAGGACGCTCTACACTGGGAACTTGAATGTGCTTTCGCTCGTTCATCGCTCCAGCATAGTAGATCCAATAGTTTGACTTTCCTTGTTCCTCTCGCTGACCATCACCAAGTACAACAGGAGTAACTTAATGACGATCCTGGTGGCATTCCTCGTCTGACTCGGACTGTCTCTTCTCTTCCGTTGGTCGCCTTTGCTCATCAAAATTGCCAAAACCACCTCTCCTCTTTCCATCCTAATCACTGGGCATGTTCCCTTTTTTCTTATATTACACCCAGCTCTCTTGTTGTTGGGTGCAACCGAATGACGTTCTCATATACAGGCGTGTCCTTTCACTGGCATAGCTTGTGGCGTCCGCCTTTCCATCAGGAAAGGGTACACTACCCCATATACCGTTTCTGGGGTCATTCTATTGAGCTTCACAATTCGCGAGATCAACTCCCTGGGGTTTGGAAAAACAATGATGTTTGCTTATGCTAGGGAGTTCATGCATGTTCATGTGTCGTTCGCCATCACCATCTTGAGGATTCAGATGATCATCTCACCGTCGTTGACAGCCGCACCGGCGAGGTCCGTTCTGGTCAATCCGTTTTGGCCAACCAGCAATCGGTAAATGTCGTCCCCAGTGATCGAGTGATCGACGAATGGGGTTCTTGTTAGCCTCCGTCAATTACACTTTCAACAACATTTTGGTACAGTAACATCATTCATTTCACAGTTAACACATTGGGATAGGTACAGTGCCCTTGTGGCCGGGCCCACGTTTCTCCTTACCCCTGGTTCCTTCAAGTTCCAATCATGATCTAGCACCTAATTTCATGGGATGCATTTATAAGACCACCTCAATACACTAGCTGAATTCTCGCCTCGTCTCCGCTTTGTGCATTCGTGTCACGACCTGCCTAACCTACCTCATGCGTCTGTTCCGTGCCCTCCCAATTCTCGGTTCGCTCCTCGGGGCCAGCGCGTCCTCTCTTGACTCGCGCCGGCCAGATCCGCATCCACTCGATGCGCGTGATGACCTTGATTTGTGCTCGACGATCGACAAGGAGCTCGCAGTCCCCAAGCTGTCTACTGGCGCCAGTACTGTTGCTGGCATGCTCAGTCAGTTCAACCCAACCAATTTTAAGGGTCGCTCTAATAAAAATGTTCACAGATAATGTCTGCCTTTGTGTGTCTGACATCCCCCTGTTCATGGTGACTAACACTGTTGCCGAAGATGCTGTCAACATTGCCGGAGAAGATGCCACCTCCGAGATGTTGTCGAGCCTCGTACGGAGAAAGGCCACAATGCTCTTGAAAGTGACTGATTGTGTCGCTTTTTTTAGATTGAAGAAAGTGCGCCGGTCTGCAATTACCCAGGAATTAGCATCCCTACGTGCGTGAACGGGGACCCCTGCGGGTTCACTTGCATGAACGGTTACACGCCCTCTCCCTCGGATAGCCCAACCGACTGTATCTGCGCTGCGCCCAACATAGTCTGCAATGGCAACTGCGTGGCCCAGGGCGCGTGCCCCTCCAGCCAAGCCACTCTCCAAAAGCGCTGGGTCGGCAGCGGCTCTTGCACAGAGAGGGGGTATGGCTGGACGGCCTGCGGCGTGTTTGGAAGGGGAACACGGGCCTGGGAATGCGTCAATACCGAACTAGATCTAGAGAGTTGTAAGTGTCCCTGGCCTAGCTGTCGCGCGTACCACCCACCTTATTTCTTTTTCTAACTTCAGGTGGTGGATGCGTGTTCCCCCTGACGCCCTTCTCGCGGATCGGCCAGGACTGTACTGCCCTCCCCGGTGTTGCAGACGTCTCATGTCTGTCTGGCGAGTGTGTCGTTTACCGCTGCATGCCCGGATACGCCTTGTCGCGCGACGGCACACACTGCATTCCTGCACAGGCTCACATCTCTCGGCCGCACGCCACCGTGCCCGAGGACGACGAGGAGTACATGCAGTACCAACCCTTTTAGAGGAACTGTTGGCAACTTACTAGGGCAGTATACAGTACGTGAAAGCGGAGCAGGAAAAAAAAACTTCAAAAAAATTACTCCCACTCGTTGAGCAACTGATCTATACCTTCCTTATTACTTCCCGCTCTTTTTGGTTGATTTTCGTAATCTTTTGTTGGACGATCGTCACGACTTTGAATAATGATATGTTTCTTGGTTGAACCCATATACTATGCGCCAGGATTGATGCATCATCTCGCGTCAGACGTAGTATCAAACTAAGAATAAGAGTACTAGTCGCCGTCCTTCATCCGTTGGTTCTGTACTGCGGGATTTATGGAGTTAGTACTATATGTCAAAACGGTTGTACATTCACCTGCATCTTGAACAAGATCTTGAAGCTTGAAGGCGCTAACCTACCACCCCGCAAGGCACATGCCAAGCAAATGCCAAGAGAAAGTAAAATGACGCAGCGGCGGTTTCCTTATCAAGACACTACCGCCCTTGATTTTCTTTCTTCAGATGCTAGACGATTGATTAAGGGCGAGGCTAATGCTTGTCCTTTCAATTGTCGATCAGCTTGTCTGTCTCGGAACGACATCGGAAACGCACACACCCAGGCCCAGCGCGTGCTACCTTTGTCTGAATCAAGGTCTAAATCGTGCCATACGGCAGTTTCGCTCGTCGACGGCGGCGTAAAATTTCCCCGGAGAGATAGGCACTGTATACCCAGTCTCGGTGTCAGTAAGTTGTTGTACGGTATTCAGTTCTGCTTGTTGTGATGGACGATGAACTTATCAGTTGCACCCCTGGCAAGTGCGTGGTCAGCAGCGCCATGATCCCAGCGGGGCTGCGTGACGATCCTGCTGTAACTTACCACCTGGGCGAGTCTGTCGGATGACACCGTGCAGGCACGTACTACAGTGTTCTCTCGCTCTGATTGTTTGATGGAATCCTTGTTTGACGGAATAAGTTGAGGCTGCCAATGTCAAGGCAAGAGGCACCAGTCACGGTCTTGGTATTGTGCCTCTCACGCGAAAACGAAACGTGATATCAGTAAGGGGCGGGGGACTCGGAGGCCACTGAGTCCGAAAGGCGAGCGACACATCCAGTCTTACATCCAATGGACGATATTGTACTGTAATGGGAAGGCCATTTGTCGGTTCCAAAATGGATATATTTTTGTTTGCGAAATAGGATACATGATCATTCTCTAACGATACGGTACGCGCGTGTGGGAGGACCCACGTCGAAGATGCAACGCCGCTTGCTTGATACGCGAAGGGAAGCGTACATTGCATTGTACTGTAAACTTACACTCAATTGTGCACCACCCGAACTGATGGACTAAATGACTAGCGGCGACCGAGTTACCCTGCAAGGCTCGCCATGGAACTGCCATCAAATTCCACTGTCGGTCTCCGAGACATTGTGGAATGACGAGGCATCAGAGGAGCTTCCCACGCAAAAAAGGGTAGGCTGTACGTTAACAGCTCTAGGTGGGTGAATCCCCATTCAGACGGGTGCCGTACCATCGGTATAGGGTATCTTCGCGCATAAGTTCTTCGAGTTCCAAATAAATCATTGCTACAATACACGAACTGAATCAGTAACAAACAAAAACGTAATAACGTCCACATCATAACACGCGAACGCACAAAAGGATAGTACGAGTGAGGGGGGGGCTGAATAAAGGATATAGAGAATCCCTCCAGTAACCTAATACGTCGCGCCAGAACCACCCACCACCTGTTGCTGATGTAATGAAGGCGACGCGGTCGGTGTCTGGCCACCGCGAGGTGGTGAGACCTGAGGAGCTGGAGTGTGGGGTTGCATATGCGGAGAGAGCGATTGTGCGATAGCAACAGCTTGCGGACTACGTTGAGCCCCGACCCACGGAATTGGTCGCGAGGATGCAAGTTTCAGATTCATATTAGCCAAGTTCATGTTCATCCCGACATTCACACCGACGGCCCCAACTGGCAGATTGAAATTTGCTCCGTTACCGACGACGTGCCCGATGTAGGACGCAGGGCGCGAGCCGTTGATCGCGATGGCCATGTCCTGTTGGCCATTCGTAAACGCGTTCTTTAACTGAAGTTGCGGTACAGTGAGCCCGTTCTGCTGCGTACTAGGGTGAAGATAGGTCGCGGTTCCGTTTGTCATAGCAGCATAGTTATTTTGCAGGTGGTAGCCGTTCGGAAGTGAAAGCGCATGGTGCGACTGAGTCGGTTTGATAGGCATAGGAGAGCTGGTAGACAAGGAACCAGCCGTTGCTTCAGTGGACGGAGTCGCAGACTCTAGTTGCTGAGTGGGGGTGGAGGAAGACGGCGGCTCTTCGGACTCGTTGACAGAAGGTGGAGCGGGGGTGGGACTGGTTTGGCCGTTGGTGGCTGTCGGCGTTGGCGATGAGTGTGGGGAAGTCTGAGGTGCGGAAGGTGTGATTGCGGTCAAGACGGGAGTCGCAGGAGGACGGAGGCTGCCGTTGGACGAGACTCGCATCTGAGGGACGTTCAACGCCGAAGGCAGCTTTTTCATTTGCTGCTGCATGGAAATAGGTGTCCCCGTCGTCTGCGGCATTCCGATAGCGCCCTGTTGCGCCATCTGCTGTTGGTGTTGCTGCATCGCCGCGGCCTGCGAAGGTGTCTGAGGGACGAGGGGACGAGGACCAACAATGATTGCATCGCGACGAAAAGCGGGAGCGATGCCCGTCCGATATGGCAAAAACCCCAGAAGACGACCATCCGATGACGGCGTGTAGATCGTGGGGTCGGTGGTAAGCCGTTGATGGTCGTCTTCCTGATAGAGGGACATCCCCTTGAGCAGATACCTGAGCGAAGCCATCAGCGAAGTCACGCGGTCTAAGCAGGAGAGACGCACTTGGGATGGAATTCGTCCACAAGCGTTCTATCCTTTTCATCGGGTCCGTCGTGTCCAACAGAGGGCTCGTCGTCAGTATCGAATAGCCAGCGATCGCGAATCCGCCACGACGCCTCCCTATCGGACGCACGCTGCTCCTCAGTCTCCTCCAAACTCGTAGTCGAGCTGCTCGTAGAACGTCGAGGGTATCGGACTAATTCGTCATGACGCACGGACCGTCGAGAGGTGTGGCGGTCCACACGGAGTACACCTCCACGACCTCGGCGCACTCGAACGGCACGCCATTCCGGAGAGGACAAACGGCCGTCGAGTGTAGTTGCTGATGACGACGGCGTTGGAGACGCTGACCGCGATGGTTCGGACGGGGGGACCCATTTGAAGTGCCGCTGAGCTTGAGCGACCGGCTGAGGCTGATAAGCGTTCTACAGAACAGGTGAGTATCAATAAGATGTTACAAGTCGGAGACATACCTCGATTCCATCCTCCCAATGGTGGTCGCGATCTTTGATCCGGGCCATCTCGCGATCGACTTGTGCTATGATCGTCGCAGCACGTTCCTTCGGACGAACCACTGCGTCGTGATGTGCAGATAAAGATACAAGGTCGCCCTTGTTGTCTCGAGACTTGATCCTGAGCCCTACGATACGGCTGTAGGGATCTATTAGCTCATGTGCTCGTAGACAATAGAAATGTACATACGTTGGCTCTACCGGGTTCGGCCTCCTGACTTTCTCTTTGTCGTAAAACAGTTCTTCGTCTTCTTTGGCGTTGAGTAATGAAGGAAATTTGCGCTTAAGACTAGCGAGGTCCTCGCGCTTCTCCCATACCGCTTTTGCTTGCTGCGCCGCCTCACGCTTCAGTTGCTCACGCTTGAGAACACCGGCCACCAGCTCGGCGGCAGTCGCGAGTTCTTGCTTCAATCGCAAGAGTTTTTCTGAAGAAGACGCTTGTGAGGCGCGAGTCTTGCGCATCGCCTTGACATCACGCCGCCTGAAGCAGATATAAGACTCGTTTTTCACATCCGACTCGTCATACTAGAGCGAGAATGTCTCAGATAAAGTGAGGTACGACGAAGCATCAGACTCACGTTCAAAGTAGGGATAATGCGATGACCGCCTCGCTCAATCCGGCGCTCTCTCCAGTAAGGGTAGATGGCCTTTGCAAAGCGGAGTAACTGTTGAGGTTGTGGAATCCACGGCGGGACGGTGAATGCGGCGAACATATCGGGACTAAGCTTGTTGGTGAAGGTGTCTTGGTACTCGGAAAACGGGGGGAAGGGAGAGCCCTGCTCAAGACCCTTTAAGTCGTTAGCATCGAGGGAGTGACTGGGAGTGATGCGATGACATACGTGGTGTAAGAACTCGGTCTTCTCGTGTGTCACTTTCTCAAACAGCCCCATCACAAGTTCAAACTCATCCTCCGAAATGACAATAGGCTGCGCGACGTCGGGCTCCTTGCCTTTCGCCTTTGCACTACGCTGGGAAGTCCTCGTTGAGGTGCCCGATGTTGAGACAGCACCTTGGGCCGATGTTCCTTCGCCACGAGCCTCTTCGTTGTTCTTGTCGAGCCACTCGTTGTCGCGCTCATCCATGAGATAAGTGAAACCATGCGAGAGGGAATCCTGTGTTGTCTCCTCGATCGTCTCAGAGGTTTTGACGTAGGAGACTGGCTCACGCCATCGGTCGGTGGGGTATAGAGACTCGTAGTCCTCGACAAGGCCAGTGTTGTCCGGTATTGGGATGAACACGTCCTGCTGCTGTTTCGTAGCGGCCTTATCGCTGGGACCACGGGTTGAGCGCGCGCACGTGTTGCGTTGCGAGGCGGCAGACAGCACGACCTGTAGATGGTGTTCCTATTTTGGGAAAGAAAAAAAATTGGTCAGCATTCCGCGGGACAAAATTCTCACGGTAGCGACCAATAGGAGCGTGCCAGCAGGCACCTTTCAACGAGAGGGGTCCTAGGACATGATGTAGCAGAAAATACGAGCTCACATTGGCATCCTCTGCATCAACACCGGCAGTAGACACGATACGAGCCTTCTCCTCATCTTCATCGAAAGCGAGAGGGTCGGCATCGAGGCTGCCTTGAACGATGTGGAGACGGGTCTTGTTGGTGACACGGTTACGGTTACGAAGGGTGGATGGACCGGGGTTGTGTGCGCGGGGCATATCATGGATAGAGACGAGGTAGGATAATTTATGAGTGGTCGTCTACACAGGATCGTGTCGGCTTTCGTTCTCTTTGGCGGGCCACGGCGCTGCGGGGAAAGAACCGAGCGTGGGAAGTTGCTCCGATGTTCCGGCCCGAAAAAGCAAAATGATGGCCGCCCACTTTTGTTTGGTTATGTGGACGCCTCCCTTGTGGCGCTTACCTGGGCGTCCACACAGCCTGTGTCTGCTCTGAATGTGACTATCCTACGTTAATAGACACTCTACGTTCTACACTCCACCCCCAAGAAATTGCTTGCGGCTCGCGTGTCATATTGAGATGAGGATGACCTGCCGAGGCGTTTACATCAGCAAATCCTGAATGTCCGGCCGTCCTAATGGCGATCGCCTCGTGACTGAATCAACCAGTAGCGCTGGGGTACCTATCACAGTATTGGAATAATGAAAAATGGAAGATGGAGAAATCACGCTCACTATGCAATATATCACAAAGGAGAGGCCAGCTGTCGAGGTCAATACCTTCATCAGGCGGACTTTTCCGAAGAATCCGAACAGATGCGATGATGGCAAAAGACAGGCCAACATGATACTAGATAAACGTAAGCCGTTTCGGCTGAATAAAAACGGGGAGAGAATAACGGGAAACGCACATCCGTAATCGCTCCGACAGTATCGATTCCTGAGGCACGGTCGAGAGCCGAATGAAATGTAGACCCCAAAGCGCCCCAGATCTATTCAGCTGGTGTAAAAGTTATTAGTATATGCGCTCGATGTAGGATGAAAGGCACTTGAAACATACCTTTCCACGTCATTCCAACCTGATGATGGTCGTTTCGCAAGTGGTGTCGAGCTAACGAAATAGTTTGGACACGATTAACTCACGCCTTGTTCTTAAAAGGGGCAATGGGATACCTTTGAAGCTCATGGGCATTAAACCGAAAAGACTTTGGGGACGTAACAAAGAGGGGGTAGGCCACGCGTACCCTTGGCCATCCGCACCCTGCGCATATACCCGACTTTGATCCAAGGATGTCACACGATATCGCAACGAGGTCGAACGCAGGCTTTGAAGCGAAATTTAATGGAGGGGACGGATGGCACATCGTAGTTGTCCTAAGGCAACGAGGCAATGGGACACATGGTAAAGGAACTTCGTAGAAATCGGACTGTAGTCGCCCCTATTCAAGAAAAAAAAGGTCAGCATATGCACAAGTTCCATTAGAGCGCAATGAAGGGGGGGGAAAGTAAGAGGTGAAAGCAAGATGCTCACAGAAGCTGAGAAAGAGGATATCGGAGAAGGGAGAATGATGCTTGGTACCACGTTGATGATACTGTTGGTAGTAATGAGGATTCAAAGATTGAAGAGGCTGGAGAAGGGGGGCGGGTTCAGGGCGGCCACTGTGCCCTCATGTTCTCCGACCCTATTCCGCCATCCGGACCCATCAGGAATCCGCACACTCGTCATGGAGAATTGCACGTGAACACATTCGCTATCATGAGATTTGAGTATAACGATGAAGAATAGATGTAGATGCGTGGAATTTGAGAGGAGGGAGAATAATGGAACAGTGGGCAACGTGAAACGAGACAAGGACGAGGAGGGGCAAGGCTGACGTCCTGTCGCACGGTAGGGCCATAAGCGCTCGATGTTCCTATTGGCTGCTCCCGGATGCAACTCGATCTTATCTTATCTATTCACTTTCGACCCACAGAATCTAGAACCTAGGACACGCTTTTGTCCATACGTTTTTTAACACAGCTTACATACGTCTAACACAATCACACTTTGTTCACGACCTTGTTCACCACACGAATTTCGGGCATCTTTATGCAAGGGAAGACGGTAGCATCCCACCGTCACAAGTTACGATCTGTACGTTGTGAGCCACCTCGTAGGCCGACATACTGAAATCACGAACTTTATCAGTCATATACGAGTTCGTCACTAGCAGTTCCACGACTTGAGCGACCTCTTCAGGTTGACCGAATCGGCCCACAGGCACGAGATCCTAGCACGAGATTAGCAGACCAAAGCGAAAGTAAGGACCCAACGTACACGATGGGCAACAGTAGGTTCACTGAACATCACCGTGTTGGCAATCAGGGCTGGAGCAACGGCGTTACACGTCTGTTCAACGATAAAATAGTTCAAGCGGGGGGGAAGGGCACAGGACGGAACCCAAGGTAACTCGTACAATTCCCTTTTTACTGTATTGTCTGGCTATCCAGTGCATGATGCCGTGTATTGCAGACTTCGAAGAGGCGTAGTGAGGGCCAACAACGCCGCCAGTAGCTTCATAAACCACGAGTCAACAATTTCTAGTGATGCGGTACACGGCGATGACTCACCGGTGGCGATACTGGAACAAAATACGATTCTACCATATCCCTGCTCCTCCATATGCGGGATGCAGAGTTGGGCCAACTACACCAGAAATGCGTATCGTTTTATTTTCCCCTCGAAATGGCGATGGACATCGGTCACTGACCAAGAATGCGCTGCCTGCGTTCACTCGCCAACTCCTCTCAAATTCCTCTATACTGATATCTTGGATTCTACCCTTGATGCCGAGCATAGTCCCGGCCGTCGCAGCGTTGCTATATAAAATATCCGGTTGCCCGAGCTCTTCGACGACCCTCTTGTACATGGCGCGCGTAGCATCAAAGTCGGCAAGGTCCGCCGAAAATGAACCGACACGCACGCCCAAAGGACGCAGTTCCTCGACAAGCGCATTCATTACATCGTGCTCTGTGTAATAATGGAGCGCAAGATGGACACCCCGCGCAGCAAAGAGACGTGCTGTCGCCTTTCCTATGCCCCCCCTGCGAGACGCGCGTGTTGAAAAGAAAGTTGCAGCGACAGTTTATCTGCTTACGAGGCACCGGTTATAAGGGCTAGCTTGCCCTGGATGGGGATTGGGTTGTAAGTGCCAGCCAAGGATTCAGACATCGGGGAGATCGGTCGGAAATAGAGTGTTATCTTGATTGGTAGTTTGACTAGGGTGAGAATAAAGAAATCACGAGGCATTCTACGAACGACGCAGCCCACCAGCATGGCGCCGATCGAATGGTATCTGTGAGTCGGCGAGAGACGCTCATAAGGGACCCACGCCCGCTAGATTCATTCGTTTGCCAGCGAACCTCATCATGCTTCACTACGACTTCCCCTTGGTCCCCTTCCTCTTTGCCACCGCACTCTCAGTCAATGGCCTGAGGAAGCGTTCCCTTTCTCCCTCAGGGGCAGCCGCAGCCTTCCTCACTGGCATATCCATGCTCTCTCTACCTCTCCGCACGCCAGGCATAGTTCTCATCACCTTTTACCTCCTCGGCTCGAGTGCAACACGCGCGGGCCACCTACGCAAAGCCGCGCTCGAGGACGGCCATGACCAGGCGCTCGCAGGATATCGCACCGCTGCCCAAGTGTTCAGCAACTCCGCCAGCGCACTAGCTGCGACCCTCGCCTGGGGTGCCCTACACGGCCCCGGTTTCCCAGGAGTGCGTGTCGCCGAGGCACTCTTTGGCGTACGTAGTGTGCCGTACGTTGATGAGGTGTGGTGTCCGCTCGACGCGGCCATTACGGATGGTTGGAGTCGGGCATTGTTATTCATTGTCCTAGGGTGTGTTCTCTCTCTCTCTTTACCTAACTCGTGTGACCAAACTAAACAACATTCCCCGCGGCTCTCCGCAATGGTCCACTGGTAGACATTTTGCCTGCTGTATGGGTGACACGCTGGCATCGGAGCTCGGCATTCTTTCAAGTACCCCGCCGATCCTGCTCACAACACTCAAGACCGTTCCCCCGGGCACAAATGGCGCCCTTTCGTTTTTAGGGACAGTGGCGTCTATTGGAGGTGGGATGGCAATGGGCTGGACAATGTGGGCTACTCTGTCTGTAGAGAACGCCGCGTGTCGCGATCAGACCGGCGACTTGTTCTTACTCTTACTTGGGTGGGGCGCAGTTGCAGGTGGGCTGGGATCACTCGTGCGTACTATTCGGGACCACTTCTCTCGGATTTTTGCGAGAAGCGCTTACAACTTCCGAACTCAGCTGGACTCGCTTCTTGGCGCAACGCTCCAGCGGACACAGTACTCAAACACGAGCAAACGCATACTGACAGATGCGTCGATTGCACCAGAAGATGGTTCTGATGATGTCAAAGTTGTCAGTGGTCTCGACGTGCTTTCGAATAACAATGTGCGTAAACAATCACGACGCTTAATCTCATACCAATGTCACTTTCCAGGTCAATCTGATCTCTTCCACCCTGACCGCCATTGCACTCGGCTATTTCGCATAATTTTCAGGATACTGATAACTCCGGACAAGCTTCTATGCCGCCAGTGCCCTCTTTTTATTTCTTGTCCCACCCGGTGTGCTGTGCTGCGAGGATTCGAGCTCTTGTCGTGCCATGTTGCGCTCTCTGTATATTTTGCCCCCCAAAAGGCGGCTTCTTTTGTATAACTAGACGCCCTTTGCATCCAATTCTTCCTCATTCCGCTATCCATCATTTTATTGGCCGGCCCGCTATCGCACTCCATGAGCGGCGCAGAGCATGACATGCATGTGTTTGATGTGATCATGATGTAGCTTCCCGGACAACCTTCTCCACGTTTTACATCGCACTTTAACGCATATATCTGCTCCACAATCAGCCTCTGTTAGCTCTGCTCGTACTGTACGTCGGATGGCTAAATTGGTGTACTGGCGTGTGTCCCCCAGAAACTTTACGAGATGCGTTTGGAGATGTCCCTCCGCATCAGCTGCTTACATACGCGTCTCAATTGATGAGTTCGACGAGTTGATGAGTCAGTGCGATGATCAGTACTTGATGCATGACGCATGATGAGCACAGTTTGCTATCATCTGGTAACTTGTAGTTCGTGCCCGTTGATTGGAGAAGTTCGGGTACGTTTGCTTCGCCGTAGAACCTGGACGCGCACTTATTAAGATTTAAGACGCTCGCCAAGCATCTTGGAGCCGGTGGTGAACGGATGCCGCCAGCCTGCGCTCTCTGCTTGCAGTATGACCGATGTGATCTCTGGATCAGTCACCCAAAACAACGCACCGCAGCCACAAGAGCATGGAGTTGACTGCGGAAAACCAATGCGGCCGCCCGTCTATGTACGCTTTTTTCGATCCCCATCACGATTCCTTCTCCCCCCTTCCTCTCGACACTGGAGGTCGACCGGATATCTGACATACCTCGAGTCCTATTTTCATCATGTCTTCCCCGCCAACCATAGCCATCTCTGACGAAGAAGCCGTCACCTACACCACACCCGTCAACTCCGGGACCCGCATATGGCAACGTTTCTCAGGTAAAACCAGGCGCAGGGTGGGCTGGGGGGAGAGTGCCAAAGCCATAATTTGCGTTTCCTGTAAGCCAATAAAAATGTACCGTTCAACAACCACCTTACTATAATTGGGGTGCACTCTATACAGGGACCAACTCGTGGCTCATCTTCATACCTATCGCCTGGCTGTCCAGATTTAGACATTGGGAACATGGGCAGACTTTTGCATGTATGTCGTGGCAATGCTTTTCTTTTCGAGTTGAATAATTCATTAATTTTTTTCAGTCTGTTTCCTGGCTCTTGTACCACTCGAAAAGCTCTTCGACTTTGGCGGAGAGCAACTGTCAATGTATTGTGGGGAGGACCTAGGTGACTTGATCGTGGTCACTCTGAACAAGTATGCCCGAGTTTCCCGAGTCTGCTCAAGCGCTGACACTCTGTCCCCAGCACCGTGGAGGCTACTCTCGCAATCATCCTTCTTTTCAGATGCGAGTGCATAACCATTTCACCTACAATTCAGTGTCCGACCACAACTGACTGACTACCGCAGACTCAAACTTCTGCAGTCCACGATTATCGGTGAGTGATCCGGGTTACCCACCATGGGGGCAATAGTTGATCAACCCAGGTGTCGTCTTGCTTCACCTGCTACTGGTCCCGGGTACCGCATTCTTCACTGGCGGCGCGAGAATTCTCGAACAACAACTACACCCTCAGCGCTCTCAACTGAATCACACGCTCCTCACAGTTGGGTGGGTTAAATCTCCTCGTTGTGGTAAGTCTCAGGCAAGGACGAGAATGTTGCTAATAACCCAGGCAGGGTCTTGGCACTCACCATTCCGGTTGCATTCTTTGCGGCAATGGATGATAGTAACAATGACGGCGCCGAAGGTGTCCAAGGCCCATCTGACGCTCTCAGAGCCGACTTTCTGGGCATGAGTCGCGGATTTTCCGTCATCCTCCTCGTCATGTGCGTCCCCTCTCTTTATTTTCGTACGAGACGACCCAAGCCGTGACATTGGCACGCAGCTATATTGGTTCGCGTTTCTACCTGCACGATCCACCGGGCAAGAACAACGCGTTCACCTCCCACCCTGATATTTCGCCGGAGCTACTGCGCAGGGAGAAGGAGCTCGAAGAGGCAGAGCCGGATGTGAACCCCTGGGCATGTGTCATCTTGCTCGTTACCTGCGTAGCGCTCGCGGGTGTCACAGCCGTGTTTGTGCGTCATCTCCCCCTTACCACTACATGCAGACGTGCCGACCGCACCTTCCCCCATAGCTCGTTGAAAGCATAGAATACGTGCGTGGACGGGGTAACATTAAAGAGGAGTGCGTTTTCTTTCTCGTGCATGAATATCACCCTGCACATACTCACTTCATGGTCTTTTCGTAGGTGGTTTGGCATCGTCCTCCTCCCAATCGTGTCCTTCTCAGCCGACGCCACCGTCGCCATCACCTATTTCGTCCGCCAGTCGCTGAAGGTATACCTCGGCTTCCGCTCGCCGCTGCCCCCCGAGAGTCTCGCCCAGGCCCGCGCGATCGACATGAGCATACAGTTTTTGCTGTTCTGGACGCCATTCCTCACGCTCCTCGGCTGGTGGACTAACAAGCCCATGACATTGCTCTTCGGTAGGCGCCACCTACCCTCCCCTCGATCGCCTTGCTGAAGAAAACGCGCAGATCTATTCGAAGTCACGCTCCTCGTTGGCGCGTGCTTCCTCGTGAACTATGTCACGGCCGACGGCAAGACCAATTGGGCTGAGGGCAGCATCCTCATTGCGTTCTACGCTATGATTGTACGTCACTCTTCGTCCATTTCGCACATGGTATGCACTGTTGACCGTCCCGTCCCCAGGTGGTCTCGGCGTGGTACTACCCCGGCCAAAATGAGGTGCGGGTCATGGACTCGTGCACGAGCATCGCGAGCGCGCTCATAAACGGCGTGAGCGATGAGCAGTAACGAAGGGTGCGGTTGTCTTTGCGGCCACTCCGGCTGCTGCACCGAACTCTGCTGCGCGGTGAGACGTCGACCATGCATATTTGGACTTTGCGCTCGCTCTACACGTCATCCCCGTCGGAACCCTCTTACGATCGCTGCTTTTTACACTATATCATGCCATATGTTGCCTGTAATGGATTCATACTCGATGCCACTGCAACTTTCCACTCTTGTGTTTATGACAGCTCATGATTCTTATCACGTGGGCACCATGCTTTTCGACAGTTAGGACTTTTGAGTAATTGTCAGACGCTTCGTCTATACCTCAGGCCTTCAATATGCTTTATCGAGCGTGCCAAGGGGGGCCTTATAGAGCGAACGCTCAGCGGTCTCAGGCTAGCCCCCGACATGGCATCAGCTGCCTACAGCGTCTCAATTAATGAGTCAGTGCGGTGATTAGTACTTGATGAGTATCACCATCATACGATATCTAGTAACTTAGAGTTAGTGCACATTGATACGTTGATGCTTCACTCAGGTATGATTGGAGAAATTCGGGTACGTTTTCTGCGCCGTAGAACCCGAACGAGCGCTTATTGAGACTTGACCTCAATTGCCACCTGGCAAGTTGACAACGTTCGAGAACGCTCGCCAAGTAACTTGGAGCCGGTGGTACCGGTCGACTGCCGCCCGCCCACGCCCTCTGCTGGCAGTGTGATCGATGTGAACTCTGGCCAAAGCCACCCATTTGGGGACAACGCACCGTAACCGCAAGAATGATGTCCGGACAGGCTCCGTCTTGGCATGGACCTGACTACGGAAAAGCAATGCGGCCGCCCATCTATAATGCCTACCCTCTCCCATCACGATTCCCCATCCCCCTTCCTCTCGACACTGGAGGTCGACCGGATAACTGACATTCCCCTTGTTCCATCATCGTCATGTCCTTGGTCATGTCTTCCCCGCCAACCATAACCCTCGACGAGGAAGCCGCCACCTACACCAGAACCACACCCGTCAACTCCAGGGCCCGCTTATGGCGACGTTTCTCCGGAAAGAACAGGCGCAGGGTGAGCTGGGGGGAGAGTGCCAAAGCCATAATCTGCGTTTCCTGTAAGCCAATAAAAAAGTGACATTTAACAACCACCTGACTATAATTGGGTTGCACTCCATGCAGGGCTCAACTCGTGGCTCATCTTCATACCTATCGCCTGGGTGTCCAAATTTAAAGATTGGGGGCATGGGGACACTTTTGCATGTATGTCGCGGAAATGCTTTCCTTTCGAGTTGAATAATTCATTAATTTTTTTCAGTCTGTTTCCTGGCTCTTGTACCACTCGAAAAGCTCTTCGACTTTGGCGGAGAGCAACTGTCAATGTATTGTGGGGAGGACCTAGGTGACTTGATCGTGGTCACGCTGAACAAGTATGCCCGAGTTTCCCGAGTCTGCTCAAGCGCTGACACTCTGTCCCCAGCACCGTGGAGGCCACGCTCGCAATCATCCTTCTATTCAGATGCGAGTACGTATTTAGTCTACCTACACATGAGTGACCATAACTAACTGGCTGCCACAGACTCAAACTTCTGCAGTCCACGATCACTGGTGAGTGATCCGAGATACCCAGCACAGGTGCAACAGCTGATCAACCCAGGCGTCGTCTTACTTCACCTGCTACTGATCCCGGGTACCGCATTCTTCACTGGCGGTGCCAGAATTCTCGAACAGCAACTGCACCCTCAGCGCTCTCAGTTGAATCACACGCTCCTCACAGTTGGGTGGGTTAAATCTCTTCGTCGTCACAAGTCTCAGGCAAGGGCTGATAAGCTGGGCAGGGTCTTGGCACTCACCATTCCAGTTGCATTCTTTGCAGCAATCAACGGTAGTGGCAACGACGGCGCCGAAGGAGTCCAAGGTCCATCTGACACTCTCAGAGCTGACTTTCTGGGCATGAGTCGCGGCTTTGCCGTCATCCTCCTCTTCATGTGCGTCCCCTCCTTCTCTTTATTTTCGAACGAGCCGACCCGAATCCTGACATTGACCTGCAGCTATATCGGTTCGCGTTTCTACCTGCACGATCCACCGGGCAAGAACAACGCGTTCAGCCCCCGTCCTGATATTCCGCCGGAGCTACTGCGCAGGGAGAAGGAACTCGAAGAGGCAGAGCCGGATGTGAATCCCTGGGCATGTGTCATCTTGCTCATCGTCTGTGTAGCGCTCGTGGGTGTCACAGCCGAGTTCGTGCGTGATCCCGTTCTTGCTATTCTTCATGCAGACATCCTCACCTCATCTTTCTCCATAGCTCGTTGAAAGCATAGAATACGTGCGCGAACGAGGTAACATCGAAGAGGAGTGCGTTTTCTCTTTTCTCGCGCATGAATATCACCCTACATATATATTCACACGTGGTCGTTTCGTAGGTGGTTCGGCATCATCCTCCTCCCAATCGTGTCCTTCTCAGCCGACGCCACTGTCGCCGTCACCTATTTCGCCCGCCAAACACTCAAGGCATACTTCCGCTTACGCTCGCCGCCGCCGCCCGAGAGTCTCGCCCAGGCCCGCGCGATCGACATGAGCATCCAATTCCTGCTCTTCTGGACTCCATTCCTCACGCTCCTCGGCTGGTGGACCAACAAGCCCATGACATTGCTCTTCGGTAGGCGCCGCATGCCCTCCACCTCTATCCCCGTGCTAAAGAAAACGCGCAGATCTATTCGAAGTCACGCTCCTCGTCGGCGCGTGCTTCCTCGTGAACTATGTCACGGCCGACGGCAAGACCAACTGGGCTGAGGGCAGCATCCTTATTTCGTTCTACGCTATGATCGTGCGTTCTTGCGTCATTTTAACCATTGTATGCACAATTGACCCGTTCTGTCCCCAGGGGATCTCGGCATGGTATTACTCCGGCCAAAATGAAGTGCGGGTCATGAACTCGTGCACGAGCATCGCGAGCGCGCTCATAAACGGCGTGAGCGATGAGCACTAATGAAGGGTACGGTTATCTGTGCGGTCACTCTGCACCCACTCGGTTGCGCGGTGAAACGTCGACCATGCATATTTGGACTTTGCGCTCGCTTTACACGTCGCACCCCTCTCACGATCGCTGCGATGAACACTATATCATGCCATAGGCTACCTGCAATGGATTCAGAATCGATGCACTACTTTCCACTCTTGTATTTATTACAGCTCATGATTCTTGTCACGTGGGCACGATGCTTTCGACTCGTAATATAGTTACGACTTTTAGAATAATCGTCAGACTCCCTTTCTATGCCTTGGTCTTATGTGCGGTGGTTTGAAACTTGCCAGTGAACCCCATGTCACGTCGATCTCTGTCCAATTGCTCAGACCATCAACGGAATCAAAAATCCCTGCAAGCACAGACCACCTTGATTCTTTGGCGAAGAGAACCAAAAGCAAGCAGCGGAGAGTGTTTCTATACATCTACAGTTCGAATTGGACTAACCGATGGTTGGTTATTGTCATGTATCCTTCCGTAGTGGTGGTAAAGGCGGCTGTAGCCCTGGTCCCGGGCCAGTAAGCAGATTCCCTGACACCTGCCGCCCAAGCGCCTCCACGGCGCGCTGTACGACTTCCGTAACCGCGATGCGCACCTCCCTGTCCTTAATTCGTCGTGCCTCCGCCTCGGCCGCTGCCCCGGAAACAACCTTCTCGCGCGTCGCTGTGCCAAGCGCGCCACGAACTACCGCAGGAGACACAGGGGCGCCGAACGTCACGCTCAGGCGCGCGCCTGGACGTGGGAGGTACTTCCACGGCGCATGGCGGCCTTCTGGCATAAGTTTGTCGAAGCCTGCGTGAGTTGTGCGCGTTCAGAGACAAGGAAAGCAAGAGGAGGTGGAAGAAAGGACGCACCGGTTATCCACATGGGGATGATCGTGGGAGGGCGCGGGGTCTCCATTAAGATACGACCGCTGAAATGCATAGCGTGACGAGAACGCAAGACATCAATAGAGTCGTTTCATAAATTTTTTGGCGAGATGGTGTGAGAGGGACGGAAAGGAGACGCACATGCCCCACTTGAAGCGCCGCAGGCGCGCAAGTCCTGTCTGTGGGTCCGCCGCGTAGGTGTGAGGCTGGCATACTTTGCCTTCCGCGAAGACGTGTACCTACGAATACATACGGATCAGGAAGAGAGTGACGCGGGATGAATGGGATGGACGCACCCACGCGCCTGCGCGCAGCTTCTCGATTGCGGTATCAATCGCAGGTTGGTATATCCCAGCCCCGCGGAACGTCTCGAGTACCTGACCTTTTCTGAAGAACGCAGAGAAGACGCTGCAAGAGAGCGCACGCGGGTGAGCACACGACGAGGTAGGGCAGACGGGCCCTTACGGATTGGTGAATATGATGTCCGATGCGCCGAGGGACCAGCGTGTCAGGTGGGAATTAAAGTAGGTGCGTGCGGGAAGGATGCCCCATGTGAGCGGGTCATCGAGCCTGCAAGCGTGGGTTGAGCGCGGGCGGTCCCGCCCTGCGGCGACTCGCAGACGAGCGAGGGAACGGGAACGGCGCACGTGGAAAGATGGTTACAGACTTTGTGTGGTTGGTATCAGCGGAGCAGAAGCGGGAAGGAGCAAGCAGATACCTGTGACTACACCCTGTCCGCTCTGTCTCTCGGGACTGCTCAGGGCCTCGAGGAGGTGTGGGAGGCCACAGACGGAGATGGAACATAGCCCTGAGTGAAGGTACGCTTTGCATGAAAGCCCAATCGCGGCGACCGTTGCCGCGGAGAGAATCTGCTGCATGCGCTGCTGTACGTAGCGCGACACGTACAAGGAGGCTCGGACGGGCGCCTCGAAGAACAGCGTCGGCTGAGACCCTCGCGTGTGAATCGGGGGTTGTCAGCTCACCTCACGCGCAGCCCTCGCCCTGCAGTATCTTTAATAATGGCTGCTTGTCTGAAGTTTCGGGAGTGCAGACAGGGACAGGGGCAAGTACGTAGAAAGGAGTCCTACTCGGCACTCACTCTTCTTCTTACACACCGTCAGTCCACTAATCTGTCTTGACATGGCTGCTCCCTCTCTGCCTGCGGTCCTTCGGGGTGAACAAAGTGCTGTTCAACAGGAATTACAGCAACTACGCATTGACCTTCAGAATGAGGTTCAACAAGCCCGTGCTGATTTTTCCATTGAGATTCAGAAAGTTCAGACTGATCTTCAGAAACTGAGGGTCGAGGTTGTCCCAGAGCTCATGCGGGTATAATACTGTACCTTGCTCTTTTATTCTTTGTATCTGACCAACTACAACTGCTCTATCATAGGAAATCAACCGCGGCAGACTCGATGGGGGTATAATAGCATACAAAGTTGTCCCCTTCCCTAATGGTGATGATCCCACCCAACCTCCTGTGAGTCGTGTTTTCACTCCTATACCACAATCTGAGTTACCTTGTGACTAGCATAACCTACCACACCTCGTCTCAGTTGACGTGATAGAGCAGCTTAGTGAATGTCAACTCACTTCGTATCTCACTGGCTATTGCGTCAACCCGCGAACTGGTCCAACCCCAAGAGATACTGACTGCTTGAGGAGGGGTTGCTTAAAGGGTGCGATTGGATGTACGCGGTGATTTTATATTATTTCTCAGTATTATTTGTTGCGATGTTTCCTACTGCATGCAAAATTGACCAATCAGCCAGTTCCTGTGCATTTAGAGACCGAAGGGGGGTGCGTAGGGCTTTCAGTGGGCGTAGTCATGCGCCTGCGTGCAGCTTTTCGATCGCACTGTAGATCGCAGGCTGGTATAGGCCTGCACTATGGCAAATCTCGAGGACGTGACCTTTCCTCAAGAAAGCAGGAAGAGCCGCTGTAGAGCTTACGGGAGAGCGACGAGGAAAGAAGGGTCTCACGGGTTGGTAAACATGATGTTTAATGTAAATATACCGAGGGTCCGTCTAACGAGAGAGTAAGTAGGTGTGCGCAGCAGGTGTCTCAAGTGAGAGCCGGGTCGTCGGACCTGCGAGTATGGGTTGAGGGCGTACGGACCTGCTGTGAGCGGGCAAGCGAAAGGACGGGAACGGTGCACGTGGAGATATTGTTCAAGAGTTTTGCATGTATACACGCCGAGGTGGGTGTCAAAGGAAGCAGGCCGGGCCCTGCCCAATCAAGGCTCGGGCCTCACGGAGATGGTTCTGAGTGGAGGTAGACTGTCACGAAAGCCCAATGGCGGCGGCCGTTGCGGAAAGTAATGAATGCACTAATTGTAGTAGAGCCTAACTCAGACGAGCCATAGTCCGTCAACATTCGTAGCAAGGCTTCAATAGATCGATAGGTAATTCCAGATAAAGATAAGGGAGAGAAAGGAGGAGCCGGAGCGGGAAAGAGGTCAAATGCTCGTATAAGTCGTTGGATTGGATTTGGAAGTACCATCCCGCTTTTTTGACTGCTGTAGTGGTCGGTACGGTGATATCAGCTGACATGCCTAACTGGGCTTGCTGCTCAAGCATCAAGAAGGCGATTGAGCATTCGTTTCCCTGTATAGACGCTAGGCATACACTGGAGTACCTTGATGAGATTAAGATTCTTGCCAGTCCGTCGCCAGTGTAGAATGTGGTAGACCTCGTCAGAACGACCTTGATCCGTGCACTTATTGCGAAAATCTCATCAGAGACACTTCAAGTCTACTAGCTGTCAGATCCAGTAAATGGGGGGAATAGTATCGGTGAGGAGAAGCGGAAGAAAATTGGGTCATTTCGGGGATGTTTCGGGGAAGACCGTGACGACGGCGGAGCTAATTTCGCTGCGCCAAAGAAAGTAATGCCGTCTTTTTCCTCTTGTTCACCTTCCCTGACTTTCGGCGCATAGCGAAGTTCATCGTGATGCCACTTCTCCTTTGATTTCTGGCAAAGTAGTGACCCAATACCTGCTTGCAGTAAACCGCTTCTCGCATCTGGTCCATTTTCTCACATCTGGTCATTTTTCTGAAACGCCATCTCTATTGGCACCATGCTTCTCGAACTTAGTCCTCCGGCTAATTCCATCACGATTACCAACCTCGAGCCGAATCCAATGACAAAGCCGATTTATAGCTTATGTTTAAAGGGCTTCAGCCGAGGATATCAACTGTGGGGCTGATCCACTTGGTTTCCTAGACTTATCATCGACCATCCCTCGACCATCAAATTATCAAAACCCGTTATGTCGAGTCCTCAAATATCGGTTGTTGATTTCACTCCGTTCTTAGATGGGTCTGCGAAACAGCAAGTGGCAGATCAGTTGCTCGCGTCGTTCAAATCGGCTGGATTTGTCTATATCACGAATATCGGCATTCCGGAGGAAGAGGTCCAAGAGATGTTTGACTGGGTGGGCCACCCCTTTTTAACTCAGAATTTCGAACTTACATCACGAAAGGTAAAGCGCTTTTTCGCCCTTCCTCACGAAACCAAGTTGCTTGCGCCCCATCCGGATTCTGGAACACATCACCGAGGTGAGAACATTTTTGAATACAGTCGAAAGCACCTTTGCATATGCCATCTTCCAGGATACTCCTACCCCGGCCGGGAAAAAGTTGTCCAGCTCTCGGATTCTGGAGACGAATCTACTATTGCACCACCAAGCATGAAGGAGTCCTTCGATTGCGGGAGTGAGAACGACGAATTTATGCCAAACATCTGGCTTCCTGAGGGCGTCCTTCCTGGGTTCAATGAAGCGTGCTCGTCCTTCTTTTTGGTAACAGTCTTCCCTTGAATTTCATGCACGTGAATCTGATGGAATATGCAGAAATGTCGCAAAGTCGAACTGAATCTCCTCCGCGCCCTTGCACTCGGTTTCGGCTTGGAAGAAGAGTGGTTCTTTAGTTATCACGAGGTGATCAATAATCAGCTGAGGTTACTTCACTATCCTGGGTAAGGTTTTCGCTCGCTGCCAAGCGGTATGAGATTGAATGATGGCTCGGATACTGTATAACACAGCATACCCCCTGAATTACTCGAGACGAACAAGCTGAGAAGGCTGACAGCCCATACGGATTTCGATACGTTTACAGTCAGCTGCTGCCCTCCGTTTCGTCTATTTAAGTGAAACTGATCCAAGGCAGTTCCTATTTCAAGATGAGATAGGAGGCCTCGAAGTCGAGGACCCGAACGAACCTGGGAAGTATGTGGTGCGTACCATTGTTCGAACCATCTTCACAACAATGGCGTATCTCAGCTTGCATTTGTAGGCGGCGGCTCCGATCCCCAACTCGGTCGTGCTCAACGCGGGAGACTTCTTGAAGCGATGTAAGACCCTTCTGCTTTGCAACGGATGTCGTATTGACTCGTGAATTGAAGGGGCGAATGACACGATACGGAGTACAATGCACCGCGTTGTAGCACCGCCAGGTGCAGTGGTAAAGGATGGTTTGCTTCCGTCCCGGTATTCAATTCCCTACGTGAGTTTCCCCCTTGATCTAGACATTGTGATTAGATTGATCTTATCCAATATCCTCAGTTCTGTGCACCCGTATGTATTTCTACTTTCTTCATTCTACCCCACGTCTAATCTCGTTATTGGCTACAGGATATGTCGATGATCATCGACGCGATACCAGGCACCTGGTCAGCAGATCAGCCCAAGAAGTATGAGCCCGTTTCGGTGAGTTGCTCATCGAAATTGAAAACTCTTTGATACCGAGATCGGTGTAGGTGAAGGAGTACGCAATGAAGCGTTATGCCGTTAATTATTAAGCTGAGAATGAAGGACACAAATAACGTTGATCGTCAAGATTGTGGTGTATCAGACTAAATAATCCCAAAAAATATGCGACAACTTGTGAAAGGTATGAATATGGGCTTTGGGAAGTTGAACTCAATTTCGAATCTCCTATAGCGTAGGTATGATATGGTATCATACCAGCTTGTGAACATGGATGCATTGACATCATTGACCGCCCATCGGAATCATGAGATTTGGAGGCATCCACTCAGGACGTCCGACGGAAGGTAACCAAAGCCTACACATTTCTAATACAGCGTGTTGCTCCTCTCATCTCGCAAATGTGTCACTATATGCCAGGGACGTGTACTGGGCGGCATGTCGGAATCGCCTCCCAGTCCCCCCACCGACTCTCGACGCTTAAATGGAAACGCAATATATTTTAGCAAGCCGATGGCAGAGTAATGAAGATGGCAGAACATGTGGGCCTTCGTGCGCAGGTCGATTCGTCAGCGGGGCGCTCTTCGGCTCCCACTAGAGTAAGTGTCCGGGCCGGAGAGTACAATGCGCATGCGCACTCCAGCATCTCTTCCCACTTTGTTTTGGGGTACTGACGATTTCATGAGCAGCGTTTCGAGAGCAATCATATCATGGATTCAACTTGTATTGATGTATTTCCAGGACTTTCAGAATTGTCTCACACGGGTATCATGCTCGTGTTAGAAAGGACAGTCGAAAACTCGGCTCGATCTTGAACTGGGCAGGTAAGGTAGATAGGACGCGGGAAGCAACATGACGGAGCAGGGTGAATTTGCACACAAGTACGGTATCCATCACGGGAGATCGTCGTCACCCACACGCAAGACGTGTCGTCGCCGTCTTCCTCGATCTTCCACGAGCATTTGCAGCCCCTCGAGCTCTTCCGTGACAGCGAGATCGTGCATGGCACCTAGCATTTCCTTAGATATCAACCATCGTGTAGAATGGCCGTTTAAATTTGAATACCGCCGAGTGAGATTGAAGTGGTGCGGCGGCACTCGAACATCGGCCCCTGTCTTGGGCTGCGCCGCTTCTCTCGTCGACTCGGACTCGGACTCCTCCTCGTCCCAGATCAGAATCGACACTGCACTCTCCGCACGCCAACCTGCATCGTAGAGACCGAAACTTATGCGTCTGTTGAGACACCCAATCCGCGTTGTAAGCGTTGTCCGAGAATGTTACGCGTGTGTTCACATCCGGTATGTGTCGAAAGTCGGAGCCACTTCTGCGGCTCGTTCGTGGAACGCTTGTCGGGCGAGAACCCGGCCGGGCCTGTGCCATAATCCCTTGCCAGTGGTGCAGTGCATGTATCATTACCTTCAAAGTCTATTGCCTGGCAGGCTTTTCTTAATTACAGGAAAGACCTTGACAAGCAATGTAATCATTGGGACAATGCCAAATTGAACTTGGGGTACAGGATTATGACTAACTGGCACACACCCTGTACTACTAGTAATAGGAACAAAATAGATAGACATGAAGAAATTGCAGCCTCATTATTATGTACTGAAGGACTACTGAGAGATACAACTTGAGCTTGAACCATAAATGACATTTTGCTTAAATGGCTTTGGGCGCTTCCTGAACATGGCATTTGCCTTCCGCGGAATGCGGATTGCACCAATGTAAAGGCCATCTGGGGCCTGTTTCCCCTCCTCAAATTTGATATCATATGTCACAACAATGTGTGCAAGGAAAGCCTTGACCTCATTGACAGCAAAGAAGCGACCAGGACTGATACAGAAATATGAGTGACTACAATGGATTAAATAAAAAGACACACCAAGCATGTCGCCCGTATCCAAAGGCGAGGTGGTCCACGGACGTAGAAACCGCTTGGTGCCTTGCTACAGTCTCTACATTTTGTTCACGGAGCTTCACAAAGCGGGAGGCATCGAATTCGTTGGGGTTCGGATAGATTTCTTCGTCCTTGTGGATGAGACCGCCTGGCACGGAGATCAGCGTTCCCGGAGGAACAGTGACTCCATTGGAAAATGTGAATGGTTGCAATGCGATACGGTTCACCGTCACTGGAAACAAGTAGTGCATTAGTAACCAGGGTTCAGCTATGGGGATCCAACGGACAGCCATTCAGGTCATCAAGACGTTGAGTCTCTCGTACGAAGCTGTCGATCATGTGCATCTTATCCATCCCAGTCTTGGTCCAACCTTCCTCTGCGACCGCCGTCTCAACCTCGTGGCGGAGGGGTTCAATACATTTGGGGTTGGACAGAAGACGGTAAAACACGTTCACAAACGTCTGCATGTGCTCGCTATCAGTAGCTCTGGCATAAGGAAATCACTGTGACTCACATTGGAAGTAGTATGAATAGCAGCAAAGTTTACCACGAGCAGTCGCCGTGCAAGGCCTTCAAGGGACCTTTCCACTCCTTTGGCTTCGCTCATGAGCCACATGAGCATGTCATTCTGTCCGCTCTCATTAACGATAACATTGACATGAAGCAACGCGGACCAACACACCGGTTTGTCATCCCAATCTTCTCCGAACTCCTCCATTCTGGCAAAACGTTCCTCGACTATGGGCCTGATGTGCTCCATTTCCTGCTGGATTTGCGATGGAAGGTTAGATAGCACGCGTGCGACGATCCTGACCCCAATTCAATGATACAAACTCAAATCAGGACATGACGACGTACGGCTTGAGAGGTTTTGGGAACATGCCGACGATCATCGCCAACTTTACAACATTAACCGCAAAGTTCAAGTTCAGATTTAGATAGTCTTGGTTTCGGCCTATGAGACTGGTAAACGGAGGGTAACAATTGAATGGCAGGATCGGAGGGCCTCACGTACACAACGGAGTCCCTACAAATACGCGATTCGTGGTCGCGCAAATCACACGTTGAATCGTTTCTACCACGGGAACCTTGACCCACTCTGCGTTTCATATGAGCTTAGCGTATCAACTACAAAATTGCCGCTCACCGTAACCGTACACTGGGATGGACGCATCGAGAGACCTGACGAGTTCGTCACGGACCTCTTTGAAAGTTTCAGCGGTGTTCCGTGCCAATTTCGAACGTATTATGTCTGTGTGATAATCATTATTTATGTCCAATAGGTCCAGTGTATAGTCGGGTTGGAGGAACTGGCATAATCATCAGGATGGGAGTTAAGCGTCCTAGGAAGCCTTACGCACCTCGATCATTGCTGCGTTCAGAGACAAAACATGATCTGGAGCCTTCCTGATATCTTCGATCAATTCAGGACCCGAAGCCAGCACCATCCACCACCGAAATGTGGCAATCTTGAATAAACCTCGTCTTGACTGAGAGTCAGGTTGTAGGGTCAGCTCGGATCAGGGAGGGTACGTTATGGAGACATTTACTTTCTCGTACCCATATTTGAGAATGGGAAGGCCATTGAACATAAAGCGAAGAGCAGAGAAGTACGAAAGAATCGGGTCAGAGAATCCGACAGTAGGAATATCAGCAAGCTGACAACCGCCCAACTTGATCAGTAATGGGAGAGAAGGACAAGTGTACCACTGACCAGAGAATCCCTCCGGTACCAGCTCGAAAGTAGAGATACTAGTAGGAATAGCGATGCAACGAGAAACGAGAGCTTAAGCGTGGACTCATCGATCATAGTGGCCAAAGTTGGGTTTCAGACTGCGGACTAAAGTCGGTTATACTCTGAGACCAGATGCGCTACTATTGCCCCCATGAGCACTTGTGCCATGCGCCCTTGCGCCCAGCGTGCCGTATGTACGGATTCAATGGAAGTAATTTGATTTTTTAATTCAAGGCCAGTACGGCCCGGGTCAGTACTGTAACGTGCGACTACTGTAACGTGCGATTGCAGAACGCCCAGGTAATTCTCGCGCAGACCAAGATAATTCACGCAATATTCCAAGACGTCCAACGTGGCTTTACCCACAACGTTTGCCATCGAAGGCATTTGAGACTTGTTTGAGATTGGGAGATATTTGAGGGCCACGCTTCAAGGATGGCATGGAACCCCCAATACTATTAGTATTGGGCATGCGATGCCAAGAGGTGGCTTAGAAGTTAGAACTTTATGCAGCTTTATGTTCGGACGACAACGCACGCGATCCGCTGTGTTGAGAATACTTACTCTGCCTCTGTCTCTCCAGTCTCCCTCCCGACAAGTTCGCTTCGCACAGTACCAGGTGGCCTTCTGCCCAATATCGCTTCGAACAGCAGAAGCGGCGTGTCCCAAGGGCACAGACCTACCCACACGCATTCGGCACACAGCACCCGACGTGGTCACGCCTCCTGCATGAACTGAAGGAGAACCCAAGCATACCCTTATTGGACGATGGCTATGATACACGCAGCGACTGCGGCTTGCGGCTACTCGTGTCGCCAATGGAGATAACTGCTGGAGCTAATTCTGGTCTAGGACGAGGGGAGGACAACTTCAACGTCGGAATGGGAGGAGAGGGCGCCGTCTGAGGGGCGGTTCTTGCCTAGCCACGAGCGGCTGTACACGCTCGGGAAGCAGCGAGCTAGGTGCACTGGACCAGCAGGAGTTCACGGCTTGGAAGGAGAAGCAAGCCCGAGAATGGACGCGGGACGAAGCAGATGCTGGAGCGCCTCGGATAACTTACTCAATCCCGACCCCGCGGCAGCCAGTTCTGAAACAGCCGCAAGAAGACAATCCGCACGATGGGTGGGAACTGGAAACCATCTAGATACACCATGCTCGATCTTGCTATCACGGAGGAAGCCGAGGAGCTGCGAACCACCCTGGAAGAAGACGGCAACGAGATGACTGGCGTGTCCGTCGGTTCAGAAACCTAACCTCGGAGATATATCAACACGGATCGACGGACTCAATCCATGATATCATCGTTCTCGAAAGCTGGTCTCATGGCACCATTAGAGGTTGAAGAATCGCAAGAGGAACGGCGCAGATTGGACCCCTCGGTTCTCCGGAGTCACGAGACCGACTTGAACTTTCATTGATATATACTAAAGACTACTGAAGGTTCAATGTTCAACGTTCAACCCTTAATGACAGTTCACTTTTGGCGCTTCCTGAACATCACATTCGCCTTCCTCGGTATGCGCATTGAACCAACATAAAGGGCTTGTGGGGCCTGTTTCCCCTCCTCAAATTTGATATCATATGTCACAACAACGTGTGCAAGGAAAGCCTTGACCTCATTGACAGCAAAGAAGCGACCAGGGCTGATACAGAAATATGAGTGCAATGGATTGAGGCAAACACAAAAACATACCAAGCATGTCGCCCATATCCAAAAGTGAGGTGGTCCGCAGATGTAGAAAGTGCTTGGTACCTTGCCATGGCCTCTACATTGCGCTCACGGACCTTCATAAAGCGGAAGCCATCGAATTCCTTGGGGTTCGGATAGATCTCTTCGTCTTTGTGGACGACACTGCTTGGCACAGAGATTAGCGTGCCCTGAGGAACAGTAACTCCGTTGGAAAATGTGAATGGACGTAGTGCGAGACGGGTCACCGACACTGAAAAGAAGCAGTGCATTAGTAAGTGGGGTTCGGCTAAGGGAATGAATCCAACGAACAACCATCCAGATCATCGAGACGTTGAGTCTCTCGTAGAAAGCTGTCGATCATGTGCATTTTATCCATCCCAGCCTTGGTCCAACCTTCCTCTGCAACCGCAGTCTCGACGTCGTGGCGGAGGGGTTCGATACACTCGGGGTTGGAGAGAAGACGGTATAACACGTTCAGAAACGTCTACATGCGCTCGCTATCAGTAAGTTAGCTCATAAGGGATCGCAATGGCTCACATTAGAAGTCGTATGAATAGCGGCGAAGTTGACCACGAGCAATCGCCGAGCAAGGCCTTCAAGGGACCTTTCCACTCCTTTGGCTTCGCTCATGAGCCACATGAGCATGTCATTCTGTACCCTCGCATTAGTGATAACGACGACATCGAGCGGAGCGGACCGACACACCGGTTTGTCGTCCCAATCTTCCCCGAATTCCTCCATTCTGGTAAAACGTTCCTCGACTATGGGCCTGATGAACTCCATTTCCTGTCGGATTTGCGATGGAAGGTTAGATAGCACGCGTGCGACGATCCTGACCCCAATTCAATGATACAAACTCAAATCAGGACATGACGACGTACGGCTTGAGAGGTTTCGGGAACATGCCGATAATTATCGCGAATTTTACAGCATTGACCGCAAAGTTCAAGTTCAGAGTCAGATAGTCTTGATTTCGGCCTATGAGAAAGGTCAACAAGGGTATCGATTGAAGGGCAGGATCGGAGGGCCTTCACGCACACAACGGAGTCCCTACAAACACACGATTCGTGGTCGCGGAAACCACACGTTGAATCGTTTCTACCACGGGAACTTTGACCCACTCTGCGTTCCACACGAGCTTAGGGTATCATCTTTCAACTACAAACCTGCCACTCACCGTCACCGTGCACAGGGATGGAGGCATCGAGAGACCTGACAAGTTCGTCACGAACCTCTTTGAAAGTTTCGGCGATGTTTCGTGTCAGTTTCGAACGTATTATATCCGTGTGATAGTTATTTTCTATATCCAATAGGTCCAGTGTATAGTCGGGTTGGAGGAACTGGCATAATCGTCATGACGACGGAAGTTAAGAATCCCAGCAAGGCCTTGCGCACCTCGATCATTGCTGCGCTCATAGATAAAACGTCGTCTGGAGCCTTCCTGACATCTTCGATCAATTCAGGACCTGAAGCAAGCACCATCCACCTCCGAAATGTGGCAATCTTGAATAAGGATCGTTTTGACTGGGAGTCCGGTCGCAGGGTCAGCTCGGACCAGAGGAAGGTACCCTTAAGAAGAAATGAAATTATTTACCTTCTCGTACCCACATTGGAGCATGGAAGGGCCATTGAAGACGAAACGAAGAGCGGAGAAGTACGAAAGAATCGGGTCAGAGAATCCGATGGTAGGAATGACAGCGAGCTGAGAACCACGCAACTAGGTCAGTAATAGGAAGAAAGGACAAGTGTGCCATTCACCAGAGGATCCCTCCGATACCAGCTCGAAAGTAGAGATACTAAGAATAGCGATGCAACGAAAAACGACAGCTTCAGTGTGGACTCATCGACCATCTTGTCCAAAGTTGGTTTTAGACTACGCTTGTTTGTCACCCTGGTGCCATGTGCCCTTGCGCCTAGTGTGCCGTATGTAAGTTATTCAATTGATGTAATTTGACTTTTGCCATACAAGGTTAGCACGGCCCGTGTCACTCCGGTAAATTGCGATTGACGCTCAGGATGGGAGAGACCAAGATAAATTGAAGTTGATTCGCCCAACATGTCAAGACTTTCAACGTCGGCCTGGCGTTACCCAACACTTGTTTTTCATCAAAGACACTTGATACTTGTCTGTTATAGGGTAAAATCTGAGAGCTACGCTTCGAGGATGGCATGCAACCCCCGACTCGGTTGTTCAATGTTAATGCGCATGCAATATCGAGAGGTGGGTTGAACGTACTGTTGATCCTCGAGACGACAAGCCACGTGACCCGCTGTGGCGAGGAGACCTACTCACCCTCTCCCTCTCCTTACGATGAGCCCGCCACGCACAGCACCTCTAGAAGCAACGAGCTAGGTGTACCAGCTACCAGCAGCAGCGCACAGATTAGAAGGAGAAAACTGAGCAGGGGATAATCGCGACCCCGCGACAGCCCGTGCTGAAAAAGTCGCAATCAAACACTCCGAACGACGAGTGTGACCTGGAGACCTGCCGAATACTATGGGCGATCTTGTTATTACGGAGGAGCCTAAGGAGCTGCAAAACTTCGTAGAAAAAGATGGCGCCAGAACAAGCGCTAGAAATGTATCGTGTCCGACACCAGAAAGCCCTAGCCCCGGGGATATATCAACACCGATAGACTCAATCAATGATATCATCGCTCTCGAAGCCGGTATCATAGAACCTCGAAGGATCGCAAGAGAAAGGTCTCAAACTTGGCTCAAACTCAGTACTCGGTCTCAAAGTTTCTCGTCGGAATTCTCCGTAGTCACGAGACAGACTTGGACTCTTTCCCCACCGTACTTACAACGCCAGCATGCGCTCATACTGTGACTGCAGTGAAACAGTAGTGAAACATGATCACAAGCGAACTCACGACCCCCTCGTTAAACTCCATGCCCTTCTTTGATGTGCAGCAGTGCGCCGAGATGACCAATGGGTTATGGGTTCACCTTGGGGTTGGGGATCATGCATCATGCTCGAGCGCACTGACTAGTTGACCCACTGCACGAAGTCCACGTTGCCATTGCCTGACATTTTACATTTTTTGTCCGTCTGCCCGTCTCCAAGACTCTCTTGGTGTTACGTATCTCTGCGAATGTGATGTTCGCTTCCCATGACTGGAGGCGCGCTTGCTATCAAGCACTGAGGATGCACGTTGTAGTTTTTCTATGACAAGAGCAGAGATGATCGTGCGATGTTACAGTGTCTTGATAGCAACATGCATCATTAAGTATTCACACATCAACATGAGGACCCGTTCTTCTGTGATAATCCTCGTAACCACAACACAGCGTGGCTAGACTGACTCTAGACACAGATTTTGAGATTTGACCAGGGGGTGGGTGCTTTGTCACCAGGCGGAAAAAGCCAGGACCGGACCAGAGGCGGATTCACAGGTTGGCTACTCAAACTCATGTCGGACATTTCGTCCTCGACACCGTCCCTAACTCCCCAGTCTACGGGAACCCAAGATTCGTCGTCTCCACGCGCACCAAGCAAAAAGTCTCGCCCACAAGCCGCAGTCTATCCGAATGTCAATGCCGCGAACAAGGAGCAGAAGCCATTCAGTCGAAGCGCAGCGAAGCGAGACAGTGTGATGGCGCTAGGCAGTATCGAACACCTTCAGCACTACTTCACCAAGACGGGGCTTATTGCTAAGAAGGAGTACGTCCGCGGTTGTTATCTCATAATACATTCTCTCATCAGAATTCAGGTCAAACGCACGGCGTAAGGGTCTCGTCCCTGCAATAGGAAGCCTCAATGCCCACAAAGCGAAGCCCTCACTCAGTGGCCTTCCCGAACTCGAACTCCCTCCATCACCCGCACTTCCCTCGCAACCTCTCCTTCCATTCACGCCATATGTCAAGACTTTCGAGGTCGACCCTGAGAATCTCCGTCCTGGGGTAACTCAAGACCTGTCGGTTGTCGAAGAAGTATGGAGGCTACGCGCCGACGACGACACGCAGCCACCTGACCCGGGTCTACTCAGCGTCAATGGGCATGCCACGCTGCACAGCTTCGATGTATTGCGCACCCTCAAGGTGACAACCCACGCGATCCGCTCCGTTCGGAATTACCTACTCTCCCTACCCGACGAGCATGGCCACACACAACCACGACAGGGTTTCCGCCCGACCTCGCTTTCCCAGGGCGAAGCGCAGAAGCGGCGCATCTCCTCCGGCACGGATCGCCCAGACCCACTAGCGCGCATCCGGCGCGCTGCACTCGACGTGCTCACTCTCCTGCGCGAACTAGAGGAGAACGCGCGCGTACCTTTATCGGATGACGCCTACGACGCGGGCAGCGACCGCAGTTCGCAGGGGCGCGTCGCGTCGCCAACGGAGCTATCGGATGTGCAAACTGACGCGTCGTTCTCGGTGTCCGTGATGCGTGTCGGTGGGCGGCGCGAGTCGATTCTGGTGTGGGACGAGGAGGAGGACGATTTCAACGTCGACGAGGAGAGCGAGCGGCTGCCAAGGGAGCGCTGGGACGAGCGTCTCGTGCTCGGCAGCGGATGGCTGTACAAGCAAGACCTCAAGATCGAGGACCTCGCGAAGCAGCGCGGCGTCATCGCGCGGTACCTCGACACGGTCGACGAGGTGCTGTTTGGAGGGAGCAAGAACGGCGTGAGGGGATGGGTGTACGAGCAGGAGCGCGCGGCACGGAAGGAGAAGCCCGAGCGTAGCAAAGGCCGACGCTCGAGTGCCCCACCACCCAATCCCGACTCCGCCTCGCCTAGCACTGAGAGCGGGCTCGCTGCACGACGCTTGGGAGCTGGGAAAATGATGGTTGCCATGCGCGACCTCGTTCTCACGGAGGAGCCTGAAGAGCTGCAAACACTCGTGGAGGAAGAAGATGGTGACGGCGACGATGACGACGATGACGACGAAGAGGACGAGGCATCTAGCATGGACGATGAGGACCTCCCGCGATGGGCAAAGCGCAGTGCCTTCCCCGACGATCCACTCATACGCTCACACGCGCTCCTCGTCGCGTTGCTCCCCACGTCTCTTCTACCTCACCTCCCCGGTCCACAAGACAGAGCCGAGTTCTTGAACGCGGTCTCATCTGGTCAATTGCTCTGCGTCGCGTACAACGTCGGTGTCCGGCAGTCCAGGAAGCCCTGGGGCTACATCAACGTGGACTCGATCCACGACATCATCGCTCTCGAAGCCGCTGTCAAGCAATCGGAGGCCGACGGCGCGCAAGAAGAGAAGGCGCGCAAAGGTTGGACGTTCAGGCGTACTGATAACCTCCGTCTGTGGGGCGCGTAAGTCCCCGCACTTTCCTCACTCGCGCCTCCATACTCACAAAAATATACTTTGCAGCGCTATGAAGATCCGCTATATGCTCCCGATCATCTCCCCCGCATCACCAGACGTACCCATGCTGAAGCCGAATCCCACCGGCGACACTTTGCCGCCCTCCCCGTCGTCGTCCAAGTTCTCGGAACCGCCTATATTCTTTGATGCGCGTGAAGTCGCACGCCGAGACGACGGGTGGGAAGACATGCTCGAGCGTATACTCTTCCGCTGGACAGTGGCTGTAGTCGAGGAGCGCCGCAACCACTCGCGCTGACCGATCGACCGAGGTCCCCATTGCCGCTGCCAGTCATGTCATCTACTGACCCTTTCTTGCCTGTCTGTCCATACGATGCCCGCGTTCCTTCCTTCCTTCCTTCCTTCCTTCCTTCCTACCTCTTTTCTTTTTTGCCTATTGGATGCATACCTTGATATCCCGCTGCGTTGCTATGATAGAGAGCGCGAGTTGCCCCCATCTTTTTTTGCGTTGCGTTTGCTATTTATCTTGCCATGCCAGTTGTGACTTGCCACCTCTTTTCCAGATCGATATCAACATTAATACTTAGTGAGCAGTACGTGCGTCGTATATGGCCTGTAGTTTTTTCTTTCTTTTTTATCACTTGTTATATCCGCACATTAGGATACCGAAAGCAATGTTAGTTACAGTTACATAAGTCCAGATAACTGGCCTGTAAATGACGCGTTCAGGAGCGAGGCTGACCAGCTTGATTGGGGCTGACTGGCGCTCATCGGCGTTCAAACGCACTTCACGCGTTCATTGCCTTTGCTGCCAGTAGATTTTAATTGAGGCTGACTGCCTGACCTGATAATAATTGCATTCTTAGCCGCTACCAAAAACCTATATAAGACGCCCAGAATACGCCCTAGAGCCTATCATCCTTCCCTCTCCTTTTCTCTCCCCGCTCACCGGCAACTTGGCAATGGCTGCTACACCTCCAGATGTGCAAATGAACGACGCTCTAGAACCCCAACCGATTTCACGTCCTTCTCGACCGCGTGACAGAGCTGTGCAGCGTCCCGGGGCCCCTGCTTACCCCCCCACCGTAATTGATGTCCTCAGAGCAGTACAATACAACCGGGATGTGGATAGAAGCGTTAGTAAGTAAATGATATAACTACTTGGATTTTATTTTCTCAATATATCCACTAGATAATGGTCCAATTGGGGAAAACTGTACCCGGACTGATGTCTATAACGCGATCTTATATGAGCATGCTGTAGTTTCCCAGGCAGTAGCGGCAACTACCCCCCAAGGTACATCGTTATCCCGAAAATTATGCTTGAAACTGACTTCTACTTGCAGGCGCACCCCCACCCTGGTTCATACCTACGTTTAAAGCACTCCTTAATGACCTTCGGGATGAAATTCGAAGCGACCTTCAGGCAAGCCTTCAGGATCTGAGGGGTGAGATAGTCCCACCCCTCATGCGTGTATGTCCACTTCCTTTTTTACTACTGGCCGGCCCACTGACTCGGATTACGATTACTAGTTCATCAATAAAGACCGTGGTGATCTTTATCCCCTGGAGATAGTGCCGTTTAGGAATGGGGACGATCCCACTAAGGATCCGGTGAGCAGAATGCTCCTATGATCAGACTTGTTTACTAATGTAAAACTAGCACAACTTACCACCCTTAGATTCTGCTCGTGCCATAGATGCACTTGAGCCAGAGACTCTCGTAGTGTATCTCAATCGCTATGGCGTGAGAGATCTTCCTGAAGGCCCAGACCAGGAAGCCACGAACAGGTTGCTCAAGGACATGCTGAAGCAAGTAGTAGGGGCTGGTTAGGTCCTATTAGGCAGTAGCTCGTGAGGCGTTTTAATGTAGTGTCATCTCGATTGTCACCCTTCTTTATTCAGTGAATTGCCGTCGAAACCCTCTCACAAAATCAGACTCAGATCATGCCTATGGCTCGCGAGAAGAGAGTGGGCATAAAGATTGGACATTCGGGCGTACCGATAGCCTGTGTCTGGGTCTTTGGTGCACGTAAGTCCCTTCTATACTCACGAAATCTACATTCATGCTGTGAATATCTGCTATATGCTCCCGAACACCTCTCCCGTATCATCAGAAGTACGCACGCTGAGGCATCTCCCTAGCGACGCCGGCCTGGGAACGTCGTCGTCAAAGTTCTCTGAACCGCCTATCTGCATTGATGCGCGCGAAGGTGCCCGCCGAGACGACCGGACATACTCAAGAGTGCCTACTCCGAGTCTCCTGCTGAACATTGGCATGAGTCGGCGATGAGCGCCACTGTGGCGGCCAAATCCCACTGAATGATCAACTGACGACCTGCTGTACGAAGGCCCACATCACCGTTGCCTGTCATGTCATCTGCTGACCATTTCTTGTCTGTCTCTCTGGTCACCTGCCAGCCTTCCTTCCTGTCACCGTCCTGTGTATACTGTACCTTAATATCCTTCCGCGTTTTAATGAGCGAGAGCGTGAATCGGATTTCGCCCCTCTCTTTTTGCGTTGCATTTGATACTATTTTGCCAGTTGTGACTCCGAGTCGTCCCCTCCTTCAGTTCGGTATCAAATGGTACTAGGCTACGTGCGTCGTATATGGCCTGCCAATTTGAATTGTCTAGACCATCCTTTTCGAAGATACCTCGCTCACGAGGACAACCTGTCCTTTGCCAACCTCAAGTATCCCAGTCACCCGTCTTATGATGAGTAGTGAGATGGAAAGAACAAGCGAAGAGGTGGACGAATACTCAAGACAGGTATCCTTCTGGTAAACGCCCAGGTAAGCAAGCGCAAGCGCTTCGACTAGCAAATTGGCACCGTGGCCCAGATATGCAGGTCACTTATGCTGACGCTACTACCCAGTGTAGATCAACTCATACTCGTATTTCAAGGAGACTGCATACCAACCGAGTGGCCCGGCCGCCGGCGTGGTCGACGGCACGACATGGCGTGAATTTCCTAGGCCATTTGCCGGGGCAACGGAGCTTCGAGTACTTGCGTGGGAGCTTGCTTCTGTGGCCCAGCCTGCTGCAGACTGCGGACAACTTAACGTAGGGGATTAGACTCGGGGCTGCATACTACCCAATGTGCAGGAGGAGCAGGTATTCAGCGCATTTGCCTCATTCATCGATATCTGCCAAGTCGCCAGATCTCCCAGTGCGCCTTCTTCCACGCGCCCAGAGCCGTCTTAAGCCTAGGCTAAGCGTCAACCTCCTCATTGGGTATAAGGTACGCAAGTGAAATGAGGAAGCCTTTGGTAGCGCTTGGACCCCTATCCTGTGCTCACAGCTAGTTAGACGGCGTTGTCAGGCCCCCTTTGCTTCGTGCCAGCCCACTGGCGGATTATCATACCTCTCTTCACCCACCCCCAAAGCGCATCCCAGTCGGTGATGTGCTTGCCTTTTACACAAAGGCACGGGTTCCCCACTGCATGACAGTAATTATGGCTAATCATATCTTCTGCTATCGATTGTAAACTATATTTGGTACTGCTACTGGCCACTGAACACAAGCCCGTGAGTGGGAGGTAATCTCAATCGCACCTGCTGCACTTGAAGTGAAGCATGTGTCTCTACCCTCCTTCCTCCCCCTCTTGTGCTACCTTTCGAAACCACGAAATTCACGCACTCTCTTATGTCTTACATTCTTTCCACGCCATGCACTTCAGCTTTATGGGGGTCACATGTCCTCCCACGATCCTCTTGTGAATTACTGGTGTGCTTCTTCCCTCTCAGTCCGACTCGCAAGAGTCCGAGTCCGAGTCTCTAAATCCCCTGTAACCGATTGATCAAATTTTGCAGTCAATGGGAAACATCAGATGGGGGAAGATCCCATAGTCACCTTGAAGTTCCAACCAAACACATCAAGTGATCCCTCCTCAAGCGGTCGGTATCTCTTGGGTTTGGGCCAGTAGGAATGGGGTTGAGGCAATAGCCAGTGAGATACGAGATGAGTTGACGTTTGCTAAGCTGTTTTATAACGTCAGCTGAGACCAGCGGTGGTAGGTTATTCTAGTCACAAAGTAGCTCAGATTGTGGTATAGGTGTGAAAACACGACTCACAGGAGGTTGGGTGGGATCGTCACCCCAGGGAAGGGGACAACTTTGAGTGGCACACCAGTGACGCCTCTGTGACGGTTAATTTCCTGTGGTAGAGCAGTTGTAGTCGGTCAGGCGCAAAGAATAAAAGAACGAGGTACAGTATCATACCTGCATGAGCTCTGGGACGACCTCAACCCTCAGTTTCTGAAGGTCAGTCTGGACTTTCTGGATCTCAATACGGAGTTGCTGTAATTCGTGCTGAACTGCACTTGGAATGTCATCCCGAAGGACTGCAGAAGGAGCCATTTCAAGAAGTCACGGGTCAGTGGACTGGTGGAGTGTAAGAAGAGTGACTCAAGTGCAGAGGGGGACTCCATGTGCTCGCTTACCCCTGCCCACACACCCCTGAGACAGAGCGTGTGTGGTACCACTGGTAGCTGCTTCTCTTTTTCTCTTTTGGTTACCTGATCTTCCAAGTTAGTAGTACTAACTAACCAGCTCTCCACGTGCACCATTCCTGTTCTTTCGCTCGCCTGCTCACAGCAGGTCTGCACGCGCTCAACCCCCACTTGCAGGCTCGACGACCCGGCGCTCAGATGGAACACTTGCTGCACATGCATACCTGCGCTCTCACACGACAGATCCCCAGTACATCTACATTGGAGATGATAACATCATGTTTACCAACCCGTAAGTGTCTAAGTGTCCTTCTTTCTTCGTCGGCACCCTCGGGCCTGTGGGCTTCCCAGTTATTCAGATTTGCCATTTCATTAACCTACGATTGCACTTGTCATCGAAAAGCTGCACGCAGGCACATGACTACTCTCACTGAAAACCCCTCTAAATGCACAGGACTGGCCAACCTTGCATTTAATAGGCAACATCGCAACAAATAACAATGAGGAAGAACACACAATCACCACGAAGCTCCAACCGCACCCTTTAAGTAACCCCTCCTCAAGTAGTCAGTATCTCTTGGAGTCGGATCAATTGGCAGGTTGACGCAATAGCCAGTGAGATACGAAGTGAGTTGACATTCACTAAGCTGCTTTATCACGTCAACTGAGACCAGGTGTGGTAGGTTATGCTAGTCACAAGGTAGCTCAGATTGTGGTATAGGTGTAAAAACACGACTAACAGGAGGTTGGGTTGGATCATCACCATTAGGGAAGGGGACAACTTTGTATGCTATAATATTCCCATCGAGTCTGCCGCGGTTGATTTCCTATGATAGAACAGTTGTAGTTGGTCAGATACAAAGAATAAAAGAGCAAGGTACAGTATTATACCCGCATGAGCTCTGGGACAACCTCGACCCTCAGCTTCTGAAGATCAGTCTGGACTTTCTGAATCTCAATGGAAAAATCGGCCCGCGCTTGTTGGACCTCATTGTGGAGGTCAATGCGGAGTTGCTGTAATTCGTGCTGAACTGCACTTTGGGTTTCACCCCGAAGGACCGCAGGCAGAGAGGGAGCAGCCATGTCAAGACAGATTAGTGGACTGACGGTGTGTAAGAAGAGTGAGTGCCGAGTAGGACTCCTTTCTACGAGCTTGCCCCTGTCCCAGTCTGCACTCCCACGGAAACCCGAAACTTTAGACAAGCAGCCATTATTAAGATACAGCAAGGCGAGGGCTGCGCGTGAGGTGAGCTGACAACCCCCGATTCACACGCGAGGGTCTCAGCCGACGCTGTTCTTCGAGGCGCCCGTCCGAGCCTCCTTGTACGTGTCGCGCTACGTACAGCAGCGCATGCAGCAGATTCTCTCCGCGGCAACGGTCGCCGCGATTGGGCTTTCATGCAAAGCGTACCTCCACTCAGGGCTATGTTCCATCTCCGTCCGTGGCCTCCCACACCTCCTCGAGGCCCTGAGCAGTCCCGAGCGACAGAGCGGACAGGGTGTAGTCACAGGTATCTGCTTCCTCCTTCCCGCTTCTGCTCCGCTGATACCAACCACACAAAGTCTGTAACCATCTTTCCACGTGCGCCGTTCCCGTTCCTTCGCTCGTCTGCGAGTTGCCGCAGTGCAGGACCGCCCGCGCTCAACCCACGCTTGCAGGCTAGACGACCCGCTTACATGGGGCACCCTTCCCGCGCGCACCTACTTTAATTCCCACCTGACACGCTGGTCCCTCGGCGCATCGGACATCATATTCACCAATCTGTAAGGGCCCGTCTGCCCTACCTCGTCGTGTGCTCACCCGCGTGTGCTCTCTTGCAGCGTCTTCTCCGCATTCTTCAGAAAAGGTCAGGTACTCGAGACGTTCCGCGGGGCTGGGATATACCAACCTGCGATTGATACCGCAATCGAGAAGCTGCGCGCAGGCGCGTGGGCGCGTCCATCCCATTCATCCCGCGTCACTCTCTTCTTGATCCGTATGTACTCGTAGGTACACGTCTTCGCGGAAGGCAAAGTATGCCAGCCTCACACCTACGCGGCGGACCCACAGACAGGACTTGCGCGCCTGCGGCGCTTCAAGTGGGGCATGTGCGTCTCCTTTCCGTCCCTCTCACACCCTTTCGCCAAAAACTTATGAAACAACTCTATTGATGTCTTTCGTTCTCGTCACGCTATGCATTTCAGCGGTCGTATCTTAATGGAGACCCCGCGCCCTCCCACGATCATCCCCATGTGGATAACCGGTACGTCCTTTCTTCCACCCTCCCTTGCTCTCCTTGTCTCTGAACGCGCACAGCTCACGCAGGCTTCGACAAGCTTATGCCAGAAGGCCGCCATGCGCCGTGGAAGTACCTCCCGCGCCCGGGTGCGCGTCTAAGTGTGACGTTCGGCACGCCAGTGCCACCTGCGGCGGTGCGCGGCGTGCTTAGCCTAACGATGCGTGGTGAGATCGTTTCTGGGGCAGTGGCAGAGGTGGAGGCACGACGAAGTAAGGACAGGGAGGTGCGCATCGCGGTGACGGAAGTCGTACAGCGCGCCGTGGAGGCGCTTGGGCGGCAGGTATCGGGAGATTTGCTTACTGGCCCGGGGCCAGGGCCACAGCCGCCATTACCGCCACACTTGCGGAAGGATACATGAGTGACCACATCGGGTCTAGGTACTGCAAGATGACGTTACACGACTTCCCGTGGTCCTCGATCTTTAGGTCTTGCTTGTACAGCCATCCGCTGCCGAGCACGAGCTGTTCATCATACCGCTCCCGCGGCAGCCATACACACTCTCCTCTCCTCGTCGACGTTAGAATCAGCCTCCTCATCCCACACCAAATCGACTCATGCCGCCCCCAACACGCATCACGGACACCGAGCACGACACATCCGTTTGCACATCCGATAACCTCGTTGGCAACGTGACGCGCTTCTGCGAGTTGTGGTTGCTGCCCGCGTCGTAGGCGTCGCCCGATAAAGGTACACGCGCGTTCTCCTCACAGGAGAATGAGCACGTCGAGTGCCACGCGTCGGTCGCGCGCTTGTGGGTCTGGGCGATCGGTGCCAGGGGAGACGCGTCGCTTCTGTGATTCGCTCATAGAAAGCAAAGTTGGGCGGAATCCCTGTTGGGGTTCTGTATGGTCGTACTCGCCGAGGAGGGAGATTGGGTACATTTCCAAACGGAGCGGATCGCATAGGTTGTCACCTTGAGGGTACGTGATACATCGAAGCTGTTCGGTGCGGCATGCGTATTAACGCTGAGCAGACCTGGTCGGGTGGTTGTGTGTCGTTGTCGGCGCGTAACCTCCGTAACCCCTCCCCCCCTCCCAACGCAAACCACCCATACACCCCCCCCTCGGCAGCGACCCCCCCCCACCGCACCGGGTCAATACTTACTCAACGCTTGGCACCGCACGACGTCGGCCTTAAGGCCGAGGGAGATGCTTTTGCAGAGGAGGACTCACACAATGGGCAAGAAGTAGTAGACGACTATGTATATGCTTACGTGCTACATGGGGTTCTGTACCCTCAGGTGCACGAAAATGGATCCAAAAAAAAAAAAAAAACCTCCATAACCTCCATACTTTTTTGACGGTCGACAGTTCTTGAGTTACCCAAAGACGGAGGCTCTCGGGGCCGACCTCGAAAGACTTGACATAAGGCGTGAATGGAAAGAGATGTTGTGAGGGAAGTGTAGGCGATGGAATCATGGAAGGAGTTTGAGTTCGGGAAGGCCACTGAGTAAGGGCTTCGCTTTGTGGGTATTGATGAGGAAATATTAGATGACTATCAGAATCTCACATTTAAAGTATCCCCAAACACGATGGTACAGTACGTGGACTATGTGCCACATAGACGACATGCATGACGAGACCGTTAATTTTCTACTGTACACCCAACCTTCTCCTTCAAGACATTTTTTCTCAACCGATCTGTAGCTTCTGCGCTTTCGGCAGCTGGCAAAGCGTGAACACCATAGCCTTCAAGGTAGTGAACTAGGTGTGCCGGTTGTATGTGATTAATGTCATGCACATTACGTAGGGGTGGCAGATTGTGCTTATCGCCAGATAAATGCATGTTCACAGTAAGGAGCAAAGAACACTCACAGGTGCCTGGGTGGGATCGTCACCATTCTGGAAAGGGACAATCTCGAATGGCCGTTCATTGCCCCTGTACCTGCTCCGGTTGATTGTCTATAGAATTTAGAATTATTTCCAATGAAATGGAGGAAATAGCATACCTGACAGAGTGGCAGGCATACTTGGGACCTTACATCCCTCATTATATCCTCACGGATTTGCTGAGCTGCACCATGGAACCATAGTGGGACAGCAGCTGTATAACAGTGAATCAGTCAGCCAGTCTTCTGAGAAGAAAATGTGTAACTTACCTTGAGGTTCAACTGGTGGGGAATTAGGGTGTGCTTCCATTATGGCGGGAATTAGAGTAGTTGTACGTTGTGGGTAGTGGTAGAGTAACTTATCGTGGACCCCTATCACTGGAACTTGAAGCGCGCGCTTGACTCGGAAGTTTGCTGCTATAAATTACGTGATAGGTCATGCGGTCACGTGAAATGTTAGGCCGGGCAAACATATATAAACACTGTTCCTTGTAATCAGTCAATTTACATCTACAATATATTTGGGTTTCGACCATTCAGCATCGCATCCACTTCTGACCGCGAGCATAGCACGAAGAGGAGTGGTAATTCGATAGTATGCTGATCACATTCGTTCCCACACACACACGAGGTGAGGTGGCTCTGATCCGAACGTCCGAGGTGAACAATCCGTTCACATCCTGCGAAGGCAGCTGCTTCTGCGCCAGCGTCTTGCTGCAGATTCAGGTTCGAGAAGGAGGGAGGCTAGCACGGTTCCCTGGAATGGAACGAGAGCCACCATAATTGCGAGACGTGTCAAGTCAGGCGGTGGCACTACGAGTCGAAACGTAGTCAAGGTGGGTACCATAACTAGTGCTGAATGAGGTCCAGTGTTAGGACCGTACACATGTGCATATGAGAACATGAACGGCGTACGTGACACGAATTACGTTTCTCAGCCTGAGGAGGGGTGATAGAGCGCAACGCCGATACGCTGGCCAGGCACACCATACGGATGCGTGGTGTCGTCACCGACAGAGATGAGGAACCGGCCAGAACACTTGTCCTCGCACTTGCAGGGGAAGACGAGTGTGTGTGTGTGGAGTGTGCCCTGTGTGCGCGACGCGAAATGGATTCCCCTGTCCACAGAAATGAGAGGAAGAAGATAGTGAGGCTCCGCGAATGGAAGATTGTGCTGCCACGTACGAGATGGGGACGCCCTGGGAGCGCAGTTGGTCCGCGAACACCTGTGCACGCATGGCATTGTCTACACTCGGATCGGCGATGATAGCGAACTTTCCGCCAAAGTTCGAGCGAGGGGGTAGTTCTACGAGCTGACCGACCAGCTCATCGCCCCATTGGTATTCGAAGATAGGGATGCGGTGTGATGGAGGGGCGGACTCGGATGCAGGCCTTTGGGCATTACTTGGACGTTGTGAGGGGTCTGTGGGGTATGTGAAGTCTTGCCAGTTCGGGTGAGGATCTGGGGGAATGGTACTGGCGGGAGGCGTGGTAGAAGTAGGCTGCGCAGGCGTGTCAGAATCTGGGAGTTGTGAATTAGGCGGCCGCCCATTTGCCGCCGACGTCGTGGTGGGCGAGGTCAACATTGTGATGAATGGTCGGCCCTTGAAGATATGAAGCGAAAACTGGAAATCAGAACGGCATTGGTCCTCCTCGTAGTGTTTGGAGGAGAGCTCACATCTGATCGGGAGCAAGAGCGAGACGCGATTCGCGCTTGACTTTATCCAATCGCCCTCCTGTTTGAGTCATTGACCACGTGTTTTACTTTCTTACGCACGATGACTTGGGGGTTCATCTTGTCTTGACGTTTCGGCCTTCCTAACGGCGGATACAGTCCATGGACGACTGGCCGGTCTTCGGTTCTTCTCAGACATTTGTTACTAGTGAATAATTGTTCCCGTTTACAAATTTTGCCCTATAAACAACCACCATTTCAAGCTCTCTGCATCAAAGGTCTATTAATATAAAACTCACAATCCTTTGGCAATTTCAGCTGCTATTTGAGTTGATGAAAAGAGACTATGGCCAAGATGTTGGTGAATTCGCAGGGACTAGGAGTCTGACACCGCTTGCGAGTCTGAAGGAGTACGTCAAAGAGTACGCTTGGGTCGTCGCGCTCATCTCAAACATCTCTCCGTGTCCTTCGATCATCCTCAGGGCTAGTTCACCTCTGGTGGGACTTCCAATTCACTTTGATAGACAATAACAACACGAGGGCTTGACACGTTCAAGTTCACACAATACTCATTACCTCTATGAAAGAAAAACATGTATTCAGTGGTCAGTAAGATACTATCCATGACACCGGTTGCCAGTTCGTATATGCCTACAAGCAAGCACGCGGGGGTCTCTGGATCAACGGCTATGCGCTTCATTTCGAGAAGCACGGCCTCATGTACGCCTATATATTCTAAGGTTTTGCAATGTGGTGCTTACATTGAATGGGGCTTTTGCATATACCGCTTTCTTGGAACCTTTTACGCACTATCCATGGCAGTTTTTATGCCTAAACTTCCAGCGGCAAGCGGGTTGTTAGTCACACGGCGCACGGCGTCTGTACGTGGCGTGCTTGTTTTCCGATTGTCCCGAGCATCCGCGGCGCATATAGGTGAGCAAGGCACACGTCCCGTTTACCAGTTCACTCTGCCTGCCATGAGAAGCCTGAAGCTATCCCACCTCGAGAGAGCTCTAGTCCGGAAACTATTCGCTCGACGATACACGGTCGCGACGCTAACGCGGATGTTCCGCTGCTGCCAAACCACCGTCAATCGCGCGGTGCGCAATCATATGGGCGACGATGTCGAGGACGACGACGCGATCATTCGCGACGCCGAATTGCCAGCCGATGTAAGTGTAATGCTCGGGCTGAAAGGGTGCGACGACGACAGCGCCCCTCCTGTTGCCGACCGGTGGCGACCCTGGGCTCCAACACGAGGAGTCGTAGTACCTCGAACGCCTGCCCGTGCCCCGCAGCCATTTCCTAGGTTGGTCGCGCGAAGGAGCCCCAAGGTATGTGTAGGCCATTTGTCATCACCCTCATCACGCATTCCGCGCAATGTTCTCAGATGATTTTGAAATAGGTCGAAGCTACGGGGAGTAATAGCAGCATCCCTCACCCCGTCGTGAGTGCAAAATCGGAGGTACGTAATTGCCCACAGCCCTTCTGGTATACCCCAACGCAACGTGACGCAGGCGGGCTCGTCGGCTAAGCCAACGTGGGAGAACTTGAAGCCGATGCTAGACAATTCGGCGTCCGTGGAAGGGTTCCTTGCATCGATACAGCTAGGGGACAACCATGCCCAGATGTTGCTTGATGAAGGTATCAAGACGCACCAGGACCTTCTTCACATCAAGGAAATCCACGGAACCGAATCGCTAAGACTCGTCAAGGATTCTCTGAAAGCGAGGGGCTTTACCACCTTCGAACTTATCAAGTTCATATCGGCGGTGAGTGCCTAGAGTCCGATGGGGTCGGGTTATCGGTTGATTCGCTTGCTAGGTCAAGGGGATACCTGCTTGATCCCCACAATGACTCCAAGGTTGCTTGGACCATCTCTCACATCGAGCTCCGAAACACGCCTAGAAGTGTGATACGCGATTGTATTCATTCGAACAATTTATTTATGACCAGGAACGCACGAGGCGGAGGATTTCTTCCCTAGTTTACGCCGCGACAACCTTGTGTAGGCAAAAGAGTGTTTTTTCTACATAAAGCGACTGTTAAGACGTCATCTTGGCGGCTGAAGGCAGCCCAGAAGCAAGCCTTGTGTTCCTCCGCAGGCGACTCTGCGTACTATTGAGGCAATCAATTGATCGCGTCGTTGTGCCGCGCGGGACGCCTCGTGCGCGATGCCCGTCTTATCAAGAAGCTCCGTCGACTCCCCCATCCGCGCTATCAGGAGCCAAAGTTCTGAGCTGATACCCTCGATATATCTCCTCGATCGGCTGCGGTCTTCCCAAACGCCCCCTTCGTCGCCTTTTTTTTTCTTTCTTTGTTCTTCTGGGCCAGGTCCAGCCAGCCAGCCAGCCAGTACTATGTCCAGCGCAGCAGAGAACCCCTCAACAAGCCAGAGTTCAGCGTCACAGACGACCGCAGCATCGCAACGCCCAACCAAGGCGCCACATGCCCAGCCCAGAAGCCCAGAGCAGCCGAGACAGAGACGGAGGCTCGACCCCGAAGACGACGAGACCGTGGTCGCCACGCCTGCCGCCGCAGGATCAGGATCAGGGTCTGGCTCAGGCTCAGGGTCTTCTTCGCAAGCGCGCGCTGAGCTGCTCAAAGATAACCGTGACGACGATAACGAATCTGAGTATACAGCCAACTCCTCTACCGATGAGGAGGAGGATGAGGAAGACACCCGTGTGCCGGCGAAGCGAAGCAGAGGGTCGGCGAGACTGAAGATGAAGGCAGTTCGGGGGTCGAGTGAGGTGCTCAAGCCGTTCACGACGTCATCCGGTCTGACGCTTTTCCGAGAAGCTCCCGCTGCGCGGCATACTACGTCTCGCTCGCGCTCGCCCGGGCCGGTTTCGCAGGGACCTGCGGCGTCGCGCGGGAAAAAACCCTCGCTCTCCCGGAGCGTGATGGTGTGCGTGCCTAAGCGTGTTACGCCTGGTAAACGTACAGTCTCAGCGAGCCAAAAACTCACGCATAACCCTGCACATCGTAAGTGGTATCACTGTTCCGGCATTTCGCCGGAGTTTAACTCACGCGCCGAAGGGCCTGTTGATCTCATCAATCGTCTGAGAGAGCACTCTCGTCGTATCTCGGCTGACTCGCTTCAACAAGTAAGTTAAGCGCTTCATTTCCGCCGCTCACTGTATGTGCGCTTACAGTACTGCCATGACTTCCCAAAAGCGAGCAGCGGGAAGCCAACCAACTTCCGGGCATACCCCCACGATACTCGCATCCGCGTCTACGAGTAGAGTTCTCCTCACACCACCCAAGCCACAGGTTACCAGTGTTGGATCCGTGAAGCTTCCCGAGAACGACGGTTCCGCACCTGTAATGCAGTTCCTTGCAGGCATCGGACTCGGGCAATCGCACCTTCAAATCTTGTTCCAAGAAGGTATCAGGACGCAGCAAGATCTGGATGGATTGCAACAAATGGAGAAGGATTCTATTGCCGAGCTGGGGGACGTCTTGAGGGCGCGTGGATTTACCGCGTTTGAGTATTCGAAGGTTGAGTATGCGGTACGTATCTGACGCATTCAATCTCTCTGGTGCAACAAGTGAACTGTTCGTCCCCTGTAGATCTCTAGGGAGAAGAATTAACCATTTCATGCGCTTGTCGTACAATCTAAAAAAATTCATTCTCGTATCAATGATCGTCCCCATAGCCCCGAGCGATACCGCTCCGCCCTTGCTGGAGGAGACTGGGAGAATCAAGCCCTGCACGCGTCTCGAGGCCACGGAACGTGCGGGATTGTAGAAATTCACCAGCAGCGCTATCCCTGAGTGTCGATACAGTGCCTTCCTGGTCTCTGAGAATAACAGCGGAAGATGGTGACGATTCCTGCGCAGGCGTCGGATCGTCAACTGTCCCCGAGAAAGTCAATATGATCTCAGCGTTCTAAGAAGCCACTCACCGCCATAGCGCTTGGCATGTCTGTACTTCCCCGTGACGAGCGAGAACACTGGTTGATCAGGATCTCCATCCTCATCTCCTTCGTCCCGTGAGTGCTGGCCTGACTCCCGCGCGAGTACCTGATCGAAATCGAGCACATACTCGCCTGTCCAAGTCGGTGAGGACTGCAACGCAAGCTGTAGCTCGAACGGCGTAACGATAGGCCTGAAGAAGTCCTTAACAACATCCTCAAAGTTAGCTGCTTGAGGGTAAACATTCAACCGGAATTTACCTTGGCGTCGACGAGGGAGTTTTCGGGACATGCGACGAGGACGAAGCATTCGATTTCGGGAAAGTTGGCTAGTTTGGCGGGGTTGAGCTTGCCGACGCTGATCGTGTATGCCTTTTTGTGTGCGCGGACTAGGAGTTGGCGGAGACGTGCGATGAGAGGGAGATAGGATGCTAAGGGTTCGTTCGTCAGTCATCGAGTCGTCAACTACACAGGGAAGAAGAGGGTGGCGAACCGACTCCGAGCGTGCCGACGAGGATACCGAAAACGTCGGCATCTCGCGCTTTTTGCAAGATCGCATATCGGCGCATTAGGAGTTTGTTGGTTTGTATTGACTGGAGAGTGGCTTGGCGTGTCGTGGGGTCGTAGCCGTAGACCTTTTTCCTGAGGGTGAATTGTGGTATTAAGGGGGTGTGGAGATATGTGCGTACGGGAGTAGTGGAGTGTGTCAAGAGGAGATTCGTCAATGCGAGACTGGGTGGCCCTATGTAGAGAATGGGGGTTGTGTCGCCGTCGCCCAAGAGTGGGTCATCGTGGTCTGTCGCGGCGGCGGCGGTAGCAGCCGCATTCGATGGACCGAGTTTTCGTGGAATGGGGCTGTACGAAACAGTTATTTCCTGCTTCGAAAATACGTCTCGCAACGTGGATAGTAAACGATCTGCGAAACTGATCAGAAACATATCGCATGGAGCATAGGGGTCGTAAGACGTACCGGCTTCGTGCGTGTATGCGACATCATGTTTGAGTACCGCGACTTTTGTGGGGGGATTCGATGAAGTGAAAGACTCCCAAAGCATCTTGGTGGCATCTTGTACGTCCACAGGCTTTTTACCGAACACATAAATGACGGGGAGGCGATAGTTTCTAGGGGTTGATAAACGCTTTGGGGTGCATAGGAGTATGGAAAAAACTGACTTGCTCATACAAGCGTGTCCATAATGCACGACTGCGTCTGCATCTACGTGTTGTGCGGCAACTTCGTCCACACAACAACTGCCTCGGGTTAGGCGATGCAGGTGTGTGGGTAGACGACGCCGTACCTGCCATATGACGTATCTGCTAGCACATAGAGCTCGGTATCGGCGCCGACGGCACGTTTGAGGCTACGGTAAATTGGGACAGAGTCGCATAAAAGCTCGTCGGGGAATTGCAGGGCCACCTGGGGAGTTCGTCACAATCCGATCTGAACCAAGCGAGAGACGCCTTCTCACACGCTTGTAATCATTCGAAACGATCTCATTCGCAGTCCACTCTAGTTCATAGTAGTCACGAAACTCGTCAGCAGTGAGCTTTCCATGAGTTTGGCTCTGGTCAAGAACGACGGGTCTCTGGATGACATCCTGTGCGGGCGATGAAAAGTTCATTATGTAGGTGCAGCCAAGATAAGATTACAGTTATCAAGAACGGATTACGTTATTATTCCCACGGGACACGCGTGCCGCCCCAGGCATTTCCGAGTTTACCTCAGCCGAACGAACACGTCTCGCCTTGCCCATGTCGTCCGAGGACACTCTCGCCGAGCGCGTCTCGTCCTTCCTCTCAGAAAACAAGCGCGGCATCGTTATTGGCGCTGCCGCAGCCGCCGTCGCCGTCGGGGGCGTCGCCTACTATGTCGCGTCATCGCGCGCTAGCGGTGGTGGTGCCCGTGACGAGGAGAGCCTGCGTACGGGAAAAAAGAAGGACAAGAAGAAAAAGCGGCCGAGTAAGACGGTGAGGGACCAGGACGGGCCTATACTGGAGGAGAGGAAGCCGAAAGCGGCCGCTGGTGTGGAGGACGACGACGGTTTGCGTGTTTCATTTCGTGCCCGCGTCGCACGCTCACTGACCATGGCACAGCAGACAAACCGCTGACAGAAGTGCAGATCAAGGCACTTTCTAATGAGGTATGTTCGTTCCTCCTTAGCTCTGTCTTGAACGATGTGCTCATGCCAGTATTCAGGAGCGCAAGTCGCTGGCGGCTACGTTGAAGCAAAAAGGCAATGGCGCGTATCAGGCCCGAAGCTTTATTAAAGCAGAGCAATACTATACGCGTGCTATTGAGGTGTCGCCTCACCCCGAGCCCGTATTCTACAGCAACCGCGCTGCTTGCTACGTGAGCATGGAACCACCACAGCACGAGAAAGTGGTAGCGGACTGCGATGAAGCGCTCAAACTCGACGTGCGGTACGTCAAGGCGCTCAATAGAAGGGCGACTGCTCTTGAGGCCCTCGAGCGTTACGAGGATTCTCTGCGGGGTGCGTCATGCGATACCAGGAAAACGGTGATCTGTTTTCCGCTGACACCTCGCGTAAAGACTACACTGCCACGACCATTCTGAGCAAGTTCCAGAACGAAGCTGCGGGTCGATCGGTGGAGCGCGTATTAGAAAAGCTGTCGAAGAAAAAGGCAGCTGAGATTCTCGCGGTAGGCGCATCATTCATTCTAGGTTTAGTTATGAGCGTATTTCTTGACCTCATAAGCAGAACCGAGAACGGCGTCTTCCCTCCCATACTTTCGTTTCCGCCTATTTCTCTGCCTTCCGTCCACGTATGTTCCCTCCCTTTTCCTTTCCGTGCCTTTCTAACCATACCACAGGCGCACTTCCTACCCTTCCAGAAAATCCTTCGACTGGCGACAATACCCTTATTTTGGCCCTCGAAGCACTTGGAGCATTCGACTATGCACATTCACTGAGCTTTATCAACGAAGCCATTGAACAGGGTATATCATGGGAAGTTGGCAGGGCCGAAGCGCTTAACCTGAGAGGCACTTTCAAGTCGGTTCTTCCTCCATTTCCTGCATCGTACCGAGACCAAACATCCCTCCAGGTTCCTTATGGGAGATACCGATGGTGCCAAGGCTGACCTCCAAGAATCTTTGAAGCTGGTTCCATCGTTTACCCAAAGCTGGGTCAAGATTGCAAGCGTACACATGGAGCAAAGCAATGTGGAGAAAACGGCTGAAGCATTCGAGGAGGCGATCAAGCACAATGCGTCCGACCCCGACATTTACTATCACCGAGGGCAAGGTACGTTGGTAAATGTTTGCGTGACTCCCTACTCATGTCTCTCCAGTCTATTTCATAATGGGCGACTTTGAAAAGGCCGCGGAAAACTACACGGAATCGACGAAACTGGACGATACATTCGTGTTCTCACACATTCAACTGGCGGTCGCACTATACAAGCTAGGCGACGTCCCAAAGAGCAAGGCGACGTTCATACGAACGCTCGAAGATTTCAAGGACCGCAGCGAACCGCCGAATTACTAGTCAGTTGAGCTCGTCACTCACGAGGGCACGTTTTGACGTCATACAGCGGCGAGCTACTTCTGGACCAGCAAAAGTTCCAGGAGGCAGTCGGACATTTCGATCGGGCGATAGAGCTGGAACGGTTAAAGTGAGTTGGAACCGTTCATGATGACGCAGTATCGGTATCGATCCGTCCGGCAGGAAACCGCCGAATGTGCTTCCATTGGTTAACAAGGGTTTGGCCCTGTTCCAATGGAAGCAGGATATCGAAGCGGCGGAGAGGTGTTGCAATGAGGCGTTGCGCACGGATCCAGAATGTGAAGCTGCGGTTGCGACACTCGCACAGCTCAGCCTGCAGCAAGGCAAGATTAATGTCGCCGTAAGCATGTTCGAGCGTCATACTGAGCTCGCGCGGAACGAACCAGAGCTCATCAACGCGCTTACATATCAATACGTAAGTCGTGATATTAGGGATTGTCCTGATAACTAACGAGTGTGTATAGGCATCATACGCTCAGCTTGACTTTATCGAGCGCTATCCAGACCTTGCGAACGAACTGAGCCAAATGGCCCGGTCGATGATGTGAGGGTGCATGCCCTGGTACAGCGGGCAGGACACTCTCTGGGCCGGTCTGTGAAGGCGGACGACGTGTGGGGCACGCGTTGCACAGATCGGACGATTCATTTTATCTACAGACTGGATTCTAATGCTACGTCATGTTGTCTAAGGTCACGGCTAATTTGAAATTGAGTGACGATAAGTGCAGGGGTACGTCATATGGAATCGGGGAGAGATCACCGCGACCGCAAGTTTGGTGCAACGAGGCAGTCAATGATGTCGCTTTGAGGCAAAGGGCAGGGTCGCGGCCTATGACGTTGAGCCCATTTATGAACCCGCGAGCAAAGGCACAACCGCCATTCCATCCAGATTGCGCACCCCTCCACGGACTTGCAACACTCCCACACACTACTCCACTCTCCTCGTCCTCTCTAAACGCACGACCACTCTCCTCTTCCTCACACAACACAGTCTACGCTATTCCATTCAAGGTCGGTTGTTATTTCCTCTGCCGCATCGGTGCCGCTCACATTTTCTCTCTCCGCCCGCCCGCAGACAGGCGCACGCATTTTTATTTTTTTCTTTCGCCCGTCCCATCGCCATCGCCATCCCATTCCACATCTCCAAATCCCTTCGATCGGAGAAAATAAGATTTTAAGCAAATAATGTCGATGTACCCAGCGCACTTTTACGAGCCGCACAACGGCGTGCAGCCCGGCATGAAGCCCCCGCCCAGCCTCCCCGCAGGCGCCTTCCCAGAACCAGACAGCCCGCGCGTCGTCCACATCGTCGTATCGGGCTACCCCGCACCCTCACGACCGCTCCCGCGCGAACGGACGTGGGCGCTCTGCTGGGCACCCGCGAACGGCGTCGTGCGGATACTGGGCACCGTGCGCGCGGCGCCGGACAAGGAGAGCCACGTGTATTGGGGACCGATCACGCAGCAGTGCGAGTTCCCGAGGGAGTGCAGGCTCGTACCGGTCGCGAGCTTGGGCCGCGGGAAACGCGCGGCGTTCGAGCGTATTGCGAATGGCGTGGGCGTTATGCGGCCCAATGGATGGTGGAATGGCCAGAATTGGGTCGTCGAGGTGCTCAAGCGTGCGGTTGAGCAGGACTTGATCAGCCCCGAGGAACGCGATAATGCGATTTACACCGCGGCGGAACCATGATTGTTTGATTGATCTGATTGTTTTGATGGCATGCCCCCCCCTTTCTTCCTTGTTGCATGATATCATTGTTTGTCGGTGTCTCGTCGTCTTCGTTTCCTCCTCCTCGTCATTCTTGTTGTTATCATCATATCACCATCGTCATCGTCCCTTGCACCCACCATCCTCTATGCTCGCTGTATTTTGTTCTTGTTGTACAGGATACCAGAGTTACCCGAGTCTATAATTGAAGTCATTTACCATATCCTCGGAAATCGGGTTGTGTTGTGCAGGTATAAAATTAACAAACAACACGGAAACAAATATCCCTACTTAGTACACTCAAAGCGCCCCAGTCGCCTTAAGCTCCTGCACCGCAACAGACCGCCTCAACACCGCCATCGCATCCCGCGGGTCAAGCTTAATCACCGCCTCGCAGTCCTTCACGACCTCGCGATGCCTCGGCGGCACCATATTCGAATAACACCACGCGCGACTCGTATACAGCGCAGCGAGGACGGTCCTGTCTGCGCCTTGGGCAGCAGCAGCAGCCAGCGCACGGGTGTACAGCTCGGCGGCGCGCGTGAAGTCTGGATCGTCTGCGTTGGCTAAGACGTCGGCGCGCTCGCGGAGAGACCTAATCAGTTCGCCGCGTTCCTGTGGGTGTGTGTGTTAGTTGGTGGAAGAGGGTGGGGCGGGGAGGGGGGGAACGCACTGCGGGGGAAAGACGCGCAAGTTGGCGTTTGGAGAGAGGTTGGTCGGGGTCATTTGAGCAGTTGGCGAGTCGCACGATGGTGATGGTCAGTGCTATGGCTGCTGCGGCTGCTGCGCCGATGAGGAATATACGGCGCTGGTCTGTGGATATCGACGGCACTGTGAACATGGTTGTGGATGGTTGTTTTGGATGGGTGACACGTGTTGGTGTTCTGAGCGCCGAAGGCGAGCCTTCCGCCACCAGTGGCGGTCGCTAATTTGACGCACACACGTAAAAATGCATGGTGGCAGGCACTGACAGCAACAAATACCTGCGCGGCAGGCTGGCTGGATACACGCATTTGTGTCAATACAGGTAGGTACAGTACAGGGGTGACAGTGACAACAAGCAAGCAAATCAATGCGATCGGGGGCATGTGGGGGAGTGGGGTAGTCTATTGTATGTACAGTAGTCTGGTGAAAAGCGACAAAAGACCTTGTGAAAAAATATAACGTTCTATCATGAATGACCAGATCGTGGCAGGCAGCCATTGAATTGCCGACGTGCGCATCAAAAGCTTAAAGTGCGCATGTCAGTAATTGGATCAAATTCACCAGAAGTGTATATTACACTTACATCCTAAAAAAAACCAGGGGTGCGCACGCACGACGCATTGAGCCATCTTTTCACAGAAGAACGGGAAAACACGCACTCGAGGAGCACCATCCCTGCAGCGCCTAATCCCACACTGGCAAGCGCAAGCACCTGCCTGCCCTTACTCGCGCGCCACAACGTCGGATCGAGCACAAAGTCAGCCGCGAGCATCTCCACACACGCAGCATATATGAGCATGCCAGCACTGACGGCGCTCAACACGCCCTCAGCAACTTTCGCGCCTACGCCGCCGCCTCTGTGTCCCGCGTCGAAGACGATGAGGCCGGAGAGGATGCCGGCGGGCGTGGTGAGTGCAAAGAGGAGCGCGAGGAGCGGGCGGAGCCAGTTGAGGCTGGACTGTTGCTGTTGGGGGTCTGGATGTACCGGCAGGGCGGCGATGCGGATGCCGAGCGAGAGACCCTCGAAGAGCTGGTGAAAGGATATGGCCGTTGCGAGTGACTCAAAGTCGGAGCCTGAGGCGAGCGCAAGCGTGAACCCGATCACGAGCGAGTGCAGCATGATGCCTAGTTGCAGGACCTGTGAAAAGAAAATGAGTAATTCGTTCGCAATGTGGAAAGTGGGCGTGTTTTCGTACGAGGATGCCGACGATCTGCCTCTTCCGCCCGATTGCACGCTCTGCATCATCTTCCTCGGCCGTACAGTCCGTCCCTGCATCCGAACCTGCGTGTTCAAGTAAAGCCTCGAGATCGCCGTGACTGTGTCCGTGTCCGTGAGCATGCGAGTGTACTGGATAGCGCTGGGGTTCGGGAGCTTGAAGGTCCTCGACGTGTGATACTTTGGCAGAAGCACATTCCTCGCCGCTGTCTGCGGCATCATAGAAACGGGTGACTACGCAACGAGGGTGATCGATATGGTGGTGCTCATGTCGGCTGTGTGATTCGTGCCTGTGGTGACCTGGGATAAGATTGTGACCGTGACCGTGACTGTCTGGGCCAGCAACTGTGTATCGGCGGTGCTTTTGAGGGGGCTCAGAAGAACAAGAACCGAGCAGCGGTGTGCTGTCACTGGGAGCTTGCTGTTGGGAAGGGGAGATAGGAGGGGAAGTTATCGGAGGAAGTTGTGCGGCTGATAATGGAAATTGATTGGGTAATGACGTGAGAGATAAGCGAATTGTACGTACGCTCGAGTTTTGGAGTGGATGGTTCGGAGGGGTAGGAATGAAGGTGATCCACGTACGCGGTCGAGATGTCTGCGATAGCATATGGTTAGAGGAGCACTTGAAGCCGGAGAGGACATACATTCGACAAGGAAAATCACAAGCAGAGAGGAGAGACTGGGTAGATGGTGAGCGAGTGTAGGAATAGGTGATTGGCAACTGACACGATGAGACCAGTCCAGCGGCCAATGCCTGTATATCGTCTAACATCCGGGTCCTGGAGGCGTTCAAAGGCATCTTGCAGGAGATGGACAAATGCCGTCGACAAGATAACGCCTGACAGGAGGGTCAGGATGACGTAGATAAGGGCCGTGGTGGGAAACCGACCTGTGCCAAAGTGCTTTCCAACAAAAAAGACAATGGGTGGAATGTGCAAATAGCGAATTCGTTTTGAGACCGCGGGAAACGAAACAGCTGTGGGAACCGGCGTCAAATAAACGGGAAAAACAGTGGGAACTGGGGTGCGCGTACCGAAGAGAGAGACACAGAATATCAACGCCATTACTGCGAGTCGTGCATAGATATCTGTGCCATTGCTGTTCGGGTCGTCGGTTCGAGTGTGGGTGAACATGTCTTGTGTGTTGGGGTCGGAGCGTGTCCGAGTGTGTCCGAGTACTTAACAGGTCACTCCCACGAGTACCGCACCAGTCACACTATGGCACTCCTCGTCTTGTCCGCCGAACACGTATCGCGCGTCACTGCTTCCTTCACGACCGACCATCTCCAATCCATCGTTGCCCGTGCATTCTTCTCCCATTCCCACAATGACCTCGTGTCTCCGCATCGCACCTCAATCGACATGCCGGAACACCGCGTGCTCTTCATGCCCGCACGCATTTCCGACGTCGGCACAACCATAAAAGCCGTGTCTGTTCCCCTGCTCTCAGGCGATACACGTGGTATCCCAGGGTCCACTCTTGTCCTCGACGAAAAAACAGGCGCCACAAAGGCCATCCTCAACGCACGTTCTCTGACAGCCCTCCGTACCGCCGCGGGTACGTAACATTCTCGGAGATTCCGCCCAGCTTCCACCCCACTCTAGGCTCCGTCCTCGCGACAACCCTTCTACATCCACCAGCGACAACCGAGTTCCACCATCTGGTGGTCTTCGGCGCTGGCCTGCAAGTCAACGCGCATATCCGCCAGCTGCTCGCGTCCTACCCCTCCATCCTGCGCGTCACCATCATCAACCGCCAGCTCAACGCCCGTCTCCATGCTCTCCTCGACGACCTATCTCGCGCATACCCCGCCGTGGCCTGTGAGGGCCTCTCGAGCACCCACCGGGCGCAGACGGAGAACGTTGTGCGCAACGCAGATATCATCTGCTGCGCGACGCCGTCCACTGCACCGCTCTTCCCCTCTGAGTGGGTGCGCCCCCGCACACACGTTATACTCGTTGGCAGTTATACGCCCGAGATGGCGGAGGTCGACAGCGCGCTTATAAGACGCGCGAGTGCCTTACTTGTTGACTCACGTAGCGCGTGTGCGGTGGAGGCTGGCGAGCTCATCGCCGCCGGCATACCGCAGACGTACATGGTGGAAGTTGGCAAACTCATCCGACTCGTGCCTGGCACTACAAGCGATGGTGAGACATCGTGGGGATGGGACCCGGATGCGCAGAGAGTCGCGGAGGTTTTGTCGGCGGGCACTGGCGACGTCACGATATTCAAGTCGGTGGGCATTGGGGAGCAGGACGTCGCTATTGCCGTCGCGACGGTTGAGCGGGCGAGGGAGTTGGGAATCGGCACTCTGGTGCTTGACTTTGAAGGCGGGTCGGGCGCTTGAGGGGTCGCCAGCGTGAAACGCCTTCACGATGCTTCACGTTGGTAATTCGACCACCAGACAAGCAGTAGTAGAAGAATTAGTTTAGGTGGACGTGCTATATAGGGTTCTGTACCCTCAGGTGCACGATAATGGAATAAAAATAAAATAGAAAATCGACCTCCAAGATCATATGACCACAACGGGTTATGTCCTTTTTAAAATACCACTTGTATCGACTGTATCCCGAGGCATCTAAGACAACAACTGGTCAGCGTAGCATTCATGGAACGGGTTGGGGTTCTAAGTGACTGCGTGGGCCCACGTTGAAGGTGGAGTGCAAGTTACAATGGTGTCGACCCTACGGGAAGACGTAGACAGGAAAGGAGGGTGTCAATGGTGACAAGTTACGCAGGGGCCCGTGGACGCTGGATAGATTCGGCTCGGTGCGACGTTCGGACTTAATTTAGCATAAGACGTTACTCGTCTGGCGCTTCTGAGTCAAGGTCTTAAGAGACAAATGCGAGGATATTGATTACATTCGAGACAGATGAGCCGAGACTTATATACACGAGTGCGGGAGCAACAGGACAGGACACAAATAGGACAATACAGGAAGTTACATGTTACAGGAGTGGGGGACACGGGAGCGGGAGAATACAATAGATGTGGCAATAATGCGAGACCAGTCCGAATCGGCCGAGACCGGGCGTTGTGGCCGGGAATGCTGGCGGTGTTGCGCGCGCAGCGCGTATGTGGTGTGGACCTTACATTCAAAGGAGAAAGGCTAGGCTGTAGCTCACGAGGGCTTGTGTGCGGAGGGGGCTGCCAGTGGTTGACATCGACGTCAGATGATTTGGAGATAATTTGATGGTGCAACTGTAAGCAAGTGCATTAGAATTAATCGTTGAGAAGGCGGATGGAGGGACTCCGTACTGCCCAAAGTGCCATCCTCCTTTCGTGCTTGCCACCACTTGCCGCTGTTGTCGATTATATCCAAAATCTCGCCCTTGTGAAAGGAAATCTCATTTGGGTCGTCTCGTGACGCAGTATCTGTAAAGTAACATTAATATTCAACATCAGTATTAGGAAGGGACTCGGAGGGAATCTGACGACACACATGCATACAGCGCTTTTGCCATGTACAACACCATGACGGGTTGCGAGTAGCTAACCGGCTTGCCCGCGATTTGACGTGTGCGGATGAACGAACTAAATAAATATCTGACATTGGTCCCCTCGAAATCAGTCACGATTTTCTGTAGACCGGGTAGAAACCCGGGGTCTGACGCAAGTACATCGTCCACCCCCAACGCACGAGAAATTTCCTGCAAGAGGGCACCGCAAATATGAAGCTCCTTCACCCCGACGAACACCCTGAGAAGTTCGTGCCACGTTGTGCAATCGATCTCGCCATTTCTCCATTCGGTTGGCATCTTCACTTCGTAAAATGTGAGCCTGAGCTCCTCCACTCCAAATAGGATATGCATAAGCGCATTGCAGATCTGCGTTGCGCAGTCGATTTGCCAGTCCATCTGATAGCATATCACATGGAGGGAAATACGTCCATCGTACTCTTGCCAATTGCGGTGCTCCGCGATCACGGAGACCGTATTGCGCCCAAAGTTAAACTTTAGGATAGGTAATTTGAGCCCTTCTATTATATTGGTGAAGTGAGACAAGTGTGGTAGTTCGAAGGCGATTTGATTGAATAGCGTGATTTCGAGTTGCTCCAGAAGTGGGGTCCTAAGTTGAGCGACAAGGCATTCCAAATATGCGCAAACGCCTTGGTAATCGAGGTGTTTCAGGTTAGGAAGCGTCACGGTGGCTCCCAGTTTACTTAAGAGCTCCCTCTGTGCGCTGGGGCGGGGTATGGGGACAGCGAAACCGATGGAAAGATTCTCGAGTTGGGGAAGGGATTGGAGACGTGCCACTAATAGTCTCGGGGAAAAGTAAGCAGGAGCTCGGATATTTGTGAGCGCGAGTGTGACGAGGGAAACAGTGGAGGTGAGCAACCGTAATCTTTTCGGAATACCGATGCCGACCAGGTTCAGATGGCGTAGATTAGGGGCAAGAAATGTTTTCGGAAGGATCAAGTTTGGGTCCCTTCTATTTGCGTATGACAGAGAGAGGTGTTCCAGCAGTGAGAAGGGTTCGTTCACGAGCGGAAGAAACGTATGTAATATCGAGGGCGGGAGGCGGAGGTCAATATGGCGTATGCGTTCACGCGGTAGGAGCGCATGACGTATTGCTAACTCATCTTGTGGGGTAATGAGCGCAGTTGTATCTCGATAATCGATGAAGAGCGGAAGGGGCAGCAAATGGTCTAGAGTGCCCACGATCGGGGTGCCATTGGTGCACTGAATATACATACCCAGGTGGATCGCCGAGCAGTATACAAGGTGACGCCATCGTCGACAAACATGAGAGAGCTTGCACCACCCAAGACGGTCATTCCAGCCATTCTCCTCATCCAGTCGATAGTGGTTGAATATGAAAAAGAGTATGTCATAGTTGAGCCTAATCATAGACGTATATTGCACGGGGTATCCTGGTAGCTCGGATGTTGGAGGCGGTGGAGGTAGGTCCTAGGCACAGGTTGGCGTGTGGGCGTGGGAACAAACAGGTACACATACCAGACTGTTTATAGATGTAAGGGGTCCTCTTGAACCGTAGATGTGCAGGCTGATGGAAGGCGGAGCTGGGAGATTCAGGGCTAACCAGTCCTCGAATATCCCCCTCGCTGTACGATCAGCCGTCGATGTCGTTAAAATGGGAGGCAAGCAGCGATTATTCAATCGGGAACAGGACTTGGAGTCGTTCAATACTACTTGCTGTTCACAGTACCACAATTTGCCTGGAACACTGAAACCTCGGACAAGTTTTTCTCCTTGAAGTAATCCAAAATGATCTGGACGTATGTCTGAGTAAGAATCGAGATGGGAGAATGTGGCACGAACCTCTGAAGATCAGGACGCCATTTAGCGACCAGACATTACAAAAGATCCTGAGATTGCGTCCCATATCAAGAAAAACACGGCTCGGCCCATCGAAAAGGACATAGATAGTGCTATTGTGTTCAAGTGCTACGCTTGGGCCTTGAAGTAGGGGGCATTGAAATGTAGGCGTATATGCGCTCTCATCAGCAGGGAAATGTACATAGAAGTGAGGGTTCTTCTCGAGGGTGATCTGTGCACGGTCGTTGTAACGGCTAAACTTCCAAAGGATTTCTGGAAAGGACGGACTAGCACTGAACTCCTCTGATACATGAATAAGATCATTATCGAAGATGAGTCCCATATAAATCGGGCTTACGGCTCACGACGATGGTGTCCGGGTCGCCAGGAGCCAGTAGCGGAGACCGAAGGAGCACGAAGTTGATGGTCATCGTTGGTGGTATTCGTTCATCCTTGGATTTCGGTAAAAGTAGGGTTGCATGCTTCGCTACATGCGACCACACAGTCTTTACGCTATCTCTCCGTTTTGCTTTCTCCATTCTTGAATAGACGTCAACCGGGAAGGCTGCTCTGGTATAATAGGAATTAGCGGAGGGTCCTAAGCTTCATACGATTGTTGCTCACGAGGGTTCCATTCTCTCTGAGTAGTTGCTTAACGCCTGAGTCGCTTCTTTGAATCGTGCGTTTGCTTCATCGGTACCTTCCGAGCCCGAATCGGCGGCTGATCGCAATGCCATATCACACACTCGCAAGATCCTACAAGAAAATGTCATTGGGGAGAAGGAAACTTAGGGTGTTTAATTAGCCTACCCTTTCAGCTCGACATCTTTGTGCACACAACTTGGTGATGCAGTTTGAGAGACGAATTGACATATGGAAATCAATTCCAGAGCCCGATTTTGGTAAGCACTGCCAACTTTCTGCTCATTCTCGAGAAACAGTGACCTATCTTTGTGCGATTCCAGCGGAAGGGTAGTGGTCATCGTCTTCAAATCTTCAGGCACGTGACGCTGTCCTGTTGCAATAGCCGACTGGAGCCGTGGCGAACACAATAGAAGACAATCGATAAACACTTAAAGGAACAAGTTGGCTGCCAGTGGAGAAAACGGTGTCGGAAGTCTCGTGCCAGTGGCTGCGCTGCCGACCCACAAAGAGTGCATCACGCTCAGGCTACCGCGCCCAAACCGCGCCGCGTTCAAGTTGTACTAACCGAACTAGAACCTAACCGAACTAGAACAGCCACGTGCACGTGGGCTATCAAAAAGGAACTCTGCAACTTAATGACAACAATTATGGTCCAAGGTGACCAGCATGACACGGAATTGTTGCGCGGTGCACTCCACGACAATGAGAACGACTTGGGCCATCTAGGTATCGAAAACGCCGATACCCAGTGGCCGCGTGCCTTAAGCTTGTCCATGGCGTACTACGTCACCTACACGTAGTACCTGCTAGTTGCTGACGTGCCTTGGGGTGAACCTAACTCGACTAGCTTGACGACATGTTCAGATGGCCAAGTATCTCGCATACAATTACTCCGGTGTCCAGAAGCGGGGCGCCCCACTGGACTATTCGATGAGCAGATGCGAGCAAATCATGTTTTCTCTCCGTGTAGGCAGTATACAGGCGCCGGTTCGGTCGTTCAACAGAGTACAACGCCCTCATAGAAGTGACCAGTGTCTACTTTCTGTGCTGAAAAGCTGCTTCTACTCCGTGTCTGTCTCTATCCAGGATCTTGGTAACAACTGCCAAGGCCACTACATGTATGTTTCTTGTCGTAATATGAACTAACTGTGCAGCTCCACCATAGGGGCTGCGGTGTCCACAATGCCTGTATGGTTCACACGAACAATCTCATGGAAGCCGGCCTTATGCTGTTGGCTGTAATGTGAGTTGCGAAGGTGCTGTATGCAGGTGCCTGGTCTGCTTCCGTATGCTTAAGCAGCTTACAACCCCATTAACGATCCTATTAACATCGATGCGCCCCCTTTTAAAATTCTGCTGCCCCCTTTTCCTGATACCCTCTCTGGTCCCCGAGCGGGCTTGGCGACATCTGAAAAGGGTTTTATGCACCAGGGAAAAGAGGGACGTGCAACTCAACATGCACTCGCCCATATAACGGATGCGGACCGAAGTTCCGGCTTCTACCGTTCTTTCATCCCATCAACAAGAAGTCTGCAACCTCAGGAAGTCCTTTCGACGACGCAATCTAATGCGGAGTCTGGCCCCTGGCTTCCTTGGTGCCTATATACAGTATGCACTATGTCTAAGTAACAGACGCACGAGTTTGCAAGACTTATATACATGAGTGTGGGAGCCACAGGACACGAACAGGACAATACGGGAAGTTACAGGAGTAGGGGACACGGGAGAATACAATAAAGGTGGCGATAATGCGAGACCAGTCCAAATCGGCCGAGACCAGGTACTATTGTGGCCGGGCACGCTGGCGGTGTTGCACGCACAGCGCGTATGTGGTGTGGAGCTTACTATGTCCCTTACCAAAGGAGATTTGTGGCTCACTAGGGCTTGTGTGCGGAGTGGGCTGCCAGAGGTTGACATCGACGTCAGATGGTTAATAGAAAATTCGATGGTGCAACTATAAGCAAGCGCATCAGAATAGTCGATGAGAAGGCGAATGGAGGGACTACTACGTACTACCCGAAGTGCCATCCTGCTTTCGTGCTCGCCACCACTTTTCGGTATTGTCGATTATATCCAAAATCTCGCCCTTGGAAAAGGAAATCTCATTCGGGTCGAGCGGGTCCGCAGTATCTGCAGCGGTGATAGTTAAAATTAGCATGTTCATTCTTAGGAAGGGACTTTGTGATCGCATACACGCATACTGCGCTCTTGCCTCAAATAGCGGGTTTGCAACATCCGAGACATTGCCAAATTTCGCCAGCTGTTCCAGGTCGACGATTTGGACAAAGTTTGACGGTATAACTGCACGGTGGTATGAGCATAGATGCATTAGAATCGGTGAGGAGACATACTACCGAGAAAACCATCCCCTGTTTTTGCCTGCCACCAGTTGCCGCGATTGTCAATTATGTCCAAAATGTCGCCCTCGGAAAAGGAAAGCTCATTCGGGTCGCCCGGGTCCGCAGTATCTGCAGCGGGGATAGTTAAAATTAGCTGGCGTGATCATTCTTAGGAAGGGACTTTGTGACCACATACATGCATACAGCGCTCTTGCCTTAAATGGTGGGTTTGCAACAGATCTCGCTGGCTGTCGTTGTTCGATGGTTTGGAAATTGCTATATTTCGCTAGCTGTGTCCTGTCGACAATTTGAACATAGTTTGACGGTATAACTACACGATGGTCTGAGCAAACATACGTTAGAATCGGTGAGAAGGTACGACATACTACCACGAATGCCATTCTCTGTTTCTGCTTGCCACCACTTGGCTCTCTTATTGATAATACCCAAAATCTCGCCTTTGGAAAATGAAAGCTCATTTGGGTCCTCCAGTGACGCAGAATCTGTAAAGTAATTTAACATTAGTATTAGGAAGGGACTCGGAAGAAATCTGACGACTCGCATGCATACAGCGCTCTTGCCTTGAACGGGTATTGCGGGCAGCGAACCGGGTTACCCGCGATTTGACGTGCGTGGATGAACGAACTAAATAGATTTTCTGCATCGCTCCCCTCGAACTCACTCACGATTTCCTGCAGATTCGGTAGAAACCCGGAGTCTGACCCTAGCACATCGTCCACCTGCAACGCACGAGAAAGCTCCTGCGAGAGAGCAGCGCAAACATGAAGCTCCTTCACCCCGACGAACGCCCTGAGAAGATCGTGCCACGTTGTGTCATCGATCTCGCCATTCTCCCACTCGGTTGGCATCGTCTCTTCGTGAAATGTGAGTATGAGCTCCTCCACTCCAAATACCCTATGCATAAGCACGTTGCAGATCTGCGTCGCGCAGTCGATTTGCCAGTCCATCTGCCTGCATATCACATGGAGGGAAATACGCCCATCGTACTGTGGCGAATTGGGGTGGTCCGTGATCACGGAGACAGTATTGCGCCCAAAGTTAACCTTTGCGATAGGTAACTTCAGCCCTTCCATTATGTTGGTGAAGCGAGACAGGTGTGGTAGTTCAAAGGCGATTTGATTGAATAGCGTGATTTCGAGTTGCTCCAGAAGAGGGGTCCTAATTTGAGCGACAAGGCATTCCAAATATGCGCCAACGCCTTGGTACGCGAGGTGTTTCAGGTTAGGAAGCGTCATGGTGGCTCCCCGTTTACTTAACAGATCACTCTGTGCCCTGGGACGGGGTATGGGGACGGCGAAGCCCACGGAAAAATTCTCGAGCTGGGGAAGGGACTGAAGACGGGCGGCTAATAGCCTTGGGAGAAAGTAACCCGGAGCTCGAATGTTCGTGAACACAAGCGTGACGAGGGAGACGGTGGAGGTGAGCAAGCGTAATCTTTTCGGAATATCGATACCGACCAGGTTGAGATGGCGTAGATTTGGGGCAAGAAATGTCTTCGGAAGGACCAAGTTTGGGTCCCCTCTATTTGCGTACGATAGAGAAAGGTGTTCCAGCAGTGAGAAGGGTTTATTTACGAGAGGAAGAAATGTATGCAATATCGAGGGCGGGAGGCGGAGGTCAATATGGCGTACGCGATCACGCAGTCGGAGCGCGTGGTGTATTGCTAACTCATCTTGTGGGGTAATGGGCGTAGTTGTATCTCGATAATCGATGAAGAGCGGAAGGGGCGGCAAATGGTCTAGTGTGCCCACGATAGGGGTGCCATTGGTGCACTGAATATACATACCCAGGCGGATCGCCGAGCAGTATACAAGGTGACGCCATCGTCGACAAACATGAGAGAGCTTGCACCACCCAAGACGGTTATTCCAGCCATTCTCCTCATCCAGTCGATAGTGGTTGAATATGCAAAATAGTACGTCATCGTTGAGCCTATTGATAGACGTGTATTGCACGGGGTATCCTGGTAGCTCGGATGTTGGAGGCGGTGGAGGTAGGTCCTAGGCACAGGTTGGCGTGTGGGCGTGGGAACAAACAGGTACACATACCAGACTGTTTATAGATGTAAGGGGTCCTCTTGAACCGTAGATGTGCAGGCTGATGGAAGGCGGAGCTGGGAGATTCAGGGCTAACCAGTCCTCGAATATCCCCCTCGCTGTACGATCAGCCGTCGATGTCGTTAAAATGGGAGGCAAGCAGCGATTATTCAATCGGGAACAGGACTTGGAGTCGTTCAATACTACTTGCTGTTCACAGTACCACAATTTGCCTGGAACACTGAAACCTCGGACAAGTTTTTCTCCTTGAAGTAATCCAAAATGATCTGGACGTATGTCTGAGTAAGAATCGAGATGGGAGAATGTGGCACGAACCTCTGAAGATCAGGACGCCATTTAGCGACCAGACATTACAAAAGATCCTGAGATTGCGTCCCATATCAAGAAAAACACGGCTCGGCCCATCGAAAAGGACATAGATAGTGCTATTGTGTTCAAGTGCTACGCTTGGGCCTTGAAGTGGGTGGCATTCAAATGTGGGCGTATATGCGCTCTCATCAGCAGGGAAATGCAAATAGAAGTGAGGGTTCTGCTCCAGGGTGATGTTCGCACGGTCATTGTAACGGCTAAAGTTCCAAAGGATTTCCGGAAGGGACGGACTAGCACTGAACTCCTCTGATACATGAATAAGATCATTATCGAAGATGAGTCCCATATAAATCGGGCTTACGGCTCACGATGACGGTGTCCGGGTCGCCAGGAGCCATTAGCGGAGACCGAAGGAGCACGAAGTTGATGGTAATCGTCGGTGGGATCCGTTCATCCTTGGATTTCGGTAAAAGTGGAGTTGCACGCTTCGCTACATGCGACTGCACACTCTTTACGCCATCTTTCTGTTTTGCTTCCTCCATTCTCGAATAGATGCCAAGCGGGAAGGCTCTAATATGACAAGAATTAGCGGAGAACTCGAAGTTTCATATTATTGTTGCTCACGAGCGTTCCATTCTCTCTAAGTATTTGCTTGATACCTGAGTCGCTTCTTTGAATCGTGCGTTTGCCTCATCACTAACTTTCGAAACCAAATTGGCAGCTGACCGCAGCGCAATGTCACAAACTCGCAAGGTCCTATAAGTATATCTCATTGGTGGTAAGAAGACTTGGGGTGTCGCGGTTTAGTTTACCTTTTCAGCTCAGCGTCTTCATGCACACACTTCGGTGATGCAGTTTGAGAGATGAGTTGACATATGGAAATCAATTCAAGAGCCCGATTTCGGTAGGCACTGCCAATGTTCCCCTCTTTCTCGAGAAACAGTGACCTATCTTTGTGCGATTCCAACGGAAGGGTAGTGCCAGTGGTCATCGTCTTCAAATCTTCAAACTACCCTGGTGCAATAGCCGAGCCGTGGCGAATACAATAGAAGATAAACGCTCAAAGGAACAAGTCTCGTTGCAGTGGAGAAGACGGTGTCGGAAGTCTCGTTCCAGAAGCAGCGCTGTCGACCCGCGAAGAGTACACGCTCAGGTGTACTGTCCAAAGCCGCCGGCTGACGAATTAGAACGCGCACGTGCTCGTGGGCTACCGAAAAAAAGAAGCTCCGCAACTTGACGAGTTCCCAGGAGACCAGCATGACACCGGCACGGCTTCGTTGCGCTGTGCACTCTACGACAATGAGAACAACATGGGCCATCTGGGAAAGAGCGCCGATACCCCCAAGCGATACCCAGTGTGACTCGTCCATGGCGTACTGCGTTACCTACACGCAGTACCTGCTTGGTGCTGACGCGAACCTAACTCGACCGCTTGACTACATGTTCAAATGGCCAAGTATCTCGCATACAATTAGTACGGTGTCCAGAAGCGGGGCGCCCCGTTCGACTATTCGATGAGCAGATGCGAGCTAATCATGTTTTCTCTCTGTATAGGCAGTACACAGGCGCCGGTTCGGTCGTTCAACAGAGTACAACGCCCTCATAGAGGTGACCAGCGTCTACTTTCTGCGCTAAAAAGCTGCTTCTACTCCGTGTCTGTCTCTGTCCAGGATCTTGGTAACAACTGCCACGGCCTCTACATGTCTGTTTGTTGTCGTTAACTGTGCAGCTCCACCATAGGGGCTGTGGTGTCCACAATGCCTGTATGGTTCACACGAACGAACAATCTCATGGAAGCAAGCCTTGTGCTGTCGGCTGTAATGTGAGTCGCGAAGATGCTGTATGCAGGTGCCTGGTCTGCTTCCGTATGCTTAAGCAGCTCACAATCCCATTAACGATCCTATTAATATTGATGCGCCTTTTAAAAGTCTGTTTCCCCTTAATCCTGATACCCTCTCTGGTCCCCGAGCAGGCTTGGCGAAATCTGAAAAGGGTTTTATGCACCAGGGAAAAGAGGGACGTGCAACTCAACATGCACTCGCCCATATAACGGATGAGTCGATGAGGACCGAAGTTCCGGCTTCTATCATTCTCTCATCCCATCAACAAGAAGTCTGCAACCTCAGGAAGCCCTTTTGACGACGCAAATCTGATGCAGAGTCTGGCCCCTGGCTTCCTTGGCGCCTATATCCGCACCAGGTCTAAGTAACAGACGCACGAGTTTGCAAGACTTATATACACGAGTGCAGGAGCCACAGGACACGGACAGGATAATACAGGAAGTTACAGGAGTGAGGGATAGGAGAATACAAATGTGGCGGTTTGGTGGTGTCGCACACGCAGCGCGTATGTAGTTTGGACCCTACAGTGTTCCTCATCAATGGAGACGGGCCAAGTTGTAGCTCACGAGGGCTGGTGTGCGAGGTGGGCTGCCAGTGGTTGACATCGACGTCAGATGATTAGTAGAAAGTTCGATGGTGCAACTATAAGCAAGTGCATTAGAATCGTTGAGAAGGCGAATGGAGGGACTACGTACTACCCGAAGTGCCATCCTCCTTCTGTGCTTGCCACCATCTGCCGCTACTGTCGATTATATCCAAAACCTCGCCCTTGGAAAAGGAAATCTCATGCGGGTCGAGCGGGTCCGCAGTATCTGCGGCAGTGATAGTGAAAATTAGCATGCCAGGTCATTCCAGGAAGGGACATACATGCATACAGCGCTCTTGCCTTAAACGGCGGGTTCGGAAGATCCGAGACATGGCAAGATCTCGCTGGCTGTTGTTGTTCGATGGTTTCGACATTGCTAGATTCCGCTGGCTGTTTCCTATCGACGATTCGGACATAATTTGACGGGATAACTGCACGACGGTATGAGCAAACATGCATTAGAATCGGTGAGAACTTGAAGGTACGACATACTACCACGAGTGCCACCCTCTGTTTCTGCTTGCCACCACTTGCCAGTCTTGTTGATAATATCGAAAATGTCGCCCTTGGAAAATGAAAGCTCATTCGGGTCATCCGGGTCAGCAGTATCTGCAGCGTTGATAGTTAAAATCAGCGTAGACATTCTTAGGAAGAGACTCTGACAACGCACATGCAAACAGCGCTCTTGCCTTGACTCGGGACAGCGGGTAGCGAACAGGGTAACCCGCGATTCGACGTGCGTCGATGAACGAACTAAATAGATTTTCCGCATCGCTCCCTTCGAACTGACTCACGATTTCCTGCAGACTGGGGAGGAACCCCGGGTCTGACCCTACATCGGCCTGTAATGCACGAGAAAGTTCCTGCGATAGACCTGCGCAAACATGAAGTTCCTTCACCCTGACGAACACCCTGAGAAGCTCGTGCCACGCGGTGTCATCGATCTCGCCATCCTCCCATTCGCTTGACATCGTCTCTTCGTGAAAGACGAGCTTGAGCTCCTCCACTCCAGATAGCGTATGCATAAGCGCGTTACAGATATGCGTCGCGCAGTCGATTTGCCAGTCCATCTGCTCGCCCACAACATAGAGGGAAATACGTCCATCGCACTCTTGCGTATCGCGGTGGTCCGTGATTACAGAGACAGCATCGAGCCCAAATCTGACCTTTGCGGTAGGTGACTTCAGCCCTACGATTGTACTGGTGAAATGAGACAGGTGTGGCAGTTCAGGGGCGCCTTGATCGAATAACGTAATTCCGAGTCGCTCCAGAAGTGGGGTCCTAATTTGAGCGACAAGGCATTCCAAATATGCGCTAACGCCACTGTAGGAGAAGTGTTTCAGGTTGGGAAGCGTCACGGTGGCTCCCGGTTTACTTGACAATTCCCTCTGTGCGTCGGGATGGAGTATGGGGACGGCAAAACCGATGGAAAATTTCTCGAGTTGTGGAAGGGACTGAAGACGTGCCGCCAAGACGCTCGAGAGAAAGTAACCAGAAGGCCGAATGTGTGTGAGCGCTAGTGTAACGAGGGAAACAGTGGCGGTGAGAAACCGTAATTCTTTCGGAATATCGATGCCAACGAAGTTGAGGTGGCGTAGATTTGCGGCAAGAAATGTCTCCGGAAGGACAAAGCTTCGGTCCCCTCCAGTTGTGTATGATAGAGAGAGGTATTCCAGCATTGAGAAGGGTCCATCGAGGAGCGGAAGCAACATATGTAAAATCGAGGGTGGGAAGAGCTGGAGGTTGATATGGCGTACGCGATCAAGCAGTAGGAGCGCGTGGCCTATCGCTACCTCATCTTGTGGGGTAATGGGCCCAGTTGTATCTCGATAATCGATGAAGAGCGGAAGGGGCGGCAAATGGTCTAGAGTGCCCACGATCGGGGTGCCATTGGTGCACCAAATATACATACCCAGGCGGATCGCCGAGCAGTATACGAGGTAGCGCCATCGTCGACAAACATGAGAGAGCTTGCGCCACCCAAGACGGTCGTTCCAACCATTCTCCTCGTCCTGTCGATAGGAGCTGAATATACAAAATAGTACATCGTCGTCGAGCGTATTGATAGACGTGTATTTCACAGGGTATCCTGGTAGCTCGGATGTTGGAGGTGGTGGAGGTAGGTCCTAAGTAGAGGTTGGCAAAATGGATATGGGAGTAAATGGGTGCACATACCAGACTGTTTATAGATTCAGGTAATCCTCCTAATTCGTAAATGTGTATACTGATGGAAGGCGGAGCTAGGAGATTCAGAGCTAACCAGTCCTCGAACATCCCCCTCGCCTGACGATCAGCTGATGGTATCGTTACAATAGGACGCAAGCAACGATGATTCAATCGGGAACAGGACTTGGGGTGGTTTATTATTGCTTGCTGTTCATAGTACCACAATTTTCCTCGAACACTAGGACCTCGGACAAGTTGCTCTCCTTGAAGTACTCCAAAATTATCTGAAAGTACGTCAGAGGAAGAAGCGAGATGGGAAAATGAGGCGCGAACCTCTGAAGATCAGGCCGCCATTCAGTAACCAGACATTACCAAAGATCCTGAGATTGGGTCCGATATCAAGAAACACACGGCTCGGCCCATCGAAGAGAACATAGACAGTGCCGTTGTGTTCAACTTCTATGTTTGGGCCTTGAAGTGGGTGGCATTGAAATGTTGGCGTATATGCGCTCTCATCGGTAGGGCAATCCAAATAGAAGTGAGGGTTCTGCTCCAGGGTGATACGTGCACGGTCGTTGTAACGGCTAAAGTTCCAAAGAATTTCCGGAAGAGACGGATTAGCACTGATCTCTTCTAATACATGAATAAGATTATTATCGATGATGAGTCCCATTTAAATCGAGCTTACGGCTCACGACAATGGTGTCCGGGTCGCCAAAATCCAGCAGAGGTGACCGAAGGAGCACGAAGTTGATGGTCATCGTTGATTCATCCTTAGATTTCGGTAAAAGTAGGCTCGCACGCTTCGTTATATGCGACCACATGCTCTTTACGCTATCTTTCTGTTTCGCTTCTTCCATTCTTGAATAGATGTCAATCGGGAAGGCTCTGATATAACAGAAATTAGTGGAGGACCCTAATCTTCATACAATTATTGCTCACGAGGGTTCCATTCTCTCTGAGTAGTTGCTTAACCAAGTGCTTAACGCCTGAGTCGCTTCTTTGAATCGAGCGCTTGCTTCATCGGTACCTTCCGAACCCGAATCGACAGCTGAACGCAACGCCATGTCACACACTTGCAAGATCCTACAAGAAATGTCATTGAGGGTAAGGAAACTTGGGTGTTTAGTTACCTATTCAGCTCGGCATCTTCGTGTACACAATTTGGTGATGCAGTTTGAGAGATGAGTTGACATATGGAAATCGACTCCAGAGCCCGATTTCGGTAAGCACTGCCAATTTTCCGCTCATGCTCGAGAAACAGTGACCTATCTATGTGCGATTCCAGCGGAAGGGTAGTGGTCATTGTCTTCAACCTGCCAGGCACGTGATGCTGCCCTACTCGGCGAACACTGGAAATAGAACGTAAACACCCAGTAAAGAAACAAATCGACTGGCGAAGACGGTGTCGGAATTCTCATGGCGGCGCTGTCGACCTGCGAAGAGTACATCACGCTGGCGTTGTAATCAAGGTTGGTGGTATTGGCCCGCCTCGACGAACCAGAACACGTGCTCGTTGGCTACGAAGAAGTATGGTAGATATCGTAGATAGTAGACTCGGACACATCCTATAATCCCATTAACGACCTCAGGCTTATTAAAATTTGATTCGCCCTCTAAATCTGCTGCCCCTTTGTCTTGATTCCTTCTTGGTCCTGAAGTAGGCCTGGCGAATCTGTGGCGAATCCTGGAGGGTCTTATCATCTTATGCACCAGGGAAAAGCGGTCAGGGGTCACACACTCGTCCCTCCATGAGGTGAAGTTCGGCTTGTATTATTCTCCAATCACATAACCGACAAGATCAACTACAATCTGAAGCGGAGTCTGGCCCCAGCATTCTTGGCAACAACATTTGCATTATGGCAAAGTAACAGGCGCACGAGATCACCTTTCAAGTCCGAATGAGAAGATACTTCCAGGTGTCGACTGTCTCCCATCCTTCGCGTTGAATCTGCTCCAGGTTGGATCAGGAGCTTTGCAATCTCGACACGACGCCAGATGCAAGGGCGTCAAGTGGGTTTCATCACTCGCATCCATGTCCGCCCCGTGCCGAATCAACACCTGTACGGTTTCAACTCTTGTCGGATTGAATCGGAGGAACTCGTGCGGGATATCTCTGGCCCAGTTTAGGTCCCTCGGAGTCATTCCGATTCGGTACTCACCTGATAAATGCTCGATGTAAGGCGTCTTGCTCTCATCACGTGCTCGGTCAAGAGCCCGGATAGTTTCGGGACTCCAAGAAAGTAAAGCCAGACGCAAAGGCGTCGTGACTCCCATCTCGTGCATTTACACCTTCTCCGTGCCTGATCAAAACCTGGTCAGTTTTTGCCCTTCCCCAGGAGGACGCTAGATGCAATGGTATCGAGAAGTTGCAATCCTGCGCGTCTGTGACCGCTCCATGCTCGATCAGCAGTTGCGCAGGTTTAGTCTTTGACGACGCCAGATGTAAGGGCATCTTGCAGTTCCGATCCAGGGCATTTTTTTTATATCCGCACTGTGCTTGGTCAATAGTCGCAGAATTCAGGAGGCCCATCGAACGACACCACTGCAGATGCGAAGGCATCGAGTGGGTCACATCCTGCGTGTTAAGATCTACACCGTGCTCGATCAAAAGCCGCGCAGTGGGTCAACTGCACGGCTATTGATCGAGCACGGTGTTGGTATGTCTACGACGCTAGATGCAAGGGGATCACTCGGCCCCCATGCAACCTGTTGACGTCAGCGTCGTGCTCGATTACAGCAATAGACGCGACACTTCAGGAGGCCCCTTTGACAACGCCAGTGTCGAGTAAGTGTTGTCCCGGGTGGTCACATCCGAGTTCGCGCCGTTAAACAAGACTCGGGCAGTTTCGGGTAATTCCCCTAGAGCATGCGGGGTGTTCTGGGGGAGACAACACTGCAAAGTTTCCAGCTGACAGAAAACCTATCGGAAGCGAATGAAGTGAGCTGGAGTGGACAACATCTTTAAATGCTCTCACATTCCGTCAGCAGTTTCTGAAAGTGTCCTAATAACTATATCTTCATCCCTATCCCACCGCGTCCTTATTTCTCTGACCGAGTTAGAGTGTGCTAGTTATTTGACATACTCGGCGATATCCTTCTTTGGTCTGCTTTCGTCGCGAAGAGTGAATAAATGAGACGCGAGTTGCCCAATTTGAAGGCTGTCCTGGGTGTCGAGCGTGTCAAGGCACCATCATATTCTTTGTAGAAGTGGGAGAGTACGTCGCAAAAGCGATCAGAACGAGCAGAAAGTTGGACGAGAAGTGACGGGAGTATATTGCGGTGGGATCTCTTTTCGACATCCCGGAACTTGAAGTCGAAATAGAAATAAGTCATCGAAGCTGATCTGGCCTTGCACAATACGGTAGTCTTTAAGATTATTGCGGAACTCGGAAATGCCGAGTTTCCCAGTGCTGCGAGGGTTAGAGAGCGACTGACTATAGAACACTCTTTCCAGAGTCAGCTACGGAACGCGCAGTCAGGTCATGGGAGCCATAAAGAACAAGAGGAACGTATGCTTCCCATAAATCCACAGCAAGGAACCGGTGGCCTTCCATTCCTCAAAGGGCAGTGTTTGCGCACCATCGATAACCATTTGCATCTGTTCCTTGACCATTTTGAGCGTAAGTCGTCCCAATGTGACGCCAGAGGCATGGCGAGGCCGGTGAGGTGGGCGACAGTATGGGCGGAGAGCACGGAGGCCAGGGGTAGCGCATGTCAGGAGGGTTACAGGGATCAGGGATCCAGAGAACTCATAAACGCTGAGAATGCTGCCGGGAAAAGTTTTTATAGTGCATGTCGGAACAGAAATACGCGATCCACGGAAGGGAAGGGAGGTTCCTGACCTGTTCCTGACTGATCACGACATAATGACATGACCCCCAAGTATCAAGCTACCAAGTCTAGGTACAAGTCGCTCCGATCTCATCCAAGGAACGTCGTGCCCTCTCACTTCATTTGTTGGTTTCGAAAGAACCTGGAAACACGCCAGTAGTATTAGGATGAACCTCGTCTCCCAGGCCTCCTGAACACACATTCCCTAACCGCCCTCCGCACCGCAGCCAGTACGTATGTCGTACCACATCCTTGGAGATTCACCACACAGCCTCCCACTCTAGCCTCCGCCCTCGCGACCGTGCTCCTACATCTGCCAGCGACAGCCTCCTTCCACCACCTCGTCGTCTTCGGCGCCAGGCTGCAAGCCAGCGCCAGCGACCTACCCTCTCATCGCACGCATCACCATCATCAACCGCAAGCTCAACTCTCGCCTCAGCGTCCTCCTCGACAATCTATCTCGCGCTTGCCCCGGCGTGGCCTGTGTGGACCTCTCGAGCGTCGACGGCGCTCAGAAGGAGGATACCGTACGCAGCGCAGACATCATCTGCTGCACAGCATCGTGCACTATACCGCTCTTCCCCTCCAAATGGGTGCTCCCAGGCACACACGTCATATTCGTCGGCAGCTATACGCTCAAGATGGCGGAGGTCGACAGCGCGCTTATAAAACGCGCACGTGTCGTGCTTGTTGACTAGAGCGGCGCGTGTGCGCTAGAGGCTGGAGAGCTCACCGCTGTGGGCGTATTGCAGGCACGCATGGTGGAAGTTGGCAAACTCATCCGACGCGCCGCGGTCCCTGTGTGCGGTGATGAGGAGCCGTGGGACTAGGAGCCGGACACGCATGGAGTCGCGGAGGTTTTGTCGGGGGTAGCGGCGACGTCACGATATTCAAGTCGGTAGGGATTGGGGAGCAGGGCGTCGCTATTGCCGTCGTGACGATCGAGCGGGGATGGAGGTGGGAATCGGTACGTGCAGTGCCCGACTTTGATTACGGGTCGGATGCTTGAAGGTCGCCCCTCGAGCTACTTGGCTAGAACCATTTGCGGAAGGGGTGGGGCTTATAGAGAAACTACGTGGGCGTTAACACGTAAGTGCGTGGGTCTAGGTCCCTTATCGAAGGAGACTGGTTGTGTTGTAGTAAAAGTATTGGCCCGAATTGCATTTAATATTCGGGACCTGAAATTTCCAGGATTTCTCAACCCAAGCTCCGGCGTGACATTCGTAGACTGATCGCGGCTCAACAATAACCTCATGAGCTCTCTCGATGCCGCCTTCGCCGCTTCTCCAGGCAGCTGTTCCAATGAAGTGCCTGTGGGTGATGTCCCGTGAAGCCGGAGAACGTCAGTACGACTCGGACGGTCTGCATGCGCTCGTGTCGTGCGAATAGATGACCATGCGGAGATTCGCCGCATCGTTCGTCCTCCCAACATACCGGTAGAGCTGGTATTAGTACGACACACCAAGGAGCTCGTTAGCTTGAGACACACTGGGCCTGCCAGAATCTAGTGGCCTCATCGGTTTAGTTTCGTTTCACTGTCACAGACCTGGGCACTCATTTCTGGCCACAGGCCTGGACTAGGTAACAAACAGTCTCTGTGACACGATGGAGTTATCTCAGAAATAATATTCGAAGGCGGCTGCCAGTTACTGTACATGATGTTGATAGGAAACCAGACACACTCACAGTCGATGACGGTCACCACTAAGCCATCTCGAGAACTATGTGCCATATCTTCACGCCTGAGGTACACCGTTATGTTTTCCCATATCCGTCCGTACATTCTACACATCGACTGCTGCGGCATACGGCCCACTGTAACTTAGGCTGGCGTGAGTGGTGTCGTCAAAGTCAGAGAATTTGGAGAAGGTTTGATGGTGCAACTATAAACAAGCGCATCAGAATAATCGACGAGAAGGCGAATTGAGGGAGGGACTACTTACTACCCAAGGTGCCATCCTCCTTTCGTGCTTGCCACCACTTGCCGCTATTGTCGATTATATCCAAAATCTCGCCCTTAGAAAAGGAAATCTCGTGCGGGTCGTGCGGGTCCGCAGTATCTGCAGCGGTGATGGTTAAAATTAGCATGATCATTCTTTAGGAAGGGGCTCGTGAGGACATACATGCATACAGCGCTCTTGCCGTATTCGGCGGCGGTTTCGCAAGATCCGAGACAGAGCTAGACAAGTAGCTAGATGTCGCTGACTGTCGTCGTTCGGTAATTTGTACATTGCTAGATTTCGCTAGCTGTTGTCTGTCGACGATTCGGACATAGTTTGACGGGATAACTACACGATGGTATGAGCAAACATGCATTGGGATCGGTGAGAAGGTACGACATACTACCACGAGTACCATCTTTCGTTTCTGCTTGCCACCACTTGCCAGTCTTGTCGACAATATCCAAAATGTCGCCCTTGGAAAATGAAAGCTCATTCGGGTCTTCGAGTGCCGCAGTATCTGCGGCGGTAATATTTTTGAAATCAGCGTGGTTATTCTTAGGAAGGCACTCTGACGACATACATGCCCACCGCGCTCTTGCCTTGTACTGGTACTGGGTCCGTGTGTAGAGTACCGGGTTACCCGCGATCCGACGGGAGCGGATGAACGAACCAAATAGATTGTCCCCATCGCGCCCCTCGAGCTCACTTACGATTTCCCTCAGGCCGGGTAGAAACCCGGGGTCTGACCCTACATCGTTCATCTCCAACGCACGAGAAAGTTCCTGCAAAAGAGCAGCGCAGATATAAAGCTCCTTCACCCCAGTGAACACCCTGAGAAGTTCGTGCCACGTTGTGCCATCGATCTCACCGTTCTGCCATTCGGTTGGCATCGTCTCTTCGTAAAATATGAGCCTGAGTTCCTCCACTCCAAATAGCCTATGCATAAGCGCGTCGCAGATCTGCGTTGCGCAGTCGATTTGCCAGTCCATCTGCCTGCACATAACATGGAGGGAAATACGCCCATCGTACTCTTGCGTATCGCGGTGGTCCGTGATTACGGAGACCGTATCGCGCCCAAAGCTGACCTTTGCGATAGGTAACTTCAGCCCTTCCATTATGTTGATATAGCGAGACAGGTGTGGTAGTTCAAAGGCGATTTGATTGAATAGCGTGATTTCGAGTCGCTCCAGAAGTGGGGTCCTAATTTGAGCGACAAGGCATTCCAAATATGCGCTGCCTTGGTACGCGAGGTGTTTCAGGTTAGGAAGCGTCACGGTGGCTCCCAGTTTACTTAAGAGCTCCCTCTGTGCGCTGGGGTGGGGTATGGGGACAGCGAAACTGATGGAAAAATTCTCGAGCTGGGGAAGGGGTTGGAGACGTGCCGCTAATAGCCTTGGGAGAAAGTAACCAGAAGCTTGAATGTTCGAGAGCACGAGTGTGACGAGGGAAACAGTGGAGGTGACCAAGCGTAATCTTTTCGGAATATCGATGCCAACCAGGTTGAGATGGCGTAAATTTGGGGCAAGAAATGTCTTGGGAAGGACCAAGTTTGGGTTCCCTCTCTTTGCGTACGATAGAGAGAGGTATTCCAGCAGTGAGAAGGGTCCGTTCATGAGCGGAATAAACGTATGTAAAGTAGAGGGCGGGAGATGGAGGTCAATACGGCGTACGCGTTCACGCAGTAAGAGCGCGTCGCGTATTGCTAACTCGTCTTGTGGGGTAATGGGGGCAGTTGTATCTCGATAATCGATGAAGAGCGGAAGGGGCGGCAAATGGTCTAGAGTGTCCACAATAGGGGTGCCATTGATGCACAGAATGTACATACCCAGGCGGAATGCCGAGTAGTGTACGAGGTGACGCCATGGTCTACAAACATGAGAGAGCTTGCGCCACCCCAGATGGACATTCCAGCCGTTCTCCTCGTCCTGTCGAAAGCAGTTGAATATGTAAAAGAGTACGTCATCGTCGAGCGTATTGACAGTCGTGTATTGCACAGGGTATCCTGGAAGTTCGGATGTTGGAGGCAGTGGAGGTAGGTCCTAGGCAGAGGTTGCATAAATGGTCAAGGGAGTAAATGGGTGAACATACCAGACCGTTTATAGATTCAGGGGACCCTCCTGAACCGTAAATGTGTATGCTGATGGAATGCGGAGCTAGGCGATTCAGAGCTAACCAGTCCTCGAATATCCCCCTCGCCTGACGACCAGCCGACGGTATCGTTACAATGGGACGTAAGCAGCGATAATTCAATCGGGAACAGGACTTCGAGTCGTTTAATGTAACTTGCTGTTCACTGTACCACAATTTTCCTCGAACACTGGAACCTCGGACAAGTTGTTCTCCCTGGAGCATTCCAAAACGATCTGAAATTACGTCAGAGGAAGAAGCGAGATGGGAAAATGAGGCGCGAACCTCTGAAGATCAGGACACCATTCAGCGACCAGACATTACCAAAGATCCTGAGATTGGGTCCGATATCAAGAAACACACGACTCGGCCCATCGAAGAGAACAAAGACGGTGCCGTTGTGTTCAAGTGCTACGCTTGGGCCCTGAAGTGGGTGGCATTGAAATGTTGGCGTATATGCGCTCTGATCAGTAGGGCAATCTAAATAGAAGTGAGGATTCTGCTCCAGGGTGATACGTCCGCGGTCGTTGTAATCGATAAAGTTCCAAAGGATTTCCGGAAGGGACGGACTAGCACTGAACTCCTCTGATGCGTGAATAAGATGCTTATTGAAAACGAGACCCATATAAACCGGGCTTACGGCTCACGATGATGGTGCCGTGGTCACCAGAAACCAGTAACGGAGATCGAAGGAGCACGAAGTTGATGGTCATCGTTGTTACCCGTTCGTCCTTGGATTTTGGTACGAGGAGACTTGCACGCTTCGCTACATGCGACCACACACTCTTTACGCTATCTTTCCGTTTCGCTTTTTCCATTCTTGAATAGATGTCAATCGGGAAGGCTCTGATATAACAGGAGTTAGAGGAGGACGCTAAGCATCATACTATAGTTGCTCACAAAGGTTCCATTCCCTCTAAGTGGTTGCTTAACGCCTGAGTCGCCTCTTTGAATCGTGCGTTTGCTTCATCACTGACTTTCGAACCCGAATCGGCAGCTGAACGCAACGCAATATCACACACTCGCAAGGTCCTACAAGAAAATTTCATTGGGGTTAAGGAAACCTAGAGTGTTTAATTACCTTTTCAGCCCGGCATCTTCGTGCACACAATGTGGTGATGCAGTTTGAGAGATGAGCTGACATATGGAAATCAAATCCAGAGCCCGATTCCGGTAATTTTCCGCTCATTCTCGAGAAACAGCAATCTATCTTCAGGCGATTTCAGCGGAAGGGTAGTGGTCATGACTTGGATTATCTCCAATCTGTTAAGCACGTGATGCTGCCCCTGGTGCAATAATAGCCGAGCCCAAGGCCGAGCCGCGACGAACACGGGCAATAGAAGGTAAACGCTTAGAGGAACAAGTCGACTGCTAGTGACGAAGATAGTGTCGGAAGTCTCGTGCCAATGGCGGCGCTGTCGACCCGCGAAGAGTACATCATGCTTAGGCTGCCGCGTTCAAGTTGATTGTACTACTATCCAAAGCCCGCCGCGACGGAACCCGAACGCGTGCTCGTGGGCTCTCCCAAAAAGAAGCTCCGCGACTTGATGTCAACAATTATGTGCTCCAAGGAGACCAGCATGGCATGGCTTCGTTGCGCGGTGCACTCTACGACAATGTGAACGACCCGGGCCATCTGGGCATCCAGGGCTTACATCGATAACCAGTGCGCGTTGTACCAAGTCACCTACACGCTGTCCCTACTAAGTTAGGCGCGCCAGCGCCTTTAGGTAACCCGTACCTTAACCGGCTTGACTACGCGTTCAAACGGCTAATCGGCCAGCATGCCATTAGCAGGCCATACGGTGTCGAGACGCAGGGCATTCCGTTGAACTATTCGAGGGTCGAAGAGCGGGTACGAGCACATCGTGTTTCCTCTGCGTATAGGCAGTGCACACTGGCAGGTGCAGGTTCGGTCTTTGGGGACCACATTATACTTCTTGTGCTCAAACAACCACTTCAACTCTGTGTCTACCTTATCCAAAACCTTGGTAACAGCTGCCAAGGTCTCTACAGATTCGTTTGTTGACGTTTTATGAGCAAACTGTGCAGCTCTAATGTAAGGGCCGCGGTATCCACTAACCCCTATGGTTTACAGGAGCAGTCTCACGATAGGCAGGCTTATGATGTTATAATGGGAGTCGCGAAGATACTGTATGCAAGCGAGAGGTGTCCGGTCTGCGTCCATATAGACTAAGCAGCTGAGTTGGATACCCCTTTATATACAGTATACAAAGTAGACTGTAGACAAATCCTATAGTCCCATTGACGGTCCTATTCACCTTCGTAAGCCACAGTACGAAGGCCAGAAATGTGGAAGCGAAGGCAGTGCGAGAAATTTCCAACATATCCGATCGGAGGGTGCCAGCTATGGCGGTAGTGCGTGCTCGAGCTGTCACCCAAACCAGCCTGAGACATCGCGGAGTGGATATCTATCTCTGGCTGTGTCCGACTAGATTTGAAGCCTTGGAGATGTGAGAAAGTAGAAATCTATGAGGACGCGTTGATCGTAAGGTACAGTATAGTATTCGCATCGAAGAGGGAAGCGTGATGCACAAGCTTTTCAAATCGTACCCTCAACTATCATAGCGCCATTATCATGACGGTCTCGTTTGCACATCGTCCTCTCCCCACTCGCAATATCAAAGTACGTACCCACCCATATGACCATGCTGTATTCCCACAAGGATTTCGAGCAAGATTTCGGGTGTGTACACCCCCCAATTCCTGTCGCACGTTATTTCGTGGCCACCCAGTGGACTGCCACAGGGTGCAGCTCGTAGTCAGGCCTACTACGCCCCGAGTCGTGGCTTGCTTCGGATGACTCGCGTGGCTGATTTTTTGGACGCCGAGGACGGCATCTCGTCCACGTGATGTTAAGTTTCCCGATGCAGACAGGAATGGTTCGAGTGTTTCGGTTCTTTGTTCTGACCGCAGTCAACCCTGTCACCTGCGGAGGTTGCCTCATTGTTTGCGCACGGGACTGCGTTGAGCAACGTTGCACTCTATTTGCGGCGCAGCGCCTCCCCAGCATATATACCTCTCGTGCTACTCTAGTCCGGCATCTGTGCAACTCAGCACACTACCAACATCTTCCTTTGATCCCACTTTTTCAACACTATCAATCTACATTCATGCAAAGAGGACGTGGTCGTGGTGGTCCACCTGGAGGCGGAGGTGGAGGCGGCGGTGGAGACAGAGGTCGTCGCGGTGGTGACCGCGGCGGCTCACCTTACCGAGGAGGCGATCGCGGCGGCTCTCCCTACCGAGGCAGTGATCGTGGCGGGTCTCGTGGCGGCAGCGATCGTGGCGGCCCTCCTTATCGTGGCGGATCCCCCGCGCGCGGAGGGCGCGGTGGGTACGGAGGGGATGCCCCACTCATTTTCAAAGAAGGCGAACCTGCGCCTATCGATCCCAACACTAGCGCATCGCAGGAGCTCATCACGCGCATCCGCGGCGCACGGCCCGGGCCCGACCGGCCCTCACGCCCAGGGTACGGAACCAAGGGAGTTGAGGTAGCGCTGCGGGCGAATTTCTTCGCGTTCGAGTTTACCAAGGACAAAATTTTCGAATATGTCGTCAAGATCGAGCCGGAGCCGAAGTCGCAGAAGGCGCGCGTCAAGCGTCGCGTGTTCTCCCTGTTCGAGCAGAGCGCGGCTGTGCAGCCATACGCAAACCAGTTTGCGCACGATGGCGTGCAGCGCCTCTTCGCGGCGCGGGAGCTGCCCCAGCCACTGGAGGGTAGCGTTGTATTTTACGAGGAAGGGGAGAAACACCCTCCGACAAACGCAGATAAGTACAGGGTCGAGGTTACATTCTTGAGAGAGTTGCCCACGGCGCCGTTGAGGCAGTAAGTCTACCCGTTGTCGCCGCTGTTATGATTGTCGCTTACCACGACCGCGTTACAGGTACATGAATGGCGACATTTCGAATATCGACAAGGTTGAGGAAGTGGATCCAATCATCACTGCGTACAATCTTGTCGTGCAACGCCAAGCGGCGCAGCAGGGCTATCGCTTCGGAAAGAATCGTTATTTCCTCCCCAATAATCCGGCACAAATAGGTGAAAACCTTGTTGCCCTCATGGGCTTCTATTCATCTCTTCGCCCGTGCAAACTTCTCATGGTCAACGTTAACGTTTGTATGTCCGCCTTCCACAAACCTGGGCGGCTTTCCGACGCGCTGCGTTCCTTTGCCTCGCGGTCGTTCGACGCATCGCCGAAGGAGCTCATGAACAAGGTCAAGGTGTCCACCACTTACCTGGGTTATAAACGCATCAAGACTATAAACCGCGTTAATCTGGGCATGACTGCGAGACAACACCGTTTCTCGTGTCCAGAGTTGGGTGGCATGGTCTCCGTCGAGGAATATTTTCTCAAAAGTACGTTATTCTTGTGTAACTTAACTCCTGCGAAATCTGACCGACGATTCCCTAGAGTACAACATTCGTTTGCAGCATCCAGATAACATGCCCCTCATCGACATTGGCGCCCCCGGCAAATCACGCTATATACCCGCAGAACTCTGCACAATCGAGCCAGGAGAACCCCATCTTGGAAAGCTCAGCCCGAACGAAACCTCGGAAATGCTTCGAGTTGCAAGCCGGAAGCCAGCCGCGAACGCGGGTCTCATCACAAGCACTGGATTGACTCACCTTGGCATCAATCCCGCCTCTTCAGTCCTCGGTAACTTCGGCATTCGCATCTCCACCCAGATGACGGTCATTCCTGGGCGGGAGTTGCCACCACCAAGCGTGACGTACAAGAAGGGTAATCCTCGCGTTGCTTTCGGAAGTTGGAACATTCTGGACGTCAAGTTCCACCACGGCGCCAAGATGGGGAACTGGAAGGTCCTCGTTGTGCGTGATGACGTACAGGCACTGAGCTTTAATGGCCCCGCCGACCCGAGGTTAAGCGGCTTTATCAAGGGGTTTGCCGACAAGTGCAAGAATAGCGGGATGGACATCGGCACCGGCCCTCCCGCCACTCGACCCACTGCGCAACTTCCTAGCATCAGAGAGGATCCGGGGCGCAGACGTGCCCTCGGTCTCATCGAACAGGCGATCGAGGGTTTCGGGGACCCCAAAGGCATATCTTTCATCCTCGTCTTGCTGCAAAAGAGGGACGACTTTATCTACCCGGGCATTAAGCGACTGTGTTCGGTCAAGCTCGGCGTGCGCACGCAGTGTTTGCTCCTAGAAAAGGCGATGAAGGAGAGAGGTCAAGACCAGTATTTCTCCAATGTCGCGCTCAAGGTCAACACCAAGCTCGGCGGGATAAACCACCGTCTCGGTGGCGATGCGCTTTCGTGGCTCACGCGCGAACCTACCATGCTGATCGGGATCGACGTCACCCATCCAGGACCGGCCAGCGCCCCGGGCTCGCCATCGATCGCAGGTGTCGTCGCAAGCGTCGATCAAGACTTCGTGCAGTTCCCAGCCAGCTTGCGCCTCCAAAAGAGCAAGCAGGAGGTGAACATCCAACTTTCGTGTTTTCTTCGCGTGGCTGACAGGACCGACATAGGGCATCGCGGAGCTCGCAGATATGATGATCGAGCGGCTGCAGGCATTCCGCAAGCGCTCAAAGGTGCTTCCCAAACGCATCATCGTATTCCGCGACGGTGTATCGGAGGTACGTCTCCGTGCGTCAAACACCGAACCATAACTAACTCGCGCGCCTCATACAGGGTCAATACGACAAGGTCATAAACGAAGAACTGCCACAGATGTTCCAGGCGTTCAAGCGCATCGACGCCAAGAACCCGAAATACAAGCCGACGCTGAGCATCCTCATCTGCGGGAAACGGCACCACGCGCGCTTCTATCCGACGGACTCGAGTCATGCGGACAAGAACGGGAATACGCGCGCGGGCACCGTCGTCGACCGCGGCGTTACGTCGCTTGTAGACTTTGACTTTTACCTCCAGGCGCACGCGGGTCTCCAGGGCTCTGTCCGCCCAACGCACTACGTCGTCGTATACGACGAGAGCTCCCTTACCGCCGACGCAGTCCAGCAGGGCGTACACGCCGCTAGCTACCTCTTCGCTCGCGCCACCAAGGCCGTCAGCCTCGTTCCCCCTGCGTATTACGCTGATATCGTTTGCGAGCAGGCGCGCTTCTGGATACAGGGATTCCTTAACCAGGGAGGGAGCGATACTGCCTCTAGTGCGGAGGGCGCGGGCGGAGGTGCCGGCACGACTCCCAGCGTTGCTATGAAACGAGCGCGCGAGGCGCAAGAGCAGCGCGTATATGAGGCGGCGCAGCGTATGTGGGGCAATGGTCTGCACCCCAATCTGCAGGATGCTATGTTTTACCTTTAGTATATTTTATTTTTTCTTGTTCGTAGTCTCATAACACCAACATCAGCATCCAGTAGCAATAACCGTAACAGCAATCGTATGTATGTAGTGCAGTCTCGCAAGAGTTTCGTGTTATCGTCATAAATTTTCTTCTTGATCCTTCGCGCTTCTATGTGCTCATCATTCCGTAAACGCCGACCCATTCCGCTCGATGTTGGTGTTCTATTTTCCCCACATACGATATTCATGTGGTATCTTCTATCGGTGCTCTCCATGTTCGAGACAAGGCTTTTAGAACATACGCTGTGATCCGCATCATGTCGATCCCCCACACGTTAATGAAGTGTGTTTGTCATGCTAGCGACAAGCATAATGGCCGTTCTTCTTGAGAAGTTTTGCCGCCGGGCTCACAAGGCAGATAAATGGTCTTGTGGAAGACTTTCTTTCACTGATTGTTCGTGAGTAGTGAAGGAAGTGGGGGAAAAGTGGGAAGAAATGACTGCGGGCATGCCACCACCACCAGTTGCCAAGATTTAGCGCCAAGACCACCAAAAACAGAACAACCTCCGATGCCGACAACAGTCAAGACCTCAGCGCGCCTCGCTCGGTCATTAACTTACTAGCACCCTAGATTGGTGACTCAGTGAGCTGATACACCCACCGAAGCGGATAGCCGAGGCGGGGAAAGGCGGCCGTATGCTGGCTTGCTGATAAGACACGTCTTGGCCTTCGTTCTCTTATCCATGAAACTCACATGGGTCGCACGCGGTCACCGGTGGCTAACTCCTTTGGCAGTCTTTGTGTTCTGTTGGAGACGGAGAAGCGCGTTCGTCGACCTTCAGGCCTTGCGTAGCTAGCGAAGATATTGACTAGGCCCATGGAACGTGGGATGGTCTTATGCAGTACGCCCGATCAATACTTCTCAATGGCCGACCCTGACGTATTCCGGGGTTTGCCTCGTATGTAGGCAGTGAGTGAGACTCTATTTCCCCGTAAAGACCACTGCCCTGCGATCGTACCGGTCTGACCCTGGCGTAGGGACGTAGGGATATATGGCTCTGCAGAACATGAGAAGTTGTACGCTGCTGATAGACGCTAGCCAATCCTTGGAGGCGCTAAACCTGCCGTCAAGTAAATACGCGTACTACGTGCCCTTAAAGTCGGACTTTGGCTTTCTCCAGTAGGCTCCGGGGTATTGATGGTTCATCGGACCGGTGATGCGCCATTTAGACAGCTTCTGTGCATGCGGCGCTCGGTTCAGTGGGCCGTTGTATACGTGATGATTAATGCTGGTTGTCGCAATTGTCGGTCGTGTAGCAGGTACGCTGACGACAACTCCAGGCCGGTCGAAGTCATCCACCCAGATATGTGGATCCAGAAACCTCAAACGAGGAGCCCATCAGATCCGAATCAGAGTTTGGGCTGTCACCATTCATGTAAGGACGTATGAAAGTTCTTTCGGCAGTCCCGCAAAGAGCAATTGGCAGACGGCGAACAGGGAATCAGTGACCTCAGCCTACGGAAAACAAAAGGCGAGCCTTCGGAAATTTCGCTCTCAGGATGCAGCTTGGAACGGAAAGATGAACCGAATGGGATAAGCTGTATTATGATCGTCTTACAGTACAGTAAGGGGTATTAACAAGCGAGATCGCGATCTTATCCTGAGCGGTAATGCGAGTACAAGCGGGGAATGCAAGCTGCTCGGCGTCTTTTTATAGACACGTTGATAGGCGTCTTGGAAAGACATACTTCAAGGTGTTATCTGTGAGAGGTGAGCGCGGAAGAATGCCGGAAACAACATCACGGTCCATCAGACACAGATTGGAAGGTGCGTTTCGTATGGCCGCGCGCTCGGACCAACGGTGCGAGAAACAATGGATAGTTCCTGATTGCCGTGTAGATGAAGAGTTGGCTGCGTGAGGGTACCACATTTGCAAGGGAATGGGTAGAGAAATAAATAGATAAGAACGTGGGTGTGGGCATGGTCATGTGCGTGGAAGGACTTTGGTAAGAGTGAGGGGATCGGCCTGGCGTCGGGGTGGACCTGTTTGCCGGAAAGGTAGCCAGGACGGTTTCCTTTTCTGGCGGATTGGTGAGGATTACGAGATTGCGGCAGGTGGGAACTGTTCCTTTTCCAATTTGTCCTCGTCAAATCAAAATAGGAAAGCCACTGACACTGCCTGCCACACTTACTGAAGCTCTCTTTATAAAAGCGTCGCACGGACGCTAAAGGTGCGTCAGAATATTCCACTTAGCCCCGACATTCGATTCGCATCTCACCCGAGCACGAAATATGTCGTATCCTAGGCGAACAAGCAGCAAGGCTCACACGCTCCAACGCAGCGGCGCTGACTTCACCTTCACCACCACCTCCAACGACCAAAACACCTCGTTGTTTCCTCGAGTGCCTAGCCCCTCCACCGCCACTCCCAATCTTCGCAGGCGCACTACTTCTTCCAGCAAACGCACTCACACCCGCAAGCGTGCGACTTCTGCCACCGCGTCTTCTTCCCAGCCTTTTATCTTCACCCCCTGCTCACCGCCCATCGTGCGTCCCCGCAACTCAACAGCCAACCTGGGTCCCCCACCGCCATACACGCCCTTCCCACTCGCGACCAAGTCTCGCTCGTCGTCGCATCTCTCACAAAACATTTCGACGGCAACATTCATTGCGCAGTACACGCCACTGCGCATGCGACCCATGCAAGACGCATCTTCAGACAGCGAATCCGATCCAGACCCACTCGACGACGACGAGGATAGCATTATCTACACTGCGAAGCATCTCAGCAATGGCGTCGCCGTTCGCTCGCGCATCTTCCCCCGACACTCCAAGGGCATTACAACCGCCCCTGGCCAGCTCGGCGCCGGTGAGACGGAAACTGAGGCGGATGAACCAGTAAGAAACGCCCTTGCGCCACCCTGTTTTCTATTTTAACGTGCATCTCCTCACAACTAGCCGAGACATTTACCAACTGCGCGTATCGTGCCGTCCGGTCCGCTCGTCCCACCAAATACCTATGAACAGGTTATCACGCCTGTCCTATTCGAGGCGTCCCGTCTGCTCTCCATCGTACCCGCAGTATTTGGGGTACTCTACAACCTCTATCATGCGATCTACGCACCCACAAATGCGAAGATTACTCCAATTGATTACGCCGTCTCCGCCTTATGGGTACGTCATTGCCTTTCCCTTCTTCGGTCACGTCTCACTTAACTTAACTTTACACTAGGCCGCCCTCACGGGATACCAGTGCCTCAGCCTCACCACAGGCCTTTTCCAGAGATGGAAGGTTTACTATCCCCCATTATCCACCCTCATTCGGTTACTCGCGCTCCAGGCTATTTGTTGGCCCGCAACACATTTCACCCTCGCCCTGATCGGTCACGAGCAACGGCCAGTGGTCTGCTGGGCAGTGATCGGCAGCTTCACCACTTGCTCTCGTGCTGTCCAATTGTGGGTCACGAGTAATCTCTGGTGGGAATCCAGTAGCGACGGCGAGAGCTGGCGGCTCAAACTCGGTGGCCGCTGGGGCGGGAGACGATGGGACTGGAACGAGGTGCTGATCAAGTGCGGCGTCCCGATGGGCATATGTTACTTCGTCATGGCTTGGGCGCAGGCGTTGCGCCGCGAGCTCAATGGGTGCTAGATTCGTCGCGGAAAAATACGCCCCGTCGACTGCAAATCCACCCCCACCCCCCGTTCCTGCTGCATACGCCCTGTACAACGCATGCGATTCGTTCCCCAAGCCGTGGGATACGGCATACACGCGACGAGATAAGCCGATACTGGGCGTTTCATCTGCGCCTTGCCTTCTCCGGAGCAGTCCCCAGGACTAGCCGCTGCTTCTTCGGAGGGCCCGCCTGGGACCCGTGCGTAACCTTCCGCACGTCCGTGGCAATACCCATAGGGTCCCTTGACTCCATTGTACTTTACATTTTGATGAGACGATGTCATAGATGACGCTGTGCCCCCTCTACCTAATTTTATTGTTACCCTCATTTCGTTCCAATGGAATGTTGCTATTATCGTTCTCTCCACCGCTCTGGCCTCAGCATGATCTGCAACTTGCTCCACTCGTGGATAGTTTCCGTATGTTTGGCTCAAGGTACCAGACAGGTTCACCGAGTACGGAAGATAACTTGCGGATGGCGCGTGTCACGGTCCCATATCTGTCTTGAGTGCAAGTTATCGAAAGAAGACAGGTCAGGCAGTGGTCTGGCCTTCATGTGCCTCATCGGCCTAATCGGTGGCAACTCCATGCCGATCGTCTGCGCCCTTTCCACCCTAATTCCTTTTTCTTCAATTTCCGGGCTAGGACTCTTCCAGCCTCGGCACTATATCCGACCAAAAATAACAATTCCGAAGGGCCAATCTATTCAGCCCTCTCATTTTTACCCCCAAATCCGCTTTGTACAATGCTTCCATCATTGCTGGGAGCCAGCGGGCGTCTGTCTTGTTGGTGACTCGGGTATCCTGTTGCGATTACGGAGCCGACTCGGATGGCGATGTCGGCTATAGCGCGCGTTCTTGGCGTCTAGCGTCCATTTCGCTGATTATTCATGATGTGTGGCATAAGTATCTTTCGGTGATACGAAACCCGACACACCAGCCGTATGGCCTCTGGCAGGCAAATTTGCTTTGAAATGCGGTAGCAGTGCCATTCAATTGAGGCGAGACTCCAGTGCTTAGACTGTCAGATACCGAAAATCGGGTACCCCCGTATTTCTGATTTTCTCGCTCAATCCTGGTCCAATCGCTACTGTAGCAACTTGAAGGGAATACATTTCATATTTTGAAGGGGGAACATGGCGTGGGTGTTTGATTATCTTAAGTTCTAAACATCTTACTTTCCAAAAGTAGTCAAGCGTTGATCTGACTCCGTGTCGGGTCGTTGTGTAGCATGCCCGACGTGCCCACAGAACAACGGAGCAATAGATGGCTTGTTCAATATATCTAAGAGGAAAGGCACCGCAGCGGAAACAAGGGAGGGTCAGGAGGAGGAGTCCAGAGGCGTTGATCGTTTCGTTTCACTGCATCAAATCCCCCACATCTTCTGTGACGGAGTCCCATCTGCAATACGTTCTTCCAGTTTCGACGCTCTCCCACACTTTCAGTATCTACCATGCGGTCTCATATATCTCAACTCGATACCTCACCTTAACATTTCACATTCACTGTGACTGTGCTGACTGAGCTTAGCCTGTCAAGGAATGAGCGCGCACAACTGTCAGACGCAAAAAGTAGGAGAAATTGCCCGTAATAGCTAGGACGACAAAGTTGAAAAAGCGTCTCCATATTTGAGCATTATGCACCTACATGGAGATGCACACACGCGTGCACAGGGATAGTGGCTGTATGTGTATTCGTAGTTGCATCACCATATCACCATTCACTTGCAGCGTGGACGGCGCTTGCAGGCAGTGCATTGACACTGCGCGTTTCGAAGCATTCATTCAATTCAACACCCTAATATCGGCTCTCGGTCCCGGTCTCCGCGACCCCGCATGTGTAGCAGTAGTGTGGAGGAAGGAAGTAAAACATGACCGTGACTTCTTACGGCGTCTTGCCACTCCGCATCCTGGTGACTCCCGAACGAACCGAATGACGATGCGTAACTCCGTGAATATGTTCGCTCTGCTTCTTCTCCATGCAAATCTATCGAGTAGCTGCATCATAGCTCACTTCTTGATGGTTCCCCGTGGGGGCCAGCAGTGGTGGGATAGGGAGACGCGAAGAAGAGCAGTGCACTGCTAAGACGGTGGGCGTAGTTGGTTAATTACTTCAAGTTGCTACGAGCGAGGCGCTGCTCTTTTGCGCTCACCGTCAAGAGCCAAGCCTCCTTCCTCTCCGGCACTGTCAAGTCGCAGGCACGCCACTTCACACAGGCAGATCTTTGAGTTTACTTAATATTAAGGATAATGCGGCACGGTCCTGCGGAGAGCGGGTGGCGTTTGTCCCACGTTCCGAGACCTCCGTCGTCCACAGATCAATCCGCATTGATCGGCTGATTGATGTTTTATCAATGCTGCTTGTTCAGCGCGTTCGGCGAGCAACACACTCACCGCTCAGCCACTGACTCTGACACAACACGTTCTTCTCTGCCGCCACTGGCATGTTCAGCGGTGGGAGTCCACTTGAAAACCGGCGGTTATCATTGACTTCTTTTTGATCAATGATGTGACAGCGTTTTATATTACTGAGGATCACCGAATCACATTTGGGCAAGGACCTGAGAAGTTAATTAGGACGGATGCATCACCGCACCACACGAAATAGGATAAACGAGTTTCTCTTGTTTCAGCAGGCATCGCTCACACAAGGACTCTTCTCTTGATGAATACCACGCGCCGCATGGCGGCGCACTCCCGGTCATCCGAAGGCATGAGGCGTCTGGTTCGTTGGTGTCGACAGCGGGTGCGAACTCCGAGCCTAGTGCAGTACGGAATCATTGGTACACATGCTGAGATGCTCAGTGGGCAGGTAGAAGAGAGACCCGAGCTCATTACGAACTTTGTGCACAAAAAGAATCGTTCCCACGATTCACCTTCAGGGTCCGCACGGACCGCCAGGTGGTTCGGCACGAGTTGGTGACGAGTTTCGTGTCGGCGCGTTCGTGAGCGAAACAGCATCATACATCATGCCTCCCCGCGACGTATCATCACAAGTTGCAGATATGCAAGGATATGATGTTCTCAGCCTCACTAAGCCTCGCTCTTCGGTGGTTGCGAAGCACCTTTCTCATATGACGCTATGTTCCTCCTCCGACTCGGAGTCCGCATGGTCCCTTATCAAGGCACTTATGACCGTAGTTCCGGTGATAAGCCGGGAAATGGAACATTCAGGATTTTCCTGTGTTCTTTCCGGTTCCATCTTTTTTTGCTAGTCGGTCGCCGACACCATACAAGAGCTGTCGGTCGCTGGCATCCAACACCTAGGCGATCGAATATTGAAGGTTGAACGTCGTTACGTTGAACTGGGAATTTCCGTGGAATTTCTACGGCCCCGTTGTTTCCACGCATTTTTCCATCATCGTTCGCGCTGGAGAGTTAAGTTGGCACGGTCGCAGGGACCGAACAAGTTATGTCCGTGGGATTTCAACCTCGTTATTAACAGTACGCACTGACTAGCAGATAGTTGTCGCAGTCAAGGTCGCAGTCATCACCTGCGAGTGTAGGTTCTCACGGTCCACGGCGTCTGCCGAGGATTTCCCAGGTTCATCAACGCGGCTGTCCCTTCAAGTTCCTCCAGGGCCCGCATACAGTAAGTTATATGACAGCAACTCGGAAGTCCCAAATCCTGGTTACGCCTTACGATATAGCGACGTATTTGCCCACGAATTTTTTTTTTTCGAAAATAAGGTACTTCCCAAACCTACGCAGTAGCATTTTGCTGGCGCTTGTCCCGGTGACCACTCTTTTTTCGGCCTAGGTTTGGGCGCACAACCATCGCCACAAACACGCACGACGCACGCACGATCAAGGTCTAGAGCGAGCCCCATAAGTAGGGCGCAGCGTCTTGTAAAGTTCTGCCTTACAGTAACGCCCAGAAGCTAAAGCGGCAAAGTCAAGCGCCGGACCCTCCAGTTCATTCGTTCGCGCAGTGGTACCTGGGCGCTTGCTAATCTTCCTGTAAGTCAAGATGGAGCTCTTTTACTGTAATCGGCGCTTCCCTTCCCTGCTCCCCTCAATGTGTCATACAGTAACGTGGTGGTTAACGCGTATGCAGGGTATGACGACGTGGTGTGGGTACAGTGCATTACTCAACGCGTACTTATGCTCCAATCGGACTCTTTTATTTTACAAGTTGCTCCCAACTGCGATGCGAGCTGCGTGCAGATGATCAAGTATAGAGTTCCATGGCGCCACAGCCCGCGGCGTATTAATGGTTCCAGTACTGGCTCCACCGATGACCCGCGGGAATGGAACGTTCAGTGACGCCTAACGACCTCTTCGAAATGAACGCCCTAACCACCACTCATATCGCAGCACTGCCTTTCTCTCTCACACATACACTGAAAACATACGAAATACGTCACACAAACACTCTTCTAGAGAACTCGGTGACTTATAAAAAACGTTCAGGTGCAGGTGTCTGGCACGACATACGTGTGACGAGAGGCGAACGTTCATCGATGTTCATCGAACTGCATGGGCATATACCATGCGCACGGGCCAGGGTACCAGATATCGGTCCCGCACTATCGATCAAGATTAGAGGTACGCATTGCGCCCTCCTTTACATGGACGTCCGTGCGGGGGAGAGGAGGAGGTATTAGTGGAATTAACGCCTTAGAGCGCGTCTTCTATCAACGCTGTATGAACTGGTCACCGTCTGTGCTGCGCGCGTTGTGCCTAAACTCAGAGACCTGAGCGCCTACGTATCATGAGAACAACCACTATCAGTGACGTTAAGTTGTTTTCCTGAATTCGTCTTTCTTTCGTGCTCTTCCCAGCTCCATATTCCAAGTTCGTTATCCCAGTATAGATCGCAAAAAGGAAATTGCGCGTGGAAAGTCAGCAGAATGATCGAGAAAGACGCGCGTGTGTAGCGCCTGATCATCAGAAAGATCAATTCTCATATGCGGTATGTGAACATCCAACCAGTAGACGCCCATAGGCTAGAATTCCCACCGGATTTGCCCTTGCATGACATCTCTCCTTGCACGTTCTCGACTTTGCTCCCCCTTTCTTTCAGACAGCGTTTGGATTGCAAAGACAACAAAAGTACAAACGACGTTAACGGCACAACAATAAGGGGAATACAGAGATAAGTGGAGTTTATACGATAGGTATGCTGTGAAACAAGTTCAGGGGCGGCGGTTGACTATGGATTCAGACGATGAGAGCGACGAAAGCTTGAGAACGCGGGGCTGGGATCCAACTCGCCTGCCGGAAGCGTCTCGGCTAGGTGCGGACGTGCCACTGGGAGGCGAGATAGTAGTTAGCGCGGAACCGTGCTGCATCTCGCGAAGGACCTGCTGGAAGCGTAATGTCCACCAACCTCGAGCCTCTCGCTCCTGCTGGGCGGGGTCAGCGCCTGGCTCTGCCAGTTGCGTGGAAGGGCTCTTCGGAAGAGGCAGGCCGCTTGCGAGAATCGCAGAGATAGATGTCTGCGCGTCATGGTCCCACCCGACACCAGGGGTGGGTGCGACGAGTTTCCCGGACTGTGTTGGAAATGATAGGGCGCGAAGCGTGTGCTCGGAGCATTCTTGAAATGCGGATATCCAGTTCTGGCGTAAGCGAGATAAGCTAGGCATGTCAAGGCGCACTCCTGCAGACGACGTCGGCGGAATGGAAAGGGACAGCATAATGACTTGCCCGCTGTCAGGTATTCCCCCTGTTGTCACATTCTCGGGGTCCACCGGGAGCAGGTCTAGAACAATTTGATTTGAGTCTTCTATCACCCTCAAGATGCGGGAAAGGCCTATGCCCTCAAGCAAGGTCCACGAATCCGTTTGCGCGACCTGAGCTGAGTTACGGCGACCACTCTGGTCGAAGGCGGGTGATGCCAAGAGGACGAGGTCGTTGAAGATGAGTGTATAGAGCGTCTGCGTGGGTTGTTGTTCGTGCGGTGCCAAGCTCTGCCGCGCATTTCTTGGCGTGGTATACTGACTGTCCCATGCATTTGGGTGTATCGACGAAGCCGACTTCCGGTAATCCGGAGGATAAGATGTGGCTGGAAGATCTCTTGAGACGTGTGATGCCATCGAGGTAGTTGACTCCGAAGTAGTCTTTATCGAATCAGAGCGCATCGCCCTCGATTGGATTACACTGATAAGCCTCGATTGTCTGACACCAGCGGCTGGATCAGAACTTTCGTTCTCTCGAAGTGTTCCGCCGTTTGTAGCCATCCGTACCCTGTCCCTGGGATATTCGCGCGCTAGTCTTCCTCGGGCTAGCAGCCTCCGTGATCGGTGAGCAAGCTGCACCGACGTAGGCAGCCCACTGATTCTTCCCAGTCGTTCCTTGACCAGCGCGTACTCCTCTTCCTGAAGCTTGACCTCGCGCATCACGCGAATCATGGTTTCGGTACAGTGCAAGAGCGAGAACGTGGCTAAATGGTCTGGGTGATCCCTCGGCGTTACGTCCAGTAGTCGCTGGGTGAAGAAGATGAGTTCTAAAAGATCGAGCAGGCAGAGGGCCCAAATTCTCACCTTGAAGTGAATCGGATAGTCAACAAGCCTGTTAACTGGCTCGACCAAGAAGGCTTCCACGCTCCACCCGTGACACTCGTCTTGCTCCTGTTGGATTCGGATAAACTCGCCAAAGTCGCTACTGGATTCTCCGGTGAGCCGCTTAATCAAAAGCGTTGTGCTTTCCAGTCGGACGACGTAAGACTGATGAACTTCCAGACGCGACACGAAACTTCGTATTCTCCCGGCGACGCGCATCACGATCGGATATTGCTCTGAAACAATAGCGCGCAAGGCCGATGATATCTGCGCGTGGATATTGATGAGATCTTCCAGCCAGTCGAAGAGCCGTGCAACTTCTGGAGGAACACCGGCGAGCCAGGTCACGCTGTCTTTCATGCGTAGTGGGCGAATGAAAAGGCGTACAAAGGTCCGTAGCCGCCGGACGAACGCTCTCTCGGTCTCGCAGAGGTCCCAGATAATTTGTTGCCTTTTTATCTCAACTTCACCGTACCGATCCAGTAAGGAATGATAGGCAGAGGAGGATATAGTAGAGAGCCAAGTTCGTCGTTCGTGTTCTGGAGTTAGAGGGCTACATTCGTCACGGTGAGGCAATAGAGTTGCGTTGTCCCTTTCATGAACGTTGCGAGCACCACGACCCTCATACAGGTCAGTCTCCAGTCGCGGAAGCGGCTTTATGATTTCTCTGGGTGAGGGGGGTATCGACGATCGATTCGACGCGGACTTCTGCCCTCTTTCTTGTCGTTGCGATGGCACTGGAAAACTCCCGTTCGTCGAAGATCGGTTTTTCGTGCCGAGTTGCCCGAAGATGGCCTCTGCGCCTACGCTAATGTCGTGGTCTTCGGTATGCCACCTTAGGCTTTCTATCGAAGATGTACTGTCTGAATGTGAGAGGAGTACATCTTGGGTACGAGCTGACGGCTGCTTAGTTGCTTTGCGCTCGCGAACTCGGGAGAGGCTTTGGATTCCGCCCGGAATATGCGCTCCAGGAAGACCGGTTTGTGGACTAGCGGTAGGGCCGTCACGGCTCGCGCGACGCGTTCGTTGAGAGGAGCCCTCTGTACAAAAGCTGGCGCGGTGCCTCGGAGCAAGGGGGGAGACAGTGTTCCCAGGAGTTCTACCAGGGGATTCTCGTGATGACAAGGGACGATCGCCTTCGCGGGTATTTCGAAACGAAGAACCATCTTGGGCGATTGGGCTCCTGTGATTTCTTGTCGATGACGTGGGATATTTTATGTTATCTTCATCGCCAGAGTATTGAGACAGCGGCGAGAATTCTGTTTCTTGGTCATTTCTGAGGACTGACGCCGATTGATTCCCCAAGCGACCATAGGCACTAGGCAACTTTCTCGATGAAGAATACTCGGTACGCTCCCCAGCAAGGGCCCCTTGCGATGGTGGTTGTCTCGGAGTTGTCTGACTTGGGCCAGCGACAGCCGATCGACGTCTCGAGTGACTTCCATCTTCATCACCTGGTCTTAGTGTCGTATTCGCGTTATGACCAAAGTCATCAGAAGGGCTGATAGCGAAGCCATGCTCTCCAACGTAGTCATCGTCAGACATACTGTCATATTCGTAGGGTTGTGAGGAACTTTTCTCCATTCCTTTGACGAGTTCGATCAACTCCCGTCTCCGCTGGTCGCTTTCATTCGGTCCGCTACAACCAGAATCCATGTCCCAGGGGTTCGGTAGTGAGTCTCCCGAGATGGTGCTCGCGTGTCTGTTTAAATGGGGAGCGCGAATAGTTTGGCGGTTCTGTATGAGTGAACGGAGGTAGGCGGAGGATGCACTGGAAGATACGGCAAGATGGTCTTCATCTTCGTCGCCTAGATCAGAGTGGTATTCGTTCTCTGCGTCGTTCCTGCCACTTTCCGCGAAAGGTCTTACGCGAGAGTGGGTATCACGTATCCTCTCCGGCATTCCAAGGCCAAGGCCGACGCCTTGCTGTACAGGTTTCCTGTCGTATGGGTAACTTTCCTGATGCGCTCGTGACGACCAAGCTGGGGAATTACGGATAGGTGCGGGATGTGAGGCCTCGACCTCTTCACTGGAACTTGAACTCGACGGTACGATTGCAGGATTAGTAACGAACAACGCCCTTCCACGCTCGCCACGTAGATTCAATTCTGATCCAGAGCTGTCGCTGATAGAAGCGTATCCACGGTTAAGGGGAATCCCGCGTGGCGCCCGTCCCGGCGTGGAACCCGTGGAGACGGGAGGCATCCGAGGGGTAGCCGGAACATGAGGTGACAGGGATGGTATCTTCGAGACATGACCAGGGTCCGTGCGAGAGCGTTCACGTGCTGTATTCTTAGAGTTGGTCATCGAGCCAGATATCTACATGCTTGCTTCAGCAACGACAAAACGACTTGGAGTCGAGAACACACTCACATCGCGCACTTGGGCACCGGCAATATCGAATGGCACTGTATCTGAAGTTACTTGGGGCGTCTTCCGCCCAATTATAGCCTTGACGGATCTAAGGGATCTTGCTGGGGACGCCTTGGTTGCGGACGAACCCTGGACCGAGTTCGACACGGACGAGGACGCCACGGCGTTCTTGAGAGCCGGCTTCAATCCCGGCTTCGGCTTACCCACCGCCACTGGGGTTGGGATACGACTGCTTTCTTGCACACTCGAAAACTTTGGGGTAGACGGAGGGGGAGTGGGCATTTCTCTGAGGTGGCCCATGTGCTGCTGTTGGCGAGCCCGTGGTGTAGATGGGTACTGAAAGTGTTGGGAGGGTGATTGTAGAGACTCGGGGAGGTTGACCTGTGAGGGTGCGTGAGGGCCACTTGCTGGGGAGTGTGTTTGCGTGTTCGGGGAGTTGGTCATTTTGTCGACAGTGTCTCGGAGAGACGGAACTAATTGAGCCTCTACAAGAGGAAGATCCGCCAATTGGCTTCTGCGCTTCGAAGGCGACTTGTTGCCCGCTCCGCTGCCTTTCGACAACCGCCTGTTCAAAAATGACATCCGAGATACCAAACTGGGCTCCGTCGAAGAAGCAGATGACGAAACTGGAAGTTGTGCCGTTGGCATGGGCGCGGAGACGTATGAATCATCATAATCGACGACAGTTCTGTCAGTGGTAGTGGTACGATGAGTTTGTGCATCGGATGACCTGTCATGATCAGGGTGAGGCGAAGATAGACTGGCAGCGGCGGCGTAGTATGAAGGTGGGTGAAAACCCTTGGGAGTGGAACTTGATTGGAAGTAGCTAGCAGACGAGATACCAGGAGAGCGAGAAGGGTTTTTCTTCGGGCGGGTTAGGGGCATTCGCTATGAGTAGGTTAAACAGAGCACCAAGCCTGAGCGCATCATGAGTAATTTGCCAAACAACCAAACAAATAGCGCGAACTGACCACGTGATGGGTTATCCTCGGTCAGGCTACCTCCGACAAGGAGAAATATCTCCACAGGATCCCCGAGATAAATAGTTCCAGGCTAAAGATGAGACATCGTGTAACACGGGGAGGCAATTGCTACAGTTGCCATCGCAGAGCCGTTCGCAAAGCCGCGCGTGAGAAATGCGATGAATTGGTCATATTTCGTTATACTTCGTGAGCTTGAATAAGACGTGTTAGCAACGATCGCACCGCGGTCGAATGTCGCTTGAAGCTGCGAATGCCCGATCCCTTGTCCGAGTCAGTAAGGGTGGGGGTTGTCAGCTAAACCGAAACATGTTGCATTCGGATAGCTTTATCTCATGCATAGGTTCCAGGTAAGCTCCAGGTGATACCGTTATGAATTGGTGACTGAGCCACTCGTATTAAGGAGTGGTGCTATGTGTAAACTGTGTAAAGGCTAGTGTGTGAATGCGTAAACGCTCCACAGAATGTCGCAATCACATGGTCCCTTCTACAGCTGGTGCTAATAATAAGTTAGACGCGTTGCTAGTGCGAAATATCGCCATTCGAAGAACGTAAAGCCTCGGACCTTTGGGGTTAGCAATTGAGCAAATGCTAAGTATCGGCCAGTGATCGAATTCATGCTTGATCTTGACCAGGACTTGAAACCAGTAGAGATTGCTCACATAAGAGTTATCGTTGGGACTCTGTACTGCGAAGTTATAAGGGTTGACAAACACAAGGGAACTCAGATACCTTACGCAAAAGTGATACGCTGTGACGCAAGACGTCAAATGCAAACGCTACTTCGGTATTTTCCGGTAGTACTATTACATGCTATACAGTAGATAAATTAATTACCCTATTAATTAACAATCATATCGCAGTATTTCGAGATTATTGCCATCTATGCTCCTCCGAAGCGTATCATGTTCCGATTGAAGGAGATGCTTCCTATAATTTGAATCCGCTCCGAGCTCTCTGATGGACTGTCCTCGACTTCCATCGGCTTAATTGCCGGGCTCGTTACACTCGAAGGCGGAAAGTTGCGCGACTCTTCAAGTTGCGCAGCCCACAGTTCTGGTGTATCTACGATGCGTTCGACCACATTACGGAACGCCGCAGACACACCAATGGCAGTCTTTGCTGACGTCTCCACAAACAGACAACCCGTGCGCGAGGCATATGCCGCCGCCTCTGCCTTCGGGACCTGTCGCGCGTACTCCTGCGTTGCATCGGTCAGTGATCAGCTCCAAGGTAGTTCAGGGAGGATCTCTGGCACACCTTGTCTGCCTTGGTGCCTACAATGATCTTCACTGTAGATTCAGGGACTTGCCTGCTTCGCTCAGCGAACCACCAGTCGAGCGCTCCATACGACTCGCGATTTGTGATGTCGTAAACTGTGACAAGGGCGTTAAGATCAGTCGAGCACTCGGCTGAAATCGGGGATAATCTTAGTCGTACCCAGTAGGATGCCTTGTGTCCCCCGGTAATACGAGGAAGTAATTGCCCGGAACCGCTCCACACCTGGAGTGTCCTACCACGGAGAATGTCGTGTCAGCGGGCGGCAGGTTATCAGAGGCCGTAAGTCGGACGTACCCATATGGTAAGATCTACCCTTTTCCCTTTCACATCCAATTTATTTGACTGCGAACCAAGTTAGTCGTAGCAAGTGAGCCGAACGTTTAATGTATTTACCCAAGTGTCAACCCCAACTGTTGCTACTGTCTCGTGTTCCGGTAACCACTGCTGGTCCGTAAAGCGCAAGAGCAAGCTGCTCTTCCCTACGGATTCAAGGCCGAGCATCAAGAGTTTGACTTTGATTGGCCCTTTCTGGTTGGTGGACGAGTCGACTGACATTATACTGAGGGCTTTCGGTATGTGATACTAGGTTGGGGGGATTGTAAGGCTCCTGGTAGCTTGAGGCGGGGATCATGGTCACCTTTTGTAGTCGCCGAAAAAGACGGATGGAACATGAGGGCGCGGGAAACTACGTGTCTCCGATCACAGGGACACTGGTGTGTGTGAAACATCGTCTGTAGCAATGGAAGACAACTAAGGCATGCGGTGCACTAACACGAGTTTAGTTGGTGGAGGTATCTCCAGAAGGATTAGGTCAGTCGGACTTTAGTACCCAGATTATCTTCAGCATAGATACCCAGCCGGCAGAGCGAGGGAATAGACGGCCTCAATGAGGGTGAGTGAGACCTCGTAGTGCACCGCGTGGGGAAACAACCCTCGAGAGGAAAGCTGCTCGAGGTCTGCATGTATCGTCCTCGTCAAAAATGACACCTATGTCCAATACTATCGCATAAATTTCAAGAAAAAAGACATCGAGAGCAGCATATTTGTTCCTAGAAATGATGTGGCCTGCGGTCTAAATCACGGGTGCCTCTGAGTACCTTCAGGGGAAGGAGAACCCTTTGGTGTGAGAGAAAGCAATGAGTCAGGAAAAACTTAAAATCGTCCTAAGTTTCGTTGGGCACTGGCAGGTGGCAAAGTAACTTCTCAACGCACGCTAACCACGAGCAACGGTCAAAGGGTCCTATTCACAACCCCTTCCGCTTCGAACTTTGGGAACGACGCGATTTCTATCTGGACGGTCACAAAAAGTTCACTTACAAAGTGGCAAGTGGGGACAGTCCTGGAATCGAAACGGTGTGTTGGAGTCTCATTGGAGTCGGGACTACGTGTGGAGCAAAAGGTATTCACCGGGCAGAACGGATGCGTCGTGTGACACGCCCGCAATAAAGTAACTTAGGATTCCTTACCTCAGAAGCCCGGAGCACAATAAGCCGCAGGCCCAGATCGCGGAGAGATAGGTGGATCCAACCTCACAACTACCAATCCAAGGTGGCGAGATCTGACGAATCACCTTTGTTGAAGAAACGGTTGGTCAAGAAACCATAACTCCCCAAACGGAGAGTATGGGAGGAAAATAAACAGGGGTGAGGCAAGATTATCGAATAAGTTAATTCAGGTGATTCAACCAACCTTTGGATGTCTGATGATCGGGGCACATGATATACCTTAGTTGGAGTACACGTCTGTGTACTGCGACAGGCGTCCTAACCATGCTCGGTTACGTGCAGCTGATTTTCATCAGGAAGACATGCAGTCTCCGACGACGCGTGTTGTGTGAAGAGCAGTAGCGCAGCGCAGGACGCACCGGAGGATCAGGTGAAGAGGGCCGTCATGAAAACGTTCCAGTAAGGTTGGCGATTGTCAGCCACACAGAAAGTAAAATCGTTACACCCCACCACATAAGTATGAGGCCAAGTTGCCCCTGTAAGGCGTGGAGAGTTGTAAACAACTTGAGATATGTTTCGTTGTTCATGGCCGTCGACGGAGACGTTCGCGGTTCGTACTTATTAGCCGGCCCTCAGGCTGTGTGGTGGTTGCTCTTAGCCGCTGCTCTTAGGTTACCGGCGGAACGAACGAATAGCATTGTTCCCACGGTCGCGTGAGGCTCAGACTTGCAACAGCCTAGACTCAGACTTAAGAGATTTGCGTCGGCACTGGCCTCGAACTGAAGTTCAGATCTTCTGAATCCGCTAAATTGTACACTACTAAACAATCAGGGAGTTGGTTCATCCAAAATGTGCCCATACCTCTTGGTTCATACCCCATACTAAGCCCGTGAACTCTGACGCGATCCCTCGCTGTTCGAAGCCCTTGGAGCTTAGAAGAGCAGTGGGACGGATGAAAAATGTAGATCCTGATATTAATCTTTAGCTGCCTGAGAAGAAGGCACGCAGGCAGGAGCCTGGTCCTAGAGCCGTGTTTGGGTACTATCAGTCACAGCGGAACTAGACGTCCAAGTGATGCAGAGATACGGTGTTCACAACACTATTACGATGCACTAATGTACAGTTAATTACACTGTATTCTGAGCCGAGCTAATGACCTCTATCTCCGAAATTATCTATCGCCGACTTATTTGAGATTACCTATACTGGGACTCGAGGAGGTCCTCCGAAGCGTATCATAAGGCCCCGACCGAAGGAGATGCTTCCAAGGATCTGGACCCGCTCCGAGTCCTCCGCTGATCGGCTCTCATCTGCCTGCGGCTCGATTGGCGGACTCGTCACCCTCGAAGGCGGCGTAACAACGCGCGACTCTTGCCCAGCCCACAACTCAGGTGTTTCTACGATGCGCTCGACCACATCATGGAACGCCTCATGCAAACCAATTGCAGTCTTAGCCGACGTCTCCGCAAACAGACAGCCCATACACGCAGCGTATGCCGCCGCCTCTGCCTTCGGGACCTGTCGCGCGTACTCCTGCGTTGCGTCGGACAGCGATCAGCTCGCACAGAAAAAGAAGGGGAGGAGCTCGAGCACACCTTGTCTGCCTTGTTTCCTATGATCATCTTCACCGTCGATTCGGGGACGTGCGTGCCTCGCTCTGCGAACCAGTTGGCGAGTGCTCCGAATGACTCGCGATTCGTTATGTCATAAACTGTGACGAAAACGTAACGATCAGTCATACAGTCGGCTGAAATCGGGGACAATCTTAGTTGTACCCAGTACGATTCCTTGTGTCCCATAGTAATAGGAGGAAGTAAGTGCCCGAAACCGCTCTACCCCTGGAGTATCCTGTTATGGAAAGTCGTTATCTTAGTGCGCCGCGGCAAACCGGAGGTCGTACAATGGACATACCCATACGGTTAGGTTCACCCTCTTCCCCTTGACGTCCAATTTATGTGACTGTGAAACAACTGAGTGACTCCAATGAGGGTTCAAAACTTGACTGGGGCATTTACCCAAGTATCAACACCAATCGTCGCTTTCGCCTCGTCTTCCGGGAGCCACTTCTGATCTGTACAGCGCAAGAGCAAGCTGCTCTTCCCTACGGATCCAAGGCCGAGCATCAAGAGCTTGACGTTGAATGGCCGGTTCTGATTCGCGGACGATTCCACTGGCATTGTAATGAGAGCAATATGTGAATGACTGACAGAGGGACTATGCTTGCTTGGGATCTGAAGCGAAAGTCGAGAGGGTTTATGTAGTCGTAAAAGAATATGAAAGAATCCTGAGACAGCGAGAAAGCACGCGTCTCCGCCGATAAGTGGATCGAGGAGCTGTGAAACACGGTCTGCGGCAATAGAAGATGATTGAGGAGCGCGCCGCAATAAAATGTGCTTGGTATGCGGCAGTACCTCGGAAGGGGAAGACCGGATCAGTCGGACTTTGGCACGTTAAGTTATGTTAGATTAGATGGTATAGCAAGATGACAGGGAGGATATGTGAAGAAGGCATCGTAGTGTACAATTGGAGGGTCGCACAGGGAAACAAAAACAAGGCTTGAGCTTTGAGGGTTTAGCTCGAGGAGTTGGGGAAAACGCTGCTGGGGCGGATAGCTGTTTCCTAATCTTATTCTGCGGCCATGCAGAACGAAAAAAAAAAAAAAAAAAAAAAAAGTACAGTCATCAAGCGTGACATGTTATTCCAGACGGCGCCTAGGTCTGTGGCGAATTTCTGGATGCTTCTGAGGACTTTCCGGGATAAGTAAACGCCTAGCCAAGAGATAACATTCAGTTCACCCGTGATATTACAATCGATTGGCCACGAGGGTTATAGTCGGGGCGGTAAAGCCACTTCAAAAGCGTATGTTAAAGGTGAGCTATGGTCAAGAAGACAGACCTACTAATGACCCTTGACTTAGAGTCTAAGGCAACGACGCCATGTCGCTCGGGGGGAAAAGGGAAGCCCTCAACTCTTTGGTGGGTAAGGGTAATGCTTGGGCCATATGCGATAGTGAAACGAAGTCCCAGGTTGCAGCATAATCTCCCGGCGGTTGCAGGGTCCAGTCCATGCGGAATACCGACACATGCCTCGAAACTGAGGCGGGAGTACGCAAGGTCTCATCGAAGAAGTCTCATAGAAGTCTCGCCGGAGTTTCGAGTACGAGGAGGTTCATGGGACAGAACGGACTCCTCCCGTTGTGGCGTAAAGTATGACCAAGATGCGGATGACATACTAGCCGCGGCCATCGCAATCGGGAGTGGGAGACTCATAAGCGCTGGACAATCACGGAGAGGCAGGTGGATTCATCTTTTGAACTACCAAGAAATGGAGAGCCAACAAGACATGACTACAGTGGACAATCATCGTAGAAAGCCTGTTAGAACAACTGTCGTCGTATTTGAAGGAACGAATGGTCAAGAAAGTGCGATTGGCGAGCCAAACAAGGGGAGAGTGGAGACGCCCAAAGACTGGTACTGAGGTAAGATATGTAGCTCACGTGGCGCGGTAGTATCGAATACGAGAGAGCAAGGGGGAGTATTTTTAAGGCATCGTCAAAACGACGGCGTTCGTTCGCTATTTGCTCGTCAGACCCGTGGGTCGTCGTTTGTCTTCAAGTTCCACTTGACACTTGAACGAAACTGTGATTATATAAGCCGTAAGTGAACGTGATCAAGGCACGTGATCGCCTAGCAAGCTTTCCAACTTTTGGGTCAACCCTTGCACTTTCTTGAGGTACAGCGAAATAGACTCCACGACATCCATAATTTCAAGGTTCCCAATAAACTTGAACTTGAGAACCTGAAAATGGTCGTCGTCGTCGTAGTACGATTCTGGGAGACTGCACAGATCAGAAGCGAACGCCACCAGTAGGAGCCATAAACCTACGATGAAACACTAAGCTCACGGAGGCGCTGTTCCTCCCAAAGCTTTGCGTCGCGCATGAAGCGGAAGCACGACATCCCGGCTTCGGCGAGACGTGCTTGCTCGTCTGGAGTTAGCGATGCATGGTAGAGCCTTTGGCTATCATCTCTGCCATGGGCCCAGGGAAAGTATATCCGCAAATAGTGGTGCAAACGATAGGATTCTTCGGCATGTGTCCATAAGTAAAGCACGTGCTTGATACAGGTTAGCTCGTGCATATGACACAGGAAAAGGAAAGAACGCGCACCATGCGAATAGCCTGCTCGATAATACAAAAAAAGATCCTGCGCGTCGCTTCGAGACGTTCTGGTTTGAGGAGCTTCTTGATGGCCTCCTTGTCAGACTTTCGTAAAACGCGCACGTTGGAACTGGGACGTGTTTCATAGAATCGTTGCCATATCAACGCCCACTTGGCGTGTTCTAAAGAGAACTCGCGGGCGCGTTCAACTTGAGACAAGATATCGAGCAGATCGGGGATATAACTGAAGGACAGGGAGGGGTGGAGTATACCCTGGGCCGCATAGAGCAACGCGTCCAACGGCGGCTCAACGCCCATAGACTCGCTCGGTATCCTGCTGTCAATGAGGTCTGACCTTTCGAGGGAAGTCCAGTCTTTTGGTGAAACACGAGTGAAACGGGACTGACCAAGAATCTTTGAGTGATCCTCTTCAGTATGGTCTGATTTTTGAAGTAGATTCTTCAACTCGTCGAAGTCCATCGTTCATACGGTTCTTGGCCAGACCAGGGGTGACCGGTGACCCCGTAGAAATGTAAGTGAGGAGACAGCACACGACAGGTCCAGTTACATAATCAAAACAACCAGAAAGAAAAGTAAACATAATCTCGTGATCGTGTCCGAGCATACAACTAGTATACACTCAAAAATATGCATGACTCCTACATAATATCCAGATTGCTTCAAACAGTCACAGAAGAATAAATACTTATGTATACAAACTGCTCATTGTTGTTTGGGATCGGGTGAATTTGTGGACTCATAACGAAGGAATCGCAAGTCTTGGGCTCGTGTAAAAGAAGGTAGTGGAGAGCTGGGTTTGAAGACCACGCGGAGCTCGGGATTGTCGACGATACGCTCCACCATCTTGCGAAACACTTTACCCACGCCGACCGCTGTCTTAGCGGATGTCTCAACGAAATGACACCCCATCGTTTTCGCGAACGCAGCAGCCTCGGCGGTAGGTACCTGGCGTAGGTAATTCTGCGAAGAGATGGTCGGTGATCATCGACCGCATCACAGAATCCGACGGGACTGTACCTTGTCAACTTTGTTGCCCACAATAACCTTATCAACTGGTCCAGTAATATGGATTCTGATCTCATCGAACCAGCGCATGAGCTCCTCGAAAGACCTACGGTCTGTAGAGTCGTAAACTATGTGGCCAAACTCAGTGAAGTTGAGGATATGCGGTGGACTCGGATGAAAGGCGAACCTAGAATGATGCCTTGAGCACCCCTGTAGTGCGCCGACTGCATAGTGCGGAAGTACTCTACGCCTGCAGTATCCTGTCACGTCGTGCAGTTAGACGGTTTGAACTGGCGATGGACAGCGATGGGCGGTATTATGAAACTCACCCAGATGGCCAAATTCACGTGTTCGCCATTAACCTCGAGTTTGCGTCTCTGCCAATTAATTCACCATCGCGTTGTCTATGGGACACTATTAGATAGCTCACCAAAACCTCGACGCCAATCGTCGCAATAGCTTCGTCCTCAGGAAGCCATTGATTCTCTGACCAACGCATGAGAAGACTGCTTTTCCCTACCGACGAGTTGCCGATCACGAGAACCTTGACATGCAACTCCTGTGGGCGTGTCAGCGCGGGCATGGTGCGAGGAGTGAGAAGAAAGTGCTTTAAGTGCGGGGATGCAACTGAGAAGCTCATCGAAACCGAGACTCTTGCTCAGAATAAATATGGAGAGGAGATGAGCAGAGGCTAAGCACTCGTGTAAGCACTCGAGCGCGAAGTAGTACATGCCTCATTCCCAAATTGGCAATTCAACGGTTGTGAAACGATAATGCCCGTCCGCCCATTACGCTCGTCAGTATGACATAGGTCATCAAGATTACCAAAGAAGGTCAGCGATAGGAGTTGCCAACCATGTAGAGTCCATATCAGGACGGCGAGGCTTCTCTACAGCCAGAAAAGCCTCGGAGTTTCGAGTGGATAACACGCTCTAGCAATACCTGATGGTCCCCGAAGGCGGTAAGTACGCACACTGAATGGAATCGTGAATAACTCATGCTAACGAGATCGACGCCACCGGGGACTGCGGTTTGGCAGAACAATTTGGAAGTCGACGCCGAGAAAGTTGAACAAGGTTGCCTTCTCTTGATGCGAGAGTCCCGGTCCGTGGTCGCATAGCATTAGAGGCCGCCCATGTTGAAGAGACGCCGTGCCTGATCGCAGACTTCAGGCTGAGAACGGCACCACTTATAACATAGTTGAGCTTCATGAAGCTGTGCACGTGGCTCGTGAAAGTTGTAGTGATACGCGGCCCCGTCCCCACGGTCTCGAAAGCTTGGACAGTATGCAGATAGTTGCAAAGGATTTCGATAGCAGCAACAGTATCACGAGCAGCCACAGACGGACGAGTCCAGTAGGAGTCGTTTCCAGGAGCCAAAGGTGGGGAAAACACTGAATCAGCAGCCCATTTCAAAATCCAAGGTCCGCCGTCAAACGAAAGCAGAAAGCCACGTGAACTCGCATTGATCCTCGAGTACCAAGAGCTCGATCCAGAGAGGGGTGCTTCTACTTGTCGAATACAACTTCGAGAAGGCCATGTTGGTTCGTCTGCGACACATGTAGGTCAAAGAATGTCGACCCTGTATGATTGTGGCTGAGGATAACCACTGGCAGACTATGAATCGGCGCCTGTTGTACCATACCGAGAAGTACGGACGCCATCGTACGGTAGCTGCAAAGCTGTGTGCCTGGTATCACAAACACGCCCAGGCGCCACGTTCCGGTGCGTTAGCAAGTATGATCTACTTACCTCGGTTGTATGGTAACTCGTACTAGGTGACTCTTCCAGAGTGTCACGCGGACCAACTGGGCCACTCGAACGCTCTTCGATAATCACCTGTCTCACCATATGTCTCACCCGATGCAACGTGGTCGCGCATAAAAATCATGCTTTAATGAAATATACACAGCCTAACTCCAGGATGGGGGCCTACAGTCTGAGAGCGCCAGCTTTTCCTCTTTGCCCTTCGGCTCATTCATGTGCAAGAGAAGACAGCGCGGACGCTTTGCTTTTTTGGTTTGGTCTTTGCTGCTTTATCGCCCTTGATTTTGGTATTGCATTCGAAGGGGGTTTCTTAGACTTGGGAGACATAGCCATCAGCAATATGACTAGGCGGCCGCGCATAGTATTAAGATTAAGCGCGATGTCCAGGACCGCATCCACGCCAACATTCGTCCACTGGTGCCGCCGTTGATGTTACTACTACCGCGCGGCCACAACAGGTGCCAACGTTGCGGCAGTCGCAGAGTTAGATCCGGACGTAATAGAAGACAGTGGGGACTTATCGCCGCAGTGCCCGATGCCCGAAGGGCTGATAGGACACGTAGTCGAGGCCGGCGACCTTGTTCGGGCCGAAGCCAGCGGAATGCTTGCGGGCGGGTGTCATGCAAGCCCATGCAAGCCCGCGCGATTAACTTCGTCACGGTGTTGTGTCTGATTCAGTGTGCTGTCGTTGCTCGGACCTTGACTTGGAACTCGCTCGGTCGTGCTTAATGTCCGCTACGTCATCGGACGTGCGGACCGTCTCGAGGTGCAAGATTGCCGTGAACGCCGTGCGAAGGAAGGCATCTAAAGTTTTAACAACGCGCCTGTGGATCAGCTTGGGCGGGCGATGCTTGCCATGGTATGCTGTAAGAAAGTGGCTTGTCTCGTCTGCTCTGCGCGAAAGTGTGTATTGGTCGCTCACCACCGTGCCATGATAGTGGTGAGATATGAGAGCAGGGACACTCTCGTTAGCTCTCAAATAGGATGATATTGGCGTTCAGACTGAGAGCGGAATGTACAAGAGATAAGGTGGACGCCACACACAACGTCACATCAAGAGATTCAGTTGTAGGTTTGGCCTCGGCGTTCCATGTGCGAGTGTGACGTACTCCGGGTAAAGACGATATCTCAAGCTGCGGGAAAAGTCACCGAGTATTGTGGTGGGATGAATAGGCAAGAAGAACGGCGAAACACGTACGCCGGTCGTTCTGCCACCTAGGAGTCGGGTGTCGTGCCGACAAACTGATTCGGAAAGTTGCGAACCCATTGAATCAAGACGCAAACTGATGATGAACTGATGATGATCGAGTTACATGAGCGGCCTGGATGCACTGCCACTACTTTCCCTTCGGCTTGGTCGTTGATGAAGCCCCTGGCAAGCCTGAGTATCATACATTAAACACAAAGATTTAAAGTCGAAACCGGGATAGTCACCGGATTCAGAGCCTACGCGTCTGTTCGGATTGCATGAGCCATTGAGGATAAAAACCTGAAGCCTGATGGAAGCTTGATGCATGATGCATGCCAGTGATGCTACATGATATATCACGTGGATATTATTAGAGTGACAGCAGCTTTTCAGCGCTTCGAATTCAGCGCGCACATCACCCACTCCACGCTGCATAGAGTCAAAGATAACCAACGTGAACGTGAATGCATAGGTACCTTAGTAGTAGGATAAACACATGGCATATTTTCGCGGCCGCCTTGATAAGAAAACCATTCATTCTAAAGTAGGTTAACAATGCTCACAGTGCAAAAGTTCATATCGTGGATACTGTCGTCAAATGATAAGCGTTGCAGACCCCAACCACGCGCTCTCTGAAGGTAAAAAGCAAGCACGGGCACCCACGTGCCTCCTCCTCGTGCTCCTGCGACAGGTCGGTATTCTCGCTGACGCGCGACACCCCGGCGCGGACGCCTTGCGGGCGTAGTGGAAATGTGTAGTGGAAATATGCCAGCATTGCCCTTCCGAACAAAATAAACCGCAAGGTGACTGAAGAACCTCTCGATGCGCTCATAGAATTCGACGAGTGCATCACGGCTCCTTCTAACAATTTTCGCCTCCTATAAATGTTGGAGTTAAAACGAATCGCGGCAGCGAAAATACAGACAGCAGGGAGAAGAGAATGCCGACCCCAGTGACGACGACCTCTGCAACCACAAAGGAAACGCCAGCACAATAACTCAAGGATGCACTTCAAGTCCTCACAAGCTGGATTTCAGGAATGTACTGTACCAGAAACACCACCGAGAGTGTCAGAAAACCTGTAGAGCAGATATGACTCTGGATTGACCCACTTCATCAGCCTCCGATCCCCAATGGCGATCAGAGGTCGACGAAGCCGAGACATCGCTAAACTGTTGCCCTGTCTCGTGTGTTCGTCACTGAAATGTCTGCTGCATGGAAAGAAAGTCATTTCTGGCCGATAACTACACAATGATAACTCGAATGGCCAGGCGAGTAACTGTTAAACGCAAACGATTACTTACTCTTGACCCCCACGCCAACATCCAGATCACAAGACCTAGGTTAGAGCTCCCTTCCCATGGTGTGGAGATTCGTAGGTGATGCATAACAGCTTGAAGGTAGAGGAGGCTTGAGGGCTGGGGGCAGATTACTTCGGACGCCCTTCCCACGAGGATTCGGGAATTTCCGCACGTTAGCTACAGCCACAAAAGATGTAAATTGGTTTTTTTAAATTAAAATCAAAATCCAAGTTACCCGCGCAAAGAAGAATGCTCTACAGTATTCGGCTCATGAAAGAATGCCTGTACCTTAGTGGTAGGGTGGAGCAGTATGGACAGCATTCTACACTCCCACGTACAACAGAGGATCGATACATAGTACCTAAGACTCGGATGGGATCATAGCACGTTCGCACGTTTTCGCAGCCGTCTTGACAAGAGAACTATTTATTTTAAAGTATGTTAAAACGATGCGAGATCTCATTCGAGAAGTGATACAAGACGACAAGGGTGACGTTCGGTGCGTGAATACTGTATTCATGAATGAAAGGCTTTGCGGGCCCTCCAAGGGGGAAAGAAAAGAAAAAGCAAAATCGCACTCTGCTAGCACCGGCACCACCCTCTGGCATCCGCCTCGTCGTCACCCTCCTGCGCCTGCGACAAGTCGATAATCCCCTGCATACGATCCTGCGCGCGATACCCCGGCACAGACGTCGCCGCACGAGCCTTCGACGACGACGACGACGCCTTCTCCTTCTCCTTCTCCTCTACCCATAACGCGGGCGTATCGATGATGCGCTCTACGACATCTCTAAACGCCTCTGTGACGCCTGCTGCCGTCTTAGCTGACGCTTCGACGAACAGACATCCCGTGAACTGTGCAAACGCCGCGCCCTCGTCCGTCGGCACCTGCCGTGAGTATTCCTGGGCGTGGTCAGCAGGTATGCAGACTAGGGGCCGAGCGCGCACCATGTCGAGTTTGTTGCCGACGACGATTTTGACGACTTCGGGCGGTACGTACTTCTCGAGCTCCTCCAGCCACCCTGGCAACGCCTCGAACGACTTGCGATTCGACACGTCATATACTGTTCACGTGCGCGGCCCCAATGTGAGCGAGCGGAGAGTGGGGAGAGTGGAGTAATGGAGTGGAGGACCGACCGATGATGATGCCTTTTGCACCGCGGTAGTACGACTTCGTGACAGTGCGGAAGCGTTCTTGGCCCGCCGTATCCTAAAGGACGCCAAAGCGACAAGACAGTGTCCATCTTAGCATTCTCCTTACATATAACACGAACCGAACCGAACACGCACCCATATGCTCATCTTGACTTTTCGCCCCTTGACCTCCATTTTATGTACCTACGACCCAGCATCTCTATTCGCGTGCGCACAAAACAACCAACACATAATCACCACGCACCCTAAAATCGACGCCGAGCGTCGCGGTCATCTCATCCTCGCGCAACCACTGCTTATCAGATAAGCGCAGAAGGAGACTGCTCTTCCCGACCAACGAGTCTCCGATAAGCAGGAGCTTGACATTGATGATCTCCTGTCGGCGCGACGGTTGCGGTATTGGGGCCATTGTGCGTGTACGTGCTGGGTGCCAGGGGTGTGGTGGTTGTGTTAGGTAATAAGTGGAGAGAGAACGGCGTAAGAGAACATGTGGCGGACGTGTGGCGAAGGGTGGTCAAGTTGGGGTATCAGTTATCGGAACGTTTGGCTGGTAAGTGGAAGTGGAAAAGAAGCGCCTGGCCGGTATGTTTCTACTTGTCGAATACAACTTCGAGAAGGTCATGCCTGTTCGTCTGTGACACACGTAAGCCAAAGGATGTCGACCCTGTATGATTGTAGCCGGGGATAACCACTGCCAGGCCATGAACCGACGCCTGTTGTACCATACCGAGAAGTACGGACGCCATCGTACGGTAGCTGCAAAGCTGTGTGCCTGGTATCGCAAACACGCCCAGGCGCCACGTTCTGGCGCGTGAGGAAATATTCTACTTACCTCTGTTGTATGGTAACTCGTACTAGGCGACTCTTCCAGAGTGTCACGCCACTCGAACGCTCGTCGATAATCACCTGTCTCATCATATGTCTCAGATGCAACGTGGTCGTGCATAAAAATCATGCTTTTAATGAAATATACACAGCCTAACTCCAGGATGAGGGCCTGCAGTCTGAGAGCTCCAGCTCTTCCTCTTCCTCTTTAGCCCTTTCATGTGGTGAAGATAGTGCAAGCGCCTTGCTTTTAGTTTGGTCTTTCCTGCTATCATCTTCCTTATTTTGGTACTGCATTCGAAGTGTATTTCTTAGGCTTGGGAGACTAAGCTACATCAGCAAAACGCCCGAAATTTAACCCAGCTTAGGCCGTCGCTTATTTTCGATCGTTATGTCTCTAAGCGGTCAAGCACTTCTAAGCGATCTTAATCAAATTAAGCTCCTTTCAGGCGTGAATTTTCCCTCAAACACATTATAAGTTCGTAAGACAATTAAGAAACCAAGCCGCTTAAGTGAAGGCTGAGCATTCGAGAAGTACGCGGCTAGGGAAAGCCGACGCACAGTCACCTCCCCAAGTTGATAGTGTTCGGACAGCAACTTGAAAGTAACTGTTGAGGTTGTGGGATCTCAACAATGGTGACTCGGAACGTGGCAAACATTTGAGATTAATGGGTTGGAGGTAGTGGAAAACAGTTATGCACTACTACTAAAATGAAACGGCAAATGCAGCGAACATGTCGGGAGTGAACTGAGGGGGCCGATCGATGACATACGTGGTGCAAGAACTCGGTCTTCTCGTGTGTTGCCTAAGATGCAAACTGTGAGCGCTGCGAGCTTTGAGTCAGCTGATAGATGACATACGTGGTGCAAGAACTCGGTCTTCTCGTGTGTCGCCTATGATGCAATGTGGAATGCGTGATGATCAACAAAGCGATTGACATAGAACCCCTTGAAGCTGTCCAGTGAGTTATAATTAGTGATGTTATCAGGAACGAAGGAGTCCCCGAAAATGGGAACCAGGTGTGCTGCGCGAAAGATGCAGTCAATATGGATGACTGCAAGATTCGGGTTTTCATTGCGATCAAAATCGGGGCTAACCATCCACATGCCTGAGTCTTCGTCCCGCTCCTCAGAAATGCGACTGAACCAGTGAACTAGGGCACAAGGGTAAGTAATGCCAAGATACACAAAAGAAAAGAAACATATCGCTCGTGCGACCTCCATCCCACGCATACTGTTGACCTCGTTGCTGGTATTCACAAATATACAATCGTACCGTGGCATCCCCTTGAACCACGAAGATGTTGCTCGGATGACTTCCTGTCGCATGCCTTCAGTGTTGCTCGGATCGCTGGGTGCATGAAAGGTCGCGATTGCACGGTTGACGACGTTGACACGGCCTGAGAATCTGGGACAAGTGTGGTTAGGGCTGTCATGAATGCTATCACCGTCCCGTTGTTCACACAAAAAGTTATTGACAAGTTGAGGAAGCTCCGGAATACTGAGTTCTTGAGACAAAGCGCCGATATTGCGAGCGCGCCGTTGTTCTTAATTATTGTAGTTAGTTGGTGGTTTACGGATCGAGGCCAGGCGAGGACATACTCGGGATACTCCCAAGCCTGACATCGCTCTCTATGCCTGGCGGGATGTTTGTCACGGTAGGGGGTTGAGCCTGTGCGTGCGTGTCATCATTGCCCGTGAAACCGTTGGCGGCGTTGGTGTTTTCAGGTTCACTTTGCCTTCCTAAGGGAATCTGTGAGCGAAGTCTAAAGTAGAATTTACAAATGCCATACTGTGAGCGTCCGGAAGATGGCCATCTAACATACCGCGGGACTGAAAGTCAGCTCGTGAAGCACCGAGCTTATCGACTCGCTGGTTAGTAACGAGCATTTGAAGAAGGGCATTGAACCGGTTAGACCGCCGCCAAGGATCTTTCACGTCGTCGATGTGTTTGGACTCTGTGATTGATGAACACAGGCCGTTCGGTGCACCAAAAAGACGAATGAGCATTGAGTAATGCGTCATGGAGTGTTGCCGTGGTAGGGAGATGTCGGTACGAACACCGGTGTCTTTGAAAACCGAACGATACTGGTGAAATCGCGCCAATGCATCCTCCAACTTCTCTATTGTTTCGTCAGTAATAGTATCGGAGCGGGCAATGTAACAAAATTCCAGAAATGCGCGGAAACAGCGCACCACATCCCTGGGAACATGGCCCTCGATGGCTGGCAAATAAACCTACACGACATGGAACAATTAACCTGCTAAAGATAAGGGAAAATGGGCTTACCTTCATCAGCGCTTTAGAGTCATCTCCTGTCCATTGCTCGAAGCCATGACCTTGAGGAAAGCGACGTAAACGCGAAAAGGGGGGGACGACTGAAATCCTACCAATATATGAGCCTAACTCCTACGGACTAGTGGTGAATGCGACACACCGTTTGTCTATGTCATCCATGATTTCCTGGGCCCGTGTCGTTCCGTGGACTAACACAAGATATTCCTCAACCCACTCCACAAGGTGATCCTTGAAGGTTCCCTTGATGAGTTGATGTAAAAGGTCCGGCGCCAGCAACTCATAGATGTCGCCACGTGGAAAATGATGTGAGAATGGCTATGACCGTGACAAGGATGTTAGCTCGGCCAACAGGTGGCGTGAAGTACATACCAAGACATCACCGACTGCACCAAACTGGTCCCACATGATTCCCGGTGTTGTCTCTTCGAATAATACTTCAAGATGTTCTCGAGATCGCAGCGGCCCTCCAGTGTCTAAGGCGTCTGGAAAGGCTGTGCACCTGTATCTAAGAGTCAGTAACCTCAGTAATATCACATAGACTGAGAGCACTTACTTTCCGCACCAGCCTCTCACAATGCATGACAAGAGGACTTGCTCCTCGTAGTCTGCGATATAAGGTCCTAGGCCATACACAACGCGACGGTAGTGGCCATCGCCAAACCGCACGAGTTCCGGGGCCGTCATCGCTGGTCGGAGCGATGAGAGTATTTTGGTGAGAGAAGCGTGGAAAAGTTTCCGTTTAAACTTGCGGAATTCGAGCGAAGACGCGTCCTTCTTCTTTGCTAGGTTATGTGTTAGTACAGAAGACAGTAGAATAGCGGAAACATACTCTTCGGGATTGATAAGAAACCGATTACGGCGACCGCACCCTTGTGCGCTCGACGCAAGTGGTTGCGAACATTACCTGTCGAAAGGTATAACGGCCAGTATTCCGTGTGACCCGTGCCCACAGATACGACCGTCTTGTCGCTGCCCAGGATGACAGGCACAAATGTGGACCCATGTGTTGATGGGTCCTTGGCAATTTCGTCCTAACAGTGATTAAGTTACAGATAATAAGTCCAAAGATAAAGGACGCACCGCTTGCATCCAGGCCCAATCTCCTGACATGAAATCTCGCCACTGCCGCCTCTGAGTCTTCGCGTCGAACTTGCGGTACGGCACATAGTCCATGTGATCCTTGAAACCAGGGTGGCCGAGCATGCTGTGGATCACCGCACGTGGATCGCGGTAGCATATCTGGAAGGTGGCGTCCATCCATTGAGGGATGTCGCCCTCGGTCGGCCTTACTCCATTGTATTTCAGTGTGAAACTACTCCATGGAATATCTCCGAGCGGCGTCTGATCAATGGTTTTGTACAAGTCCTTGTGGTTTTCAAAGGGCGAGGGAGTTGGTGAGTCGTCGACAGTGGCAGACCATAACTGCAGAATCGAGTCGATATGGGAGGCGGACAGCTGGATTCGACGGTAAAAGAGGTCCGCCGTTTCGAAGTGGATGCGATCACTGTACGGATACCAGTCATCTGGCTCTCTGACTGGAGGTTCACCGTATTTGCGAAGCCCTTCCTCGTCAAAATGCCGCCCTTGGAAGGTAAAATAATCAGTGAACAGCGATGGGTGAGTGAAGGCGGACTCACCGTCCAATTCAAGGTGGTAGTCCACTAACGGCTCGCCATTGTCAGCCTCGGCGGGATGTGGATCCATGTCTTCATCAAGAAAGACGTTATCTTCTGAAAGAAATGTAATGTTAAAATAAGATGTGCATGGAAATGTGAGGAGACTGACCGGGTGGGGTGGGGGAGCGCTGTTGTGGCTGGCTGGCCGGGGTGGGAGAGCGCTGTTGTGGCTGGCTGGGTGGGGTGGAGGAGCGCTGCCGAGGTGGAGGAAGTGAGAATCCATGCCTGGCGTGTCGATGTTGAGTTAGGCCAGATTTGTTCCTTAAAACCCTGCTGCAGCCGTGGTGGGGACAAGGATACACTTGGGCTGGTGACATCGAAGAGGCGGGTTCAGAGTTCAACTTCCAGACTAAAGCGCGGCATTCGCAAGTGGGAAATTCGTGATTCGCTGTACGGACCTCGAAATTTAGTGCGTTTTTTTTTATATACTTCAGGACTCACATTGTTCAACAACCCACGCTAACCTTTTTTCCCCCCACTTCCTTCTCTGCGTGTTCCCCTCCTGCCCCTCCTGCGTGTCCCCCACGTTGTCATCATGCCAATTACTCGCCCTGACAATAAGAATAAGCGCCCCGGACTTGTTGACTTAAGCCCACAGAGACGCACCCACGCTCAGAAAAGGGCTGATGACGAAAAGTTCACTGAAGACAAGCAAGCCAGAGAAGACATTCGCAGAGAAGGGATTCGTCGCATTGCCGAGGTAGAGGAGAGAACCGCCCAAAAGATGAAGTCTTTGGGGGCGGCAGGACCCAAACCACGAGCACGAATGGTGACCGCTACGTCTGAAACTTCCACAGGTAAGCAGACAGTAAATGATCGAAAAACTTACTGACTATCCTGGTAAACCCAAGGCGGCGCACCAAAAAAGGTTCCGACAGGAAAAAGTTCCGTGTCAACCAAGCCTTCCGGTCCCATATGTGAGTATTTTGTGACCCACTAATTGAGAGATGCCGATGCCTAGCAAATAGTGAATGCCGACATGGAAGAACCGCCCGTGAAGACTAAGAAGACAAGAGAGGAGAGGGCCATGTATCGCTTGGAAGTGGAGGCTGAAAAGACAAAGGAAGGTCCCACCGTCAGCAACAAGACGCCACTTCCAGTGGCACATGATGTCCGAAAGCCGAATACGTACGTCTTTTCGGTATTTCCCTTTTTTTTTTTCCATTTCCGACCATCATGTTCCAACTTACTGAGACGACGCTTTTTCACTGGGACTCGACTTTCGAATTCATACATCACAGGTCCAATGACCCGAAGAAGGACTTCGCTGGTGCGAGAAAGGTTCAATCGTGGATGGCCAAGCTACAGTCCACTGGTCCGACTTTCCCTCCAACCCAAGGCAGCTCGGCCAGCGCTCGCAGTTTGGCGACGACCGTCGCAAATACCGATCACACTGCCTCCTCGGAATCTCAGCCTCTGGTTACTCCTGCGAGGTCCTCAAGTGATGGGGTTGGGCACTGCGTATCCGACGTCGAAGCCAGCGACGGTGCGTATCGCGATTCTGTTGGGAAACTTCCTAGGTACAATGAACGCATCCCATCAATGGTAAGTGATGACGCGCACCTCATGTGGTTGGATACTCACACGTCGACCTTCATCCAGGACATCATCGAAGTAAATTCACCGTGTGGACAGTCGCCGGTATCAAACGGGTTCTCATCAAACAAGGCCACAGAAAACTATAGGGAACACAACGACTCCGGCCTGCCAGTGGCCCAGGCAGTGAGTCTCACGTGTTGTCTTAACTTAGAACTAATCAAAGCGACCAACACACAGGAGGATGACGATGTGGAGATGCATCCGCGGGCGCCTTCTCGCAACCACGACAACGATATTGACAAGGGATCCAACGCAGACAGTGACAAAGTGCAGGTGGTGCAGGTGGAGAGTGAATCTGGGGTGACATTTTGCATGTCGACCATTGTTGACGCACCGCTAATTAGTTTCTTTATAGATACATGTTTCGATTGCCAGCAAGGGAGCCCAAGTGGTGAAGAAAGCGACGAACAAGAATCTTCCTTCAGGCGCACAGCCAGAATTCCGTCGCGAGGTCATCCCGACGATGTGGCACTGGGCGGCGGGGCACGTCGCTGACCCTTTTAACATTGATGAAGGCAGCATGGTCAACGCACTGGAAATAATATGGAAATGTGTGTATACGAAGTATGTTCACTTCGACATTCCTCCAATCGTTAGCGTGGTAAGTAAAGTCCAATCCTCCTTCTGATTCGCTGATAACTTCTCACAGACCAATCAACGATTCGCTGAGTGGCGTAACGGGTTCACTTCTGCAGCAACGTCTGCACTCACTTCCCTCTTTGCGAGTGATGTCGCATTCCTTGAGTGCGACAACCGGGTCATGTTTGCATCGGAAATGCTAGAACATTACCGTTTCCTTTATTCTGATTCTTTGTCCGAGGACCATATGGTGAGCTTTACTTCACTTGTCTTGATATTTGTACTGGACGTCCTCTAGGAGTGGACGGGCATGTGGCGCGGCCCACTCTTTTTGCAAGTTTTCGTGTCACAGCTCAATGCAACTACATCTCGCGTCCCTATCCCAGAGCTGGGCTCTGAGACTCAATTATATGATGGTGCTATGGCACTTGCTGCGGCCGCGGTAAGTGGTTTCCCGATTGTTGCCTTTGAGATACTTAGAATCGGGCAGGTTGAACGCACGCTCACTCTGATTGCAAACGGTGAAATTGACATCAAGCTGGTCGTTGAGGACAAGGAACCAACGGGCAGCAAGCGCAAGCGCAAGTCGTCAAAGACCAGCGTTTGGAAGGTCGAGCAGCCCAACGGCCCACCCCAACCCTTCTCGGACACGCTTTGGGGAGGTGCCACCCGGGATTTCATGACATCCTTGGGCCGTGTTCCCCACGCTGCGATGAATAGTATCATTGATGAAGCGAGTTCGGTCGCGATGAGCCAAAAAGCAAAGCCAACGCCGGTGAATTCTGAGCAGCAGAGTGATCGTGCTGCTCTGGCTTTCCGTTAGTAGCAGGTACAAATAGTACCTTCCGTAATATCTCTTCCAAATCGTACTGTTCTGCCCATTTCTTTTATATTACATTTCATTCACTTGATCATGCGCGTCCTGGCTTGGTTATTCGTAGGAGACACGCTGAATATACATTTGACGTCGTACTGAATATGATTGCCCGTGTGCTTGAACTTTGCTGGATTGTGTGCTTAAAAAGAAGCTGTGCAATTAATGAATAAGGGCGAATCAAGCCAGAAATAAGATCAGTTCAGGCCCGATCAAACCCAAATTCAAGAAATCGAATCTACTTATTTGCTTATCCGCTCTTAAAATTCGGCTATTCTGATCAGGTTTAATGTCCGCTGATTCTCGTTTAGGGGCGCTTAAATTGCCGATTACTTCACTAAGCCCAAAAATAAGCGATGGGCGCGTTGCTGATGCTATCAACAAGTTGATTAGTAGCCACACAATGTCCCGGACCACATCTACGCCCACATTCGTCCACTGGTGCCGTCGTTGCTGTTACGACTGCCGCCGCGGCCACAGCAGGTACCGACGTTGCGGCAGTCACAGAGTTAGATCCGGACGTCGAAGACGTAGTCGCCGTTGGGGTCTTCTCGCCGCTGAGCCCGTACAGCACACGTAATCGAGACTGGCGACCTTGCTCGGGCCGAAGCCAGCGGAATGCTCGCGGGCAGGTGTACTGCGGGTGTCATGCAAGCCCATGCAAGCCCGCGCAATTACTAACTTCGTCACGGTGTTGTGTCCGATTTAGTGTGCTGTCGTTGCTCGGACCTTGACTTGGAACTCGCTCGGTCGTGCTTAATGTCCGCTATCTCAACGGACGTGCGGACCGTCTCGAGGCGCAGGATTGCCGTGAACGCCGTGCGTAGGGGGTCATCTAAAGTTTTAACAACGCGCCTGTGGATGAGCTTGGGCGGGCGGTGCTTGCTATAGTATGCCGTGAGAGACTCGTCTGCCTCGTCTGCCAGCGTGTATTGGCTGCTTACTACTGGGCCACGAAAGTGGTGAGATATTGGAGCAGGGGCACTCTCGTTAGCTCTCAAATAGGATGATATTGGGGTTCAGAATGAGAGCGGAATGTACAAGAGATAAGGTGGACGCCACGCACAACGTCATATCAGGAGATTCAGTTGTGGATCTGGCCACGGCATTCGTGCGAGTGGGTGTACTCCGGGTGAAGACGATATCTCAAGCAGCGTCAAAAGTCACCGAATATTGTCCGCAGGTGGAATGAATAGGCAAGAAGAACGGCGAAACGCGCACTCCGGTCGTTCTATCACCTAGGTACTCGGGTGTTGTGCCGACAAACTCATTCGGAGCGTTGCGAGTCCATTGAATCAAGACACAAACTGATGATGAATTGATTATACTTGAGCCTGGTTGCACTGTCACTACTTTCCCTTCGGCTTGGCCGTTGATGAAGCCACTGGAAAAGCCTAGTACTATATAGTGAACACAAAAATTAAAAGTTGAAACTGGGATAGTCACCGAAATCACAGCCTACACATCTGTTCGGATTGCATGATAAATTGAAGGTGAAAACCGGAAGCTTGATGGAAGCTTGATGCTGCATGCTGCATGATATACAACGTGGGTGTTATTAGAGTGACAGCAGCCTTTCAGCGCTTCGAATTTGGCGCGTACATCACCTACTCTACAGTGCATAGAGTCAAAAATGGCCAGCGTGAAGAATGTGAATCCATAGGTACCTTAGAGGTAGGATAAACATAAGACCGTACAACTCAAATCGGGGATATGAAAAGATCATGGTACGTTTTCGCACCCGTCTTGATAAGAAAATCATTCGTTCTAAAGCGGGTTAACAATGCTCACGGCGTAAATGCTGCGAGATCGCATTCAAGAAGGGATGCAAGATAGCAGGGTAAAGTTCGTAGCATGGATACTGTCGTCAAATGATAAGCGCTGCAGACCCTCAACCACGCGCTCTGATGGTAAAAAGACAAAGCAAAATCGCACGAGTACTCACGCTCTTGCGATAGGTCGAGGTTCTCTCTGACGCGCGATACGCCGCGCGGGCCTTGCGGGCGTCATCCGGAAATCAAAGTAGAAATACGCTAGCACTGCCCTTCCGAACGAAATATAAGTATAAACCAGAAGGCGACTGAAGAGCTTCTCGATGCGCTCATAGAGTTCGACGAGTGCATCACGGCTCCTTCCAACAATTTCCGCCGCCCATAAATGTTGGTGTTGACACGAATCGCGGCAGCGAAAATACGGACATCAGGGAGAATGGAGAATACCGACCCCAGTGACGACGACCTTTGCAACTGCAAAGGAAACGCAAGCACAATAACCCAAGGATACACTTCCAGTCCTCACAAAAAATATTTCGGGAACGTACCGTACCAGAAACACCACCAAGAGTGACAGAAAACCTGTAGAGCAGATCCAACTCTGGATTGATCCACTTCATCAACCTCCGATCCCCAATGGTGATCAAAGGTTGATGAAGCCGAGCCATCGCTAAACTGTTGGAGCTCCTCGGCTGGAATATGGATAAGATGCGTCGATAAAGCCACATCATTGCAACTCGCGAGCGTATGGTCGAGAAGTAGACGGGGGAAAGGTAAGAAACGTTCGTGACGATAGCAGAATGGCAAGAGGTCTCGGATGAGTTGGCTGGGGAGCTTCGCCCTGTTTCGTGTGCTCGTTACTGAAAATACCTGCCGCATAGAAAGAAAGTGACTTCTGATCGATAACCACACATGATGATTTGGATGGCCAGGTGAGTAACCGTTAAACGCAACCGATTACTTACTCTTGACCTCCCCCCAGGTTGGAGCCCCTTCCCCATGGTATGGAGATTCGCAGGTGATGAATAACGGCTTAGAGGTAGAGGAGGCGGGAGCGGGAGTGAAGCTGATTCCAGACTCGCGTGGAGCCTCGGGGTTTTCCGCATGTTTTGGGCCTAGTTTTTTGAGAATTAAAATTAATGTAAAATCCAAGTTACCCGCGTAAAGAAGAATGCTCATGAAAGAATGCCTGTAACCGACCTTGGTGGTAGGGTGGAGCAGTACTCACTCAAATGGGATCATAGCGCATTCGCGCGTTTTCGCAGCCGTCTTGACAAGAGAATCATGTATTTTAAAGTATGTAAAAAATGATGCGAGATCTCATTCGAGAAGTGATACAAGACGACAAGGGTTCGGTTCGGTGCGTGAATACTGTATTCATGAATTGAAAAGCTTTGCGGGCCCTCCAAGGGGGAAAGAAAAGAAAAAGCAAAATCGCGCTCAGCTAGCACGCGCACCCATCCGCCTCGTCGCCATCCTCCTGCACCTGCGACAAGTCGATATTCCCCGGCATACTATCCTGCACGCGATACCCCGGCACAGACGTCGCCGCGCGAGACTTCGACGACTTCGACGTCGACGCCTTCGGCTTCTCCTTCTCATCGCCCCATAACGCGGGCGTGTCGATGATAAGCTCAACGACATCGCTAAACGCCTCCGTAACGCCTACGGCCGTCTTAGCTGACGCCTCGACGAACAGACATCCCGTGCGCAGTGCGAACGCCGCGCCTTCCTCCGTCGGCACCTGCCGTGAGTATTCCTGCGCGTCGCGTCGTGGTCAGCAGGTAGGTAGGTAACTTTAGACTTAGGGACGCGGACGCGGACGCACCTTGTCGAGTTTGTTGCCGACGACGATCTTGACGACTTCGGGCGGCACGTAGTTCTCGAGCTCCTCCAGCCACCTTGGCAGCGCTTCGAACGACTCGCGATTCGACACGTCATATACTACGCGCGGCCCCCATGCATGTGAGCGGAGAATAGGGAGACGGGGTGGAGTGGAGTGGAGGACGGACCGAGGATGACGCCTTGTGCGCCGCGGTAGTACGACGCCGTGATAGTGCGAAAGCGTTCTTGACCCGCCGTATCCTATCAGACCTCAGCGCTTCAGCATTTGTCCTTCCTTTCGCATTGCACGAACCGGACCGTCGGACTACGCACCCATATACTCATCTTGACTTTCCGCCCCTTGACCTCCATTTTATGTACCTAACGACCGGCCTCAGCATGCGCACACACAAAACAACCAAACACGGAATGTCCACCACGCACCCTAAAATCGACGCCGATCGTCGCGCTCGCTTCGTCCTCAGGTAACCACTGCTTATCAGAGAAGCGCAAGAGGAGACTGCTCTTCCCGACGGACGAGTTTCCAATAAGCAGTAGTTTGACATTGATCAGTTCTTGTGGGCGCGTCGGTTGTGGTATCGGTGCCATTGTGCGTTGTGCGTGTTGAGTGCCAAAGGCGTGGTGGTTAGAGTTAGGTAATAAGTGGAGAGAGAACGGAGCAAAAGATAACGTGTGGCGAACGTGTGGCGATGGGTGTCAAGTTGGGTATCACGTCTGGTTGGCTCGTGGAAGTGGAAAAAGAGACGCCTGGCTGAATGTACAGCTCACGGCCTCCTGGGACCCAAGAGGTTCATAACGAGTTAACCCCGGCAACGAGGGGAGGGCCCGAAACTAGCCCCGATCGCTTAAACACTGACTCGCATGCATGACATGAATAAATTCTCTTGCAAAAACCATTCAAGCTAAAGACACAAACGTAGGGAATAACCACCCTTCCAATTACATTCTACAAAACCCCCAATGTAAGCCTAAAGAGGGGCGATGTATGGTATATCATAAAGGAAAGATATAATAAAACGCTAGATCCGACTGTCTAGACATGGCTGACTCGGAACAGTGACCACGGCCAGTCATCCTCCGGTTCATCGTCAGTAGGCTCATCTGGCTTGGGCTTGGGCTCTGGGAACGGCTCGGGAGCGCGGCATACAGCTGGGACGCTGTAACCCTGCAAAAAAAGGATGTCAACACAAATGCAGTACCAAGCCCATGATCTATACTCACATCTGTACGAACGCCTCCTCCCCACGGCGTGCGACCCTGAACCTTAGCGTCGACACCGAGACCTTTCTCCGCAAACCCGTACCAAATATCACAGTAGTTCTCTCCGCCCGTGAGGACTTGGTCCGCCTGGATGACCGCATCGCGCGCGTCAAAGAAACTCGGACGACACTGCTGCAACTTCATGGCGTTCATCACGAGCTGCACGATGAGCGAATTTCCGTGCTTCGGCACAAGTGGGCTTGAGGCGTCCGAGGAGGTGAACTCCGGCACGCGGTAGAAGTCACCGAGAGGAATCGAGCCATCTTCGAGAGGAGAAGGCGGGAAGAGCGACTCGACAAAGCCGTGCTTCTTGATCAATCGCTGGGCAACAACCCAGAGAATCTCTGCCCAGACTTCACCGATAGCGTGAACGCCCCAGTACTGCGGCCCATCGAGCGTCTTGTACGTGGACGGGTTAATCGATTTATCCTGCAAAGTGGTCAGGGGTGGATACAGTGAAGGTTATAGGCAAGCATCGTACAAGAGAGTAGGGGTAGATCCGGATGCCACCAGTTTCATTGGCAGCCCAAGCACCCATAGGATAATCGGAGTACTCAGCATTGCTGCGGATTATGGTAGCAAGGAAATCTAACAAAGGCGACGTCAGCGCACAAGTCTGCGCTGCAGAACGGTTAACACTTACCTCCCCATCCCTCTCCCATACCACCACTTTCACCCCATCCAAGGCATCCAGAGTTTGCAGGGCCGCCAGTCAAACGGATGCTGAGACCGTGAGTCAACTCGTGAATGACGATGCCGGCTTCAAGATCGCCGTCACGGTATGGAATTGCAGTGTTCCAGAGGTACATCCTGCAGCGACCGTTCTGACCGTCTGGAGGGGTCATGAAGTTCGCGTTGTTAAATCCAGAACCGTCCTGGGCATTTGCGATGACGGCATCACCCTCCTCGCCGCCGCGTCCAAAGTTGTGTTGCTGGAAGTTACCAGAGACCTCATCAAAGCCGTATCTGGGTTAAACAAGAGTCAGGTCACCAGGGAGATATGGCATAAACAGACGTGAATACCGGTAGTAGAGATCGTGCACTAGATTGGACGTGTAGAAGAGTTGTGCAACAGTCGTGTTGATGTACTTCTTCGCCTCGTCCAACGAGTCCGATTTGTCCGTGACCTTGGGCTTGTAAGGGTAGTCGAATACCATCGCGTCGCTACCATCGGGTCTATAATTATGCAACCAGTTATTCTGGCCTCCCCAATTCTCGTGAGCGAACACCTGTCCGAGGGTCAGAACGATCGCAGGACGACAAAATCGAAGTTTCTTACGTTGTTGCCGAATGTGGTGGTATAGTTTGAGTACCCCTTCTTGTTCAGGTTGGACGAAAGCGGATCGTTTTGAACAGGGATAACATGCCAGCCCAGGGGACTAGCCAGAGTGTCAAAATTCTCTTTCACGTAAGAGCGGTCGCCTTCAGAAGGATCGTTAATGCCGAACGGGAATACATGGTATGTGGCGGGTGGGCGTTGTGAGGGCTCCGAGGGTATGGGAGAGTCGGATGCCCAGTCGACGACAGACAGGATGCGGTGGGGAGCTTGGCGTGAAACAATAGCCTCATACCAGTTATCCTCCATCTCAACCTCAAACTGCGAACAAATCAGAGGGTTGTGATCGTGTAAAAATCAAGTTCGCTTACTCGCCAAGCCTGCATAAGCATGGTCTTGTCACCATCGGGGAGCTGGATGTAAACAGGTTTGGCCTTGACTGGAGAGACGGTATCGGGTACGTTCTTGATCATCTCAACGAGAACAGCGTTGTTATCGCCAACAAGGTGAGGTTCGAACCAGGAAGTCATGCCCGCGACAATCTGGTCGTGATTGTCGAGAATGTTTGCCACAACAGCATCGTTTGGCGTGGCGGCAATCATGAACTGGAGAAGAGCGCTGCGCGGATCAAAGACATCTGAAGGCGTGCCAAATCCCTTCTCAGCAAGATGGTAGGGTGTGCGGACGTGATCGCAGTTCCAGCGGAAAATGGGCTCCATACGCTCAAGCGGCTCGTCCGTGAGGCGTGCTGTGGCCATGGTAATCTGATTGGCTGCAGCGGCGCGTTCTTGGACCAAGGCCAAGCGCTCGACTAGCTGTTCTCGCAAAAGGCCGCAAAATTCGGCATGAGGATCAGGCGTAAATGAGCCCTCGCCCATGAACATGACGCCTGGGGCATTGCCATGATAGAACTGGGGTGCTAAATTAAGCGCTGTGGTAGTTGAGGCTGATGAGTCACAAGACTTACCGAGTCGCCGTAGGAGATGACGGTGCCACCCTTTACATTGACGTTGATATCGCCGTCCGCAACCTCGATGCCATTTACCATCTGGCGAAAGTGGACGTGGGTAACACCGGTAGCTTTGTCAGTGTACGAGTCCTTGCGCAAGGCAAATTCGTTATCTGCAGAGAGCTGGTCTTGAAGGAGTTCCGTGACAAAGCTCCTGGCGACTTCGTATGGGTCGGAGGTATAGACGGACGCCTTTGCATAAGACACAGGGCTAGTGTGGAACTTGGCGTGGGGATGCACAGGACCAAACCCCATGGTCTTACGACGGGTAGGGCCGTCATGGGCTAAAGCATAGCCCGCTAGGCCAACAAGGGCCAGGGATGTTGATGAATATATGCGCATATAGGATGTGGGGAAAGGGAAGACCGATAGCAACCCGCCAGCAAGGGGGGTTGATATAGGAAGAGGATAAGCGAGTGGCGATGTTTGAGCAGGCTAACGGGACGGCACTAATCCGGCACTTATCCGGCCCAGCTTGCCGAATATTTCCCAGTTTGTTGCTCCCACGTTATCCCCGTCTTCACAAGAGCTCTCCTGGTCGATGTTCTTTTAGCAACCTGCTGTTATCTGCTGCAGCTCTTACCGTGCCCCCAGAGACCTCTTATCGGATGTTCGTCTTCTGACTCCCTGATGCTATCTTCATCTAACCTCCTAGTGCCTCTCTTGTAGAGAACCCAAGTCTCCACCATCCGACTCGATTACTTGTTTGCGAGTTCTTTTCACGTGCGCAGTCATCGCTTTTGCCTCCTCCTCACTCAACCCCAGTTGCAGCCACCACCTCTCCACTCTCACGGGTGCCATACACCACCCTCCTTTCAATTAGACCAAAACACAACAGCACTCCTCTCTCGCCAGCGCACTCGTTATGCCCCATAGATCCAACTTCGTTTTCACCGGTAACCGTGTGTACGCTGCGCTTATGGCCGCAGTCGGACGCATGGACAAGTCTCTCAATCCTCGGGACACCCTCAGGCGGTTACAAAAACACTCCTTTACATTATCTGACCTCGTCTACCTCATCCACATCGTCAATTCTGTATTCTGGCTCGTGATTATGCGTGTGCCTGGCTTTCCGATCAAGCTCCTCATTCCCATCCTCCACATCGGCCTGCTTCTCGTTCCATTCACCTCCCAATTCTTCCTACCCGCATTGCCCGTCACCACATACCTCATGACTTTTTATTCGTCCCAATTCATCCCCAACAATCGCCGACCCAGCATCTACGTCTCCCTGCTTCCCACGCTCGAGTCCGTCCTTTTTGGAGCCAATATTTCGGATCTCCTCACGCGGTACACGCACCCCGTCCTCGACGTCATCGCCTGGTTACCATACGGGATTGGCCATTTCACAGTCCCATTCGTCGTTGCCATCTTCCTGTGGCTATTCCGGCCAAAACAGGCGCTGCACCTCTGGGGACTCGTGTTCGGTTGGATGAACTTCGTTGGGGTGGTCACGCAAATTATCTTCCCGTGTGCCGCACCATGGTATGAAGTCATCTTTGGGCTCACCCCCGCCGAATACTCCATGAAAGGCTCCCCTGGTGGGCTGCTGCGCATCGACAACCTCTTTCACAGCCACGGTTACACCGTCACTTTTAGCAACTCACCCGTCGTCTTTGGCGCCTTCCCGTCGCTCCACTCGGCCTGCGCGACGATGGAGGCGCTCTTCCTCGCCCACTTCTTCCCCCAGGTCGCGACATATGTATGGGCCTACGCCGCCGTGTTATACTGGGCGACGATGTACCTCACCCACCACTACCTCATCGACGTCGTCGGCGGCTCCTGCCTCGCCATCGCCTTCTTCTACTTCTTCCTCCCAGACGACCTCAAAGGTCCGCTCGCGACTGCCTCGCCCACCGGCGCACTTGCCAACGGCGGTGCCATAGGCCACGCCAACGGGCGCTCAAAATACGAAATCTACGATATCGAGGAGCCCCATCCGGACGGCGACGGACTGTCATACGAGCTGTCGAGCGACGCGGCGAGCGACGAAGAGGACCCGAGCATCGTCGCGTATCGCTCGCCTGGAATGGGCGTCGGCGTGGAGACCCCGACGTCGGCTATGCCTCTCATTGGCCCCGGCGCGAAACAGGCTCGGAGGAGCCATAGGCACACTGCGAGCATCGCGAGCCTTATACGTGCTGACGACCGCGTCGAGGACGGCTGGAGCCCGATTGGCAATGGCTCGTTTGTGTTCCCGCCTACGCCAACGCGCGCCGAGCGTGATATCCGGTAGCAAGCAAGCAAAAACTGATCTTGTATATAAGTATAGTAGATATAATACGACTTTCTCGGTATTTATGTGTCTTCCTCCTCCCTCCCTCCGTTGCTCTTGTGTGCATTCATTGTTGGTATTCACGGCTCACTACCCGCTCACGTTTTTTTGTCTAGTAGCATTTGTCTGTCTGGCTTGTTTCGTGTTATCATAATCCATCAGCCGATTCTCGATAGATAGAAGCATCGGTGGGCGGCGTGATGACATGAATGTGAAGACGTGGTGAGTCTCACAAGACTGATGGTGGCTTAGCGGAACTTGTGAGTAGTTGGAAATATATCCGAGTCACCTCCTTTGGTAGACAAAGGAAAGCTAACCTTACGCGCTATGATACGATCAAATGCTATCAGAAGAAGTTTTCTCCGCGGAACTACGAGCTCAAGCTCAAGAGTCGTGAATATAGCATTAGCACGTCCACAGAGAGACATTGCGATGATAGAACATAACCTTGAGACCGAAATCTGAACTTGAAGACGGCGAAAATCGGGACGAAACGAATAGCACAGTATCTTGCGGCGGGCACCGCCAGAGCTAGCTATCCTATCGCAGAGCTATCGATAGCTCGTTCTGGCGATACCCGCCGCGAGCGTCTGAGTCGTGTGACCAATGTCCACTGGCCCGGCCGCCGCGTGGGTCCACGGGCGATCTCGGAGGTCCCAGTGACTAGCCCGACTTTTACACTGCCAGTGGCTAAACCGCCTCTCATTTCAATTTTTGGAATCCATTCCGGGCAAGCTTGTCCCTGAGGCCTGATGATGCAATGTGATGTGTCGTCGTCGTGATCATTGATCCGCGCGTCCTTCTGTGAATGGTAGTCTCCAGCTTAGAACTTGACACGTTTCGGGATCAGCGGAAGGAAGTAGATCGCCCGAATTGAAGCGTCACGCGTCATGCATCATGGGGTGCTCAAGGGGGTGCCAGTTGATTTTGCGTAAAGAGTGATGCAAAGAGCGAATGATGGTGATAAGGATAAGCTGAACGCAGAGAGTAGTTTGTTGCAGATCCGAAGCTCCCGACGTTCTTGGGGTCGAAGAACAATTAGCGAGCGTGTGTTATCGAGACGCAGTCGGCCGATTCGGAGGTAGCCGAAAGCACTACCTGAAGCAATCATTTTGCCCCAGACGTCATCGTGACCACCGTCGTGCTAGAGGGCTGTGGTGTCCTCCTACGTCCCCCAATTCATTTTAAAAAATCTTGCTGCATGGTGGTGGCGACTTCGCCATCTTTTTGCTTCGTCACCATTCTCCAGACAAAACACGCGCTTTGGGTGCGGACTGAAGTTGGTACTGTATTGGGGTAGTGACGCAAATTCTCTTCCTGCACTCCGTCACTGGTACAGTATATGAAGGGCTCCGCTGGTGCTACCTCTTGTCTCTGGTGACTCGCCTGTCATTCAGTCATGGTTGGTGCGGTGCTTTACCACGAGGGATCTTCACTCCACTCAACACGCGATACGATGGAAGCTCTCTGCCTCTCTCACTTCTTTCCCTAACGGTGAGGTATGGCTGGGGGTCTGCTCAGGATCTCCCGTCATCACCTCATCGATGTCGTCGGTGGTTCCTGTGTTACCTTTCCGTGATGTCTCCTTCCCCTCTCTGCGTGTACGTTGGGTCGTCCCAGCTCCCAGTCCTTTGGCCCTTTGTCTAGATGTCTGGCTCGTTCCTGTGACCATAATTCATCGGTCAGCCGATATCTCCATGGAGCAATATTTCCACGGAGCAACCACCAGGGGACGTGCTATCAGCACACGAACCTGACGGTAGACAGTCTAGAGTCCAGTGGCAGTGATCGTGGGATAGGCAGTGTACACGGCATCAACTGAAAGACTGTATCCGAATTGCTTCCATTTTTCGGTTGACAGGTATAAGGAAGGTACAGTTTTATAACTTACGCAATCTGATTACTGTAGATCAAACGTCAACAGAAGTACAGTGGTTGCTCCCAGCAACACAACTTTAGCGTTGCACGCATTGTAGCGTGGAGAATAGCACGTTCCCGGGAAGCCATCGCGGCACAGGACGAACCTGAATCTCAACAGTCATGTGATCACGTGCAGGATAGATGATTGGTCTTAATGTCCAGGAGAAAGAACGTAGCTCGCCAGAAAACCTCATGGCATCTGCTCGGACAGTCGTTATCAGGGATTCGTTATCATGGGTACGGATTTCCCACGTCCCATTGACGGGCATTGATGCCCACGGGCCGACTGCGCGTTCCCTCATTCCCTTGACTTCCGGCAATAGATCATATTGCGCAAGCCTGATGCTATTGGGACTCATGATGACGACTGCCACTGTTACCTTGTCTACATGACCTTACTAACCTTCATATGATACGAGCTCCCAACGTCCCATCACGATATCACATTAGTTGGCATGCCTTCGCCGGCGCCCGCTCTACCGCTTTCGATCAAGACAGCCAATACAGTATGCTTTGAGGAAAGCATTCCAACTCTTCATCACGTCCTGTGACTCCTGTCCATCTAATTCAGAATCTAGGTTCTTTTCCCTCTCTCTTAGGCTTTTTTGGAACCTTTATGCGTTCCCGAAGGTAACCAAGCATACTTACAGCCTCGGAGATGACGGAGCCAGTGCGACTAGCGGCCTTCCTGGTCATTCCTGCGTTGACCTTTCTTTGCTTTATGCTTCTATCCGACTTGTAAATGACCAGCCCCGCTTGATCGCTGAATATTATCAGAGCGCCCTTTACATGGACGTCAATATCGCCGATCCACGACTTCGAGGCCATTTATCGTCCATCGAAAGTGGACGGGCATCATACCTAATTACGCAAAGCAAACTTATTGTCTTCATGCTTACGGTGCTTCCCAGCCGCCCATATTCTCGACCCTCACTATATTGTTATTAACTTTACCAATTCCGCACATACAACACAAGCCACCGTGTACTGTAGCCCCGGGAACTTGGATAGATCCGGACCCATTGCACTGCCACAGCATTCCAACTGAACGTGCTGTGTGTTCTTTCCGGTACTTTCCGACGCTCACAGCGCCCGCATATAGCTCGTTCATCAAGTCGATGCAAGTAAATTTAAGTAGAGCTGAGTACTATCTAGAGGCATTTATACTCCCCGATTACAAGATTAGAGAGAAGTACAGATTAAAGCATTCTATGTGTTTGTGTGAACACGGCCCCACGCCACCACCCTTACTCCAGGAGAATGTTTGCCAGGTCACTTGGCGCGTGGAATACACTCTGCTTATGGGTAGGGGCAGGTTCTGGGACTTCGACAACTTCTTCGAGCAACTGGCGGAACGTCTCGCGCACGCCCTCAGCGGTTTTGGCGGATGCCTCAATAAACAGACATTTGTTTTGAGCAGCGATAGCTGCGCCTTCGGCTTCGGTGACTTGTCGCAGGTGGGACTGTAAGCAGTCGACGTGTCAGCCATGATGAAATTCAAAACTTGCAGGAGAGGAACGCTACCTTATCAGACTTGTTTCCTACGATCATCTTCACGGCGCGTTCGGGGGCATATTGGTTACGCTCCGAAAACCACCACAACACGGATTCGAAGGAATCACGATTCGTCACGTCATACACTGTGTGATGTATCGTCAGTCTCTGGGTTGCGAATGATAGACATCATTAGGCTACGTACCGAGTATGATCGCTTGGGAACCGCGATAGTAGGACGTGGTGAGAGCACGGAGACGTTCATCGCCGGCAGTGTCCTAGAATTGCACGATGAGCAAACCATGTCGCAGCTTTTACCACAAGAAATCTACGCACCCAGATATTGAGGTTCACCCTCTTCCCCTTAACATCTAACTTGTGCACCTGTAGATGGTGTGAGCATGGGTTACCAGACCACGATTTCTGGGCTTACATAGGTGTCAACACCAATAGTCGGGTCCATTTCTCCCTCTGGGAGCCACTGCTGGTCGGTGAAGCGAAGAAGCAAGCTGCTCTTCCCCACAGAGCCTACTCCAAGAACCAACAACTTGATGTTGAGTGAGTCAGTGCCGGTGGCTTGGGTGTTTGCACGAGAGCGCATAGTAGTGGATTGTAGTAAGGTGGTTTGGATAGGAGTGCTTGGAAAAGGTCAAGTGAGTGGAATCTGCCATTTTCAAACAGCAACGAGCACAGGTTATATAGGAAAGAAACTAGTGAGCGCGTGGTGTAGTCACTATACATCGGTGCTAGCGGTCAGTGAAGTTACGTGAGCGCTATGGGCGCCTTGGATGAAACAGTCAAGTCAACGGCCGTGTTATACGCGAGTCTCGACCGCCGCCGGAAACTTCACCCACTTGCTTCGCTGAGAACTGTAAAGACCCGCCCAACTCTGATTTTCAGCGACAAGCACGCCTCCTTTCGGGTAAATTATGCACAAGACACTCTAATTCCACGATTCCCACCACAGGCCGAGCAGCAGAACCCGCGACAAGGTTATCCCAAGTGCCGGTCCTTTGGCGCTGACAGCTGTTCGTTTGTTCTGAAACCACCGCCGACCAAATCGTAATGATGGTCATGTGTTTGTCAGTCACGAAACGTCTTCAGCAATAGCACAGTTCAGGGGCTATTCAATGAGAGAAGCCTTGGTGGCACCACTTTGGGGTTTGGGGACGAGTACATGCACTGCCATGCGTTTGTAATCCAAAGCTCAGAACGTGGAAGGTCCGCCGGGGCGTCGAGCGCATTGTATTGCTGTGCAAGAACTCACTCAGAGCGTCGCTGTCAATCAAGGGATGTTGATACCGTACATGCGTGTGGTCGCCGGTAATCACGGCGACCGTTTCTCCTTTGCTCAAGCAAACTAATGGTTGTGGACAAAAATGACACGCATTCGTGACGAGGTTGAGTTCGCGAGAGCGCATGCGGTAAAATTGACTTATTCGTGAGCTCATTGGAAGGCTCACTGGTTTGCCGTAAAGGGTCGTTCGCGTGCACTGAGTTTGAGACAAACAACTCAAACGACTGCGGCAGTCGCGCTCAAGTTGATGCTATCCGCCTTACAGATTAATACCCCTACGCTCGCGTATGAATGATCGGTGTTTGCGGTGGCAGCTGCTCGAGCAGAATGGCCACATATGGAAAGTTGATGACTCGATCGCGGTCACGGTTGTACTCGGGTACCAGAATCCCAGGACAGGGTGTTTCATCCTACGTGAACACTGATATCACATTCACTGGCACGTTCAAGTTGATGCATCGTGTAGTGACTCTTGCCTGGTTGAGGTAGAAAGAAGCAAGGAAGCTGGAGAAGAGCCATAGCATCGAGGGCCACTTCTGGTAGCGCCAGCTGTAGCCACTCCCAGTATGGGCCAGCAGAGCAATGGATCGAGACACCAAGCTTTCTGGCAGGTTGCGGCATACAAACAATACTGAGACTGAAGTACCGATCTCTGTAATTTTTGGTTCCGGAAATGCTTCTGGTCAGCGAAATGACAGGATCCAGGACTCTGAATAATATTGCGAGGCACAAATATGTTATTTAAATCTGCTGTATCTCGCGTGAGGTCGAGTTCCTTGTTGAGTTCCGAGCGTTTGAGCTTCAAAACGATCAGTGATTACGTAAATAAGGTTTCATTCAGGTGCCTACCGCCAAATAATAGATGCAAGTACAGATTGGTACACCCAAGTCTGAACCTTCAGTCGCAATATTACTGCATGGAGTGTGATTACTATAGATTATCATAGTATTAAATGTGACTATGGTATGTTTTATGTGAGCGAACAAATAATCAAGAGAACGGGGCAGTGCACTCCACTAGTATCGATTGAATGGCGGGTAAACTGATACCAAAGACAGCAGAGGCATGTGTTAGCTGGGTCACCATTCCTCGGAATGTCATGTGGCGCAGGAAGGAGCAGCAGATGATACGGACATTTATGTGGGTTTGGACCTGATAGGCTATGCCAAGACTCGCTCTAGGGTATCGCGAAAGACCTCACGCACACCCTCAGCTGTTTTGGCCGACGATTCTACGAACAGTACCCCCATGCGTGATGCGTAGGCTGCACCTTCCGTTGTAGAAATTTGCCGCGTATGTTCCTGTGAGGCAATCTTTTGAGTGCCAGAACCGCGGAGACTAAATAAAAACATACATTATCCGTCTTATTACCGACAAGTATCTTCACTGCAGACTTTGGAGCATGTTGGCTGCGTACTGCGAACCACCACTCGATCGTTTCGAACGATTGACGATTCGAAATGTCGTACACTAATGCCGCATACACGTTCAGCTGTAATCCGGAGCATGGAAGTGCCATGACTGACCTAAAATGATCGCCTGTGTTCCGCGATAGTACGATGACACAATAGTACGGAAGCTCTCTTCGCCAGGAGTATCCTGTTGTAATACCCTTGAACATCATTAGGCTGCATGATGGCACTTGGTGCTCACCCAGATACACAGGTTCACGTGCTTTCCCTTTACCTCAAGTTTGTGAGTCTATTCAGCGTCAATCAGCTCAGGACGGATGAATATACCATCTGCCTTACCCAATTATCAACTCCAACGGTAGGTTGCGCTTCATTTTCTGGCAACCATTGTTGGTCCGTGAAGCGAAGCAACAAGCTGCTCTTTCCCACTGACGCGGCTCCAAGGATCAACAACTTCACCGTGTGTGTCTCGACTGGGTGAAGAACAGTGCCTTTGCGTGATAGCATGGAGAAATGGATTGAGAGAGAAGGTGGTTACGTAGGGAGTGCTGGAAAAAAGCCAAAGTGGCCGCGGAGAAGGAGATATGGGTCGTTGGAATGGGGCAATGAGAGCACGACGTGCAAGCTGTTCCTATAAGTACTTGGAGACAAAAGCACGTGGAAAGCACAGCGAGGCCAAGAGATTATTGCGACTTGTCAGCGTGGAACCCGAGGGCACAAGACTAGTTTGAGCCGGGGGCGGCAACACAGCCTAAGCCTTAATGATCGAGAAGGACGGCGCATCGATAAATATGCAGCGGCTTACGCAGCTACAGAGGTTCGGAGTTTCACAAGTTGCGGGGTGGATGAAACCTCCAGCAAAGCTATTGTCTTGGTATTTGAAAACAGAGCGCTGAGCGAGGGGGCAGTAGGAGGGAGGTGCAAGGCCCGTACTGGCCTTCCACATCGCCTTCCCACCTTGCATCGCAGAAGGAAGTCCATGAAGCTGCAAACAATAATAGCGCAAGCTGCCGTCACATCCACAAGTACTGGACCCTGATGTCGCTAACTCCATGGGTGTATGTCTAAATGTGGGGAGTCAGAAGGCCCGGAATGGAAATTTCGTAACCAGTTTTAGGAATTACGATTCGGGACCGCGAATGAGTCATTTCCAAAACATAAGTCACGTGAATTAACTGTCAAACAGCTGAGACAACACGTTTTTACAAAACAGAAAAAAAAAAACACTTGGGCACGCACATACGTTGCAGCTGGAGAGCATTGACCATTCCAATGCGAGATCCGTTTTGGCTCCACTACTCTAGCCTCGATGCTTGCCTCGATGTGTTCAGGCTCGCAAATGGAGTAACCTGAGGTGACGTGGGCTTTTTTTTTGACAGGCTTACCTTAGTCAGTTATTCGTATACCGTAATGGACTCACAATCTCCCCACAGTACCGTCGAAAGGGGATAACTTCGAAGAAAACGTGTTCCTTGTTTTCGGGTGCCTTGAAATAGGGTCTTGTATCGGTATGGTGAAGGTAGTATGGAGACGAGTAAAAGTCGGAAGAACCCTCAGACCCACCGGCCAAACGCGGAAATGAACAGCGCCGTAAGAAGCGGCCGTGGCAGTGATTGACATCAAGGCAATTACATTACAGTAACACATGCGGGTCCTCGCTGAGTGGTTTTTGGGTAACTGACATAGACTACGCTGGAATAGTGCGCCTGTATTGTGCTGGTTCATTCACAAGCACTTAACCTCGAAGATGTCGTTTTGAAACAAGGTACATCTGGATCAAAGAGATAGACTCAAGGACACAAAACTGGAGCACGTTGATAAGACAGGCACTGAAGCCTGAGGAAGCATATGTACGGCCATCCTGACTGACTAAAGAGATTTTAAACCTTCAAAATTTCATTCGCGAGTCATTTGTGAGGAGGTATCGCTTATACAAACTGCACTAAGATCGGCTAAAAGCCCACCAACGCATCAAAAGTTACCGAAAACATGAAATATACGCAAGGCATGGAATATCGTACTCTACGGAGTCGTCATCGTCAAGATGGGGAGACATGCGCTCGTCATTAAACACTGCCGGGGCCTTAGATCTGGGGGGAGACATGGATTCTGCAAGAGCTCTAATGCGACGTTTCAGGGGACCAAAGCGACCGTGGCGCCTAGGTAGAGAATGCGCAGAGGATGCACTAACGCTTGTACTGGTCGCGTCCGTGGCCTCCTCGAAGATAACTTGAATCCGATCTTGCTTACGGCGGCTCTTGAAGAAACTTGAGCGATGTTTGGAAGTGTGAAATACAGCAAGAGCGTCAGGTGAGTAGGGAGATGGATAGGATTCTTCCGAGGTTGACGGAGACGGAACGTGGCTATCGACAGAGGATGACGGTCGTGTGCTAAGTGAGCTACGAGAGCTGCTACTTGGATAGTCGTGTCTCCTGGTTCTTGAGTTGGAAACAGGGGTGTGGAAAGGATTATGTCTGCCATGCTGGTTCGTTAAACATTTATTATGGCGGCGGTGGCGGAGATATCGACGTTGCAGGCCGCTTAACGTAGGGTGGTGAGGTGCTGGGCCACGCAAATGGGGTGGATTTGGGGTATCAGACTCCTCGCTGCTGGATCGAGTATGCATTTTGGCGTATGTTTTGTTTGTATCAGGAAGAAGACTGCTCCTCCAGCTGGGAATCGTACGCAGCGACGACAAACTAGGCGCATTGGCCCCAAGTCGGTCCATGAAACGAGAAAAAGTGGATGTGGAACAAGAAGGGAGAGCACTGGGCTCCAGTTCGGGGGATGGTACAAGGCCTGCGCAACAATGGGGTATCGGAGAAACACGTCCAGAGGTTGTGGCCCTTGTACCTGCTTCGCGACGTCGCATTCAGAGTCGTCTTAGGTGCAAAGACGACGTACGAATATTACCCTGACCGCACCGAACACGGTCTTCAGCTCGACTGATAAGTGAGGGGGTGGAGTCGATCATAGGGATGGTCATCTCGCTGTGACGTGCAGTCTGGGTCATTAAAGGCATGAAAAGAGGAGGGTGAACCTTTCAGCGTCGCTGGTGACATGAAAATTTATATAAAACCCCCGACCGAGAAAGCGCAGCTAAGTTAGCTTAGCCTGTCAACAAGCGCTCGGCTAGACCGTCGAGTAGTGAATCCCGTCAAAAATTCCGTCCATACTTTATCGAGTATGGTGAGATAATTAATTCCCGACGCAAGATCAAAAATGATTACACGGAAAAGTGCAGCACTGCACGTCCCAGAAAATGGAACTTGGGAATCCCTGAAAGCCTTTGAAAAAACCTGTCTTTGTGGCGTCAGGGTGCATGAGGACGCCGTGTGTCGCAGTGGTCTTCATGAGAATCACATGGTCACAGTAGAGGACCTTCGCTGTCAGGGGAGCGATCACGTAATGTCATGTCTATTTTAGTGAGCCGTCTTAATGAAGCGTGTCACCATGTCATCGGTCTACGTCCTGGCGATACCAAGCGATCGTCGTCCACGGGCCCAGCTCCAGGTCATCATCGTCGCGCGCTCACAAGGCTAGCTCGGCGAACGGTGGATATACTCCTACAGTATAGTACCGTGCCATCGTAGTACGGGGTTTGGGCAAACTGGATTGCTCCTCTGGTAATTCAGTCTAAACATGGTTAAAATCAATCTTCACTAGCGTGAGAGTCGTGGAGGGCTCCATCAGGATTCCCTCCGTCCAAGTTGACAGTGTTGGGACTTTCGAAACGACCTTACTCCGATGGGATGTCCAGCACTTGTCCAGCATTGTTCGTAATTCCCACCCTTACGCCTTAGTTGACATCGGAACCGTGACGGCTCCGAACTTTGGGCTTACACAGTATTCGCGTCTCTCATTCGGTACAGTACTGGCGGAGTCGGACGTCTTTCTGGACGCCGTGGTGTATATTACTAAGTTATAGTGGCACGAAGTTAAGCTGCTCATGCGATCTTCTTTTTTCTCTCTTTCTGGAGCTCACCAGTTACGATGATACTAAGCAGAGGCTCATGCCAGTGGAAATCTGCTTTGACGATGCAGTGTCTGTTTTGCGCCTGAACTGTTCCCGTATCCGCGGTTATGATTTTGGATGATGTATGCCGCAAGTTCCAATTGCAGTTTTGAGCTTCAAGGCAAATTTCGTTTTATCTCGGTAGAGACTCACACTGGCACAGTTCTGATGTCGATGACAGTAATATGCTACACTGCCTACGTAGTCTGAAGGTCCGCCTATTACCTATGGACGAAGATCGTGCGCCGACGTCATGGCGACAATGCGACCTACTCGATGCTAAGTAGTCACAGATACTCTCGAATAATCCATGAAGGATATCGATATCACTTGGAATTGACGGGCGTGTTCCAAGGGGGGCTTCACACATCGTGATATAGATATAGGTGGCCTTGCGCTTTCGTTATTGATAGATAGCGCAAAGTCTTGCCAACTGTTATGGCTAAATCTGGGCGGCTTAATTCGTTAGTTCATTCGGCAGGTAGACCGTTATTGGGCTTGAAAAAATAGGTTGATAACGATATCATGCTGAAGTGACCAGGGTACGCACCTCGACTGGAACAACAGCAGAAGATATTAATCACGTTTTGCTTTGGTGGTTCGGTCTCTATGGGCACCACTGTTTCCGGTTGTGCGACTAGTCTAGCGTCCTTAACCCGCCCTCGGGGGGCCTCCGTTGACGAAGCCGCGGACGCGGGCGCTGCATTACTACTCCGGTGTGAATTGTTTCTAGACAGACTCGGGTAAAGGCTCAACGGAGCTTGCATCGGATCGAGGCGCTCGGGCTGGTGGGTTCTGATGGGCACCGTAGGTGAAGTTCGAGGTGACGTCCTCTCTCTCTCTCTCCCTGTGCCTGTCAAAGGCCCTTCTTCTGCCACAGGTGTTGGTGGCGTCACTTTGGGTGCATAGGGAGGTGGCGGTGGAGCATCGTCCGTACTGTCACTGCGCTCTTCCTGCGGCCGTGAAGACAATGTGGGTTCCCGACCTTGGTTTGACATGCCATTGCCTTGGGGACCTCGTGAGGGGATCAGTAGGAGAATGCTTCGGTAGACATACCTTCCATTTGTGGTCTTCTACTGGCGCTCCTGAACATAGTTTCGGTGTGTCTATTACTTGGTCGCCTCCCCATCCCAGTTGGTCTGGAAGATACGACCACACTGTCACTGCGCTCTGGCCCCGACTGTGAAGGCAACATGGGTCCTCGACCTTGGTTTGACATGTCAGTACTCTGGGGGCCTCCTAAGGATATCAGTGGGTGAGCGGTGCGACAAATCCTCAGGCTTAGGTAGACATACCTTCCATCTGTAGTCTCCTACTTGCGCTCCTGGACATAGTCTCGGCGTATCTGCTACTTTGTCGCCTCTCCATCCCTGTTGGTCTGGGAGATACGTCTGCACTGCCACTGCCCTCTGACCCCGGCTGTGAAGACAACGTGGGTTCCCGACCTTGGTTTGACATTCCAGTGCTCTGGGGGCCTCGTGAAGGGATTAGTGTGAGAGCAGTGAGACAAATCCTTGGGTAGACATACCTTCTATTTGCGGTCTTCTACTGGCGCTCCTGGACATAGTTTTGGCGTGTCTGCTACTTTGTCGCCTCTCCACCCCATTTGATCTGGGAGAGAAACCTCTTCCATCGTCCGAACTAGATACCACCAGACTGCTTGTCGAGGAATTTCTTCCCACAATACCGTCGAGTGGACGTAAGAATGCGGGAGGAGGCGGGGTGAGCGAGGTTTCAGCGACCGCAATTCTGCCGATGACTGTTGCAGAGTCCACAGACTGGGATATATCTCGAGATTCGCTGGTGCCATGATTATACTCTGAACCGAACCGGTCTACTCGGAGGAGGCTGGGTGAATTCAATCGTGCGGCAGCCTTCGGAGGAGTCGGGGGACGGTGTTCGGCGGTGGGAACGGAAGGTGTAATGGAGATATCTGCAGCCTGTGGAGTATATATAGTAAGCACGACTGGTCGTGGGAGGTGGGTAGAGTGATAATTGGCAGGGAAGGAAGTCCTTTTGCCGTGGAATGACATACCGGAGAGGATATGTTGGTTGGCGCTGGTTGCCCATTCAAGGGGTCATGACCTCCCTTGGTCTTTGAGGGTGTGGCTTCTCGGTTTTCATTGGGAAAGAAAGGTTTTTCGGGAGGAACGGGTATTCCACGTGGTGTCTGGGGTTCGCCTGGTGCTGGTTCCTGTGGCCGTCTGGAGTATGCCTTAGTCAATACAGGCGCTGGGGACGGTGACGATCGCCCGGATGTTGGCGGATCCTTCGGCGGTGAAGGACGGTGGTCATGCTGTTTAGCAGGCGTTTGGTCTAAACTAGGGGGGTTGACGCCCTGGGGTTCTGGTCTCTTCGGGTTTGTTCTACGGGGTGGGTCCTTATCGGCTCGGGGAGGCTCGGATCCTACCTTTTCTCCTTGTGGAGGCTCACAGGAAGTGTGGCCATTGGCCACTATCTGTCTTGATGGCTTCGCCGTGTTTTTAGGAGTAGTATGGCTAGTCGTCGCATGGGGTGGCAAGTTTAATGGCATGGTCCGTGATGACTTCGATGTTTCCTTAGAAGTGAGAGGGCTAGTTGCCGTATGGGGTTCCTCGTTCGATGATATAGACCGTGATGGCCTCATGGGACCACCAGTACGCTGAGTGATATGAGAACAATTCGGCGCAAGTAGATCGGAAGACATGGAGGTGGATAATGCAGCGGCGGCAGGGTCATGTGGCCCGTCTGCACCTCTGCGAAGCTGAGGACAAAGGTTAGAATCACAACTGCGAGGATTGAATTAAAGCTGGGCACGCACCATATCAGCTCGATCTGGTACAAACGGTTCCGCATGGGCATAGGCTGCGGGTTGAGAACTCTTCGATGCCTTTGTTTGGGGAGCGACAAGTCGTCTGGGTCCCCCACCCAACGATGCTTGACCCAAATCGCTGGTAGCCGCGGAGTTTGCGCCCGCAACATGCTCATGTAAGTCGCCTGCGGAAACATAACCCCTCATATTGATGCTCGAATAAGGATATTCGCCTGCCCCATTGGATCCTCGGTGATATTCCCGATCTACTGTGCCATTAATCTGTAGATTATCCGTAGTATTTGAGAGGATATGGTCGCGAGACGTTGACCGCCGAGGGGAAGGACCGTTAGTGGTAGCCATTGGGCAGGGTAGTTGAAGTTGCACAGGTAGGTGGATAGGCTCCCTTGGATATGAAGGGGGCGACCTGCCCTTGTCCGCGAACGCGTGGACTTCGTCGCAACACGCAGATCACTCATGGATTGCCGCATGTATTCAAGTTGTGTTGTAATACCGTACTACCATGATTAGGCTGGCAGCCATGTGGAGCGGGGCACTCCGAAAAAGGAGACATTCACGTTAACTCTGGCCAGAAAGAAGCAGGGGGAAAGACGTGTAGAGATAGCCTAATTCGGCCGCTATAGGGGCACTAATTCGGTATGTGTTTCGTACAAGCGACCGAATGATGGAGCTATTTCAAGGGCAACGTGGGCCATGGCTATGCAAGTTGCAACATTCAGACCCCCACACGAATAAACTACAGTACACGCACCATTATCACACATACGAGCCAGATTCTTCATGGGTCCACGCCTCATGTGCCTAAATCAGCGTGTGGAATGACCCAATGGTGCATGATGCTCGTGGAAGACACGAGTCGAGCCACGAGAGAAGTACGGAAATTATTGAATTCGACCCAAAAAGGTACGCCAATCCTCCACGCGGTGGCCCAGTAATAACAGCCACGAGTAACTTTCTTTGCGCTTCACTTCTTTGCTGTCCGAGGGGTGCCGCCACGTCATGCCGAGAGGTAGGGGATGGGGAGGGTTTGCCCCATGGGCGCGGCGGTACAAGGTATAGGATTGAAAAGAAAAAAACTTTGTATTAAGGATGTGCTACGGCAATGAACGAGACATGAGGATAGCTAGGGGCCAAGAAAAGAGGAAAAGGCAAAGGAAAGGTAGGCGTATAGAATGGGCGGGAGCACGTAGTGCTTCCTCGATCGAAGATGGGGGATGTGCGTCCGAGGCGAAATCGCGACGGGCGGGCGGGAACCCACCCGGAGCGATGAGGATTGTGTCGGACTGCTGGAAGAGTTCACCATCGATCCCGTGGAAAAATAGAGGGCGTGGCAGGGCGGGCAAAAAGAAAAGAGTTCCGACGATTTTAGAATCAGAAGAGGAGGGACAAGCGCCACCACGAAAGAGAGAGTTATTGTAGGCACGTGCCGCCTCACTAAGTTATGCTCTCTGCACCCCATTACCACAGTGGCCTTGTGCCTAGGTAAGCGGATACTCATAATGTACCACTGCAAGTCGTGGCTTTTCTAAGCAGGTTCCGACATAACCTAACGTGCCTATGTCCCTTACGATGACCCCTCTGGGAGGGATATACTTTACACATTTCTCGGAGTTCTTACCAAGGTTCTTACAGCGGCAGACTCCTACGTTATAATCCTTTTGTTACTGTAGTTATGCCCATTCTCGTCACCGTGTACAAAGGTGGTACATACAGAACGGCGTAGCCCTGTAGCACATGGTTGTGTACTTATGTACTGCCCCATGCCTATCCAGTTTTTTTAAAAAAAAAAAGCAAGGTAATGCATGATGTCTTGGGTCCGAATCACGTTATCCGTTATGACAATTTCGACCGTACTAAGCAGAGGCTCATGGCAATCTGCTTTGACGATGTCTATTTTGCGCCCGAGGCCTGTTGCATGCGCCGTCTAGTCGAACTTGACCAAGGCTTCAAGGCTGTTATCCTCTGGACCGATCAGCCCGGCGTCACTCACTTTATTTTTCCTCATGAGGGCTCCAGGCTCCCGTATTAGGTTATGGAATTTTGAATGTTAGGTGGGCCGCACGTGTCCAATCGCAGTGTTGTGCATCAAGGTAAATTTTATCTCGACACCTCGGTAGAAATATCACACTAGCGTGGTTCTGTGTCGATGACAGTGATATGGTACACTACCTACGCTGTCTAAAGGTCCGCCTACTACCCATGGACGAAGATCGTGCATCGGCATCATGGAGACAAGTTGAACGCAACCTACTCGACGCTAAGTAGTCATAGATACTCTCAAACAATCCCTAACCGAGATCGATACCACTTGGAGTTGATAGACGTGTTCAAAGGGGGGCTTCACACACTGCACCAGTCTGCTCTCACCGTGACATAGATGGCCTTGCATCCCTGTTCTTTCTTTATAGCGAAGTCGTCTTAACTGTTATGGCAAAATCTTGGCATCTTAATTCGTTAATTCTTTCACTAGCAACAGGAGCAACAGGAGCAATGTGAACAGTCGAAATTTAAACAGATGCAATTTAAACATTTGAGATTTGAACAGCAGCAACTTGAACAGTTGAGATTTGGACAGCAGCAACTTGAACAGTCGCAACATGGGGCACACTGGCATCGGGCTTGCGAAAATGAGTGGGTAACGATATTATGCCGAAGTGACCAGGGGACACACCTAACCCTCCGCTGGAGTGACCTGCCTTGGACAGTGCCGCGCTGGCGGGCGCTGCATTACCACTCTGGTGTGTCTGAGTGGAATAGCCTCTAGAAGGAGTCGGGGCCAGGTCCGATGGAAGTTGCATTGGGTCACGGCGCTCAGGCTGATGGGTTCTGATGGACGCGGTGGGTGAAGTTCGAGGTGACATCCCTCCACTCTTTATGCCTGTGCCTCCCGGGGGTCCTTCTTTTGCCACAAGTGTTGGTGACACCGCTCTGGGCACATAGGCAGGTGGCGGCGAACCATCGTCCACACTGACACTGCGCTCTGGCCCCGACTGTGAAGGTAACGCGAGTTCTCGACCTTGGTTTGACATGCCAGTACTCTTGGGGCCTCCTAAGGATATAAGTGAGAGAGTGGTGCGACAAATACTCAGGCTTACATACCTTCCATCTGTGGTCTCCTACTTGCGCTCCTGGACATAGTTTCGGCGTGTCTGCTACTTTGTCGTCTCTCCACCCCATTTGATCTGGGAGAGAAATTTCTTCCATCGTCCGAACTAGATACCACCAGACTGCTTGTCGAGGAATTTCCTCCCACAATATCGTTGAGTGGACGTAATAATGCGGGAGGAGGCGGAGTGAGCGAGGATTCAGCGACTGCAGTTCTGCTAATGACCGCTGCAGAGTCTACTGACTGAGATATATCTCGAGATTCGCTGGTGCCATGGTTATACTCTGAACCGGACCGGTCTACTCGGAAGGGGTTGGGTGAATTTAATCGTGCAGCAGCAGCCTTCGGAAGAGTTGGGGGACGGTGTTCGGCGGCGGGAGCGGCAGATGCCTGTGGGATATATATAGTAAACACGACTGGTCGTAGGCGTTTAGAGTGATAATTGGCAGGGAAGGAACCTCTTTTGCACTGGAATGACGTACCGGAGAGGATACGTTGGTTGGCGCTAGTTGCCCGTTCAAGGGTCCGTGACCCCCCGTCATGTCGGAGTGCGCGGTTTCTCGGCTTTTATTGGGAATGGCTGATGCGTTGGGTGGAGCCTGTCTTCCAAGAGGTGCCTGGGGTCCGCCTGGTGCCAGTTCCTGTGTTCGTCTGGAGTGTGCCGTAGTCATTCTAGGTGCCGGGGGCGGTAATGGCAGCTCGGATGTTAGAGGATCCTTCGGCGGAGGAGGACGGACATCTTGTACTATAGCAGGCGTTTGGGCTAAACTAGGGGGATCGACGGCCAGGGGTTTCGAACTGTTTGGGTTTGTTCCACGAGGTGAGACCTTCTCAGCTTGGGGAGGCCCTGATCCTGCCTTTTCTCCTAGCGGAGGCTCATTGGAAGTGCGGTCGTTGGTCACTATCTGCCTGAGAGGGCTAGTAGTCGTCGCATGGAGTGGCGCGTTTAATGGAAGGCCCGACGATAGTTGGTCCGAGTCGGTCGCGGAGTTTGCGCCCGCAGCATGCTCATGCAGGTCGCCTGCGGAGACATGACCCCTCACATTGGAACTCGAATAAGGATATTCGCCTGCTCCATTGGCTGCTCGGTGAGGTGCCCGATCTACTGTGCCATTGCTCTGTAGATTACCCGTAATATTTGAGAGGATATGGTCGCGAGATGGTGACCGCCTCGGGGAAGGATCGTTAGCGGTAGCCATTGGGAAGGACCGGTCTGCTGGGAGGGGGTTGGGTGAATTTAATCGTGCAACAGAAGTCTTCGGAGGAGTTGGGGGAAGGGGTTCAGCAGTGGTAACGGAAGGTGGCACGGAGGGATCTGCAGCCTGTGTAGTATATATAGTAAGCACGACTGATCATCGGAGGTGGGTAGAGTGATAATCGGCAGGGAAGGAATTTCTATTGCAGTGGAATGACGTACCGGAGAGGATACGTTGGTTGGCGCTGGTTGCCCGTTCAAGGGGTCGTGGCCTCTCTTCGTCTTGGAGAGCGCGGTTTCTCGGCTTTCATTGGGATAGACTGGTGCACCGGGAGTAGCGGGTATTCCACGAGGTGCCAGTGGTTCGCCTAGTGCCGTGTCCTGTATCTGTCTAGAATATGTATTAATCACTCCAGGTGCTGGGGGCGCCAACGATCGTCCAGACATTGGCGGAACTTTCGGCAGTGAAGGAGGACGGTCAGCAGGCGCTAAACTAGGGGGATCGACGGCCAGGGATTTCGAACTGGTCGTGTTTGTTCCACGAGGTGAGACCTTCTCAGCTTGGGGAGGCCTGGATCCTGCCTCTTCTCCTAGCGGAGGCTCATAGGGAGTGTCGACTATCTGCCTTGACGGCTTCGCTGTTCTCTTAGAAGTGGGATGACTAGCCGTCGCATGGAGTGGCGAGTTTAATGGCATGGTCCGTGATGGCTTCGATGTTTCCTTAGAGGTGAGAGGGCCAGTCACCGTATGGGGTTCCTCATTCGATGATATAGACCTTGATGGCTTCATGGAACCAGCACTCCGAGTAATATGAGCACCATCCGGCGCAGGTCGGTCGGAAGACTTGGAGGTGGATAATGCGGGGGCGGCACGGTCATGTGGTCCGTCTGCAACCCTGCGAGGCTGAGGCCGAAGGTTAGAGTCGCAAGTCCGAGGGTTGAATGAAAGCGAGGCACGAACCAAGTCAGCTCGATCTGATACAAACGGTTCCGCATGGGCATAGGCTGCGGGTTGAGAACTATTCGACGCCTTCGTTTGGGGAGCGATAAGTTGTCTAGGCCCCCCGCCCAACGATGGTTGGCCCGAATCGCTGGTAGCCGCGGAGTTTGCGCGCGCAGCATGCTCATGCAGGTCGACGGCGGAGACGACGTGACCCCTCACATTGGAACTTGATTGAGGAGATTTGCCTGTCTCATTAGCTCCTCGGTGAGTTGCTAGATCCGTTCTGCCAATACTCTGTAGATTATCATTAGTATTTGACAGGTCGTAGTTGCGAGACCGAGATTGCCGAGTGGAAGCACTGTTGGTAGTAGCCATGGGTAGGATAATCGAGGTTGCACTGGTAGGTGGATGGTCTCACTTGAATATAAAGGGGAAGAGCCTTCCCTTGTCCGCGAATGCGTAAACTTCGTCGCAACATGCAAATGACTCATGTATTGCTGCGTGTCATGCGTTGTAATACCGTACCATTTGACGGCCATATACAGTGAGGCTTACCGGGCCACCTCAAAAGGAGATAGATATTCATAGGAGACATTAATATTAAGTCTCTTCCAGAAAGAAGCAGGGAGCACGACGTCTAGAGGCAGCGAGATTCGTCGTACAGCCGCTAAAGTAGCACTGATGCAGCATGTTTTTCGCACATGCATCTGAATTATGAAGGACAACGTAGCTGTGCAAGTTTAACATTAAGACGCCCACACGAATATAATAACAGTACACGCACCATCATCACACATACAAGCCCAATTCTTCATGGGTTCATGATCGTTCATGCATTCATGCATTCATGCCTCATCAGAGCGTGAAATTACCCAACGCATGCTCGCGGAAGACACGACTCATGCCACTAGAGAAGCACGGAGATCACATCGAATTTGACCCAAAAAGGTAATTACAGTATTCCCTTCACGCGCAATACTGGGGTAGGCTGGGTGAGTGAGGGTTCGGTGACTGTTGTTCTGCCAATGGGTCCTGCATAGTCTGGGGATCCGGAGATATCTCGAGATTCGCTCGTGCCACGGCTATGCTCTGAGCCGGTCCCGTTTACTCGGAGGAGGCTGGGTGAGTTCAATGGTGAAACAACAGCTTTCGGATGAGTTGGAGGGGAGTGTTCGGCTATAGGAGTGGAAGATGTCAAGGAGTGATCTGCGGCCTGTGGAAAATAGTAAGCGCGACTGGTCGTGGGACGTTGTTAGAGTGAATAATTGACAGGAAACGGAGTTCGCTTTGCAGTGGAATGACGTGCCGGAGGGGATGATACGTTGTTTGGTACTGGCTGCCTGTTCAAGGTTCGTGACCCCCGTTATGTCGCTGTGCGCAGTTTCTCGACTTTTATTGGGAATGACTGATGTGCCGGGAGGAACGTGTCTTCCACGAGGTATCTGTGGTTCGCCCGGTGTTGGTTCCTGTGTTCATCTGGAGTGCAGTGTGCCGTAGTCTTCTAGGTGCTGGGGATGGTGATGGTCGTCCAGATGTTGGCTGATCCTTCGGCGGTGGAGGAGGGCTGTCATCTTGTCTAGCAAGCGGGCGATCCAAGATCGGGGAATCGACACCCTGGGATTCTGATCTGTTCAGGTTCGCTTCAAGAAGCGAGCACACCTCGGCTGGGAGAGGTCCGGATCTTGCCATTTCTCCTCGCGGAGGCTTATCGGGAGGGTAGGGATTGGGCACTCTCTGTCTTGCCAACCTCGATGTGTTCTTAGAAGTGGAATGGTTAGTCGTCGCATGAGATTGCTCGTGTGATGGCATAGATCGTGGTGGTTTCGGAGTGTCCTTAAAAGCGGTAGAAGTGGGGGTGCTAGTTGGCGCATGGGGCTGCTCGCTTGATGGTATAGGCGGCGATGAATTCATGGGATCGGGGATAAATGATAATACCACCACGCTGGGTGGCATCGGGACCATTCGGCACAAGTAGAACGGAAGAATTGGAGGTGGATGAGGCGGAGACGGAGGCGGCAGGGTTATGTGCCCCATCTGCACTCTCGCAGTGCGATGCTGAGGCTGAAGTTAGTAGAGTCGCAAGCCCGAGAGTTGACTTAAAGGGGATCGCACACAAGGTCAGTTCGATAGAGCGCACCCTGTTCCGTATCGTGTCATTGGTTGCAGGTCGCGAACTCTGCGAGGTCTTTGCTCGCGGGGCCAAATGTCGACGATTGGTCGGGGGGAGGTCTCCGCCCCCCGATGGTTGGCCCGAAGTAGCCGCGGGGTTCACACCCACATCACGCGGAACCGTACCCCCAGTGGAACTCGAACATGGAGATCCACCTTCCCATCCTGTCCCATTAGCGGCGCGGCGAGAGGTCCGGCCCGTTACTCAGTCATCATTCTGTGGGGTATTTGAAGGGAGGTCGTCGTCAGACTGTGACTGCAAAGTGGAAGAATCGTGAGTGGGAGCCATTGAGCAAGATATTCGGGGCTGCGTAGTAGGAAGGGCTCACTTGGATATGAAGTGGGGACTCGGAGCGACTCGCGCCTCAGACTCAGGCTGTCCGCGAACCTCGTCGAAACGCTGATAACTCGTGGATTGCCGCATGTCCTGTGTTCTAATATCCGAGTCATACCATATGGCAGCCATGTGTAGTGAGGCAGGACACCCAAAAAGGAGGCATTCACGTTAATTTTGTCAGATCATTGAAGGAAGCAAGAAGAACGGACGTCCAGAGACGGCCTAATTCGCCTTCAGACTACTGCTGTATGACCACCAATGAAACATGTGTTTCATTCAGGCATCCGAGCCTGAGTGATGTGACTATTCAAAGGGCAACGTTACTGTGAAATATTCCGACCCTTTCACGGATACAATAACAATACACGCACCATCACACATACTCATCACACATACTCGCCCAATTCTTCATGGGTTCATGTCCTCTGCGCCTAAATCAGCGCATGGAATTACCCAAACCATGCTAGTGCTCGTGGTTCTTCACGGGATCATGCATCGTAAGCCTGAATCAGCGCGTGGAATCACCCAACTCATGCCAGTGCCAGTGGAAGGTATGAGTCGCCGCTCGCGCGAGAGAAGCCTCAGAACAGAATTTGACCCAAAAAGGTAAGCCAATCCCCAGGCGGAAGTAGTAGAATTTGAGCAAGTTTCCATGGAGCACAAACTTTAGCAGAACAACAACAGTGATGACTACTCTAGTCTATAAAGATAGATGATTCAAACCAAGTAGCGATAACTAGCAAAGATAGCAGCAGCGCAGATCTGTCTAATCCAATTTCGTTTCGCTTTTTTCTTTCTTTTTTTTTGTTGATTTCTCACGCATCATGCATCATGCATCATAGTCGTCCCATTCATTTCAATCTCATAGATCTCATCAATCATGGCCTTGTCGCAACAGCAGATAGCAAAATATCAAAATCCAGTTTTGCAGCTGCAAAACGCACATCATCAGCTACTAAAACAACATAAACGTAACGACGGCGCACCTTTCAAAACGAGAGCCGTGAAGTCCCGCGCAAGATCTGGTTTCTTATCTTCGAGCTCACGCAACGAGTCCGTGCTCAAGCGCCACAGGACCGCAGGTCGCTCCGCGACAACCGTCGCGTTGCGTGGGAGCCCCGCAAGGCCCGACAGCTCACCAGCGAGCGTGCCAGGGACCATGGACTCTTCGATCGCAGGAGTATGCGGCGCGAATTGGTACGTCGCGCGCAGCACGCCTGTTCCGACGACGTACAGACCGTCAGCTGGCTCACCTTGCTTCCAGACTACGTATCCTTCAGGCACGGCGATACGCTCAAAGTAGGAAGCAAGCTGCTCGAGTAGCGTGCGGTCTGTGGTGTATGGTGAGAATGCCTGCTCGAGTGTGTGGAGAGGCTCTGTTGGTGCGGTGGGTGGACCGGTTTTGCGTTTGTTGTCGGCTGTAGGAGACGACGACGTGGGTAAACAAGCCGGGTTGTGTTGGTGTTTGGGCGCTGCGGAGACGGGATAGACGTACCTTTCGCTATAATGCGCCATCCCGCATCGCGTAACTGGGCGCGCCTGGGCGAATGAGGTAAAGATTGTTGTAAATCCATGTATACACCGTCCTGGCGGCCTGGAAGCGCTGCTCAGTCATCATTAGCAAACACGCACATAGGGACCACTCAAGGAACTCTTACCAATCGGTTTCGTCTCCGCACCATTAGAGTCAAACCAAGCACGTAAATACACGTTCTCGGTCCCTGCATCAAGGTTCAGTATTTTTGCGGCGTATCTCGTGCTGAGAGCAAGCGGACTTACATTCCATCGCGTCGTTATAAGTTGTAAATAGCTCGACGTCTGGTAGTTCAAATAGGCCTACGCTGTCCAGTGCACTTAGAACCTTTCCGTCACCGGCGCCGCAAATAACGAGCACGACTTTGCGCCCTGAGAGAAGGCGCTGCACGCGAACAAGAGCCTCTGCCGCGGATAGGTCGACGCCGAGGACGAGCGCAAAGTCTAGCACAAGGAAACGGACTGGAGCCAGTACCCAAGCGGGCTCAGCAACGAGCTGGCGGATCGTGCCCTCAACGTGCGTGATAGTGCCAAAGAAGAGGAAGCCATGGAGGTGCATAATGGTCGTCTGTTGCGAGACCTCGCGAAGATATTCGCGATGCGCGTTTGGCCGACGAACTGTCGAGAGTGTCGCTTCGCCGGTGTGCATGACGCGGATACTGTGGCGCTGCGAATTTTGCACGACGAAGAAAAGGCCTTCGGCATGCCGACATCAACGATTTGCACATATAGAGGACGATTAGCTCACAGCTAACGATGATCCCAAAAAGAACACCAATGACAAAGTCCCAGGCAGTCATCGCGACCATGATGCTCGCAATAGTGATGTATTCTGGTTTGCTCACGCGGTGGCGCGTGTCCCAGAGCGCTTCTTTGACAAGGTCGATTCCCAGCACGAAGATGAGGGCGCTGACAACCATGACCGCTGTAACCCGCGTTCTCGTAAGCTACCCCTCGCTTACTCGATGTGATTGAACTTACGAATATATGCAATCGGGCCTGTGCCAGCGAGTAACACAGCGACAGTTGCACCAGCCAGCATAAGGCCAGATAACCGCGTAGTCCCACCTACGCGATAGAACCTGAACGAGGTTCATTAACAAATTGCGCAATCAAGGCGGCATCGCACGTACAGCAGCGTGTTGACGTAAACGAGATAATTAGGCACTGAACCAACTATGCCAGACAGAAAATTTGAGTATCCATGCGCGATGAGTTCTTTGTTCGTATCGACGTCACAGTCAAGGGATACAGCTGTGAGGTGCATGATCAGCACAATCGCCAACAGACACGCGCACAAAATACGCACCCAGCGCAGGGACATTCAATGGAGGGTGCAAGACGTTGAAAAATAGCAACGCCAACTGCGTGGGTAGCGTCGCCCATAACGCACCCCACCTTGTCTTTGTGAGATCTGGCCCCTGTCAGATAAGCGATCGACCATGGAGTGATAGGGAACCCACCAAAATAGGTGTAAAATTTGTACCACTTTTCTTCGCTACTTGCAATCTGGAATAACCAACGTTCTCTCCTGAGGAAATCGAGGTCAAGTCCAGCGCACAAAATAACGATGTAAAATACAGCCGGTATGACCAAGAAATCTACAAGGTGACAACCGGTGAGCGCTTTGGTTCGTTAGGGAAATAAAAGCGTACAAGTCGGAAGTATGAGCTGATGATGCCACCGTGATGTGATCACCCTCAGGAGACCCGCGAGGGCAAAGGCGGGAGCCCAGAGAGCTAAATTTGAGCCACGCAAGAAGAAGAAAAGCGTGTCCAATGAGAGGGAGAACTCATCGTCCTGCAGACGCGTCGAAACGTTGAGGCCGGTGATAATGAGAAACACGCCAACACCACCGATACAGCCAACGAGAATGTGTCGCGGGAAGAAGCCGATGAGTGTGCCTAGTCGGAAAAAGCCGAGAAGGAAGAACGTAAAACCTAGATAGCCGGAGTGAACCTGCGGATCACTATCGTTATCTCCGCCGAAATGCCGCACCTGTAAGGACACTTGAAAATGCAAATGCAAAAAGTGTGGTGGCTACGATCTCGTCTGGGTTGCTATCTCCTATCTCCTGGGCGATACGTGTAGCCATGATATGAAAGAAAGGCTGTTGGGTGATGTGTGCACTATGTTACTGTGGTAAAGGTGAGCATACGTACCACCACCTCTATCATCATGCTGCCATTTGCACCAGCGAAACCAGATGCGCCTATCGAATAGACGACTTGAGAGACAATGGTTCTGGGCATCGTAGTGAACAACTGAAGAGTAGGTAGATAGTGCGACTTACGAAACAAAGAACATGGATACGCCCATTGCACCAAGATCCATAAACACACCCGAGGCAGGGAAGATAATCATACCATCTGGGTATCACGTGATATAGATCAGCAGAGCGCTAAGCCAACAATGAAGCACAGGCGCACATGATATCCCGTCGAGTACGTTGAGCAGTAGTCCAAGGATGACAGCGGGAAGAGAACGCATAACCAGTGAACCGGTCGATTTTGCATGGGAAACCCACTTGCGTGGGGTGTGGTGCGTGGAAGTGGAAGCGGAAGTGGGATGAAATGAGGACGGAAGGAGCGGGGTGCGTTCCGTGAGTGATCGAAGAAGGGGTGTCACCGCACCCAGTGGCGGAGTATATGACCGACGCTGGTGTTCATGTTCTTGTCGTTGCTCCCTCTGCAGCTGGTACAGGAGGGGACTAGGCTGTGACACAACTGGCGTAGCACTGTCGTCCTCTTCCTCGTCAGCACGTTCCCGTGACGGGCTGCGGCTGTGTTGCGCCATGAGAATACTCAGGTTCGATGGCGGAGGAGGCAGAGGCCGGGCGTCGAGGGTTGATGTGGACTCTGCCAGATAGATCGAAGACGAAGACGGAGTCCCAGTGCGCTCGCGGGGTTGCTCCAGTGGGAGGGAGCGTACGGACTCTGATGGTTGTGGGAAGATGAACGCGGGTGTGCTGGCCTGGCGGGTTATAATAGCCTCGGTATCGGGCACGAGGGGTGTGTGAGGTCGAGAGTGCACGCTGGCAGATAACGAGGGCCTCGAAAAAGATAGAGGGACACCTGATAGCTGCATGGTATAGGTGCGAATGTCATTCTTAGAGTGATGAGCTGGGCTTCCGGAGCCTGAGCCCGCGGGATTTGCGTGGGGGTTGAGGAGGCTAATGGTGAAAGAACACAGTTAGAAGATAAAAGATACGGTGTATAGGAGATTAGGGGGGAGGTGAGATGAGGCGAAGAGACGCAGAGATAATAAGTCCAAACGAACGCACCCAGCCCGGGACAGGGGTGAGCCAGCGTAAGGAGGAAAAGCTGGTACAATGAGACGTTGGAAATCGCGAGGAGAGACGTCATTGTTGCGTGCTGCTCCGCCAGTATTCGCGTCCTCATTTAGTGGGACAAACGTGTGCCCGTCAGAAGAAGCCTCGCTTGCAATGGACGGCGGCATCAACCCAATGGAAGGGGGAATGCGCTTGCAAGTCGCCGTACGAGAGGGTAATTACCAAGAGAGTTATCACACTGGACCTGGACATCGCAACACCGAACTGTTCAATTGGTCGCGACCTCGATTCGCCTCGCCCTTACCGGTATTTGCCGGGTCCGCGTAATAATTCTCCAAGAATTCCCAACGCAGGTTCAACCTCGCATTCACTTCACGTCGCAATGTCCAACACAATTGCCCTGTATGTCCCTTTTTACCATCGCAAACGCATATATTGACGTCTTTTTAGCTATCCTCTCTCCAACTTTACATTTAGGTGTGTGATACCCCCCTGGCTTCTTTACGTTCTCGGCAAGCATGAAAAACACCTGACCCGCTCATGCGATCTTCAGTACCAAGGAGGCGCAACCCGAAGAAGATCCATCTGTCTCCGCTCGTCTCCAGCGTCTTCAAAACAATTATGAGGACTTCGGCATGCGTCGCACCGTGGAGGGCGTTCTCGTCGTGCATGACCATGGTCACCCGCATATCCTCATGCTCCAAATTGCCAACGCGTTTTTCAAGCTGTATGCGCTTCCTCCCACTTCTTTATGCTGTCTTACTTATTTTCAAAGCCCTGGGGATTACCTAAAGCCAGGCGAGGACGAATTGGAGGGACTTAAGCGTCGTCTGGACGAGCGTTTGGCTCCTCCGAGTGACTCACGCCAATTCAATGCCTCTCACGGGATTGACAACGACTGGGAAATCGGCGACTGTCTCGCCCAGTGGTGGCGGCCCAACTTTGAAACGTTCATGGTCCGTCGTGTTCTTCCTGATTCCCGCCGATTGTCCTCGAACGCTCTCGCTCCCTCATGGGCGCGCAGTATCCATTTGTGCCTGCACACATTACCAAACCTAAAGAATGCAAGAAGCTGTTCCTCGTGCAGATGCCAGAGCGCAGTATGTCCCTGTCCCTGTCCGTTTTTTCGTATCACGGGGCACACCCACATGATTTCTTACGCCGCAGAGGTACTTGCTGTTCCCAAAAACATGAAACTCCTCGCCATCCCGCTATTCGAACTCTACGATAATGCAGCGCGGTAGTGTCTGCTCTTACTTCCTCCTGTTCGCTACTAAACGCGCATACATCCAGGTATGGTCCACAACTATCTGCAATTCCACACCTCCTTTCTCGGTATGTCTCACTTCCTATTCCAAACCTCACCGCCCACCTTCTCTCCACTCTCTTTCTCCCGATGGCAGGTATAACTTTATCTATCAATAACGCCATTCTTGCGTGATGAAGAAAAGAAGATGCCATGCAGAGAGGCTCGATCCGTTACACTTCAGCTACAGACGCCGAACTCAGGTGACTCAGGCCGACTCTACTCATTCTTCGAACGTTTGAACTCTCGTCTTCATCTGACCTCCAAATCGTGCTCCGCTATGTAGCTTTTACACGTATAAATGTTAAGACAGGCTTTCCTCGAAGCCCAGATACGGCCCGACCGCCTCTTGTTGAGATAGTAGCTGAGATGCCAGCGTTTTACCTAGCTCATTGACGTGGAACAAGTCACGCGCACGTGCTACCTCGTGGGGGTTAGAGGGGTCGTTCGCTCGCGTAATTTAACTCGGTGAGCGAAGGGAGAGGCGAAGAACGGACTGATGCGAAGTGTTTGAAGGCAAACGTGCGTCTGGGTTCTGTGCCCGGGCTCGGATGATTGAACGGAGTGAAGGCTGCTATGCAACTTCCGTATCCGACAATCCGAAGAACTTGATGATCTTCTCGGAAAAACTATCGGAAAAACCTAATTGCGATCCCGCACCCTGTATGGACATCAGTTGTCCTAACGACCCAATCGCCTCTCGCCCCACGGCAGAAGTACTCGCTCCATCATACTTTATCCCAACTATGATACGAGCACCACACCACTATTTTCATGTGCATGGGTTAGAGCCACCAGCACCACCATGTGATCAGAGGTGTAAGTCATCGGAGTCTACTCCACATCGACCGATGCCAACCGATGGGCGGCAATCCTGTCCAATCAAGATGCGGTCTAGACCATGCCAGTGGGGTTCTCCGATGCAGTGTCCTTGGAAGGTTGTGTACCTTGCTTCTGCTAGCACACCAGTCTTCCCCGTGCGACCCTGAGGTCGATGGTTGAGATTTTGATGCACTCTTAATACCTACAGCGTCTTGGGGAGAACGGGATATTTTTCTGATACTGTGGCCCTCAGTCAAGGTACGCATGCTTGACCCTCACGCGCTCATTAAGCGCGAATTTCGCGGTTCTGCAGGTGGTCTGGTTCATTCTGGGCTTGAATGCTACCATGAGTTCTCGTCTGCGTGACCGTACTGGGACCCTGAGGCCACCATTCCAGGGATCAAATAGACCGTGAGTTTTCAAGTCACACGACGTACCCAAGGGAGCAAAATTTATGGGCGCCCCGTTGACCAGTTGACCGGCGATGCGCGCCAGCGAGCACCAGCACAATTTCATTGAGCTTCAATGGGTCCAATACCTCAGTTGGTGAGACGTTAGGAGACTTCCATCGGCTTCTCGCAACTTCTTGTGGCGTGATGGAACCGATGGATCGTGTGATTTGACGCAAGGAGGTAGGCGCAAGGAGGTGGGCACGGGATGAAGGCACCGAAGCACCCAGAGTTTAGCCTATGGCCTGCCTGTAGGATCGTACGCCACCGTCGATGGAGAATTATGTTGAATTTTCATGGGAATCCACTGTGCAGAGTTGATGGTACGCACAACTTGAACAGAACTGAAAAGCGGGGACTCGGACTGAGTTTACGAAAACTGCCCGACGGCGGACATTCCACCCAACTTGAATGTTTTCGGTTTTCTCTTGCACGGCATTATTCAACGTATTCAAAAGTTGATGGAAAAATTGTGCAACGTTGAATGTTCTGAACGACTGAATCTTTCTCTGCAGTGAATTTTCCTTAGCGCCTAAGTGGACACGTGACTGCATTTCGATCAACGGTTCCGAGTCTGCTCCCATTCTGCTGTTCTTCTCCTCAAATCGAATCTGGTCAGAAATGACATCGAAACTCGGTTACTGTGTCAATTGTGGCTACCGTCCTTCACATGTTGGGTCCATAAGCAGCCAAATTGAAATCGTGCCATTCCTTTTGTTTGTTCTTACCTTCAGGCGTTAGGATTCCTGAAACCGCTAAGAATTAGGCGCAGAGCCTCCGATCGGAGGTTTGAGTTCTGCGTCTATTCTGGGTTATATGGTCGATTCTTGGGCCGGCGATTCACTTGGCTCTTTTCCTACGCTTCTCTCTCATCCGCGGGCTGGTCATGCTGCGTTGGTTGTTCGGTTCCGACCTATGCTCTCGCTGGAAGTTGCGCAAGTCAAGATGCGACGCAAACATTTATGTGGCTTTGCAACACTTCCCTACCTTCGCGGTACCTGTAGTTTGATATTTACCGTGGCCCAGACCGTCGGGAGATAGGTACCACTCATTTAATAAGTGGATGCATCATAACTAACAGGAGCTTCATTTGTTCCGGGGCTTTGGCACTACTCACCGTGCTTTGCACACCCAAAGTCGATGTGCAGATGCGGATCTTGATCGTCAAACTTGATACTGGATATGACCAATTCAGCACGCCTCAAAACCTTCAAGCCCACTGCCTCGTGCGCAGAATCTACGATCTGTTTAGGCTAGTGTTGGATTCACGTCATGGAGCCGAATAAGACGTTTTACGTATGTATTGTTTAAGGTATGAGAATGGTTCACGAACCCTACAGGTACTAGTATCGATCTGCTCACGCAAGTGCTGACACCGAGATGTCGCTGTTGCAGTAATCCTCCCGCCCCCAGAAACATATATAAAGCGAGATGTCTTCCATCTATGACCCTCATCACACCATGACCTTGGCCTCATGCACAATCTGGAATGGGTCGGGGCTGGCCCTTTACGTTTCCGAAGAGGACAACGCCTCTTATAGGCGAGCTTGATTCTGAACGCCGCGGGAGGGTACGCACCGCATATCTCTTCGACAGCTCCTGCAAATGCACTCACATTATTTCAGTGGTTCATAGAGGCCCTAGAAATTTTGGGGGAGCATATCAGATCAAAGGCAACTGGTCAGCTCGTTGGATTCGAGGGCGCGCCGACGGAAGGGTTGAGGCTCAAAGTCGGCGCTCCTGCCGAAGTTTGGATGACCCACCGTTATGGCTGGGGTTACAAGTACGACCATCCCGTTCTGAGTTCGTATCCGCTCATGAATCGGACTTCATTTGATAGGATCAAACTCGTTGACACGCCCTTTGTCATAGAGTTCCCCGAGAACAACTTGGATCCTGGGACTTTCGCACAACTCGGACGGGACCGTGAAAACCAAATATGGTACATAAAGGGTGAGTCGTGCCCTTAAGAGCTGTTACGCCTTTACGCCTTAACTCCATTCATTCCTCGAGTAGGCGACTAACTGGATCGTTGTTAGTCTTTGAGTAGTGATCGAGTGACTGTCCAGCTAGTCGAATAGTGATTTGTATGTGATTGATGTCGAGATGAAGTGCATTTATTAGTGTGATCGATTTTCTAACATAACGGTCGCGTCCAACTCGAGTGAATGAGCGAAGGCACCAGCCGATATTCTATGGCTTTGCTTAATGAACTGCTCGTAACTTACTCATAGCCAACCGGGTGTGGAGGAGTTCATGATGTGCCTAAATACTACCGGTGGAAGTGTGTACATGCTCCAAGTCTCCCTACGGCCCTTTCTGAGGCGCATCGAGACTAGGAATGCCCACAGAGTATGGATTACAAAGAGAGACTGATTTTAAAGTACAGTAGCACTTGCCAGTTGCCACATCACTACCAGAGTAGGATGAAAGAGTCCGGGGACGTACTCCAAGTGCCCCAACCCACCCCCTTCCAAGAGTAGCGAGTACGAGACCAGCTTTATCCTTGATCCTATACATCCTGTACGATACATTCTCGAGATCTTCCGTTCCTAGGCGCTCCTCAGAATTCACGAGTGTATCTACGAAGGAGGTGGTGACAGATAATGTTTACGACCTGCTGCAGGACTTGAGAGCTTGAACCCAGTCTGGACGCAGTGTGTCCTATCCCATAGTACTCCGGCCCGCAGTTACGCGGGGCGGCATCTTAGCATCTTCAGAGCTATAGAAGCTGGGAAAGGATTGGATATGGTTAAGATACTGCCACTGACTCGGTTTTTTTTTCTCGTGCACGCGTCACGAGTCGACTCAAGAGCTTATGAACTTTATGAGTCGTGTAATATTTTTCTCTGCAATAAACCATCAAAGATATGCAAAGAAAGTATTGTTTCTAGGACTAAACGTAAACCTAGGACCAATCACTGGAACGACCCTTTTCCCGGTCTATATGTATGTTTCCCTTGTCCTCCCATGAAGGGTGTGTGTAATATAGTAAAGTCACGTGGCTAGCAAGTTGAAGTGTCCTACTTGACTCGGCCTGACTAGCTACCTAGCTAGTCAGGGTTACGGTAGGATTACTGTAAATGGAACTAGCAATTTGAAACAAGGCTGTCTTGAGCGTGAGGAACTCAACGAGGAGAGTTTTTCATTCACAAAACGCACATATCGGGTCACTCTGGGTTCTTTTTCTTTTTGGATTTGCAAGTTGCGTGTCTCCCAAGTTCATGCGGTCACGGACGACCGCTACAACTTGAGCGAATGCGGCCGACGCCAGGGATAATGGCGTGAATGGGAGCATGACTTGTGGGGACGGTAACTTGTGCCTATGGCCTCCTATCATTGTCATGTCCATCGATAGCTTAGGTTGCGCTTCTTTTGTTTGACTCAGCAGCAGCAGCACTCTGCTTATCATCCCCTCCAGCTTCCTCGATTTCTTCGCCACAGCCCTTCAACCTTTCTGAACATGTCTGGTCCACCTGATTCCTTCACTGGCGATTGGATTACTCCTGGTCATTCTGATTACTCCAAAGCCATCGCCCGCTGGGCTGCTAACGCAGAACGTCGCGCCAAAGTCGTCGCATTCGTCAAGAGCGCTCAAGATGTTGCGGTCGTTCTGAGATACGCAAAGCAGCAAAACTTGCCCCTCACCGTACGCGGCGGTGGACATAGCCCTGCTGGCGCTTCTTCTATCGAGAATGGAATAGTAATCGATCTCTCTCGTCACTTATCCAAAGTGAGGGTAGATCCGATCGCGAAGTTAGCATACGTCTGTGGCGGCGCGATTTGGGAAACGGTCGACAAGACTGCAATTGAGCACGGTTTGGCCACTGTTGCTGGAACTATAAACCATGTAAGCAACCCAGATCACCACGATGGAGCTTGAGTCGTGGCTGATGCTATCCCCGATCTGAAGACTGGAGTGGGAGGGTGGGTGCCCTCATGGTATCAATGCCCCTGGACTTACCTCATTTACGACGTTCCGTATTAGTCTTCTCCTCGGTGGGGGATATGGTTTCCTGACTGGCGAACACGGGCTCGCGCTAGACAATCTGGTACAAGTAAGTTGTAACACTGATTCGCTTCATTGATCACCTCACTCGCGCGCAGGCCACCGTAGTTACCGCTCGCGGAGACATCCTGACGGCCAGCTCCACAGAAAACCCTGACTTGTTTTGGGCACTCCGTGGGGCGGGATGCAACTTTGGCGTGGTGACTGAGTTTGTCCTTCGACTTCATCCACAACGGCGCACCGTTTTTGCAGGAATTATCGCGTACCCGCCTCCAGCGATCCCCAAGGCAGTTTCGGTACTAGGAAATTCGTGGAAGATTGGGCTGTCCGACAAAGAATGCGTCATTTACGCTCAGACGGCGGACCCCGCGGGAAATGTATGTGTCCCACATCACTTCAGTTCAAATTCCTCGGGCCCTGAAATATCGTAGCCCATGGCTCTCTTTATTCTTTTCTGGAATGGCTCCGAGGAAGAAGGGCGTGCCCACTTCAAGCCTTACTTTGAGATTGGTAAGCATGAATTACAATTCCCGGGCATAGGTTGAACGTTGTGATAGGCCCCGTCATGGATACTTGCAAGGAGATCCCCTTCGAGCAACTCAACAGCCTTCAAGTGAGTGCCCTCCCTTTGCTAAACCACTACCAGAGTCATCAGTTCCCCAGAATTCCCACGCCGTACACGGCAAAAACTACTACATGAAAGGGGTATTCTCCAGCGAGCCCCAATTAGAGGTAGTAGATAAATTGGTGTCTCGCCTTCCTCAAATACGTGCAGAAAGCGGTGCAAATCTCACCGTGTTATATGAACTCATTCCGACGAAGAAGATACTCTCCATACCAAACCATGCAACCGCTCACATCAGAGGGTGTCGAATCAATGTCCTTATCAGCGCCGACTGGGACAGCAAAGATACAGACATTCTCGATAAAGTACGCAAGGCCACAAGTGACCTGGGACAGATCGTTGTCCAAGGGGAGAAAATCATACCAGAGTCGCTCAACGTCGGCTATGGAAATTATAGTAAGCATCGCATGGGGCGTATGCGAACTGTGCTCAAGTACTTTCAGATACAGAAGAAATCGTATCGGCTGTAGGGAGCTCTGGTTCCAAAGCCAATTCTCAGGCCCTCTTCGGAGAAAATTACGCCAGACTTCAGAAGCTCAAACAGGAGTATGATCCGGACCTTGTGTTTTTCAAGTGGTGTCCCATTACTCCCCAGGCATAATGTCAAGTCAGTTCATAGAGCTGATGACGGGTGTCTTCTGATTGTACCTGGGAATTCTCTCTGACCAGGATGAGTAATGTACGTTGCAACTTGAAGGTGATTTACGTCTGTACGAAGAGAATACAAAACATGTGTGGTCTCTCCACCACGGGTGCTTTCTGAACTAATCCGTTAGGGAATGCTCGCTTCAATGCCCTTTTCTTCCCCCAAAATAAAAGGAGACGGAATAACACCAGCCATATTGCAAGACATATACAAGATCGTCATACAAAGATCAAACCCAATTCCACAAGGATAGTGCGACAAAAAAGGTCTGATGCAAGGTCTGAGGTCACTCCGAGTCGGCGATCCCAGAGAACCTACTTTCCTCCCATAGCAAATATGGAGCTGGAGCCACGGAATGCACGCGATCACGTCGGAGTGCGATATCCTCGGAAGCCTGGGGTTGGAATCCATGCGATGCGCCGTGAAGTCATGCCCGGGCCCACTCCCCGCATGAAGTGTGAAGCTGTGAAGTCTGGGGAAACTTGGAGCCTTCCACGCTTTCAAGGAAGTCATCGATCAGCAACCAATCCATAAGACTGAAATGGGTCTAGTTGTAAAATATTGTTGAACTGTTTACAGATTTCTTTTTCTTTTTCTTAACAAGTCCAAGGCAATACTTCTAGTGACGTCGCCGCCTGGTCTTTTCCTGGTTCACGTTAAAGTTGAGTCCTTTGTGCACCGCCGAGGGGCCGAGTAGTAGCGACACTTGTGGATCATTACCTTTTGTGGCCTGCTTCCTCCCCTGACGATCAACAAGCTGTGTCGTGTGCTTTCGTGGTGGTTCCGAGTCGTCGATACCCTTACTGTAAAATTAGTGGCGGCCCCAGCCAAGCCTGAGGCCTGCGGCATGAGGAGTTGTTGCCATGCAAATAATCCTGACGGCCATCTTCGTATCGATATGTCACTTTGGCTGGGTGTGGACGCTTTCCTTCCCAGACCTGCTGCCCTGTTATTTAAAGGCCTTGATGATCTTGACTCTTTGTCGTTCTCAGACCACCGGGTTTGTCTCAAAACGCATGATGTGAGTTGGCTCCGATCCTCCATCGTTGTGGCGGCAATTTCTTTTAACAACAACCAAAGGGCTTATTGTGCTGCAGTATGATCTCTGTATGCATCTGGTGGATGTGGAGAGCGAGCCGAAAGAGTCTTATGGATTTGCCTGTACCACCACCCGAGTCTTTCTTCTTGGGTAAGGATTGTCCCGTAACTCTTTCAAGGCTCTTTATTCAACGATTTATGGAAAAGCCATCATATAGTGGCCTGAATATTTCCCTGTATCGAACCAACAGCTTGAAGTGAAAGAAACTCTTGAACTCTTTGAACACCACATTGTTTTCGCGATTGCAAGCATTTGCGATTGTTCACGGATGGAAGTCAGAAAGGTCCCCGGTCCAAGTGGGAAATGGGGAGACCGCTTTTTGGCAGCGACCATCGCCCAGCACCTCTGACCCAGTCAATCAAATCTAAGCCAGAAGAATATGAAATTGCCGCTGAAAGACACACACTGAACTCAGTTACTGTGTCATAGTTTACTCTTTAGATTCCCAAGAAGCAAGGCTCAAGCCATGCCATCCTTTGCACTCGTTCTCACCTCGAGGGTAATGAACGAAACGGCCCGGGGCTTTGGTAACCTCGCTATTGGCTAGTAACCTCGCGCTTCCAAACTGCGCTCTTTACCGATTTATGTATCAAAACCCCTCTATGTGCGTATGTAACGAGGAAACTTCTTTATTTCTGTGTATATTTTCTGCGAAATAGGGTCAAGTCCGGTGCAGGAGATTGAAATTTTCTATGTTTCGAGCCCGTGGCAAGGCCCGTGGGTTAGTCGCGCTGCGTCGGCTATTCGCTTTTGATTCATGCTTACTGGGAGTTGTGCAGGAATTTAACGATGTCAAAATCCGACGCGAACCTTGAGAAGTTTCACGTGGGTGAGGGAGCACTTCCCTACTTCACGGCTCCCGACACGGGTTTTGATGGTCACAATGACCTGAGCAGTTAAGATATGGTCATTTCCTCCTTTCGTGCGCAGATGCACGTTATCCTGAGGTAGAGGTGTCATTAGTCCCATGTTTGTACTCACAATGCTTTGAACAGTCAAAGTCAATGCCCCGTTCAAGACAGCTTCCGTACACACAATCTATTGAGTTCTTGCGAGCATGAAACTTAATCGTTTTGACTAACGTGCGAATAACGTCATAGAGCCGAATTAGACGTCGTGTGAATATATGCGTTGTCCGAGAAATGAGAATGGTTCGAGCGCATTGGCCTCCGCAAGGTCAGGTTTCACGCAGGGTGACACAACACCGTCGTCATTGCAGCAGCCGAAACCTCCAAGCAACATATATAAGGCCAGACACCTTCCACCTACGATACTCGTCACACCATGTCAGTCGTGTCAGGACAAAAGTATAGAATTACAAATGTTCGGTTTGAGCTGGCCCTTCACCTTTCCGAAGATGACGACAAGTTTATCGTTGGCGAACCGATTTCCGATAGCCCTCGCCAGTGGGTACGCATCCATGTCCCTTCAACAGCGCCTGCCGATGCACTAACAATATTTCAGTGGACCCCAGTTTTCTTACCCGACGGCACGGTGATTATCAGATCAGTATACCACGGGCTGTCCATTGGATTTAGGACCTTCCTGGAGGGAAGGGCAGGACTCATTGCCACCGGCGACCGCAATATTACTAGGGCTTGGAATATTCAACCCTTGGATGGAAAGTCCAAGCCACTGGAATACAAGTACGACACCCCCGTTCTGAGCTTGCGGCGACTCCAACTGCTAACTTCATATGATAGGATCTCGTTGCCTGGGTCATTTCTTGTCATGGAGCTGCCCAAGGACACCAGGTACGCTGGAATTCGTGTGCGACTGTCGGAGGCAACTGGTGAAGCCAAGTTAGCCAACCAATACTGGGTTTTCACAAGGAGTGAGTTGTGCGCTTGAGATCTGTCAGGCTGTTTCACTCTAACTCCTTCCCACCAGTAGCCGATGACTAACGGAATTGTTGATAATGTTTGAGTGATGATATATGATAGATGAGGTGTCTATCCATATAGTCGAATAGTGATTCATACCTGGTTGAGAAGAAGCGAATCGCCCAGTGCGATCGGTCTCCAACATGACGATTGAATGCAATATATGCCTCAGCTTCATGGACTGCTCGCATTTTAAATGGGTGCAGGTCTATCTTTGTGGGCTACTGATTCACTCTCAGGAGTGGCACTGGAGGGGCGCAGGGAGGACTGGCGCACGGCACGTCGGGGGGTCAAAGTTGCGAAATTTAAAGCCTAGAGGTGCCGGTGTTGCCAGTGACATGTGATAGGCGTGAATAAATGCGGAAGCGCGAGGTGCTTCTTGATTGAGGATGAGGGACAAGGTGAGTGAGATACGATACACGGGAACTCCTGAGCGAGGCGACGCTTGAAGCTTGAAGCTTGAAAAGACAAACATGTAAGTTTCATCGTCGGTCCAACAGTTAGTTGCTGGTGGGGGGGTTTCTGTAAGAATTTGGAAGGGGCCTCCTCGCGGCTCGGGAAAGGACGAACTGAATTATCTGTAGAAAAACGCGCCATACGTATGCAAGCGCGAATCCGATTACAAATACGTAGTGGCTAATGAAGCTATGAAGCCGAACAAATACAGTATGTCACGTCTGTTCTAACAGTTTCTTCCGAAGAAGAAAGGCGTGGGTGCCACCATACACCGCGACTGCAGGGGCTCATGGGAGCCATGTGGCCCTGATTAATGAATCACTATATTCGGCCCACATGGTGCCAACGTGGAAACGAGCTTGCGGCTATGAGATTAACCAGATGGTCCCAGTGAGGGGCCAGGTGCACGTCAGACTACAGTGGGAGCCCCATATCGAGATGATATGCGTATATCAACACGTGTGTCGAGCTGGCCACGATATGGCCAAAGTCACAATCAGATCACACCAGAAACCAGATATCGAGACGACATAAACTGTACTTGAACCCGATCATATCATATAATAGCTTTTTTTCTATTCGCATTTGGTAGTATTCAGAATGCAGAGACAATAGGCTTAAAGAAGTGAAGAGAACGACAAGTAAATAAACTTTTTACTGGTAACTGTTTCCTTTCATTGCGTTCGATGCTGAGCCTGGCCTTTGGCCTTGCGATGTGTGATAGGATCCCCGTTGCATGCAGCAGCAACACTGTCGACAGCTTGCTGAATTGAGTTGGAACTCGATTCTGCGGGATATCGCCCTGAATTGCTCGGATTCCCCCATATGCCATAGTCAACATGAAGAATATTCTCGAGGGCCCTGTAAATATTTGTAACGCTGTTTGACATGGGAAAAACACAAGACTTACGTGTGAATGCGGCACTGGTTTCTGCGCTTGTGTTGCCTCCAGAACAAAACGGGGTCGTCCTTTCAATGATCGAATAGTTGTCGGTGTTGGGATTTGGGAAGTGGCAAGGTTGGGCAGTTAGGAGACGTCCGGCTAAGTCGAACTGGGAAAAAGTCCAAGACGAAGTCGCCAGTACAGTCGGCAAGTGTGCAAATGAGCTGAGAGTTCCAAAGGTCGATGTAGAGCGCGAGTCGTGATGAACGATGCCAGTTCAGTTAGCAAAACACAAGAGACGATGACGAGAGGTGATGACGAGAGTGCGAGAATAGAAGTTGAGTGAGAGCAGAAGGGAGCACACAGATAAACAGGAAGAGAACTGCCAAGCCATACAGAGCGGTTTTTTATACAGAAGGGCTACATTTTTTGAAGAACAGGATTACAGAAGATGGAGCAGAGTAATGGCATACTGGAGAACAGCAGTCAGCCGTGGAATGGAAAGAGATGATGTGAAACAAGTCGAAACCCGGAGTCGGAAATATGATAATGAGACCAAAGGCAGTTCAATTTGGCCGTGCTTGAAGAGGAATTGGGGTCGGGATGTTCAGAATGGAATGGGAAAGTCTTGACGTTCCATGAACGTTTGATTGGGCATCCCGATTTCTGGTAGCATTTGCATGGGGCCTCTAAGGACACAAGCTCCCAGTAGACTTGGACAATGCTTCAGGCTCCGTGGTGGGGCGCATAGGGCTGGGATCTGTAGCGGGATTATAAAGTTTCGCCTGAGGTTTGTTGGAGGGTGTAGGTTTTTGCAGGAGGGATAATCTGAGAATGCAAGCGAACTCACAGGCTGGTTCATGCCTAGATAAGGGCACTGGAGGGTGGACGTTGAATGTTGAACGGGGAGCTGTTCTGTCTGGTGCAGCTTAGTTCAAGCAGTATCAATGTGAAGTAGTGAGAAGGGCCACCGGCGTCGAGAGTGGGATCTTGGAGGGACGTACCTGGCATGTTTATGCTTGAGAGCGACCGTCCTCTCAGCAGGGAGTCGCCAACTTGGGACAGGGGCAGTCCTTAGCCACAACTTGAAGGAAGGCAGAGGGCGAGGAGTTATGTGGCGCCTACCACTTGTAGCAAAGATGCAACGTGTGAATTTACCTTCCCCCGCAAAGGCTCGTTGCGCAGCCAATTGAATGTGGTAATCTCACGAACATATATTGTGCTCGTGGTGTGTCCATATGGTATCGATAGAAATATTTGGCTATACTGCGGGCATATAGCAACTATATAGTATTCATGTGTGCCATTGAGGGTGGATCAACCTCATGAACATAGATCATGAGCATATGGGGGCTTGACATGGTGCTGATATATTGATTCAACTATATCAAAATCATATCGATGCCATATGATATTTATGCATACTACTGAGGGTGGGTTCACCTCATTAATCAACATGGTGACTACGCAAAGGTGCCTTGGCTGTGTAGGCGGGCATGGCCGACAAGGAGAGTAGTCATCACGTGACGAGAGCAAACACGTCGTATCCCCGCGTTGCAACCGTGGCCACCGTGACCGTCGTTCACACTGCACTAGGTTCCCGCAAGAAGCACGGCTCGAGTCGTGCCCCATCCCTCCTACTTTCTCTCACCTCGAGGGCCCTGAACAGGTTCACAAGCGAGCTTCGCGTTGACCAGGAATCTGGCACATCCAAACTGCGCTTCTTATCATTTCAAGTATCATTTCCAATGATTGCGGGCGTCGAGGCTGCTCTGTGCGCGTCTGATACAAAAACCTCCGGTGCTTTAGTTCTGTTTCTGTTCTACGAAATAAATATGGCCAATTCCGGGACTGGCAGTCGACCGGACTCATTTTCTTATGATACGTTTCTCTCATACGTGGTCCATATCCGGTCTGGTCATGCTACGTTGGCAGATCATTTCCGATCCATCCCCGCTGAGCTTCACGCCAATATGTGATGACATCAAAACGTGATGCGAACCTTGGGAAAGGTGGGTTGGGGAACACTTCCCCGCCTTTGCGCCGCCCATCCCGGTGTCGGATCGTTACTATTCCTGAACTTTAAGAGATGATCGATGAGCACCAGCTTCATTCAGGGCCGAGTGCCAGTGATGTGCAGATGCCTGTAACTTATCTTGGATTAGACAGGCCGCATTGGTTCCGTGTTTGTACTCATGGTGCTTTAAACAGCCAAGGCCAATGGGCAGATGCGGGTCTCAGTCGTCAAACACACGAGGACTTGGTGCTTGACATGACTAAATTCAGGACCGCTACTGCGAGCACCGAATCGAGGGTCTACCGTATTCTTACGAGTGCTAAGACTAGTTTGCAATTCACTTCATAATACCGCATTGTTCGAGATATTTACCTGCTTCGAGCACAGGTACGTTCCCCATAGTCAGGTTTATGGGAAGCGCTGAGCGCTGACGCAGCACCGTTGTCATCGCAGTCGTAGCAAGCCCCACTGCCAGCAGTATATATAAGGTAAGACATCTTCTATCTTCTACCTATGATCCTCATCACACCATGTCCATCGTGCCGGGATCGTACAACATTGCCAATGCTCAGTCTGGGCTGGTCTTTCACCTTTCTGAAGATGACAACAGGTCTATCGTAGCCAACCCTACTGATAACAGCTCCCGCCAATTGGTGCGCGTTTCACGTCCCGTCAACAGCTTCTACTGACGCACTCACAATACCTCAGTGGGTCCTAGCGCCCGTAAATGGGGGTGGGTGGACGGTGCAATCGGTACAAACTGGGCAATCCATTGGATTTGTCGGTGCCCCACAGGAAGGAGTGAGCCTCGTCGTCGGCGACTCTAGTGTTGCTAGACCTTGGGCTATCGGACTACCTGCCACAGGCACTCAGGCTGCGGTATCATCGCCACTGACGTTCAAGTATGATCGTCCCGTTTTAAGCTGTGACCGCGTGACCACTCTTAAGTTGACCTTACTTATTTGATAGGACACATGTATCCCCACTTTTCGGACTTACGATAACTTACCTTGGCGGGCGTTCGGTAGTTCACATCTTAGTATACCTATGAAGAGTCCGTTCATACGGCTCGACCGGCTTTGTACTTAGTTTGCTGCTCCGGTTCAATATAAATTCATCCAAAATAAAAAAATAAAAAATAAAAAAATACTTATTTGATAGGATCTCACTCGTTGACTCAAAGTATGTCGTGCAATCGCCCAATGGCAATACGGACCCTGGAACTCCCGTGCAACTATCGGCGGTTGCTGGTGAAAACAACCAACTCTGGGCATTCAGAAGGAGTGAGTCGTAACCTCGAGAGTTGTCAACATTTCTAGTAACTTCTTCCCTCGAGTAGTCGATGATTAACAGATTATTGTGAATATTTTGAGCGGAAGTGACTATCTGTATAGTTGGATTTGATTCATGTCTGATTGACGTCGAGAAAGATAAAGAAGAGAATTACTTACCGTAGGTGATAAGTTTTCTCCAATGTATCTATTTGCCTGCGTGAAAGGTACTGCCGCTTTCCACGGACTGCTTGCGCTTGAACCGGGTGTAGATGAGTTTATGTGCTTAAATATCTCAGGTGCTGAGATTGTCGAGTCTGGCCCACATACGGCCCTCGCTGATGCCTTTTCGAAGCGCATCCTTTCGTTGAAATCTCTCGCCGAGTCTTGCTTTACAGAGAGACATTCGCAGACCACTTTTACACATCTATGAAGATAATAGTTCCATATATCCAAATTCACACTTTGTGGGTACATAACAACAGGGAAGGCATTGCGCTCGCTACGAGGACAGTGCCGCCACTCGCTGGGTAAGTAGACCAAGTAGCCTGTCCCAGACATTCCTTAAGGCACGTGCCTACGCCAACTTAAAGCCAGCACCAGCAACAAGACAGAGCCAGTGCCAAAACATAACCCACATACGCACGACCGCGTCAACCAATTCGCCGAAGCTCATGTCCTCGCGGTACGCAACAAACGCGAGCACTGCCAGCGCCGCAACCAGAGTAAAGTTCACGGCCTGTCCCTTGTATCCTCGCGATCCGTGACTGCGACGCCACTTCTCCGCGTCGGGGCCTTGGACCTCAAAGTCGTCCCACTGCGGCTTCCGCAACCACCACTGGAGTAGGATGAGAGGGCCTGGGAACGTGCTGAAGATGCGGCCTTGAGCACCGGCGCGGTACCACGATGCGCACTGCGTCCAGACTGAGTCCTGAAGTCGCGCCTGCAGCATGTCGTTGTACTTGTCCGTTGCCGCATCGGTGGGAGCTACGCTCGTAAGTACTCCGGAGCGCACGGGCGCAAGAAGTTGGAGGATGTGTGGGACCTGAGACTCTTCGGAGAAGATGACGGAGGTGTGGCCGGTGGTCGTGTTCGGACCTGATCCAACAGGATAAAGCAGCGTCAGTGATAAAGGAAAATGCGAGGACTTGTGATAACAACGTGCCTTGCATCATAAAGAAGTTCGGGAAACCAGGGACGGTGGTACCAAGGTACGCTGTCGGCCCACCTTGCGCATCATTGTATTCTTTCAGCGTGCCCCTTGTCCCATGTACGTTCAAAGGATAATCGTCCTGTCAAACATGCACTCCGGTTAGAGTGCCATTGGCGCAACCGAACAGTACGTACGGTAACGAAACCTGTACCGTATATTATAACGTCGAGGTCGACTATTTCTTCTAAACAATGCGAAATACGTTAAACATTGTCGACGTGTGAACGAAATAAACAAACCTGTTTCCGTGACGACACCGTCAGGTTCGACGTGTGTGATGTTGTCAAATGTGAGGCGAACATTCGGGCGGCTCAACGACGCAAGATAGCCTTGGTCGCGCACAATGCGCTTGCATCCGGGTGCTACAAATGTTCACACCGGTTGGGTGCTCGTAAAGAGCTGTGCACGTACGATATGTCGGAATGATGAGGTGATGATATTTAGGAGGGGCAACCTTCTCCACATAAGACCTCGAACCCTGAGCCAATCCAAGCATGAGCGAAAAGAGGGTCGAAGAGAAGGTCTTGCTTAGAAGTCACCTTGGCGATGAATTTGCTCATGAAATTGTTACCTTTTGCTTTGAAGACATAGAAGGCAGCCTCGTACTGCACGTCGTGTTAGACTGGGAGTTAGGCGGATTAGGATTGAAACAGAATATACTTCAGCTGCAATCATAAAACGATGGATGCGCTGCACGAACGGCACGTGCGCAAATGCCCATTTCGTAATTTCCCGGTAAGGAATGAGTGGCTTTGTATTACGTGAATCCAGGTGAGCGCTTTTGCGAAGCAACGATGGAGACTTACAGCTGCTACAAACCACATCCTAGTGCGTGCGAAATTGACAACGCTGACAGTGGGGTCCTTGGATATAATTGGGATAAACTGGGATCTGAGAAGAGGAGTTGCACAGCTTGCGCGGTTAAAAAAAGACGAACAACGCACGCAGAACTTCCGTTCCCCACAACACCAACTCGTTTTCCATGCAGGTCAAGATCATGCCTCCAGCGTGCCGAATGGAACACTTCGCCTTTGAAAGACTCGATGCCCTGTAACTTCGGGAATTTGGGTACGACTAGCACGCCGATGGCAGATACAAGGGCCGTCGCGTGAGTCACCTGCGTCGCGCCGGTGCGCACGTCGCGTGTTTCGATACGCCAAACGTTCGCCTCCGCATCCCACTCAGCCTTGTCCAACGACGTGTGGAAACGACAATGTGGGCGTAGGTCGTACTTGTCCGTGACTTTACGCATATACTCCAGAATTTCAGGTTGCGTGCCATGGGTGTGTTTCCAATCTGATTTGAGGTCCGTGGAGAGGGAGTAGAAATGGATGGGAACATCAGAGGCACAGCCCTGTGAGGAAGAAGGATAAGAACGGCATTCATCCGTAAGTCTGTCAAGATACGTGCAGGGTAGGTGTTATCCTAGTGACCCCGTTCAATCGGCGTGAGAACACATGCGAGCGGTGATTGCGGAGACTCACTCTCCACGTGCCGCCAACGTCTGCTCCTCGTTCATAGATCTGTATACGTGTCTCTTTCAAGACCTTGTTTGGGGTTCCAGTGCACATGAACGCACCACGAAGTCATCAAATCCCCATTTTGTTTTGAGGGCGATAGCGACTGCGAGACCCCCAAAGCTGTAAGTTTCATGTTAGCTTAGATTTGAGATCGAATAGGTAGGCCGCACCCTGCGCCGACAATGGCAACGTTAAACCCAGGACTAGTTTTGTGAGCCATAATTCGTTGAAGGGGTGATAGAGGGGGAGGGAGGAGAAACGCTGGTTGATAAGGATCGTGGTGACCGCCGGATTATAATAGAACTCATGTAATAATTGAATGAAAGCGCGGAATGTCCAGCCGATCAACCGAGACTCCATCTGGCGATGCACTGGCGACGCGATGCAATGCATGGTGCAATGGCTAAAGCTTGAGTTTTGCGTTATGCATGCAGCACATTCGCAATAATTGCAAGTCTGCTGCACTGACCAAGTGTAAAATATTCAATAACGGTAGGAGCGGCGAGTCGGAATCAAGTCCAAGAAGAACAGGCAGCGTCCATCAGCTCGTTCTGATCTTCTGATGGCGATAGGATGCCCGTATAGCGTAAGATTAGGGGTACATTTTAAAATTCAAGTGATGGTCTTCCAACAACTTTCCAGAATGAATTGTCAATGCGAGCATTGAAAATGTTGGACGCTATCTAGTTACAGTAAGGGGATACTGTAGTGGGACTTGACGTCAGTTGTGAGATCGACCGGCAGTATCCGGCAGTCCGGCAATTTTTCGCATCCGAATATCCGAGCTACTGCGGGCTCAATAAGAAGCTCCCTCAAGAATCCTTACACATACAATATACACAAGATCAGGTTACGCTACCGCACTGGCAGCACCTCAACAAGCCAACCCTGAACATCCTTGACAACATGCCCCTGCACACAAGACTTAGCACAGACAATGACGGGAGACCTGAAACCAACTACGCACCGCCAGATCCAGTAATTCGCCAACGCCATCGCTCCTGCCCTTCGAAGCGAATGCCAGAGTTCCCAGGGCTCCAACTAAAGCGACTGTCGCAAGCTGTGCCAAACGCGACGATCCATGACGGCGACGCCATTCCTTTGCGCCGGGACCTTCGACCTCGAAGTCCTCCCAGCGGGGCTTTCGGAGCCAAAACCAGAGCTGGAAGAGCGGTCCGGGGAATGTACTGAAGATGCGGCCACGTGCGCCGACGCGATACCACGATGCGCACTGCGACCAGACTGTATCTTCGAGCCGGTCCTGCAACATGTCGTTGTACTTGTCCGTCGCTGAGTCCTTTGGAGATACGCTCGTAAGTACTCCGGCGCGCACGGGTGCGAGGAGATCGAGAATGTGTGGGGCCTGGGATTCTTCGGAGTAGATGACGGACGTGTGGCCAGTTGTCGTATTTGGACCTGTTCCAACGAGAGGCGGTGTCATTGTTCAAGTAAAATATTAATAGGCGTGGTAGCGACATGCCTTGCATCATAAAGAAGTTCGGGAAACCAGGGACAGTGGTACCAAGGTAGGCTTGCGGCCCGCCATGGGCATCATTGTATTCTTTCAATGTGCCTCTTGGACCATGGAGATTCATGGGATAGTTGTCCTATCCAGGGTCAGAGTGTCGTTGGCCAAACGAGACTGCACGCACGGTCACGAAGCCTGTACCGTATATTATAACATCCGCGGGTACCTTCTCGCCTAGATACGACGAGTATTTGTTAACGAAGCTTCGAATAGAACACATACGTACCGGCTTCGGTTACTATGCCATCCGGTTCGACATGTGCAATGTGCTCGAAAGTCAGCTGCACATTCGGGCGATTCAACGATGCTAGGTATCCTTGGTCGCGCACAACGCGCTTGCATCCAAATGCTGCGCAAGTAGTTGATACCCGACTACGGGCAAGGGCAAGCTTATCACGTACGATCTTTCGGAATGATTACGTCGTGATACTTGGCAGGCACCATGCTCCTGATGTAGTTGCTCGAAGTCTAAATTGGTGAGATGTATACGATCAAAAGAACGAGGCGCACTACCTACCTTTGTGAAGTACCTACTGAGGAAATTATTGCCCTTGTGTTTGAATGCGAAGTAGACTGCTTCCATCTACGTATCACGTTAGACCCAAACCGAGGCATACCGAGCCTGGAGTTGGAGAGCGTACCTCCAATGAGATCATGAGCCGATGGATGCGCTGCACGAGGGGTATGTACGCAAAAATCAACTTTGTAATCCCACGATAGGGAATGTGTGGCTTGACACGTCAAATATAAGGGAAAGAATATGTACCGCTGCGAAGAGGCACTTACTGAGGGTACATACCACATCGCCGTGCGGGCGAAGTTTACGACGCTGACAGTCGGGTCCGCGGATATCTTTGGAACAAATTGCGCTCTGAGGGGAAGTATTAGGACGACGTGTAAAACTCCAGACCAAATTATGAACGGATCGACGTACGCAGAGCTTCCATTACCCACGACAGCAACGCGCTTTCCATGCAGATCGACGTCGTGATCCCAACGTGCCGAATGGAACACCTCGCCCTTGAAAGACTCGATTCCCTGCAACTTTGGGAAGCTAGGTACAACCAGCACGCCGATTGCGGACACGAGTGCCGTCGCGCGAGTCACCTGCTTTTCGCCGGTGCGCACATCCCGTATCTCAATGCGCCACACGTTCGCATTTGCATCCCATTCGGCCTTGTCGACAGACGTATGGAAGCGACAATGCTTGCGTAGGTCACGCTTTTTCGCTACTTCCCGCATGTAATCAAGAATCTCGGGCTGCGTGCCATGCGATTTCCTCCAATCCGGCTTCAGGTCTGAGGAGAGGGAGTAGAGGTGGATCGGCACATCCGAGGCACAACCCTGTGAGGACTATAAGGGCTGGACTCGCCGATGGAATTGTCAATGTACGTACAGGGTACGTGTTATCCTGTAATCCCAACGAGTCAGCCTGGGAACGTGAGGGTGCTGATGCTAGAGTCTTACTCTCCACGTTCCTCCGACGTCGGCTCCACGCTCGTAGATCTATGTGAAGTCTCTTTTAGCTCCTCATAAGGCAATGGGGTAAAAAGACATACCACGAAGTTGTCGAACCTCCATTTCGTCTTGAGAGCGATTGCGGCAGCAATGCCTCCAAAGCTGTAAGTTTGAGCATACTTCAGACCCTTTGGCAAGCACCAAAATCGAAAGACCCACCCTGCGCCAACGATGGCAATATTAAACTCGGGGTTGAGTTTATAGGACATGGTCCGTTGAGGGAGTGGGAGTGGGAGAAACTGTTACATGAAGGAACACGGTGTCACAATATATAGTTCGGAAGATCTGCCCGGACGACAACAAATTGACGGATAGAAGGTCATCGAGAAGCCCGTTGCCAGAAAGCGCCCCACTTGATATGCCGCAGACAAGCGAAGGGCTGGGTGAAATTAGCCAGAAAAAGTCCGTAAGAAAAGTCCGTAAGAGGGAATGAGCTTCCTCAGTCGTTCAGGGTCGATGAACCAAACAAAGTTTGATCGCAAAGGTGCATCACCGAACGCCTAGATAGCAGGACAGAAGAATCTTCGTATTGTCACACTGAAGTACCGAAGTGGGAATGGGAGAATATATTCGTTTACATAGCGAAAACGATTCAATTCCCATCGATTTTCTAAGAACCGAGTCAGTTGCTCGTTACACTCGTTGATTGGCAGACTGCTGAAACTTACGGCAGCGAACCGAGCCCTACCTTCCCTTCGAATGTCCTAATGGGGATGTTCTTTGCCTTAAAACGGCCGAGGTCGAACAACTTGGGTTCTACGTCATCGGTGCATAGAGTGAGCCGGGACTGAACGATGCAGCATCGAGAAAATTTTGTCAGCTCCACGAACCTAAATCATAGCAGCGCACAACATTGAAGACAATAACCGTATCCAGGTAAGTGTCCGAGAAGGCAATGTCAACGCCGATAACAGCCTAAATGAAAGTCAAAGTCGAGACCCGGAACGACGTTTTTGCGAGGTAGACACGTGGATGTTGTGGGAATAACCGTTGACGTTTCGGTATGAGGCCATGATACAGTATAGGGCGCTTCACATGTGTGTTGGCGGAGTGTTGGCGGTTTCACACCAAGGGAATGACAGAACGGCATAGTGCGCTTTACATGCTAGCGCTCGAACTCGAAAGGCTCGCACAAGCGACACGTGATACCTGACTTTTGCAATAATAGTGTTGGCTTGCATGAAGGGCAAGCTGGCGGTATGCAGGCTCACCAATAATAATAGGATGTTTAGTGAGCGTAGAGTACACTGAGTATCGTGGTACTATAGCAGTGTCAAGAACATGAGTGTCAGAGAGAGAAGGACTGTGTCGCTGATGGCGGATCCTCGGATGGTAACGGGGATCCCACGGCAGTAGACCCCTTAGACGCTGCTCTAATGTGTGTGAGGGGAGTATTCTAGTAATCCCAGCCCCCCGTCGCGGACTCGCGGTACTACGTCTTGAGTGGTGGTGGTTACCGAAAAAGGGAGTCCGAATATACAGAATATCTTGTACTAGTCATCGATGTACTAGTCATCGATATATACATTATATCCTCACCACTTCTTCAGTAGGTACTAGGAAGATAGTGCAAAAACTCTTGCAAAAACTTGCACACTTTTCACATTTTGGATTAATTTTAAGTATTTTTACAGCCCAACCTTCACACTTATATTAAAATTTCTCATCCTACGCAAAAAATGGCATACCTTTGGCAAAATTCGACATTACGGTTTTCCAGATGGCCACGGGTGCCATTGAGCTGTTATTAGTTGCCGCGGCTAAACCCTAACTTGGTGGTTCCAATGTACCACTCACATCCCAGTGACAACCTTTAACGTGCACCAAGACTCGCCCACGGCCAATGGTTCTATGAGTTGCTAGAAAGAAGCTTGTACCTCCGTACCACGGCGTTACCATTCAATTACCGTTGCTAAGGACTCTGGGGACAGAGGCACAGACAACGATCGACAATACGTCAAAGAAGCTGAGCACTACTAGACGCATGTTTGCTATAAAGCGACGTGTAACTTTGAACGACTCATCAATTAATGAACAACGACAAGTTCACAACCCATCTCCACTCCCATTCCGTCATATGTGTAACTTGCCATGCACGCTCTGTCTCTCCTTCTGTTTCTACTGGTTACAGCATGCTTTGCACTGGCAGCGCCTTCCAAAACAGTTGCTCCAGTTCCCCTCTCTGCTCTGTCGCAAATCCCCCAAACTTCATTAAGCCGTCCACACCGCCAGTCTTTGTTGCGCTTATCACCGGATTCTACAACTATTCCTGTTCACGGGATGCAAACTGGCAGTGAGTCGTTGTCATTTGTTCACAATGACAGCCCTCAGGCTGAAATATGCCGGATAGGTTTGGCGGGTCCAGTGGATCAGCATTCGATATATCCAGCCTCTTCTCTTCAGCCCAGTTCATGAACATTCAATTTGATGCCTTTGAGGACATGCTTAACTCTCATGGCCCGAACCCGTTCTTTGCCACGACGGTTGAGAATAAGTATGGGGTCAAACTCTTGGGCCAATACTCTGATACCGAGGGTAGTGACGGAGGCTTTAAACCAGAGGTGGACTTTAGTTCGACCGGGGGCGGCTTCGTTGTCACGAGGGTAACTGCAGATACTAAATCACCTAGTCCAACGGCCGTCGACTGGCTGAAGATGCATGCCACATCGGGCTCGCTCGCGAATACTGTTCTCCTTATCGGTACAGTAGCTGGACTGCAGCCTATTGATGATGTAGGCATTTTCCGATCTGTGATGGGAACGCCCAACTAAAGGTGGACCTTCAGTGTGACCCGGTTATCCCCCTGCCACAAGCCCATTTTGCACCCAGCTCTGTAAGTTCAGCCCTCGATGAAAATTGTGCCTTGACGATCAATCTATCCATTTCGTAGGGGGCTTTTAGTAGTGAACTCGAATTTGAACGTCGTGCGGACAGTACTTTGTTTTACATTCAGAATTTCAGATTCGTTCCAAGAGCGTTTTCTGCAATCTTTTCCCAATGTCCTGGATTTTGGTCAAAGTTCACCGGAAAAATGGTTAGTTGATACCAGTACTGAGTGCCTTGCTGAGTGCTACTCGAGAGAAACTGGGGTCTCCTTCAATAATTCGTTTCACCGCTCACTCGGAACCTTCTCTCACCACAACCGAGTTGAGATGCAGAGGTGCGGGCAAGGAAGCACGACCACGGTTAAGACTACGGTGACTAAGTTAACGACACTACATCATGGCTCAGATTGGGATGTGTGTTCCAACACCAAGACGACGAAGGACGACCACATAGGTTTCGAATCCTTAGCTCGACGCGCTGGACATTAGTTTACCGTGCCGCAAAATCCTAACTTTGATTGAGGAGATTTCACGCACTGGCAGCCTCCTTGTTTGCCTGTGGATACCTTACTATCCTGCCATGTTGCTACTAGTATGAGAGCATGACACAGATTTCGCCCCGATCTTTTTGTTGCATTGGGACAGACCCCAATAAACCATGATGGTATACTTGCTGCGGTATCGTTGGTGGAAAACTGAAGCCCACTGATACCCAGATTCTATACTAGGGTCCCATGATATCTTCCGTTTTGGTTGCATATATTGGTTTCAAGTTGCTCACGATGCTCAGCCTAAGTTACCGCTTATGACGACCAGCCGTCATTGATACTACTCCGGGACCGATTATGCGATGCTCTGCAAGCTAATGGCCCTATGGGCGGAATTTGGGAAGATAAGAGCAAAGCGTCCTCCCTACAGCCGCACGATCCAACTGTCGCTGGGAACGAATCGGTCCCTTGATCAGTCCCATTTCAAAAGGGACTAACGAGTAACCATTATCGTACACGAATTCCGTAGGTTCCATCATAGGAAGAACACGAAGTCGCAATCAAGCGCAAGATCAAGCGCTCGCAGCACGTTGCGTTGCACAGTAAGCGATTCCTTCCGTGTGTACTGCAGGCGAAGCCGACGATACCGGTCACCGTGGTGAGACATGGCGTGAGCCAAGCTACGACATATCCAAACGCTGTAGGCAATACTGGTGCGGATTCGGGTGTACCGTAGTAGGCTCTTCGTAGATGGATCTCGAGTGGAAAATGGGGTAAGCTGCAGATTACTCGTAACGCTAGTTATACGGATCTCACGCTTCCAAGTTCAGGATATGACAATTTGGTTCCCCAAAATGATCGCCATTTTGGCACGCGATGTAATTCTGCGATCTCTGTCTGAGATGTACTCAGTGGTTCACGGCTACCAAGTAGCCGACTGACCGAGTTTCACCCCACAGACGTGGTGGAGATAGAACTTTCGTGATACGTATCACTTGTGTGATCACCACGAATTTAGCAAAACGTTAAGATACGGACGACCAGGCAATGATACCGAAAGATAACCAAAATAGAAGCCTCGATGGCCTCATCGCTTCCCTAGATACAGTACAGTACCCCGCATTTGTCTTTGGCACGGCTTGCTCCGACTTACCGGCTGTGACGCAAAGTTCACGTAAGGCCTTGCATGAAGACTGATATGAGATCCAAGACCGAAACAGATATCTTGAAGCTCTCCGTGTCCGAGTTGACGTTTCCGAACCAAAAAATGTGAGGTCTGGGTGCCCATCGCTCGTTCTAGGCAGCAGTGCCGTAAAGGATTGGGTACGACAAATCAAAGACGGGGTGTTCGAGTGCGTAAGTATGTGAATGTTACTCTCGTCGGCGCTCTACCTGTCAAGTGGCTCGGCCTCAGGTCGACGTCGAGCAGCAGCAGCAGCAGCCAGGGTAGACGTCATTGCTTGACCCACGCCCTAGTCCGTCTCCCCTGTTGCAGGGTGACATTGCTGTCAATGACTGACGCCGAGTAGTGAGCCTGGATCCGAACACGGTAGGGCAACGTATTCACCCACCTGCAGCGAATTTCAGAGAGCTGGCGTACGCTGGGAGTTTGTGGTGTTGGTGAACCCACATCCAGAGCCTTCGGCCCTGTGTACATTGGCTGCTGTGTTGTCTCTCCAATCTCGTCTGCTCGATATTCACCTCCTGGGCGCTCCGAGGTACGATGAGGTTATTTGAAAGAACGTCAGGCTCGAACGCAGCATGTCACCCATACAGCCTTGCATGCAGCACCTAAACTGCATGTTATGCCGCATGCTGTAAAAGTACAATACGTGCCCGACCCTGAAGCGAGGCACACACAGCTCATCAGTAATCGAAGCCCAAGATCTCGGGCAAATCTTGGGTACTGAGGAAGTGAAAACGCCAAGAAAAAAGCAGTTCGACCTTGCACGACTGTTTTAAACCCGGCCCATCGTTAGGGTTAGGAGATAAGCTGGCACGACCACGTGCTCTCTGGGTACAGGCCGCGGCACGCGTACGAGCAGCTACTTAATGTAGACCGCGATAAGCAAAGCAGCGCTGCCATTTGGACCTTTCTCTACTCTGAGTTCTTCCACCGTACAAAGAATTTTTCCTTCTCATCTGTATCTGTCTTGTACTTGCTGCGTTTGGGAAAGTTGACAATCCTTACCTCGCCACCATAACTTACACCTTCCTTAGCCCGCCCTTCCTGACTCCCTGTCTCGCAGTGCGCGGGCTTACTGATCGCATCGCTTCCCAGTTCAAAGATACGGTAACGATTAATGTTGATAAATGGCGCAAAATGGTCTTCAAGAGGCTCGTAGCGCTACTGCGCTGGTTCACCTGCCACTGGGGAGGCACTAGTTCCATTGCATTCTGTGCAATCCGTACTCTCGTTAGCAGCTCCGTATGTTGCGATGACGGACTCGATGATCACGGCTTTCCAAGGACGCCAGGTAGGCGGTGAGATACACAGCCATCGGCTGACCGCCCACATTGTCCTACTATTATGGTATCCGTCCTAGCATTATACCTTTAAACTTATCCACTGAGCTATCCTGTCATATCGGCGATCTCCATTGCTGCAGGTCCATGGAGGTGTTGTAAAATTGGCGATGCTGGCAAGGCTGTGAACGGCCGAAATTGAGACTGTATGTTTAGGTGGATCTTGTCGGCGGAAGCTGTTTCTCTATCATAACCGCGCCACTTCGGTCATTTGCGCAGGAGTCAAATATATCTGTGTGATAGACATATCCATGCGGTTACGCGCGGCTTGCAAGCGGGCTATACGTATGTTAGTTTTTACAAGTTCCGTTGAGGCGGAGTGTTGGCTGAGCGGTGTCATAAGCTAGGAGAGCTACGGACCAAAATTCTTCCAATCCAATGATATATTGGCGAAGGGCGGTGTAGAAAATGACGCAGCGCACTAAGGAATGGAGGTAAAAAAAAAACACAGAGGAATTCCACTGAGCGTAGTGAGCACGTCGTTTCCTTTTTATTTTCTTTATTTTCTTCGTGACAACTATACCCCATGCGCCACCGATATTGACACACACCTTCACCGTGGAGGTCACGAGTGTCTTGTCACATGCAACTAATCGATAGGATTATGGCCATGACGGGTTGAGCTGAGCTGATGCGAAAGAAGTGTCGGATAATATTCTCGACTCGGTCTTTCCAATCCGAGAATGTGGAAGTGTTTGAATTTCAGATGAGAGGGTGATGGTTACAACACAAAATGGAACGATCGGACACGACAAAGATGCGGGGCGGAATAGATGTTCAACAACAATCGAATAAATAGCAGGGGTGAAAGCAGCCGCCAAGCTATCATAAAGCGCGTGAGAGGAGACAGCGAGAAGAAATATGAGTACTTGCCTGTTGTAGATGCGCATCAATGACGTCTCCGTCCTCCATCGACCGCTGGACATCATCGCCAGGACGTACGCGTCAGGGATGCAAAAAGGACGAAAGGAGACAACGCACCTCGGCAGGGGTGTCAGTTGGGGACAACCGCTCACCGTCGTAAACGAATCTGAGTGTTCCTAGACGCGTCAAGACCTGAGGTTCGCATCTTGTCAAGGGGCGAGTGTGAAGACAAGCGCACCAGGATCTTTTGCGAATCGTTTCTGCAAGGCGAATAAGAGGTGTGCGTGATAACTCGAAGAATACTGCGACAGACCTCGGCAACTTCAAAGATCTTTTTGAATTGCATGTTTGCTTTCACCTTGACCGTGATTCCTACGGGCACGTGTTGTTAAATTATGAACGAGACCATCAGAAGGAGAAAACATACGCGCTTCTAAAAGACTGATGACGAGGTTGAGTTTTGGCTTAGCATCCTCTGGTGGCTCTGCGGACATCACTTGCAAGTCGTGGATGGAGTGAAGGGTCAAACTAGCACAAGACACAGTCGGCAAATGGCGTACATCCAGTATTTGTGTTTATTTATTTTTCATATCTAAGTTATCTATCGGCACCAGGTACCGGCCGGTATCAGCCAAAACACCACATCCCACTAACCAACAACACTGCTGCTTAACTCCCCCAACTCTCTTTTTCTCCGTTCCATTGAACTATGAAAAAGTTGGCCACGGCATATGTCTTGTCCCGGGTCATCAAAAGCATTCCATTCTGCAACTCCGACGCGATGGTAGGAGGTCACTCATAGGCCCAAGGACGAGGCAACAGTGAGATATGTCGCGGTCATGAATACCTCCGACTTGATCCTGTACAGAGCTTTCCACGTGCGGTGTATCTCCATCATTTTCTGCGAGTCAGTCAACAGGCCCAACAATTGCGTGCATCGCGGTTAGTGGTCCCGCGCGTACCCCAGCCTCCTACTCTGCTCACCATTCTACGTAGCTGAATCACCTCTGGCTGCCGTTTCTGGTAATGGCAGCGCCTCTCTAAAAGTCAACCACTTGGATCTGGAGCCTTAGCCTCTAGATTATGCAAAACACTACAGCTACGAATCCTTTGTCGCCGTCCGGAGTCAGACTGTAGCCGCGCAGCCTCAGCATCTGGCATACACTCCGATGTACACTACCGAACGTGTTTTCTTGACCGAGGCAGAACTTGCAGTGCAGGCCTCTGAGGTTTTAAGCCCTGGTTCATGCTGGATGTTTGTTCAATAGCACAACCCCCCCAGTCCGTTCGATAGTTACAACTCCTCAACCCCCACATGTCGCAACACCAGATGACCCAGTATGGTGGATCCAACCACTTCACGCCTCAACAGCAGGTGGGTCTATTTAGTAAATTATTATTGTTCCTGTTGGCTGATTCCCTGTCACGAAGGACCCCCCATCCGCTGACGTCTTCGTCGACGGATTCATTGCGCGTACATTTACGTCCGGGGACGCCAATAAATATCTCATGCTCCTGCTCCGAACGCCATCACCTCAGTCCTTCCTCCAGTACTATGGCATCGTATACTATCGAGGGGCATGGTACATCATGCACAATAGCAACTTGGTGCAGGGCGCATCACCAGGCGTTCCGTACCAGCCCACTCCTCTTCTCGATTATAGTATGGGGTCTACCCACGGCACGGTGGTACCCCAAAGGCGATGGATGCCAGCCGACGAAGCGGATGTCCGACGGCATGTTAAAGGCGCCAACCTTGAGCTACCAATCTTCTTCGTTAATCGCAATGGTAGCATTGGGTTCTCCTTGGTGGATATTCTTCGAGGCTGTGATCGCGACTTGCATGGCGCGAGTGGCTTCGCATCACTCGCAGGCAAGACCACGACTCATATCAGGATCAACGTGAGTTTATCTCTGTTACTAACTTGTCGGCGGTAATCATAATCTAACGCACGCGAAACTTAGTGGCCAGGTTATAAGAATTGGAAGCGCCAGATTCCCGCGCGTGACGAAACTCATGACCGAAATCCGATCACCGTAGCACGCTTTATGAAGCATGTTGCTTCATCCGTTGACAAGTTCTTTAGGGTGCGTTCCTCACCTCTGCACTATTACCGTCGCTAAATGACGCTTTCCATCAGGAGTGCATGACGAATGGCCTTGCGGCAACAGATCGTCGGTGGCAGATCGGAATGCATGGAGGGATCACCCAAGACCACGTGAAGGTGATCGGTGCCGTCCATGTGTCCGCTGGCAGTTGGATGCCAATCTTGCAACTCGATGGATACGTGATCTAATATCACACAAGCAGCATTTGTTGCACGAAGGACTTTTGCGCTCAAATGGACTATGATAGTTAGATTTTATCATTCTTTGCCATAGACTTTTTCTTTTTCATTCGGACTCGCACGGACACCTTCACGGACGCCTTCTATAGACACTGCTGTATCATAGGGCCGCTGTGTTGCTGTAGCGTAGCATTGGTGCACACAAGACGTTCTGCACCATGGTGTATAGTATGAGACTTGAACATTTCGACGCACCAAATTTTCTTTTTGGCGGAGGGAAGAAGGGAAAACCGGCAATTCGGCCCTACCTAAGTTACAGATACATACTGTATCCCTATGCAATTTAAAGCTCAGCTCCGTCAAAACCGCGTACACGGCCAACGCTACTGTAGTGCAAACTACAGTAAGGACTTGTTTATGATGCAACAGCTATCTGTATCGGCTGGTGTCATACAGATTCCTTCACAAACCCTACTTATCAGCAACTTATCGCCCCTTTCCGGCTGTTCAAACGTTCAAATCCGGACTTTTTAGTAGACCGGTGACCGTTCGCTCTATGAGGTCCTTGCAAGGCGAATAAAGGGTATGTGTGATATCTCGATGAAGACTGCGACAGACCTTGGCGACTTCAAAGATCTTTTTTGAATTGCAGGTTTGCACATTGACCGTAATTCCTGAAGCTTGAAGGCGCGTGTTGTCAATAGGTGCAGCAGATGGGAGAAAACATACGCGCGCTTCCAAAAGGATTGAGTTTTGGCTTATTAGCATCTTCTGGTGACATCACCGCATCACTGGCGGGCGGATAAATGGGGCCGATGTTTGGCGTTGTTTACGGTGTCCATTTCAATCGAACATCAACGCATCATTTCAACGCATCATTACTGTATCGGCCTTTACTGTACCGACACTCCTCTAACCGTGGGGCAAGTATCCGGATAACCAAAAAAATATCTTTCCATTCTTCAAATTCTGCGTACTGTGGCTCACATACCCTAGTCTGGACGGCGACGATGCAATGACACCAACCAGAATGGTGATATATGTCGCAATCATAAGCAAGATCATGGACATACCTCCACTACTAGATTCCTGGTGGATTCCTGGTGCAGTGTATTCCAAAATAACTATTGTCTATTCATATGCAGATGTCCTGCGGCTCAGCTTCTGAGATCTGAGTCATATCCATCTTGGTGGTTCACAGACCTCGTCCTCTACTTCGCTCTCCATTCCCCGTAGCCGATTTGTCCTTATGTCCGGGTATTGGTTGCGCCCCTTTTAAATGTTATTCGAACTCTTCCTCCGGAACTCTTGACTTGGCCCAAACTGTAAAAATTAAGCACTAGAGCTGCGGCTAGAAGACTTGTCCGCCTGGAGTTGGACGCCTGTTGCGCAACAATTTTACCCGGCCCATACATCGGTGCTTTCTTGTTACTCAGTGATTTGCTTGTGCTTGAGGCGGCACAAGCGGTGTAAGGGTTAATGCTTAAATGACCTCCCACATCAGTTCGATGGACGTCATCACTTTACACATCGCACATGAGCCATTCTCAGCTCGGAGTAAGTCTGCGTAGTGACTCGCTTTTCGCTTTGTCTAACCTTCCCTGTCAAAGAGCCAAGCTGGCGACATCCTTGTCGATGGATTGGTCGCTCATACATTTACACCTGAGGATGCAGATAACTATTTCAATCTCCTGCTCAACACACCAGCTCAACAGTACTTCCTGCCATACTATGGGATAGTACACCACCAGGGCGCATGGTTTATCACGCACAATGTCAACTCGGTGCAGAACGAATCGCCAGGTGTTCCACTCCAAACAGCCCCTCTACTGGACTATAGCATCAGGGGGACCCACGGTACCGTCGTGTCCCAAAGACGATGGACCCCTGTTGATGACGTGGACATACGGCGGCATGTCGAAGACGCAGCGCTCAACCTACCCATCTTCTTCGTCAACCACAACGGTAAACTTGGGTTCTCCTTGACAGATATTCTTCGAGGCTGCGATCGCCATCTTCATAACGCAAATGGCTTTGCACCACTCGGAGGCAGGGCCACGACTCAAATCCGGATTAACGTGAGTCTATATACAGTTGGTGGTAATTATAATCTAACTCGCTCCGCGAAACGACTTGCAGTGGCCCGGATATAGGTCCTGGAGGCGTCAGATACCCACGCGCGATGAGACCTCGGCGCGAAATCCGATCACTTTGGCGCGCTTGATGAGGCATGTCGGTGTCTCGGTAAATAACTTCCTAACGGTACGTCTCTCAGATCTCCGCTATCGCTGATCTGAAATGACGCTTTCCTCAGGAGTACATGTCCAACGGCTATGTGGCACCAGACCGCCGATGGCAGATCGGAATGCATGGGATCAGGCAAGAGCACGTGAAGATCCTTGGCGTCGTCCACGTTTCTGCTGGAAGTTGGATGCCAATTTTGCAACTCACGTACTACGTGATCTAATGGTACTCAAGTAACCTCTCCTCCGAGTTTTTTTCTAGACGTCTCCGGATGGACTCATCCCGATTACGTTATATGATATGTGGACGTTTTCAAATCACTTTCTGATCACTGGACCCTACGTGGACGCTATCACGGACCTTATCAATAGGCGTGTATCATCACGGACTACTTTTACATACCATTTATCCCGCTGCAGTACCCACAAGTTCTGTACTATCGTTGTATGTTGACTCTTGGACACTGCAATGCTTGAACTTTTCCTTGTTATTTTTTGGTTTTTTTTTGGGGAGGCATACAGCACTGCCTGCTGATTCAAACGCTGCTGTAGAGGGAGCTCAGAAATTAATCGTCCTGTCAAAAGACCCAGACATGGCCGAGACCAATGCAATCTTGGTAAATGCTTGTAATGCAACAGTCTACAAGTAAACCCTGCCCAGTCATTAATTTTTTTGCACGTATTTGATTACAAGTCCATTTTTCGACTGTGTTCGACTCGGGTCGTTTACTGGATCTGGATTTAATATGTCTGCCTCCTGTTGTCTAGATCTCGATGGCGAGTGATTCAATTCCACAGCTCAACACAATCTCAGAGAAGAGCGAATGCCCTTAGCCAGAGCCTAGAGGGCGGTCAACTCAATGCGCACGGAAGGGTCCTATCAGAGATCCACTTTCACTTTCGGCTTTTCAGCCCCTTCTGCTTTTACCTTAAGTTCTGAAGGCCTTTCATCTTGGGCACATTCAAGTTCCCGACAACATTGTATTCTACTGGGCTGATATTATATGTGTGGATAAATAATACGACGTGCTCTTGACAGCCCCCATCACAGCTGCCCGTCGTCACCTTTGCTGAGCTTAGGTCGTCATTCACGTTGTCATGGTCATCCTTGTTGCAGCCCCCACCATCGCGGCCAAGATCACGGCTGCTGTCATTGTTGTCGTTGTCTCATTGCCGTGGTTAGCCATTCCCAACATCGTGATCACCTTTGTCACTTTGTCATTTGTGACCTGGGTGGTGGTTGGGGTCGGTGTGATTCCTACGGGTATGGGTTGTTAAATTTTGAATGAGACCGTCTCTTTGAGTGTCACTACCTGGCAGTCAGAGGAGCTATTCCGCACAGCGCCGGGTGAGGGAGGGGTTTGACGCGTGGTGCAGCAAGTAGACATTGGCAAGGGAACAAATACTAATTACTTAAGTTGAGTATACTACTAGGTCACTGCGGGGTGGTATTGATATCTGGCTGTACCGCAACCCGTGATGGGAAGAATGGAATGGCATAGAGAATGGGCAGCATCACGACATGCTGCTCGATTGAAAATGGGGCCTACCGTGTCCGAGGCGAGGTCGCGACGGGTGGGTGGGCCCGCCGGGAGTGAGCTGATGGGCGTCGGGACACGGAGCCTCATCATCGATCCCTTTTGGTGAATTTTCTGAGAGCGGTGGGTGGGTTAAAGAAAAGGGCTACGAAAATCCGAACTGGTTGAAGAAACGGGAGGACAGGTACGGCACAGAGGAAAAGGATGAGCGATAATCGATGAGCACGTGCGGCCCACTTCGTTCACGCAAAGACCCTGCTCCTTGCCCTGCTCTCTGCCTTCACTCGTGCCTTACTTCGGCTACGGCCAAGAGTCCAAGACGAAGAAAAGATGCGCGCTTCTAAAAGTCTGATGACGATTTTGAGTTTTGGCTTAGCATCCTCTGGTAGCTCTGCAGACATCACGCATCACCTGGCGCATCACTTGCACAAGACATCGCGCGCGTATTTGTGTTTGTTTATTTTCCACTGCTAAGTTATCCGTTTCTTTTAAATAAAATAAAACCACATCCAGCAATACTCGAGTATTACCGAATTAAGTTATCCGTTGTCCTGTGGTACAGGTACAGTACAGGTTCAATCGCCCATTGCCCAAAACACAACAACGAAACGACTACAGTAACCCACGCCAAACCTTGCCAACTCTCTTTCCCCGCTCCATGGAACTATGACAGAGGTGACCACGGCTATTTCTTGTCCCGGGTCTCGAAAACGTTCCATTCTACAACTCCGACGCACTAGCAGTAGCCCATTCCTTGACCCAGCTTAGTTTGGGCGAGGTGATAACACCAACAAAGAGATGTGTCGCAGTCACGTATACCTCCGACTGCATTCCCGTGCAGATGTTTCCACGTGCGATGACTTTCCTTCATTTTCTGCGAGTCAGTCAACAGATCTAACAGTTGCATGCATCCCGTTTAGTGGCTCCGCCCACCCAGCCTCCTACACCTCTCACTATTCTCCGTAGCTGAATCCCCTCGGCTGTCGTTTCTGGTAGTGGTAGGCACCTCTCCAAAAGCCACCCTCTCGGATCTGGAGCCTTATCCTCTAGATTATGCAAGACACTACAGCTACGAATCCTCGTCGCCGCAGGAGTCAGACCCAGCCGCGCAGCTTCCGGCATACACTCCAATGTATACTACCGAACGTTTTTTCTTCACCGGAGTAGAACTGGCAGTGCTGGTTTTCGAGGTTTTAAGCGTCGCTGGTGGTCTTGTCTGATAGTCACCACTTCTCACCCTCTTCAATGTCGGAAACCCAGGTAATTCAATTTAGTAGTTCTTTTGTTTCTTTTTGCTGACTGGTACGAAGGACCCCACGTCTACTGATCTGCTCGTCGACGGATTCGTCTCTCGTACCTTTGCATCCGAGGGTGCTGCGACCTACTTCATGCTCCTGTTCCGAATCCAGCACTTCATCCAATACTTTGGGATTCTATACCATCGATCATACCGTCAAGGTGCATGGTACATCACACATAATGTCAACTCCGTACAGGGCACCTCTCCAGGCGTCCCGCTCCAGACCAGTCCGCTTCTCGACTATAGCACCAGGACAACCTACGGCACCGTGGTACCCCAAAAGCGATGGACCCCGGCCAACGAAGCGGATTTCCGACGGCACGTCGAAGGCGCGGCTCTTGAGCTACCGATCTTTTTCGTTAACCGCGACGGTAGCATTGGGTTCCCCTTGGTAGATATTCTTCGAGGCTGCGATCGCCATTTGCACAACGCAGATGACTTCGCAACACTCGAAGGTAAGACCACGACTCACGTCAGGATCAACGTAAGCTTATCTCTCGGTTGCTAACTCTTCGGCGGTGATCAGAATCTAACCCACGCGAAATTACTTAGTGGCCAGGCTATAATAATTGGAAGCGCCAGATTCCCGCGCGTGACGAAACTCATGCGCGGAATCCGATCACCGTATCACGCTTTATGAAGCATGTCGCTTCATCTGTCGACAAGTTCTTTACGGTACGTCCCTCACGTCTCCACTATTATTGTCGTCAAATGACGCTTTCCATCAGGAGTGCATGACGAATGGCCTTACGGCAACAGATCGTCGATGGTGGATCGGAATGCACGGAGGGATCACCCAAGACCACGTGAAAGTCATCGGTGCCATACACGTTTCCGCTGGGAGTTGGATGCCCATCCTACAAATCAATGGATACGTGATATAATGCCACACGAGCGACCTTTGTTGGTTTAGGCGCTCAAATGAACTATGATAGTTAGATTCCATCATTTTTTTCTTTGCCACAGACGTTTTCATTTTCATTCGGACTTGCGCGGACACCTAGACACTGCTGTATCATAGGACCGCTTGCTGTAGCGTAGCATTTGGTGCACACAACACCGTAGTGTATAGTATGATCCTTGGACATTTCGGCGCACGAAAATTTGTTTTTTGGTGGATGGAAGAAGGGGAACCCCAGTATTACAGTACCTATTACAGAGACATACTGCAAATTAAAGCTCAGACCCATCAAAAAAACGCGTACACGACCAACGTTAGTGCAAATCTAAGGACTTGTTCATGATGCAACACCTATACTGTATCGGCTGGTGTCATACAGATTCTGTCAGCCTACAGATTCTGTCAGCCTACAGATTCTGTCAGCAAACGCTAAGTCGCGTCACCCTATTTATCAGTGGCTTAGCGCCTCTTTCTGGGCTGTATACACACGTGCGTGGTTCAAACTCGGACTGTTGGGTAGACTGGTGACCGTTCGCTCTATGCGGTACACATTTCAAGGAAAATAAGAGGTATGCGTGATATCTCGATGAATATAGCGACAGACCTTAGCGACTTTAAAGATCTTTTGTTTTGCATGTTGTTTTCCTTTGACCAAGGCGCGCGTTGTTAAATTATGAATGGGAGCAGCAGGCGGAGAAAACGTACGCGCTTCCAAAAGACTGATGACGAGACTGAGCTATGGCTTATTAGCATCCTCTGGTGGCTCTACGGACATTACTTGCGAGTGATGGATACAGCGAAGGGTCAAGCTAGCACGTAAATTCAGTATTTGTGTTTGTTTATTCGGGTTATCAGTAACTTACTATCTGACAGTACCGAAGCGCTCCCACTACACAACAACTCACTCCTGCTTAACCTTGTCAACTCCCTTTCTCCGCTCCATCTAACCTGACAGAGGTCACCACTGCATATTTTTATTCCCGGTCCCGGGTATCAAAAACATTCCATTCTACAAACTCCGGCGCGCGGGCAGTAGATCATTCCTGGCCCACCTCAGTTTGGGGGCACGGCAACAACACCAACAACGAGATGTGTCGCAGTCGTGAATACCTCCGACTGGATTGATGTGCGGGGCTTTCCATGTGCTATGTTTCTCCATTATTTTCTGCGGGACGCCCAACAGATCTAACAATTACATGGATCGCGGTTAGAGGCCCCGCCCACCCAGCCTCCTCCACCTCACACCATTCTCCGTAGCCGGATCCCCTCAGGTTGTCGCTTCTGGTAGTAGTAGCGCCTCTCTGAAAGTTTCCCTCTCGGTTCTGGAGCCCTATCCTCTAGATTATGCAGGACAGCACAGCTACGAACCCTCGCCGCCGTCAGGACTCGGAGTCAGACTCTAGCCGCGCAGCAAAAGGCATACACTCCGATGTATACTACTGAACGTGTTTTCTTGACCTATGCAGAGCTTGCAGTGCGGGCTCTGAGGTTAAAAGCCCTGCTTTGTGCTGGACGTTTGTTCACTCAATAGCACAACTCCCCAGTCCGTTCGATAGTTACGCTCCCACCTCTTCATGTCGCAATACCAGGTGACCCAGCATGGTGGATCCAACCACTTCATGCCTCAGCAGCAGGTGAGTCCATTTAGTAAATTATTATTTTCCCTGTTGGCTGACTTCTTATGAAGGACCTCCCGCCCGCTGACGTATTGGTCGATGGATTCGTTGCGCATACATTTACACCCAGGGACGCCAATAACTATTTCATGCTCCTTCTCCGGACACCACGACCCCAGTGCTTCCTCCGATACTATGACATCGCATACCATCGAGGCGCGTGGCGTATCAGGCACAATAGCAACTTAGTGCAGGGCTCATCACCAGGCGTTCCGCACCAACCCTCCCCTCTCCTCGATCGTAGCACGAAGAATACCCACGGCACGGTTTTACCCCAAGGGCGATGGACTCCAGCCGATGACGTGGACGTTCGACGACATGTCGAAAGTGCCGTGCTCCAGCTACCAATATTCTTCGTAAACCGTGATGGTAGCCTTGGATTCGGGTTGCCAGATATCCTTCGAGGCTGCGATCGCGAGCTCCATAACGCGAATAGCTTTGCACCACTTGGAGGCAAGTATACGACGCACGTCCGGATCCACGTAAGTCCATCTCGTTAATAGAGTCTGGTAATTATAATCTAACTCGTTCTGCGAAACTGCTTGCAGTGGCCCGGCTATGGATACTGGAAGAGACAGATAGCCACGCGTGACGAGACGCGTGAGAGAAACCCGATCACTTTGGCACGCTTTATGAGGCATATCGGTGCCTCTGTGGACAAATTCTTCAGGGTACGTTCATCGCGTCTCTGCTATTGCCGTCATCAAATGACGCTTCCCTTCAGGAATGTATTTCGAAAGGCTATGTAGCGGCGGATCCTCGATGGCAGGTCACAATGCCTGGATTTGGAGGGATCACAGCGGAGGAGGTGAAGGTCATTGGCGCAATTCACATTTCCGCTGGAAGTTGGATGCCTATCATACAGCTGACGCGATATGTGTTCTGATGGCTTACTTCCTTATTCTCGGAGACCCTTTTTAGGCGCCTTCGAATGGACCTGTTTTGATTTGCATCAGTCGCTCTCTACCATAGACATTTTCTGTTGTCAGAACACTGCACGGACGTTATCGCGGGCTCAGTCCATAGACACTGCTGTATCATAGGACCGCTGTGTTACTGTTGCGTAGTATTTGGTGCGTTCTGCACTATCGTGTATATTAGGATTCTTGGACACTTTTTGATGAGGGAGTGGGAATTCGGCATTTCAGTATTCCGTGTGGGCATGAAATACCGCCTAAGTTACTGATACATACTGTATCCCTATGCGAAGCCTACTACAGTATATTCTTGCCAAAAAAAAAAAGCATACACGGCCAACGCTAGTTCAAATCTGGGGAGATGTTTGTGATGCCCACCCGCTAGAGTCATGCATTACAGCCGTTGTAACGGTTCCATCAGCACCCCTTCTTATTAGCGACTCATCGCCCCTTTCCGCCGGCTGTATACTGTACCCGCAAGTCCGGACAGTTGGGCTACGAATGTGCGGCCCTGAGGCGTAGAAGCTGTCAATACGGCAGACTATCGGACAGCCGTCTCATAGAAAATTTTCAGGGCTAAACTTACTGTAGATCCCACCTTACAGTGACTCAAGTACTCAAGCTCAAGACTCATCAACCTAGTGGTATCCGAGTCTTCCACTGTCGTCCAAGAGGGCGATCATTTCCTCCCCCCCCCTTCCGTCTCATGGCTGAGACGACCATGTGTGCGTCCGTCTGTGTCGCCCCTCGCTCGAAGTCTACCCTGGTGAGAAGGACCGGAAGCGCCGCTCGAAGCATAACTGACAAGAGGCATAGCGGATGTCATCCCCTATCGGCCAGGAGGCCGAGGGTCAAAGGGCCGATAAATTGGGACGACTGGGACGACACTCGGGACAGACAGCATCCTCTCATTCACCGCGGCCACGAACTGCGCGCCTCGTCAGTGGAGTGTCAGTGATGGAGAACAGGTCGTACCGCCGCGACTCCTCTACAGGCGAGATGGTGTCGGTGGGAAATGCTCGCACGTAGCTCCGGAATGCGCCGCACGGCGCGCTAAAGAAACCGTGCCTGCGTCATTTTCATCAGGCACACGCAAATCCAAAACCCGCCTTGCGCGCCTGGCTGGGGTGCGAACTGCCCGATAACACCGTAAAGCAGAATAGTGCTTGCCTCGACGACGAGAAGTATCAGCACAGGCAGCTAGGTGAGAGGCGACACTTCACTGCCTGCCGCAGACCAAGGATTTCCCGTGTTTCGAGAGGGTACTAATCCTACTCCTTCGAGCAAGCTGGCCAGGGTTTCTTCGCGAACAGGCGTGCCATCCAGGTTTACACTGTGAAGCCTAAGTAGACCGTTAGAAAGAGGAGCATGCAACGGAAGGGAACACATTATATCGAAACGAAGGAACCCATGCGGCGAGGTAGAGGAAAATGTTCCGTAGTCGCCGAACATTTTTTTCCCACTCGCCCACTCGCCCACCCACCTTGCCCCACGGTCCATTTCAACCACAAATTTAGACGTGGCGCTCCCTACATTTCTTTCGTGCAAGTGGACCGTCGCGCTCTTCCGTGGTTCCCCCCCTGATGCACCGAGCGGGTGCAGAAAAAAGCGCCGGTAAGTCCGGAGCCACCATTGGCGAAACTCAGTACCGTGGTCGACTCGCAGGTGCGCCGAGCTACTAGTAACCGGCCATTTATTTGAGAACGAAGAGGATCGAATGAGGAAAGAGTTGAAGAGGAGTTTCGGAGGCATTGCGAAAATTCACGTCACGAGCGCTCCGATGGACTTTCGAAGCCGAATCGGAGAAACCCGAAGCGCCTAGAAGAGAGTTGGGCAAGGAAAAGGGACGAAAGGACGCGAGCACCGTAACAGTAGGCAAGAGCAACCGCTGCCAGGTACAATATCAAAGATATTGCCGCGACATTGAGTAGAAGAAATGAAAACCCACGCTGGCAGCGATTCTAATTGTGAGGATGCCTGTCCATCTACCATAGAATGTGTAGAGTCTGCTATACTGTACTCCTTGTCAAGCTGTGTCTTGGCTGCTGCCAAAGTTCTACCAGTAGTAGAGATAGCCATCATGTTCAGTAGACGCACACCTCTGAAGCTTGCAGTATCCGTCCAGGCCATGCCCAAGTCGACTATAGTGCAGATCTTATCCCATCCCATTCTGTTATACCCGGCCCAGCATGTGACGTGCAGTGTGATGTACAAGAGATGCTGTTTGGAAGCGACAATCACACTGGCAGCTCTACCCGCTCAAACCTCGCGCTGTCTGAACCAGGCAAACGAGTGATCCGAGCTTCATTGGTTCGAAACGAGGCAGGGACATCACTCCCCCAAAGTAGTCCGTAAATGTAAAGCTCGTGGGACATATCAATATACGTGGACCCGACGAGGGTTACACGGCTTGTTACAATGAGGAGAGGTCTGTAAGTTACAATGCGGTGGCGGCCCGCAAATAGGTTTAACTTGAAGTCAGTGGTGGGCCAGTTAGGGTTTAATTGAGCATGGAGTCGTTGGGCACTTGGTTGGGCAACAAATGTCAAAACCAACACGACCAAATACAGTAAGACTCAGACGAAGTCCAACATGGCCGTCGCAAATCGTAATTGACCAATTGATCGACACCCTGGACTCCCCGCGACGTTCTGACGAGCCATCCCAACCGTGCACACTCCATGCTGTGGCGAGACAAGACGCCTAGTACGAGCTCTGTGAAGTCCAGGGAATGGGGAAGAGTGTACGAGAAGGAATAGGATAGAGAAAGGGGAACTGAAGCCGAAAACGCGAACTCAGGCAGCGGGCCTGACTCGGACGCGGACGCAGACTAATGACGTGAGACGAAAGGGAACATAAGAAACATGTTCGTTTTAGGTAGCGAAGCACATCATCCTGCTTACTAATTGTCTACAGTAATTCGTAGTCTACGAGCCTAGTGAGGTCCGTGAGGACATAGTCCTTACAATGCCATCCTCTGGTTCCATTACAGAACCAACACAACGTAGTACCCATTACGGAACCTTGAAGACGGGAATAGTTTCCCACGTCTCCGAGTTGTGTTGCGCGCGCTCACGGCGAGTACTAAGTTGGCACGAAACAGACAAGAGACACGGACATGCAATGACAATGGATATCCTCCCTGTCGAAGTCTTGTTGAAAATATTCGACTTCTGTCAACTGGATAGCACTCGTTACGGGATCTCCTATCGTCCTGGTTCAGAATGGCATAGCCTCGTGCACGTATGCCAGCGATGGCGACATACCGTTTTTACCTCTCCACGCAGTCTCGATCTGACACTTTTCTGCACGCACGGAACGCCTGTCAGGAAGAATCTGGGTTGCTGGCCACCCTTCCCAATCATCATGGACTACTTCGCAGTTTCGAACCGCAGTGGCCCTGCACCCAACTACGAAGACGATATCATCGCTGCTCTCGAGCACCCCGATCGGGTGCGCGGCATCAAGCTTGCTGTAACTAGCTCCTTGTTGGCGAAGGTGGCTTCGGTGATGCAGGGGCCATTTCCAGCGATGACAACTCTTTGGCTTTCATCGAAAGATCGGAACGCACCAATCCTTCCCGATGCATTTTTGAGTAGTTCTGCCCCACGTTTACAACAAATCTGCTTGGCAGGCATCTCCTTCTTGGCATTGCCGACCCTCCTTTTGTCAGCCAGTGACCTTATCGATCTTCAACTCAAAGATATTCCCCTGGGTGGTTATATCTCTCCGGAGGCGATAGCCACAAGCCTGGCTGCATTAAGCAGGCTGGATACCCTTTGTATTTGGTTCAAATCGCCAACATTTCACCTTGAGCCAAGATACTCGCCTTTATCGACGCGGGATGTCCTTCCTTCTCTTACCACTTTTAATTTCAGTGGCTCTAGCGCGTACTTGGAGCACCTCTTGGCCCGAATTGACACTCCCCGACTCCACAGCTTCAAAATAACGTACTTCAGTCAGCTCGACTTCCAATTGCCCCAACTTTCCCAATTCATCCGCCGCACGGAAAGCCTCGAGCTAGCTCAGTCCTGGCATGCGCAAGTACGTGTTCGTATCAGCAACCTCTACATCGAGCTCGAGTTTGAGGAGAAGGGACACAATAGAAGCCGCCTTACTCTTTATATCTCGTGCCAACGGCTGGATTGGCAAGTTGCGCACCTGGCCCGGATCTTCGGTCAATCCCCCGCTATGGTCTCCAACGTGGACCATCTCTTCATCAACGAGGTTGATCTGCAACTTGATCTAGGTTGGAAAGACGACGTGGTCGACACCAACTGGCTTGGACTCCTTCGTCCATTCACCGATGTGAAGATGTTGCACGTATCCAAGCAGTTGGCAGGACACATTGCTCGTACGCTGGACGGCCTCAGTGGAGAGGTGGTCACCGAAGTATTACCATCCCTGGGGTCTCTTTTGTTAGAAGATCAGCCAGTGAAGTCCATTGAGCAGTTTATCGCCAGACGCCGACTTTCTGGTCTCCCCGTAATGTACGTCAACACGTATCCAACCAATATGGTCAATTCCAAAAACGATGTGTTCTTTTGGACCTCTCAAGACCCCCGACAGAGCCTGTTGTTCCAGTTGTCCAGCCCATGGGGTGTCGCCTACAGATTCCAGATCGACACCAACCCACATGGCCAGAGTACAACCAATCTTCAAGTTTTGCGTGGGATACATTCGAACAGGGGGGATCGAGTGGCCAAGCTTATCTGGGCTCCTGGTGGGGGGCTCGGACGCGTTGTGATCGGGAGGAAGATCTTTCCTATGGTCAACTTGGTCCGCCGGGACCCGCGGATACCTAATTCACGAGTATTCAACGGTCCCGACGGTCTCCAGTACAGGTGGAGATCTAGTACAAACAGCCAGGACATCGTGTTACAAGATCCCAATAACAATGTGATTGCCTTCATCCGCCCAACTCGGCCAACTCGCTTTCAGGGACTTGGTGACGTATATGCAGAGCTTCATTTTATTCGCTCGGCTAGCACAAGCGTCGTGATGCATCCTCCATTTATGGACTTGGTCATTGTAACCGCGTTGCTCTATAGGTTTGTGTTGGCGTTCGACCTTTGATTAATTTGATTAGCTTTGCGATCCCGAACTATTTTGTTTACCAATTTAAAGATGCTTTTTATTTTTATTCTAATCTTTCGCAGTGTGATTATCAATTGTGTCAGACAGTGACGCCGAGAGTTTATAGTAATTTCCTGGGGTAGGGTTGCCATTTCGTGTACCCCCAATTCAGTGTATAGTAATTTAAAGAGGTTGGCCTAGTCATTGAAACATCGTGTGGGTTAAATGCCACAGCAGACACTACGAACGGGGGCCGCAATTTGAATGTATTCATTCCCCGTGCCACCATGTGCCACCCCGTCCTGGCGCCACACCAAACCTACTAGCACCTAGAGCAAAGCAGTGCTTGACGTACTTGTTTATGATGCAACAGCTATCTGTATCGGCTGGTGTCATACAGATTCCGTCACAAACCCTACTTATCAGCGACTTATCGCCCCTCTCCTGCTGTTCAGATCCGGGCTTTTACTAGACCAGTGATCGTTCGCTCTATGAGGACCTTGCAAGGCGAATAAAAGGTATGTGTGATATCTCGATGAAGACCGCGACAGACCTCGGCGACTTCAAAGATCTTTTTGAACTGACCGTAATTCCTAAAGGCGCGTGTTGTCAAATTATGAATAGGTGCAGCAGGCGGAGAAACATACGCGCTTCCAAAAGGATTGAGTTTTGGCTTATTAGCATCATGATCGGGCGGATAGTCACATGGGCCGATGTTTGGCGTTGTTTACTACGGTATCCATTTCAATCGAACATCAACGCATCATCACAGTAATACAGTATCGTTATCAACGCGTGGCTTCGTCACGGGTAAGTATCCAGATAACCAAAAAAAAAAAAATTCTTTCCATTCTTCAAACTCTGCGTACTGTGGCTCACATATGCTCACCTTCCCTAGTCTGGACGAGGCAATGACGCCAATCAGTATGGTGATATACGTCGCAATCATAAGCAAAATCATGGACATACCTCCACTACTAGATTCCTGGTGCAGTGTATTCCAACATAACTATTGTCTATTCATATGCCGATGTCCTGCGGCTCAGCTTCTGAGATCTGAGTCATGATCCATCTTGGTGATTCACAGACCTCGACCTCTACTCCGCTCTCCATTCCCCGTAGCCGATTCGTTCTTGTGTCCGGGTATTGGTTGCGCCCCTCTGAAATGTTATTCGAGCACTTCCTCCGGAACTCTTAATTTGCCCGCAACTGTACAAATTAAGCACTAGAGCTGCGGCTAGAAGACTTGTCCGCCTGGAGTTGGACGCCTGTTGCGCAACAATTTTACCCGGCCCATACATCGGTGCTTTCTTGCTACTCAGTGATTTTCTTGTGCTTGAGGCGGCACAAGCGGTGTAAGGGTTAATGCTTAAATGACCTCCCACACCAGTTCGATGGACGTCATCACTTTACACATCGCTCATGAGCCATTCCCAACTCGAAGTAAGTCTGCATAGTGACTCGCTTTTCGCTTTGTCTAACCTTCCCTGTCAAAGAGCCAAGCTGGCGACATCCTTGTCGATGGATTGGTCGCTCATACATTTACACCTGAGGATGCGGATAACTATTTCAATCTCCTGCTCAACACACCAGCTCAACAGTACTTCCTGCCATACTATGGGATAGTACACCACCAGGGCGCATGGTTTATCACGCACAATGTCAACTCGGTGCAGAACGAATCGCCAGGTGTTCCACTCCAAACAGCCCCTCTACCGGACTATAGCATCAGGGGGACCCACGGTACCGTCGTGTCCCAAAGACGATGGACCCCTGTTGATGACGTGGACATACGGCGGCATGTCGAAGGCGCAGCGCTCAGCCTACCCATCTTCTTCGTCAACCACAACGGTAACCTTGGGTTCTCCTTGACAGATATTCTTCGAGGCTGCGATCGCCATCTTCATAACGCAAATGGCTTCGCACCACTCGGAGGCAGGGCCACAACTCAAATCCGGATTAATGTGAGTCTATATACAGCTGGTGGTAATCACAATCTAACTCGCTCCACGAAACAACTTGTAGTGGCCCGGATATAGGTCCTGGAGGCGTCAGATACCCACGCGCGATGAGACTGTTGCGCGAAATCCGATCACTTTGGCGCGCTTGATGAGGCATGTCGGTACCTCGGTGAATAACTTCTTAACGGTACGTCCCTCAGATCTCCGTTATCGCCGCCCTCAAATGACGCTTCCCTCAGGAGTGCATGTCCAGCGGCTATGTGGCACCAGACAGTCAATGGCAGATCGGAATGCATGGAGGGATCACGCAAGAGCACGTGAAGATCCTTGGTCTCATCCACGTTTCCGCTGGAAGTTGGATGCCAATTTTGCAACTCACGTACTATGTGTTCTAATGGCACACAAGTAACCTTCCCTCCGAGTTGTTGTTCTAGGCGTCTCCGGATGGACTCATCCCGATTCTCTGATGTGGACGTTTCCTATTCACTGGACACTATCACGGACCTCATCAATAGGCGTGTATTATCGGGTTACTGTTACATAGCATTTATCCAGGTGCAGTAGCCACAACACATTCTGGATTATCGTTGTATGTTGGGACTCTTAGACACTGCCATACTTGAGCTTTTTGTTTTTTTTTGGGAGGAGGCATACGGCACTGCCTGCTGATTTAAACGCTGCTGTAGGGGAAGCAAAAAGACCGGACATAGCCGAGACTAATGCAGTCTTGGGCAAATGTTTGTGATGCAGCAGTCCGACAAGCAAATTCTACTTACGGTATCAGTTACTCATCGCCCCTTCCAGCTATCCAGGTACTGAATACTCGCTTGCGCGCTGCAAATACGGCGCCACTGGGGCGCAGAAGCTGTCAATACAGTATACTTATTGGACAGCCGTTCCACTAAAAAAATTTCAGGATAAACTTTGACCCACCTTGCAGCGAGACAGGACTCATCAACCCAAGCGGTATCTTCCATTGTCGTCCAGGGTAACTGTCTCCCCCCCCCCCCCCCCCCCCCCCCCTTCCCCCTTGTCTCATGGCTGTCATCACAACACGACCATGTATGCGTCTGTCAGGATACGCTTCTTGCCCGACATCTTTACTGGTGGCTGGCTAGGACTGGAAGCGCTGCCCCTTGAAGCATAACTGACAAGAGGTGTAGCGGATGTCGTCCGTTTTATCGGCCACAAGGCTGAGGGTCAAAGGGCCCCCAGGTCAGACAGCATGTTATCATTCACTGTAAGACGCTGAGCCACGGACAGCGCATCGGAGTCTTGTCGGTGGAGTTTCAGTGATGGAGAAATGGCCGTACCACTGCGACACCTCCTCAGGCGAGATGATTCCGCGACAAAGCTCGCACGCAGCTCTGAAATGCGCCGCACGGTGCGCTAAAAAAACTGCGACCACGTCATCCTCCCCGGGCACACGCAAATCCAAAACCCGCCTTGCGCACCTGGCTGCCCGGCGAACTGCCCGATAACACCGTAAAGCAGAATAGCGCTTGCCTCGACAATGAGAAGTATCAGCACACGCAGCAAGATGAGATAGAGGCGACTCTGCTCTGCCAGCCGCAGAGGCAGACCAAGGATGCCCGCGTTTCGAGTTTCGAGAAGGCACTTTAGCCAGGGTTTTTTCGCGAGCAGGAGTGCCATTCAGGTTTACGCTGCGTGGCCTAAGTCGACCGTTAGCATGAGGAGAACTGCAACAGAAGTGAACACATTGTGCGTAGGAACGAGGGAACCCGTCCGACAAGGTTGAGGAAAGTGTTTTTCCGTCAGTCGCCGAACATTATACTAACGTGCAACAACTTTTTTCCACTCATCCTCCCTCCTCACCCCATGGCCCATTTCAGCCGCAAATTCAGACATGGCCCTCCCTACTTTTCTTTCGTGCAAGTGGGACCTCTCACTCTTCCATGGCGGCTCCTCCGATGCACCAAGTGGACGCAGAAAAAAGAGCCTATAAGACCGGAGCCACCATTGGCAAATCTCAGCACAGCGGTTGACTCGCAGGTGCGCTGAACTACCAGTAACCGGCCATTTATTTGGAAACGAATGAGGAAAGAGTAAAAGAGTTGCGAAGGCGCTGCGGTAATACACGAGCGCTCTGATGGATGTTGGGCGCACCAAAGCGGACATTCTCCGAAGTGGAGAGACCCGAATTCCCCGAAGCACCCGTAAGGGCCAAGGGCAAGGAACGAGGGGAAGGAAACGGTTCAGGGGCGAAAGGGCCTGAGTACCGTGAGAGCAGGGAAGAACAAGAACTCGCCAAGATAGCTACTGAATCTACCGGCTTAAACCTTGCGCTGTCTGAACGAGGCAAACGAGCGATCCGCGCTTCGTTGGTTCGAAACGAGGGACTTCGTTCCCCCGAAGTAGACCGTAAATGTAAGGCTCGTGGGACATATTACTACATGGACCCGACGAGGGTTACTGGATGACTTCCCGTAGCCCTAAACCTATCCTACAGCAAAGTGCCTGAAATCGGTCCATCAATCGGTCGAGTTTATACTCCAATGTCGGTGTTTCAAATCCTACATAGACAAGGTTTAGGATGAGGTTTATGAAGGGGGTACCCCCCCTTCCTAAACGAAATCCTATGTCGGAGAATATTTATGCTAAATCGAGGTAACAATCTCGGATAAGTGACTTAAGTAATATGCAAACAAGCAACCACGCATGCGGTAGGCGTATAAACTCACACAGTTGCACATACAGTAGACTCTGGAGCTGCAGCTGCGGCTGTGAAAGGATGTGCTATTTCAGAAACACAGGTAGCATAAATGAAACAGTAATTGAGGCGACTTGGCTCAAGATTTGGCTGAGACTAGTGAGTACAATAAATGATAAAGACACCTCCACACAATTAAGCACAAGTCACAAGTGGCGAAAGTTGGGGTGGCCTCAAGGCTTGGAAGCCTGGGGGTGATTGCAGCAAGGGTGACTCGCCTAGGGGCGATGGGGAAGGCCAACGGGATGTCAATATCAGTCACAGGCTGTGGTGGATAAGTCGTTCTACTTGTCAATTCAAAGCCAGCGTCATGCTTCTAGGTTAGGTCTCTCAAGGTTACGGTTGGCATAACATCCTATCCTATCCTAAATAGATCCTAAATAAATCTCGATGCACCCAGGATAGGTTTAGGATAGGTTTAGGGCTACGGGAAGTCATCCACTACATGGCTTGTTGCAATGAGGTAGAGGAGTGGTAGAGGTCTGCCAGTGAAAGCTACGATGCGGCCGCGGCCCGGGGCGATAGCAAGCTGGTGGTTAGGGTCAGGGGTCCGCGGCTAAACGCGAGCGCATGGGAATCGTCGGGAGGCACCAAGCGTCAAAACCAAGTAAGACTCCAACGAAATCCGACATGGCGGCCGTAATTGATCAATTAATTGGCTCCCTGGACACCCCAGGACGTTCTAACGAGCCATCTCAACTGTGCACACTCCATGCCATCCTCTAGTTCCCTTTCAGTACCAACACAACATAGCCATGGCAGAAGCTTGAAGATGGGAATAGTTGCAATAGTTGCTCAATGTTCAAGTGCGTTTCCAAGTTGTGTTGTGCGTGCTCACGGCAAGTACTAAGTTGGCACGAAACAGACAAGAGACACGGACACGCAATGACAATGGATATGCTTCCTGTTGAAGTCTTGTTGACAATATTCGACTTCTGTCAACTGGATAGCACTCGTTACGGGATCTCCTATCGCCCTGGTTCAGAATGGCATAGCTTGGTGCACGTATGCCAGCGATGGCGATATACCGTGTTTACCTCTCCGCGCCGTCTCGATCTGACACTCTTCTGCACACATGGAACGCCTGTCAGGAGGAATCTGGGTTGCTGGCCACCCTTCCCAATAATAATGGACTATGTCACATCCTCGAACCACCGCAGTAGCCCTGCACCCAACTACGAAGTCGATATTATCGCTGCGCTCGAGCACCCCGATCGGGTGCGCGGCATCAAGCTTGCTGTAACTAGCTCCTTGTTGGCGAAGGTGGCTTCGGTGATGCAGGGGCCATTTCTGGCGCTGACGACTCTTTGGCTTTCATCGAACGATCTGAACGCGCCAACCATTCCTGATGCATTCTTGAGTAGTTCCGCCCCACATTTACAACAAATCTACTTAGCAGGCATCTCCTTCCCGGCATTGCCGACTCTCCTTTTGTCAGCCAGTGACCTTGTCGATCTTCAACTCAAAGATATTCCCCAGGGTGGTTATCTTTCCCCGGAAGCGATGGTTACAAGCCTGGCTGCGTTAAGCAGGCTGGATACCCTTTGTATTTGGTTCAAATCGCCAACATCTCGCCTTCAGCTAAGATACTCGCCTTTATCATCGCGGGATGTCCTTCCCTCCCTCACCACCTTTAATTTCCATGGCTCCAGCGTGTACTTGGAGCACCTCTTGGCCCGAATTGACACTCCCCCATCGGGAAAAACCCCCACTGTAAATTAGCGCAGATGAATAGAAATTAACTCGAATTATCACCTAAGCGCCCATTTTCGGTTTTAACTATCCCCCCCGATAATTAAGAATAAATTTCACTTCAGTTCTTGCTAATCCGCAAACACCTTAAATTTTGAGTAATTGATCATTCAGAAACATTAAATTTTCTGGTCATTTGGTCCAAAATCATAGCTAATGTATGTTAAACGAGCGGTAAGAAGTGACTAAACGAATGTAGATAAGACACCGGCAGCCAATTTCTTGGGTATCAGTCTGCACAGTAATCAATATCCACATCATGACAAGTAAAAGCAAAAGAGCAATTACAAACGGTTGTTGTTGTGTGTACTCAATCCTCTAGCACACTAAGATCAAGTGAAGGGACGGAAGAGGTTTGGTCCATCCTCAATTTGCCATTGCTGAGAATAATCAGCGAAATTAGGTGAGAGTCTGAAAATGGGAACTTACACTGCAAGCTGGTATATTTCCGCCATCATGCTATGGTAGGATGTATTGCGCTTGGTTTCGATACTGTCCAATGAGGAGATATGTGTACCGTAGGCCTCCATGAAGGCATTTGCTGTGAAGTCGTGTGGCTTTCGCTCGCCCGATTCCCATTCATGGAGGGCAGCATAGAACTAGGGTAATTCCGAATATAATTAGAAAATAAATGTCAAGCAGAGGGAAAAACCTACCGCCGTTGATACTAAGGCGACCATTGCCTTTGGAACCTCCCAAATTACATCCCCACTGGTTCCCTCACGAGATGGGAACAGAGCTTGGTGCTGTACAACAAAGGGAGTATTTCCCGAAAAGAAAAGATCTCGGATGACTGAGATGATGATAGAGCTACGGTATGGCCGACTGATATTTGGTACACCGATAAGAACATTGTTCTATAAGTGGATCATTAGTAAACCCAGCTTTGGGCATGTTGTTGACTCACGTTTGCATTATTCAAACGCCTCGGAAAAATGTAATTAAAATCTGTTCGTAGCTTCAGTACGAGTTCCGAAATCACTGTCGCTGACTCATGGGCGCCAAGTAAGAGTGCAATGGCTGCCACGCAGCGCTCCTTGACCTCTGAGCGAAAGATACTGATCCGTGCACGGGGCTAAATTTATCTTAGTTGATTTCAAGGGCGAACAGAGACAACTTACAAGGATGGACATCTTCACGAAGTAAGGATGGTCTTTGAGGATGCGGACATGTACATCCTCTGCATCAGGAACATGGAGGGCTGCTGTACTAAGTGCGTCCTGAATAAACTTGCTTGTGAGTAAGGCGTCCGGGTATGAGTTTTCCAACACGATTGAGGCATGCAAAAAGCCAAACGCCTTCGTAATCGTTGCTCGGACAATTGACGTCTGGTCTGTGAGCTTGATGTTCCCCGAAGCGTTGAGACATAGGTCAGTATCCTTGGGCCATAATTGCGGGACTTTGGTGTTTCTTGGGCGAACACGGTCATCAGATATTGCTGGCGTAGTAGCTGTTTTGTTATGTTAGCATAGAATGTAGGCGCGGTGGCATACTAGTATGCTGGCTCACTTTTGAATCCTGAGGAGGTGGCTTGAGAACCCTGCGCACACGTGAATCCCGAGGCAGAAACTTGAGAATCCTCGGAAGGTATATTTGCGCTTCGTTGACCTTTGGAAGGGACGCGTGCACCTTGCTGATGGCTGGAAGGGACGCGTGCACCTTGCTGACGGCTGGAAGGGATGCGTGCACCTTGCTGACGGCTGGAAGGGACGCATGCACTTTGCTGACGGCTGGAAGGTGCATGTGCGCCTCGATAACCCTGGGAAGAGGCACGGTATGCGCTTTGCTGATTTCCGAGAGTGTCGCCTGTATCTGAATCTCAATGTACAATGTGAGTACTATTGAGCCAATAGATACAGGAAACGTACCTGTAGAGACCAGTGTAGAAACTGGCTGGCGCTCTGAACGTGCCGCGGCATGTGCAGCTCGTTGACCCTTGACATAGCCCTTGGGGCAAACACGTGCCACTTGTAGACCCTCGGAAATGGTGTCTACATCAACACATCAACCCGTATGGTAAATATTGTGCATAGAATAAGTAATTGAGTGGTACCTGAGAAATCCGAGATATCGTCTTGAGGATGCTTGGCATGCACGTGGGTCATTTGTCGACCCTCAAACGCAGCACCTACATGAACACATTAACGCACGTATATAGCATGCACAAAATTACACCCAGACTTACCTGTGAACTCCAGGTTTGCTTCTTGATCATGCTCGAATTCTACATCAATATCTTCTCCGCTTGAGAGCGTGGACGGCAGTGGCACGCTGCTGGGAGCGGTTTGATGCTGCACGCTGTCTTCTGTGGTAGTTGTCGGCCAAGAAGGTCTCTAAATGACACCCTTAAGTCACGACTTATACCGGGAAGTCGAGAAATACTCACCTCTAGCGCCATCTTCTCAGCCATTTTGGACGTCGGTATGAACTCAGCTATAGCATCCAGTTCATCGTCTTCGGAAACCTCGGGATGCGAGTCATCTGAGCCATCTGATCCACTGGAATGAGAACAGTGGTTGTCTAAGGAAGAGTTGTCGTCGTCGTCCTCCTGGATAAGTGTCTCTGCTGCGAAAAAAGTCGAAGTTGAACTTTGCATCAGAGTCGGAGTTGATTGAGCCAAACATGTCACGCACTTCGCTTCAGCTTTCTCCCACGGTTTGGTGGGACATTGCCTGGCGCAACAAAGCCACTCACGACCTGGCTAGTGGTTTCCGCTTCATCATCCGTCGGCAGAAGCTCAAGACCCGGAGGATGGGTTTCTTCAAAACCTAGAACTCAACATTGTTAGATGTAAGTAATTCCACCCATATGAAAAAAAAAAACTCACGACCTGATTTAATGCGCTTTGTAGGTTTTGGGAAGCCTGACTTCGCGCCCCTCTCCGTTCTGATGGTCGGGCCCTCTTCAGGAGACAAAGGGTGCTTTCCGGAGACTAAAATATGTGTAAGTGGTCATATCACGTTGAGTTCGCAATGGTAACAAACTTACCCTCTGAGTCTGCTAGCACTGGCGTACGCGGCTTCTTGATCACTATCTTAGGCAATGTACGGTGCGTCTTGGTACTCTTTCCCTTCTTTTTTGACCTCACTGTGTGTGTTGAGCTATCAGGAATCGTGGCCACCGGACCTGTGTCTGTAGCGCGCTGCCTCCGCGTGCGAGGTGCCATGCTTGTTTGGCAAGACGACGACCAGAGAGTATGTTGGGAAGAGAGAAGTGGGAAGATAAAATGAGGGACGATGAGTTGAATGGGGAATTTATCCAGGTGTGTTCCACGTCTTATATATATATTAGCACGCTTAGTTTTGTTTACAGGGTCATTGACTTGTACCCCAACCACGACGTAGCCGCTCTGTCATTATCACTTTCCATAACATTCCAAATCACACTATTTTTCATTTCCTATGAGCTCTCTTACATGTGCTGGCTGCAATCGCCGTTTCACTCATGCCGGATACGCGCGCCACCTTAGCATGACAAAACGCCCTCTCTGTCGCAGGATCTACGATCGCCGTCTGGATCGCTCTGTATCATATCACCGCCCAGGCGTCCCTGACCCAGAGGATGGCAATCCAAGTGAGTGTCTCTGCCAGCTCGGCCATGCTAGTAAATTGACACTATTTTTTAGACGGGGGTGAATTTGATCATGCATTTGACATAGACGGAGGTGATGGTGACCACATGGTCATTGACCCGAACCCCAATGACAGGGAATTCGATGCCGGCACGGCGATGTGTGCTGAAGCGCCCAATCGCGCCCAACAAGGCGGGATGCCCTTTGTCGAGCGATTTCCCTCAGGAGCGGCTGGAACCCCCATTCCCAACATGGGTGAGAGCGTGCCAGGATACGAGGCGTTGCATGACAATCTAGGACAAGGGCACATTTGGTACCCATTTCAGTCGCAGCGCGATTGGGAATTTGCCCGATGGGCAAAGAACCGGGGGCCATCTTCAACTGCAGTAACTGAACTGCTCGGAATCAATGGTGTAAGTAGCTGACCACGCGGACTGATTTGATGGCTAATAGTGGGTTGTGATAGGTGGTTGAGAGCTTAGGACTCTCATACCGCAACAGCAAGGAGCTCAACCGCATCATCGATGAAGAGATGCCCGGCCGACCAAAGTTCAAGTGCGAGGAGGTCTGTATCGGTGGGGAGTCCTATGACTTCCACTTTCGAGAAGTCGTTCCCTGCCTCCGCACGCTCTTTGGGGATCCAAGATTTTCGAAGGACCTCATATTTGCGCCGGAACGTCATTATCACGATGCAGGTCATACGGTACAGGTGTTCAGTGAAATGTACACCGGAAAATGGTGGTGGTCGGTGCAGGTACGTACAATAGCGACCTGCGCACTCCCAAGATACTCACATTAACCTCAGCAATCCCTGGAGTCTCGCAAGCCGGGCGCGACAGTAATTCCAATCGTCATCTCCTCAGACAAGACCCAGCTCACTCTGTTTCGATCCAAGAGTGCCTATCCTATCTACATGACGATAGGCAACATTCCCAAAGCTATTCGCAACAAACCAACTCAGCAGGCACAAATGCTGATGGGGTACATTCCAACTGCACGGCTCAAGCAGATCAAAAATAAGGCGGCGCGGCGCCGAGCGCTTGCGAACATTTTTCATTCATGCATGCGAAAAGTTCTCTCCCCCATTGAATCTTATGGCGAGACAGGTATCGCGATGGCCACCGGTGATGGGATTTGGTACCGCTGCCATCCTGTCTTCGCAACGTTTGTCGGCGACTACCCAGAACAATCACTTGTCACATGCACTTCAAATTGGAGGTGCCCCAAGTGCTTGGTCCCGACGGATGAACTTGGAAACAATACAAGATTTCCTTTACGCGACTTCGGGGAAGCAGTCAAGGTCTTTGCTTTGTCAGATGGCGATCCAACAGCCTTTCACGCGGCATGTCGCAACGCTAGTCTCAAGCCTACTTACCATCCCTTCTGGGACCGTCTTCCGTTCACCAATATATTCGTTTCAATCACCCCAGATATCTTACATCAACTTCACCAAGGCATCCTGAAGCACATGGTCGAGTGTCTAGCTGACATTGATTCTGACCAGATCGACACACGATGCAGCCGCCTACCGCCGAATCACAACGCCCGGCACTTCCATAGTGGTTTCACATGGCTGTCAAGGGTCACGGGTCAAGAGCACAAACACATGTGTCGTGTCTTACTTGGGGTTGTCGTGGATCTAACTCTTCCAGGTGGTCAGTCCTCAGCACGCTTGGCCCGCGTTGTGCGGGCACTCCTCGATTTTATCTACATTTCCCAGTACCCAGTGCAGACCACAGAAAGTCTCAAAGCAATGGACGCTGCCCTGTGCCGATTTCATGAGAACAAAGACATTCTTATCGAGCTTGAAGTCCGACGAGGCTTCATCATTCCCAAACTCCATAGCCTCATCCATTACACCAGATCCATCGCACTTTTCGGTGCTGCAGACAACTACAATACTGAGCAGTCAGAACGCCTTCACATCGAGTGCGCCAAGAAGGGTTTCCGTGCCTCCAATTTCAAAGACGAGACCAAGCAAATGACTACATGGATGGAGCGCCAAGAGACGATCAACCACCACGCGGAATTTCTCAACTGGTGCGAAAGCGGACACTCTGTATTACCGAGATCTCCGTTGGCATATCCCCGTCCGGATCTGATGCTACGACCCATTTTGACAATCCACCCATCGGAAAAGGGAGTAAGCTTTGAACACCTTTTCCACAGATATGGTGCTATCGACTTTCAAGATGCGCTTGCAGACTTTATTGTTCAACACAACTACCCTGGATTATCTACTGGTGTGGCTCGACGGCGCGCTAACAACACTCTGCTTCCATTCCGAAAGGTTTCTGTGTTTCATAAGATCAAGTTCTCAAATCCCGAAGATCCAGACGCGAAAATCGTTGATGCCATACACATCCGACCAGAGGTTCACAGCCGTCGGGGGCACACTAATCCAGGACGATTCGACACGGCATTGGTGAAGAATGGAAGCACAATTCGTGTGGTTCAAATCCGGGTCGTGTTCCAACTTCCGAATTCGGCGCTCTCCTCGATATTTCTCAGCTCGCGTCCAGCTCCTCCCGTACACTTGGCATACGTAGAGTGGTTTTCACCCCCCTCTATGACTGATGAAAGCCACGGGATGTACCGGATATCCAGGAGTTATCGCAACGATCGTCGAGTAGCAAGCGTCATACCTCTAGCAGAGGTATGCAGGAGCGTGCAGCTGTTCCCAGCTTTCGGACCTGTCATTCCCCAGGAGTGGCGGAGCTCAACCGTGCTAGAGAAATGCCGGACCTTCTACATCAATCCATTCCTCGATAGACACATGTACCAAAATTTGAATGCGATCGACGAAAGCTTAGCATAAACTTAATAGATCCTTGAAGCGCCGTCCATTAAACGGGCGCTCTCAGCTATTTACAATTTTTTAGCGCTTTTAATGCGTTAGTGCTAATTAAAACGGGATTTACGGGGAGGGGTTTTCCCGATGCCGACTCCACTGCTTCGAAACAACATACTTCAATCAGCTCGACTTTCGGGTTCCCCAGCTTTCCCAGTTCATCCGCCGCACGGAAAGCCTCGAGCTAGCTCAATCCCGCCGTGTGCAATTACACATTCGTATCAGCAACCTCTACACCAAGCTCGATTTTGAAGAGAAGGGACGCAGTAGCAGTCGCCTTACTCTTTGTATCTCCTGCCAACGGCTAGATTGGCAAGTCTCGCACCTGGCACAGATCTTCGGTCAATCTCCCGCTATGGTCTCCAACGTAGATAATCTCTTCATCGACGGGGTTCGTCTGCAACTTGATCCAGGTTGGAAGAACGACACCGACGACACCGACTGGCTTGGACTCCTTCGCCCATTCACTAATGCGAAGATGTTGCACGGATCCAAGCAATTGGCAGGACACATTGCTCGTGCGCTGGAGGGCGTCAGCGGAGAGGTGGTCACCGAAGTATTGCCATCCCTGGAGTCACTTTTGTTAGAAGATGAACCAGCCAAATCCATTGAACAGTTTATCGCCAGACGCCAACTCTCTGGTCACCCCGTAACGGTCATCAGCTCGTATCCAACCTATATGACCAATCCTCAAAACGATGGACTCTTTTGGACCTCCCAGTATCCACGGCAGAGCCTATTTTTCCAGTTGTCCAGCCGGGGCGTCGCCTACAGATTCCAGGCCGACACCAACCCACATGGCCAGAGCATAACCGATCTTTTGCGTGAGATACGTTCGAACATGGAGGACCGAGTGGCCGAGCTTGTCTGGGCTCCTGATGGGGGGGCCGGGACCATTGTTACGGGGAAGAAAATCTTTCCTATGGCTGACTTGGTCCGCCAGGACCTGCGCATACCAAATTCACGAGTATCCAAAGATCCAGACAGTTTCCAGTACAGGTGGAGACCGAGTACGAACAGCCAAGACATCGTGTTACGAAATCCCAATAACAATGTGATTACCTTCGTCCGCCCCACTTGGCCAACACGCTATCAGGGAGGTAGGGACGTGTATGCAGAGCTTCATTTTATTCGCTCGGCTGGCACAGGCATCGTGGTCATTGCGACCGCGTTGCTCTGTAGGTTTGTGTTGGCGTTCGACCCTCGATTAGCTCTGCGATCCCGAACTATTTTGTTTACTAATTTAAAGGGGCTTTTTATTTTTATTCTGTTCTTTCGCGATGTGATTATATGTTGTGTCAGACGCCGAGTTTACAGTATTTACCTAGGGAGGGGCCACCACGTTGTGTACCCCCTACTCAGTGTATAGTAATTCAAAAGAGGTTGGCCTGTTCACTGAAACGTCGTGTGGGCTATATTTTGGGTATATGCTACTTGTGTTGTGAACCAGGGCCGCAACTTGAATGCATCGCCGTGCCACCAGGTCCCCTCCTGGCACTACACCAAACCTAGCACCGAGAGAGAAGCAGTGGCACTTAAAGAGTATATTTCTCTCAATCAAAATAGATATCGCAATGTGCAACAAACAGAGCGCCGACTGCAAAAAAGACTGACTTATGACGGTGACGTAACAAATCCGGCTCGGGGTCGTCCATTTTCTCAAAGACTCCGACTAGTCGAGGAACTAGAAACGCTGGTTGAGGGCCGCCCTTGTGCTTCTGCAGTAATGGTTCCTCTGGTTGTGCGTTCGATACCACCGTCGCCTCAAGGGACGCAAATGACGGAGTATAGAGGCGATTAGAACGGCAACGGCTTAAACGCAACCGGGTTTGAGGGCATCGTGACTTTGGGCTCATTCTTCTGGGGGCTCAGTTCTTTGCTGCTTGTTCTGGATATTTAATGGTATGTAAGATAGTTTCTGGGACCCTAGGATATCCATCAGGAGATAGTCCTCGAATCAGTGGGCTCTCAAACCTTGATCGCCTGTGCATTTGTTCAAGATCGCTGTCCGCGGCTTGAGATTCTTTGCTTTTGTGCTATATTTTTTCTTGCGTTTGACATAAGCACCTAGTCTTTGTGGTATCCTCGGGCCAATCATTTGGTCTGATATGTCCTGCAAAATGCTTGCTCATGGTTTACTTTAATAACTTGAAACAGGAGAGAGTCGACACCGTCGCATATTCTTCGACCGTTGTTGCTCTCGCGTGTCTCGACTCTCCCCTGCGCTGTACTTGGCAGCTCACGCTCGTGCCATCTCTCTCTTGGCGATGAAGATATGAACGAAATGAGCCTCGCTGGATTCGATGTGGTGCTCGTGGTGTAATTCAACGAGCTGAAATCGATTACCAAGAGGACTCGCCTAGACCCTGGTGCGGATATGTGATCCAGATTGCACATAGGACTGCTGCACGGGGCACCTTTCTCTCACGTTGATTCGTTCTTTTTTCTCCCCATATTGGGGTGATTTCAGCCGGTATACCCAATCCCAATCACCCCGAATTCTTCGTTTACTACCCCTGGCTCAATGTGAGCTCACCGTGTTCGGCAACACGAGCTTGTGCCCGTGGTTGGAACACGTTGACCACATTCTCCCTAGGACCGCAGCAGGTTCAACCTCTCTGGAAACGTATCCACAGCCAGCATCGATGGAGATGTGTTCGAAGTTCAACATGCTTCTCGATTCACCATACTGTTATTGGCTTCCCTGCCAAGGTACGTACATGTTTATGTTCGGAGTGAAGGTCAGACAACCCTCCATTCCCCGCGGATTTCCTTCTGAAGCATGCGGGGTGGTTAATCAATCCCGACCAAATCGATGGTCGCCGATTTACTATGGCCCGTCGGCCTTCAATGGGTCCCGCACCTGTGACTGGAGCAAGTGCTTGTAAGAAACCGGCTTTCGTGTCCCGATTTGCTTTCTTTGCTCAATTGTCTGGGGTTTGTCACTGAAACCAGATTGGATCTCAGGTGGCAGGTTTGGGGTGGCTCTTACCGAACCGCATCATGGAGCAGTCGTGGAGCCCTGTGTGCTCCGCGGCGGTTCTCGCCTCGGGCGTGTCATCGGTCGTGACGATAGTGTGGTCAATTACGAGGCTCGCAAAGCCATGATTCTTGAACCCATGACGGTAAGCAGAAAGTGCCTTACTATGGCTCCACCGAGGAAGCATTCCTTATCTTCCAACCATCAGTCACTAGCTGGCTCACGGATCTCACATCTCTGTTTACCGCACTAACACCAACTCTTTCAACGTTGCCGATCAGTTGTACGACATGCATATCACCTTGAAACGGATTGGATACCACAATGTCATGTCAATTTCGCTCGAATTTGAAGCAGCTGAGTTCGATGACCGCGTCTAGGACTGGAAGGGTTCTCCCCAATACAATGTTCTCGGACTACATACGGGAGTGTGAAAACAAGACTATCCTGCAGCTTGCGAAGGCTACAAACTCGTGAAGGGCATCCACAATGGAACAGGTGGAACACATGGCGGAACCGCAGAATGATTCGCAGCCTTGACACGGCACCCGACGTCATTGATTCTTCCCAGCTGGGTCCATCCAGAATCAACAAAGTCGACACCAAAACAGTCGACACCAAAACCCGCATGCCAGTATCATTACCAAGCAAGGTTATAGTCGGCGAAGTCGACACCTAGTGTGTAATACGTGGCGTAATAAAGCCGGTGTGTGGGAAAGAACACGTGATTTAGCCTTGCACCGAATCGGGAAGGAGTCTGCCCAAAGATAGTAGAATGATGTACTTCTTGCTTCGCTTTCATGCTCAGCGTTCAGCGCTCAGCGCTCAGCTTTCGTGCCCACTGGCAGATTGTCAACATGTCAACGTGTCGACAGTGGTGCAACGTGCATCATTTGGATTCAGAAATGGGCTACTGATTCGCGCGAGTCACGTACGTACCATTTCCTTTCTTTATGGCTATGCTATATCCTGACTTGTTCTACTACTGAGTCAGTACTGACTAACGACTGTCACTGAATTACCTTTGTAACTTACTGGGACAGTTGATCTGACTCTCTATAGCAGCAAAAATAGTCCCGCCGGTTGCTACAACGGTACTTTATTGTATAAACATTACAGGCAGAACTTCTCCGAGGAGGCTGAACTTTACGACAATTCTATGCTGTTTCATTCAATGGCAGATTCTCTGTGACCTTATAATTAGGGCGTCTGGACTCGGGTTCTACTCCACATCTCTTCCCCCTCCATCTACGAGTTATGGCTCAAAACACTAGGCCTAAGTTTAACATTGCCATCGTTGGCACTGGGTATGGCCTACCGATTTGACCCAAATACAAGCTGACGTCAAACTCACAGATTTGGGGGACTCTCAGTTGGTATCGCTCTCAAAACGAAGTGGGGATTCGACGATTTCGTGGTGGGTCCATGAGCACTGGGGCATCTCAAACTGTCTTGAAAAGGGGCACATACAGATTTATGAACGCGGAGGAGACATTGGCGGAACTTGGAGAGTGAGTCTTCGCAAACGCCGTTGAAATATCCCACGCTAATTCAGCGGGTCACAGGACAACAACTTCCCAGCACGTATCTTCTAGTTGACGGGCTTGTTGAAAAATCCCGTTCTTATCCCACCCCATTTACAGGGCTGTGCCTCCGACACTAATATCCATTTTTACTCGCTGTCTACTGACCTTCAAGCGGATTGGAAATATTGCCATGGCACGCAACCGGAAATTCTGAATTATATGCATAAAGTGACCGACAAGTACGGCCTACGCCAACATTGCCGGTTCCATACGTCGCTAAACAAGGCTGAGTGGGATGCGCAAGCGAATGTGTGGCGCATTGAGACACGCGACGTGCGCACCGGCGAGACGCAGGTGACTTGCGCAACGGCTCTTATACCCGCCATCGGCGTGCTGCTGGTTCCCAAGCTTCCAAAGTTGCAGGGAATCGAATCTTTCAAAGGCGCGCTGTTCCACTCGGCGCGCTGGAGGCACGATGTCGATTTTCATGGGAAGCGTGTCGGCGTTCTAGGAAACGGAAGTTCTGCGTACGTCGCTCATCCCTTCTTTGAGCCGCGGAAAATGAGCAATTCCTCCTCTCAGATCCCAATTTATCCCAGCCATATCAAAGGATCCTACAGTCGACGTGATCAACTTCGCACGTACGAAAATGTGGTTTGTACCAGCCGTAAGTGCATCGTTGCAGGAGTGCTCACTCTTCTGAATCTACGTAATGCAAAGCCAATTATTCCTTACCGGGAAACTACAAAATGGCTCTTTGCGTATATTCCGCTCGTCCAGCGACTCTATCGCTTCGTGATTGCCGCTTCTGTATGTTTCAATCCCATTTCGTCTTACTCCCTCTCTGATATAACCTTCAGTATGAGATGTCCTTCCTCATTTTTAAAGGAAAAGGCGACAATTACGCGACAAAACTTATGACTAAGGTAACCTCCGAGCATCTTCTTTAACACTCTTTTCACTCATGTTTCGACTGGCTCAGGTTTCGATGGATTACATAAAGAAAGCTGCTCCTTCGAAATATCACCATGTCATCATTCCGACATACCGTACGTGCTTGACTCTTTACTAGTATCCAACTGGCGTAAAGACTTGGCAGCACTCGGATGCAGGCGCATTGTGCGCGACCAAGGCTATCTCCAATCTTTGAGCCGACCAAATGTTCGCCTCACATTTGACAACATCACACGTGTCGAACCTGACGGTATCGTAATGGAAACAGGTTTGCATGTTTCGTTCACGGTTTGAATTTTCAACTTACCTCGCATTATCTAGGGGAAAATATTTACCTTGACGTGATCATATGTGCTACAGGATTCGTCACTGTATGTACTGTTGGCCGTGCAAAAGGAACTTGGACATGAATATACCTTGCACAGGACGAATACTCTTTGAATGTGCACGGGACAAGGGGCACATTGAAAGAGTACAATGATGCTCATGGTGGACCGACAGCTTACCTCGGTACCACAGTTCCGGGATTTCCCAACTTCTTCATGATGCAAGGCACGTTGTTACCACCGGCCACCAATCGTTGTCTTTTGCTTTATCACTGACACTGCCCCGTTTCGTTGGATTAGGTCCTAACACGATCACGGGTCACACTTCCGCAATCTTCTCCGAAGAATCACAGATTCCATACATCCTACAACTACTTGCCCCAGTGCGCTCGGGAGCACTCACGAGCGTGGTTCCCACCGATGCGGCGACGGATAAATACAACGACATGCTGCAGGAGCGGCTCGGAAACTCGGTCTGGACGCAGTGCGCGTCGTGGTACCGCGCTGGCGCGCAGGGTCGAATCTTCAGCACGTTTCCTGGCCCTCTCGTCTTGCTCTGGTGGTGGCTGAGGAGGCCACGGTGGGACGACTTTGAGATTGAAGGTCCCGGTGTGGAGCAGTGGCGTCGCCGTCATGGGTCGCGTGCACACAAGGGGCGGGCTGTAATGTTCATTTTAACTCTAGTTGCAGCCCTGGGAGTACTTGCACTAGCTGCGTACTGTGCAGATATGGGCCCGAACGATCTGGTTGGCCAGGCCACACGCATGTGGATTATTATTTTTCGACTATTTTGGCCACAGTGCGGAGACCCGCTTGGCGCAGGGACATGCCCTCAGGTATGCCTAGGACTCCGATAGGTTGCTTGGTTTGCTTCCTCAGTGATCGGCGAGCGGCGGCGTTGTCTTTTAGCAAACGCAAGACTAGGAATGTAGCACTTATACCTATCACTGTTGTCTTTGTAGATGTGTAAAAAAACGGTCGGTTGATGTCTCTGTAATCCAGACTCGGCAACTTACCGATGCATGTTGAGAAGGGCCGAAGTGAGAGTGCACCAGACTCGAGACTTCGATTCAAGCTTCAAGTTTCAGCACCTGGGTTACTGAATATGCGCCACTGGACCTTCCGTCTCATGGCCATTATAATCCGACGACAATGTGCGCGCGCGCCCACATCTCGTCCAGAGCCGCTGCCAGCGGCAAATCTCAGTTACCGTGGCAGACCCACCAGTGCGCGGAAGTGAACATAACAAGACTATCATAGTTACTAGACGTGCATCCAAGAATGATGACGATCGAACCATGAGGCCTGAGGACCTACTTCAGAGCAAGGCGGGTATTATTAACACTCCGATGGACGCACTAAAATCGATTCTCCCAAACGGGGACTCGAAGACGCTGGTAAGGCCATCATGCTGAGAGGATAGGAAAGGAAAAATTTACTGTACTGCAAGGGACGAAAGGAACCAAGCACAGCAACACGGAAAGGCAAGACGAGGTCGCGTGTGAAGTATCCAAGATGATATCGCTGCGATAAATTGTTGAAGAAGTGGAAGCCTGAGTCCACCCTATCATGGCATGCAATGAATCAAGTGGGGATGACAGGCGTGCGAAAAGAAGTGTAGTGTGCTGGGGTGCTATTGGTATAGGTCGGATGCGACGAAGCGTACTACCCGGCGTGGCCCGAGACCCAATACCCCCAACTACTGTACCGTGACAGTAGTGGTTGAGCCACTGCCATATTCAAATTTAATAGACGCACATACCTGAACCATCCAGACGCCCGACCCAACTATAGGCCTGGGGCGCATCTTCCTTCATCTCCCTCAAGTTCTATTATACAAGCGGTCTTGAAGTGGACGATTCGCAGTGTACAAGACGTGAGGAGAAGAAGAGACAATTATGAAGACCTCACCGCCGGCCTCACCAGCAACCTGCCAGCAAGGGCTAGCGACAAGCGAAGCGCGCTTTCTGTCAATTAGGTTTGGGTAGAGAAGTAACCAGGTTTGATCCGTTGGTCAAGTGACAGTTGGTGGCGGCGCTGTGCTGGACATTATAATGAGCTGCCCGAATCCTAAGTATTCTCTCACACGGAGTCGTGTCCTCAATATATAAACTTCAATATGGCCTTCATCTCCGTCATCATGGGCGCAGCAATTGGGAATCCCACCCTGGCGGTCTCGTACTCTTCGACATTCCTCCGTCTTACTGCTGGTGGGAAATATACCTTCAAGTTGGAACTAAGATGCAGACCTGTTTGACTACCTCCACCATGCGCGATACTCCCACTCGTCTAGAGAATCTGATCCCAGCTCGGTGCTATACAGCAGATTCATTGATCGTTATCCGCGTTATCTATGAATCGGCAGTACAGCGCCCTACCGCCGGCGCCTTGTCATATCACGGACTTTGTACGGACTGCCCCTCTGTGTGACATTCATATATTACTCGTCGGCGCCCAGACAACCTGAACATCATGTCCTACGAGCTTCACTTTCACCACCTACTTTCAAGTTTTGGGGATCATGTCCTTGCTTCGTCTTGCCTTCGACACTATGGACTTCGTTGGCCCGAAGGCCGAGAAATCTCCCGCATCATACATTGATCACATTGAGGGGACATTAGGAGGCGGGCTTGGAGTTTATTAAATGAAACGACCAATTCTCCCATGCGCCCTATAATTCATAGTACATGAACAGGATTACGACTCGCGGGGGGCGGATCGTGGGTATCAGTCTAGTATAAGAGCACCCTCCCAGCCTGGGGGCCGTCTTGCTCCCGTCACTCTGGTGTGTTTATAGCAGTCGTTTCCCGGATAGTTGGATTAATCGACTGATATTCCCCACTACGTTAGAATTAGTAGGCGTTCCTACTAAGAGATTAACCATCCACTCTCGATCCCATGCCGTCTTCTGATATTATTTCAACACTAAAACAACATGGGAAGGGCTTGGAGACAGGGAAGGTTTCTCGATTTCTTCGTGAGTCTTCAAATGTTGGGTTAATGCGTGGCGCTCGCAACTAGAATTGACTTGACCTGGATATATAATAGGCAAGACTTATGAAGCAGCGACAATCAATATGCTCCCAGACGGCGTCTTGCTAGAAATCTTTGACTGCCATCGAATGGATAGCAGTCGCTATGGCATAACCTTTCGCCCCAGTTCATGGCTCAGCTTGGTGCACGTATGCATGCGATGGCGGCACATCATGTTTGCGTCCCCAAGCCGTCTCGATCTGACGCTTCTCTGCACGTACGGAACGCCTGTCAGGAAGAATCTGGGCTGCTGGCCACCCCTCCCCATCGTTGTGGACTACTTCACCTCCTGGGGCCGCAGGAGCCCCGCTTCTAACTACGAAGACGATATCGTCGCTGCGCTTGAGCACCCAGATCGAGTCCGCCGCCTCAAGCTTGATGTAACGAACGCCCAGTTGGCGATGGTGGCCTCGGTGATGCAGGTGCCATTTCCGATGCTGACAGATCTTTGTCTGTCATCAAATGATCAGAACGTGCCAGTTCTACCTGATGCGTTTTTGGGTGGTTCTGCCCCACAGTCATTACGTCAAATATACTTGGAAGGCATTTCCTTCCCATCGCTACCCACCATTCTTTTATCAGCCAGTAATCTCGTATACCTTCGACTCGAAGACATTCCCCAGAATGGCTACATTTCTCCGGAGGCTATGGTCACGGGCTTGGCCGCGTTAATAAGGTTGGATAGCCTTTGGATTTGGTTCAAACCACAATCTTCTCGCCTCGAACAAAGGCACCCGCCTCTCTCAACCCGGGTGATCCTCCCCTCTCTCATTAATCTGAACTTCCATGGCTTTGGCGAATACTTGGAGCTACTTTTGGCCCGAGTTGACACACCTCTTCTCCACTGCTTCAAAATAACTTACTTCAATCAGCTCGACTTCCATGTTCCCCAACTTTCGCAGTTCATCGGCCGCGCGGAAAACTTCGAATTAAGCCGCTTAAGGCATGCGCGTATACGGTTCAATATTCGCAATGCTTACATCAAACTCGATTGTGAACAAGGGGAACACCGCATAAGTCGCTTCACTCTCCGTGTCATGTGCAAAGGGCTCGATTGGCAAGTTTCGCATCTGGCTCGGATTTTCGGTCAGTCTCGCACCCTGGTCTCCAACGTAGGCCATCTCTCGATCGATGAGGACGACCTACACCCAGGTTGGCAACACGACATGGACGACGCTGACTGGCTAGAACTCCTCCGCCCATTCACCGCTGTCAAGATGCTGCATGCGTCTGAGCAGTTGGCAAAGCAAATTGCGCTTGCGCTGGACGATGTTACCGAAGGCATGGTCGCCGAAGTATTACCATCCCTGAAGTCGCTTTGGTTAGATGACCAGCAGGTAACGTCCGTGGAGCAGTTCCTCGTTGTGCGCAGTGTATCTGGTCACCCAGTAACGTTCGACTCGGATGCTTGAGTCTAGACCGGTGGCCGTCTGTATATGAAGGTAGACCAAGAGGTAGACCGCGATATTATCATATACAGGCTGGTCACGGGCCTAACTTGAGTCACGCCCGAAAGCGGTGTGTCTCGTGATGCGTGACGCGTGACGCGTGCCACGTTGTAGTCGGGTTGTAGGCTATAGGGTTGTCCTTCTTTTTAGCGGGGGAAGGCCTTACAAAATACCAGACGTCGCCCTCTACTGCCCGCTCCTCACCGGCCTCACCATCGTTGAGTGCGCGCGCCGCAAGTTTACAAGAGTATTCATGCCGCTACAATCAACCACCGCTTCCAACTCAATATCACCATCGAACCTTTCGGACGCATCATGACCCTCACTTTCTAGTGCAGAAGGATTTGCCGCATATGGTTTCCACACACTGTGTCATCTCCTTTGTTGAAGGGTAGGGCGTGTATCTCGAACACAAAGAAATCGGAACTACTGAGTGAGATTAGCAGCGGATAATTTATACACTGGTGCGTTGCATCACCCGTTTTTATTAAAAAATTAGTTAAAATTCAGGCGTCCTCTGTGCAGTTGTACTACTGTACCGTCGTTCATCGTCTGGTAACATCCGCCCACGTCCAACAAGAGTTTTTGGCTTAGCTGATCCTGCCACGATGAAGAGCCGCATTTCCGATCATAGTAACCTGTTCCGTTCAGAAACAATGAGGCGTTATAGTTAACTTGACGTTTCGTCTTCGTGGCTCTGTAACAGCTTTTTCCACGGCAGGATCTTCCTCTTCCCTTTATTAAAACAGCAACTATAAAACTTGCCACTTTGCTCTAGGCATAGCGAAGCTTGCAACTCACCGCTCATGAACTCGCAACAAGTGAGTCGATTTCGTGATTTCTCTGTTATTCAGTCTTATGTGTCTGGTACAAAGCGCAATACCCTCGCTAGCGACGTCGTCACCGATGGATTCGTCGCGCGTACCTTTACACCCGAGGACGCGGCCAATTACTTCATGCTCCTACTCAGGGCACCACCTTTCCAGCACTTCCTGCGATACTACGGGATAGTACAGCATCAAGGTGCATGGTACCTCACACAAAACGCCAACTTGGTGCAGGGCACATCGCCAGGCGTCCCACTCCAGAGCACTCCGCTGCTGGACTACAGTAGTAGGGCAACCCACGGCACCGTTGTCCCACAGCGGCGATGGACCCCGACCGACGAGGTGGACTTTCGACGCCACGTCGAAGCTGCGGCGCTTGAGCTACCCATCTTCTTCGTCAACCGCAATGGTGGCATAGGGTTCTGGTTGCCAGATATCCTTCGAGGTCGCGATCGCGACCTCCATAACGCGGATAAATTCGCTCCGCTCGGTGGAATGCGAACGGCGCAGATCCGGATCAATGTGAGTACACGTCTGTCATTAGGGCCGGCAATGACTTCTACGGCGCTGTTTGTAGTGGCCCGGTTATAGATGCTGGAAGCGCCAGATAAATACCCGAGACGAGACGCACGCACGGAACCCGATCAGCATGGCGCGCCTTATGAAGGCTGTCGGTAGCTCTGTGAATAATTTCTTCAGGGTATATGCTCACATGTCTAATCATTTGCCATTAATTGACGCCTCCCTTCAGGAGTGCATGGCTCATGGTTATGTGGCGACAGACCCTCGATGGCAAATCGGGAGTGGGAGGATCACGCAAGATCATGTCAAAATTATTGGGGTCACTCACGTTTCCGCTGGAAGCTGGATGCCCATCATGCAACTCACCAACTATGTGACCTGAAGGCACACCAGTTGCCGTTCCGCTTCCTGTCTCCAGCTAGGGCACACCTTTCATTTTCATCCGTCTAGGTCTCCATGGACCCAGTATAAGTTAGACGCTATAGATGACCATTAATTAATTACCGTAATTTCTGTATAACTTGGTATACGCCTTTCACTGGTTCTGCCACTTTGTTGTATCCAGCTCACTGTAGTAGGGATCCTCGCACTGCCGCGCAACGTTTTTTTTTTTGGAGGAAGGTGCAAGTTCTCCGCGTGTACATTAGTGCATGCGATGCGAAACCTGATCGGACTGAATGGGCGAGTAAGGCCAGCACTACTGTAGACCTGAAACAAATGCTTCCGTTGCGCCGTCAGGCTAACATGCTGACTGTTAGTGGGTGTCCACCAGCCTTCAGGCAGCCCTGTGTATTGGTAATTCATCACCCTCTTTTATAGTAAGTCACTCTCCGTCTCCATCACTGAAACGGAGATCAAAGTAAAGAATGGAATCGCTCCGTCGTCAAAAACTTATGGTCTAAACCTCGAACCGGCTCGAGTCGAAGCGAGATGAGAAATAGCAGGCTCGACTCCGCCTCGTGGCCGGCATGGCCAGACGACTGCACGCATCCATGCTCGCCGCTCCGTGCCTCTGGGCGGGATGAGCTTAGCGTATGATGCCCACGCGTAGCTCCCGGAACCCGCCGCAAACTTGAAGCACTCTGACCCACGGCAAGTTCCGCAGGAACACCCAGACACCAACTCACGCCAAGACTCGCGGCCTGGTGGGAGATCCAAATCCAACACCGTGATCCCACAAATTGCGTCTCAAAACCCACCAACGTGAACCAATTGTAATCAGGGATAGCTTGATCCCGAGAAAGAAGTGACCACCCATGCCCGTCAACAAGAGGCTATCGTCTGGGAGGTGCAGTCCGTTTCTGTGTATTCGTTTGTGCATAATAGGAAGGAGGAGGGAAATGGGAAATGGGAGAGAAAGCGCGCACTTACTCGTACGCAAGCTCTAGTACATTGTATCCACATCCTCTTGTTAGAATTCAGGTCTTTCTGGGATTGCCCTCAATTCCTACCCCGTCGCAATGGCCCACTACGACATTTTCCGCCATAACCTCGCAATCAAGTATCCAGCTTACGGACACGCACTTTGGGAGCCAAGTACAGGCGGTCGATATCCTGCCGTGGCGGTTGGCGACGTTGGTTTTATTCGGGAAGGGCAATTCCACCGTCTTTTCAATGTTTTACTTAGCCCAGCAGATCCGTCTCATAGTAGACTTGGTGTCCCAGAGGAGAACGAGCAGCTTAGACCCCGCGTGGACGATCACATTGTCACTGGCACGCTTACTCCCCATAATTTTTGTTCGACCGGAGTCACTTTGGAATCTGAACTAGTGGTATTTGCTAATGAGTAACTATCAATACAGTATCATTGTCATGCCGCTCACACATTCTCAGACCAAGTTCGGGGGTCTCATTCTTGTGCAGAAGGAAGCAAGGCGCTGTGCTGTCTCTGCCAATACCAGCAAGGTGCGAGAATACCGTAGCACTGGGGGATTTTGGCGAGTGGATGATCAGCCACATCGATCGCTGGTTCGCCTGGGCCCGGCGACTCGGTATGGGGATCAACCGGATGGAGGATATCGTTCTGGTCACCGGGGCTCATCTCACGAGATCTTGGACAAATGTTGCCTTCCTTGAGGACCAGACAGAGGCACGGGTATCATTCGAATTTCAAGTAGCCGCAGACACTAGCATCAACTGGCACGTCTCACCCGACCGCATTTTGGGAGCTGTGTTAAACCATGGCCCTATTGGGAAGGTATGCTGCAATGGTATTTGCATTGGCCGAGGAATTTAGGTTCCCTTGAACTCACTCTAGGACCTACCTGAAGACCAGTGCATATTCATACGAGGGTTTCGTGTCACTCGTAAGCTCATAATTTTGCCACGGACGCTGAAAGGGGCGGCCAGCCCCAATCCAGACGCCGAAGGCTTCGACTCTGAGCCAGAGACGAAACTCGTATCGATATCGACTGTACCAGAGGTAAAGTGCTCTTTGGCTCGTTTTCGTTTTATGGTACTTGTCTCAACCGTCGAAGTTCCTGGACCCTCTTCACCTACTATTAGAATACATTGCCGATGTGAGCACTGTTGGCATTTACTCAACGCATTAACACTAATATAGACGGATCAGGGTGCACCTGATTGCGATATGGTCCTCGTTCATGATAATGACCTGGCGCGGCTTGATGGATTTGGTGATGACAGTGTGAGCAGAAGTTTATCAATACCCAGTTTTCTTAATACATATATGCCTGCAGCCACTAGACACTCTCCAACCAGGTGCAGTGGCAACCCACTTGCGGCGCTCCAAGCCTGAGATTCGTGACCACCTATTCCACCAAGGTAGACTCCGTGGGGATGTCTTCGCGAAAGATATGTCGTCAGATAGAAAAGATGCAAAAGTCGATACAGAAACTATCAGGGTAGCAATGCTCTCTGGCTCGCACATGTTCGAAGGATGGCGTGATTCTACATCCTGCGGATGTTGCTTCTAGACTGAATCACTTCTTACAGCTCCAGTGCCGTCGCCGGCGTCCTCTAGGCCCGTTGCTGGCACAATTGAACACGACAAGCCAACAACATCGCGCATACTAGCCTGGCACGAGGTAATTCAATTTAGTGGCTCATTCTTTTAAGCTGACTTCCCTCACGAAGGGCCTCGCATCTACTGACCTCATCCTTGACGGATTCATTGCTCATACATTTGCGTCAGGGGACGCTAGTAACTACCTCATGCTCCTGCTCAAGACGCAGAACTTCATCCGAGACTATGGGATCGTATACCAGCAAGGTGCATGGTATATCACACATAATGTCAACTTGGTACAGGGAACCTCTCCAGGCGTCCCGCTCCAGCCCACTCCACTTCTCGACTATCATATTGCGGCAATCCAAGGCTCCGTTGTTACCCAAAGGCGATGGACCCCAGCAGACGAAGTGGATGTGCGACGACATGTTGAACGCGCCATGCTTCAGCTACCGGTATTCTTCGTCAACCGTGATGGCGGCGTTGGGTTCCCCTTGCTGGATATTCTTCGAGGCTGCGAGCGCGATCTGCATAACGCATACGACTTCGCACCACTCGGAGGCGGGACGACAACTCATCTCAGGATCAACGTAAGTTTATCTCTCGGTTACTGGCGTCGGCGGTAATCATAATCTAAACGCGAAACTACTGATAGTGGCCAGGTTATAAGTACTGGAAGCGCCAGATACCTACGCGTGACGAAACTCATGCGCGGAATCCGATCACCGTAGCGCGCTTTATGAAGCATGTTGGTAATTCGGTGGACAAGTTCTTCAGGGTGCGTTCCCCACGTCTTCGCTACCGACGTCGTCAAATGACCCTTTCCACCAGGAGTGCATATCGAACGGCTTTGTGGCGACAGATCGTCGATGGCAGATTGGAATGCAAGGAGGAATCACGGGAGAGCATGTGAAGATTATTGGCGTCATCCATGTTTCCGCTGGAAGCTGGATGCCCATCTTACAACTCACCCGATATGTGACCTAAAGGCAAACAGGTCGCTTTCTCGTCTCAGACAGAACCTTCAACCTTCAACCTTCAAGTTTGGGCCGTGCGCGGCTCCACAGGGGCGACTGGTCAAATCTATCGGCTGTGACTTCCTCACTCCGACTAGGTTCAACGTGGCGCACAGTTCGGACGTTATTGAAGGTGTTGTAACTTTTGTATAGTGTATGTGCCATACCCTCGCTAGTTCTGTTGCAATCTTGTATCTTAGTAGTGTACGGAGGTGAATCCGTGTGAGTTCGAGCGGAGACGGATCCCGTGAAGGGACTCGAGAGAGAGAGAGGGAATACGAGGACAGTGGTCCACGCTCTAAGTGGAACTAGAGGCGAGACGTCGAGGTCGGTAATAGAAGCTAAGGGTGGGGCACAGAAGTACGATGGCGATGAGGATGCAATCTGAGAAGACGTTCGTAGCGCGATCCGAGGGCAGCGGCTCGGATGAGGACAGCGACGAGGACGATGAAGCTAAGGGGCTAAGTGAAAAGGTAGGCGGGGCGGTGACGGCGTAGACGTTGGCGAAGGCGAGTGGGCGGTGGCGATGGCGATGGCGACGGCGATGGCGATATCGAATGGGCTTTAGCGGCAGTAAGAGGGTTCACACGAATTTAGAGGGGAAATCAGAAGATACATTTCGAGTCAGAAAACGTCGGCCTTATATACATGCGAGCCGTATCGAAGGAAATCACGACCAAGTCGAATCTATAGTGAAGGACGAGGGAGGGAAAGAGAGAAAAAGAACGCGTGAGTACGAAGGACTACGAGAAGCCACCGAGGCACAGGCAGAAGTGACGAGCGCGAACACGAGTGAGTCTAAACCGAAACTAAGTAGAAAGGGAATGGTAAGGAAGCGGAGCAGATCGAGAACGAGCATAAAGGAGGACGAGAATCTATGACGCACGACAATGCTAAACCCTCCACAGATCCGACGACGGGCGCAGCGATCAGCGCTGGCGAAGGTGGCATTGGACGTGACTGGTAGATGAGTGGAAAGCGAGGCGGGCTGGTGGCGAAGCAGAACAAGAACTGACAGAATGAAAGAGCGAGTAACCGATCGGCGAGAGTTGGGCGATGCGAAGGGTGAAAGGACTACGCATAAGGTACGAGGTTTCGAGTGTTTTGCGCCGAGGGCTGGGATCAAGAGTGGGCCGGTGACCACGGGAAGGAAGGAGCCACAAGGCGGAGAATGGCGAAGACAATGGAAGAGGGTGGATGGATGGCGGCATAGGGAGCACGAGGAGGAAAGATGAGGGTTGAAAGACGCATTACTTGGGATTCGGAGTAGTGAGATCGGGACGAGCCGAGACAGGCCAAATCGGGCGAATTAGATGATTTCGGGGCTACGGCCCGACCCAACCTTACAGTAGACACTACCGCGTGGTGCGAGAATTTTCAGCATGTACTTTTCTTCGATGCGACTCGCGTATGTGGCGCGTATGTGGGACCTGATCGTATCAAAAGTGCAAGGGCAAATCTATCATAGAAAAAATGTCGCCGTTAGGCCACCTGACTGTCAGACTGGTGTAAGTGGCTTTCACAGTACCAGAGCGGAAAGGCGCCCGAGAGGCTCAGCGTAGGTGTGAGATATTCAACCCGGCTAGTCCTCAACTAGTATCCTCAAATATTATCCGCGTGGGGGACTGTACTCCCTCCTCCGCCTCACGGCCATCTCCGCCGGACGACCAAGTACGCGCATCTATCCGCCCACGCTCGACATCCACCCCCGCCAATACCGGCGCCGCAGCCCAAAGCATAGCAACAAGGAACAAAAACGCATAGCGGATATTACCCGTCCTATCGGCGATGATGCCGACGATCAGCGGGCCCAAAAAAGGCGACGACTGTGCAGGCACGCATGTCTGTCAGTGTGCTCATTTACTACGGAGGGGAACGCAGCGCACCTTGTCGGTGATGGAGAACAGGCCGTACCAGCGCGCCTCCTCGTCGGGTGGGATGATCTTGGCGTACAATGCACGCGCATAGCTCTGGAACGCGCCGCACAGCGTGCCGAAGTACACCGCGAGCACGTACATCTCCGCAGGCACACGAAAACCCTACTTCGCGCCGCGGGGCTCGAACAGCCCGAAGACGCCGTACAGCGGGATGACACTCGCGGCGGAGACGAGGAGTATGAGCACGCGCAGCGAGCTGAGACCGAGGCGGCGCTGGACGGCTGGCCATACGAGAGCGCCAAGAATCCCTGCGCTTGGGGTGAGTACCCCGACGAGCACGAGTGAGCTAGGCAGCATGTGGAGGGTCGTCTTCGCGAGCAGGAGCGCAGTAGAGGTGAGCGTTGTGAAGCCTAGGTTGACCGTTAGCATGACGATCGCGACGGAGGGGAGCTTGTCGTACTATCGGAAAGAAGAAACTAAGCGGCGAGGTAGGGGAAGGTGTTCCGTAGTCGCTGGATATTGTGCCAGCGCAGCATACTTCCCAATCTTTTTCCACGCGTCCACCACTTCTTGTCGCACGGTCCATTCAGCCGCCGCCAATGCAGCCGCCGCCTCCGGACGTTCGTCCGCGAGGAGACCTTCGTGCTCTTCTACAACGTTACTACTCGATGTTTGGGACGCGCTTGCACTGGGCGGGAAGAGGAGAGTGCGTACTGAAAAAAGCGCCCACCAAGCCCCGGAACCGGCATTGGCGAACCGCAGCGCCTTGGTCGACCCGCCAGCAAGCTAGACCAGAAATAACACGGCGAGTAGGAGAAGGATACCTGCCGTGTATCCGAGGGCAAATCCGAGAGAAGTAATCCGCGCAGTTGCACGGAACAGCTTCTCCATGTCGTCGTAATCCAACGAAGGAAGAGAAGGAGAGGTGCGGCAGGTACGAACACAGAACTACGATTGAAGCGCCGAAGCAGATGTTGGCGAGAATAGAGGAGACGGGAAAGCGGCCATAGTGGGGAAGAGGATGGGAGAAATAGAAAGCAGAGGGACGAAATAGACCCAAGCGCAGCAAAACCGAAGAGCAGGGGCTTGCGGTATGAGGCTGTATCAAGGATGTTACTGCGGTAGTGTATAACAAGGTGTGGAAGCGTACCTCTGTCGGCGATTGCACCCATAGAGTTGACAGTCAACGTTGTCAACGCTTGAAACGCAACAGAGAGTGAATAAGTGTAGAGGCTGCCATGGTGTCGGTGTCAGTGACCTGCGGACGCACCATGCCGAGAACAGACACATCTGGAACTAGCAGTATCGATCCAGGCCCGTCCTAACTTCCTAGCTTGACTACGCATCTTGCTTCATCCTCACCCGTTTGCGCTGGCAGGCGGTGAGGGGCATGATGTACAGGGTATAGTCTCGTCTGGGAGAAGGAATCCATTGTCGTGGGCGAATTGTTCCAGGCATAAGAAGGAAGAGTAAGGGAGAATATTGCAAAGACCTCGCAGGTTTGCCTTGAGTCGGTCAACGAGTCGTAGGAGTCGTAGGCTTGTGACCAGGCTGTATATGTAATCCATATATCGCAGGTTTTGTACAGACGGTCACCGGTCACCGGTCTACGAAAAGTTGGCAACTGCGGTTGTCCAACATGGCCGTCGTAATTGACCGTTTGAACCGTCTGATCGACACCTGGTTTACCCGCGACGTTCTGACGAGCCATCCCAACCGTGCACACACCATACCATCATCTAGTCCCATTCTAGTACCCATACAACATAGCAATCACAGAAGCTTGAAGACGGGGACAGTCGCTCAAAGCGCTCAATGTCCAAGTTCGTCTCCGAGTTGTGTTATGCGCACTCACGGCGTGTACTAAGTTGGCATGAAACAGACAAGAGACACGGACTTGCAGTGGCAATGGATATGCTCCCTGTTGAAATCTTGTTGAAAATATTCGACTTCTATCAACTGGATAGCACTCGTTACGGGATCTCCTATCGCCCTGGTTCAGAATGGCATAGCTTGGTGCACGTATGCCAGCGATGGAGATATACCGTGTTAACCTCTCCACGCCGTCTCGATCTGACACTTTTCTGCACGCACGGAACGCCTGTCAGGAAGAATCTGGGTTGCTGGCCACCCTTCCCAATAATTGTAGACTACGTCACATCCTCGAACCGCCGCAGCAGCCCTGCACCCAACTACGAAGACGATATCATGGCTGCACTCGAGCACCCCGATCGGGTGCGCAGCCTCAAGCTTGCTGTAACTAGCTCCTTGTTGGCAAAGGTGGCTTCGGTGATGCGGGAGCCATTTCTGGCGCTGACAACTCTTTTGCTTTCATCGAATGATCTGAACGCGCCAACCATTCCTGATGTGTTCCTGAGTAGTTCCGCCCCACATTTACAACAAATCCACTTAGCGGGCATCTCCTTCCCAGCATTGCCGACCCTCCTTTTGTCAGCCAGCGACCTCGTCGATCTTCAACTCAAAGATATTCCCCAGGGCGGTTATCTTTCCCCGGAGGCGATGGTTACAAGCCTGGCCGCGTTAAGCAGGCTGGATACTCTTGATATTTGGTTCAAATCGCCAACATCTCGCCTTCAGCCAATATACTCGCCTTTATCAACGCGGAATGTCCTTCCCTCTCTCCTCAAATTCCATTTCCATGGCTCTAGCGAGTATTTGGAGCACCTCTTAGCTCGAATCGACATTCCCCAACTCCACTGCTTCGAAACGACATACTTCAATCAGCTCGACTTTCGAGTTCCACAGCTTTCCCAGTTCATCCGCCGCACGGAAAGCCTCGACCTTGCCCATTCCCGGCATGCGAAAGTGCGCATTCGTATTAGCAACCTCTACATCAAACTCGATTTTGAAGCAGAGGATCACAGTCGAAGTCGCCTTACTCTTTGTATCTCGTGCAAATGGCTAGATTGGCAAATCTCGCACCTGGTCCAGATCTTCGGTCTATCTCCCGCTATGGTCTCCAACGTGGACCGTCTCTTCATCGACGAGGTTGATCTGCAACTTGATCCCGGTTTGACGAACGACATGGACGACACCGACTGGCTTGGACTCCTTCGCCCATTCACCGATGTGAAGATGTTGCACGGATCCAAGCTGTTGGCAGGACAAATCGCTCGTGCGCTGGACAGTGTCAGCGGAGAGGTGGTTACCGAAGTATTACCATCCCTGGAGTCGCTTTTGTTAGAAGATCAGCCGGCGAAATCTGTTGAACAGTTTATCGCTGGACGCCGACTCTCTGGTCACCCCGTGATGTTCGTCCACTCACATGAGTCGCTTCCAACCTATGTGGCCAATTCCCAGGATGATGTGCTCTGTTGGACCTCTCAGGATCCTCGACAGAGCCAGTTGTTCAACCGGTGGGGCGTCGTCTACCGATTCCAGACCGACACCAATGCAACGGGCCGGAGTGTAACTGTCCTTTGGCGGAAGATACGGTCGAACATGGAGGATCGAGTGGCCAAACTTGAATGGGCTCCTGGGGGAGGGCTCGGACGTGCTGTGATCGGGAAGAACATCTCTCCTATGGCCGAGTTGGTCCGCCGGGACCCGTGGATGCCTAGCTCAAGATTATTCATCGGACCCGACGGTTGCCAGTACAGGTGGAGACCAAGTACTACCAGCCAGGACATTGTGTTACAAGATCCCAATAACAATGTGATCGCCTTCATTCGTCCCACTCGGCCAACACGCTATCAGGGGCTTGGGGACGTATATGCGGAGCTTCATTTTGCCCGCACGGCAGGCGCTGGCATCGTGATGCATCCTCCACTTATGGATATGGTCACTGTGACCGCGATGCTCTATAGGTTTACATCAGCGTTCAACTTGTGATAGGCGTCGCAATCGTAATTTACTTGTTTACTGAGCTAAAGAGATTTGCCCTGGAATTCAATCGTTTGTTTAACGGTCGCGTGGCGTAATTACTCATTTGGGCATTTCGATTTTACTTGTTTCACTCAGGTACAGTACTGTAATATCTTGTGAAGTTGGCACCGCCATCGTGCAGTGTGTCATCGAGAAACATTCGCTCGCGCAACGTGCTGGCCCTGCTGGTTGTTAGAACGCGCGCAGTAAAAAGACGCATCATCGCGTGACCTTGTGCGTTAAGGTTCCACGCAGGCAGTCAAAAGGCGCCGTACCAATGCAACAGTCGCTCCGAGTCCTCATAGGCCTCATCATTCACCAGTTCACCACTCGCCGTCGTAGTACGACGTTCATTGTCTTCAATCCCAATAACCACGATGGTGCACCATTCCTTATTCGTTTAATTCTAGTTGTTGACGACTTCAGCTTCATAGATTGAGTAGTCCCTCGCACGATCGTCTCTTTGTTGGACTGTGCTTAGCCTTACCACGATCGCTTGTTCAAATCTCTCTGATTATAAGATATGGTACGGATGGCAACCTTTTGGAGCCTCTGGCTGTTCTCTTTCCATCTCTGGCGTTCCAGGCGGTCGTAAAGCAAATCCTAATCCCAGTGCAGTGCCGTTGAAGTACAGCCTCACAATGCTACCAATTCATCGATTGGTATCCTAGGGCCACGAGGCGAAACCTACGAACTAAAGTACCTTACCACCACGCGAAAAACAGTAAAGTCGTCTCTTCTCTTTACTTTATTAATAACCTCTCGTTGGGACTCAGGTTTTCTAGGATCCTTTGATTTCTGTGCCACTGCAATGGCCCACTACGACATTTTTCGTCAAAGTCTGACAACCAAGTATTCTGCCTACGGACACGCACTTTGGGAGCCAAATCCAGGTGGTCGGTATCCTGCCGTGGCAGTTGGCGATGTCGGTTTCGTTCGGGAAGGACGATTCCACCGGCTTTTTAATGTTTTGCTTCGCCCAGATGATTCTTCCCATAGAATTTTTGGTGTCCCGGAGGATTCAGAGGACGAACAGCTTAGACCCCACGTAGAAGATCACATTACCACCGGCACGCTCAGCCCCAATCATTTTTGTTCGGCAGGAGTCACTTTGGAACCTGAATCGGAGATAAATGCTAATGAGTAACTTGTAATGCAGTCAGAATACCATGTCACTCACACTTTCTCAGTCCAAGAACCTCTACGGTCTCATTTTCGTGCCGAAAGAAGCAAGGCGCCGTGCTATCCCTTCCAATGCAGGCAAGGTGTCAGGATACTGTCGCACTCGGAGATTTTCGTAAGTGGATGATTGACCACATCGATCGATGGTATTCCTGGGCCCGAGAGCTCGGAGTGGGGATCAACCGGATGGAGGATATCGTTTTGGTCACAGGGGCTCATCTCACAAAGTCTTGGATCAATGTCGCTTTTCTCGAAGAACAGACTGACGCACGGGTATCGTTCGAATATCGACTAGGCGCAGACACTGGTATCAGCTGGCACGTCTCGCCCCACCGTATTATTGGGGCCCACTTGAATTGTGGGCCGATTGGGGAGGTATGCTGGCATGGTATTTGTGTTAGTGAATGAATGTTGGGTTAACGTCAACTCACTGCAGGACCTACCCGAGGACCAGTGCATATTTATACGAGGATATCGCATCACTCGTAAACTCATGATACTACCACGGACGTTCAAAGGGGCGGCCGGACCCAATCCAGACTCCAAAGGCTCTGACTCTGAGCCGGAGATGGAAGTCGTACCGATATCGACTGTGCCAGAGGTAAATTGCTCTTTTAAGGTATTCAATCCCCCATCTAAAATGTCAAAGTACCGGGACCCTCTTCACCTACTATTGGAATACATCGCCGAAGTGAGAGCTGTAGACCTTTTTCTCTACACATTAGACACTAAACAACTGAACAGAGTGCACTTGAGTGCGATATGATCCTCGTTCACGATGATGATCTAGCACGGCTTGATGTATTTGGCGGTGACAATGTAAGTTGGAGTTTACACAATAATCGATTTTATTGATATTTGCATGCCTGCAGTTGCTAGACTCTCTCCTACCAGATGCATTGGCTACCCACTTGCGACATTCCAAGCCTGAGATCCGTGAGGTTCTATTCCACCCAGGTGGGCTCTAACCGGCATTTCAGCTCTTATCATTCTCACAGTAGAGGCGCCTCCATGAAAGATCAGCCATCAGGTAGCAGAGGTGCAAATGCCGATACGGGAACCGGCATCAGGGTAGCCATGCTCTCGGGCTCGCGCACATTCGAAGGGCAGTGTGAGTTCTACGTCCTACAGAGGTTGCTTCTAGACTGGATCACCTCTGACAGCTCCGCTAGTGTTACCGACATCCTCTAGACAGAGACTCGTCACTGGCACTCGTACAATTCCCTCCAACAACCCTGCAACCTCACTGACAGGCCAACCTGAGGTGTTTCAATTTAGTAGCCCATTTTTCTTTTTAGCTGACTTTCTTGTTACGAAGACACCTGCTGACATCCTCGTCGACGGATTCATTGCTCGTACATTTGCGTCCGAGGGTGCTAATGACTACCTCATGCTCCTGCTCCGAGCACCATCTTCCAGGGACTTCCTCCGATACTATGGGATCATAAACCACCGTGGTGCATGGTACATCTCACATAATAGCAACTTGGTTCAGGGCACATCGCCAGGCGTTCAACTCTCGCCCACTCCTCTTCTCGATTATAGCATGAGGACGACCGTCGGTACCGTTGTACCACAAAGGCGATGGAGCCCGGCCGATGAAGTGGGTGTTCGACGACATGTCGAAAGTGCCTCGCTTCAACTACCTATATTCTTCGAACACCATAATGGTGGCTCTGGGTTCCGGCTGCCAGACATCCTTCGAGGTGGTTACGATCCCTATCTGAGTAACGCGGGTAGCTTTGCACCACTAGGAGGGAGGGCCACTACTTGCATTCGGATCAACGTGAGTCTATCCCTCGGCTACTACAGTCGTGAGTCGCAACCTAACTCACTGTACGAAACTACTTGTAGTGGCCTGGCTATGGGCACTGGTCGTCCCAGATTTCCACCCGCGACCAGACTCCCGCGAGGAATCCGATCACCATGGCACGATTTATGAAACACGTCGGTACTACTGTGGATAAGTTCTTTCGGGTACGTTCCTCGTGTCTCTGATATCGCTGCCGTTAAGTGTCACTCTCTATCAGGAGAACATGTCGAACAACCGTGTATCGACAGATCCTCGATGGTGGATTGGAGGTGCTGGAGGGATCACGCAGGAGGAGGTGAAGCTTGTTGGCGCCATCAACGTTTCTTCTGGTAGCTGGATGCCCATCTTACAACTCACCCGATATGTGATCTAAAGGCAAATGGTACACCTTCCTGTCTGCGTCTGCGGAGGAATTCGCAGTTCGTGCCTGTTCAACGTTCAACGTTCAACGGTCAGGTACAACTCGGATGGTGGTGTAACTTTTGTTTAATGCATGTACACCTCCTCGCTAGTTTCGCTGCAATATCTTAGACGATCCTGGACACTGCCGCGCACTTCTGTTGGTTTAATTTTTCGGGGTGTGGGCTAGTTTACCACATGTTCTTACTCCAGTGCCACTCGCATGCAGTACGAAACGTAATCGTATTGAAAGTGCGATTTGAGAGTGCAATAACATGCCAACTAGTCTGCCAACTTTCAGCTAACCCTGCGCTTATCGGTAATCCATCACGTGCTGCACTTTCCTTTACTCGAGTGGTAACTTACTGTATAAAACTCACTAGCGCCCTTGGGCAATATAATATATGTGCAGTGTGTAAGGGAAGAGGCCCAAGTCAGAACATGGGTGCCGCACGAGACACTCAACCCAACTGGAATCATCGATCATTATCTGCATGGGCAACCGTGCCTCCTTCCCCTTCATCGCCATCATCGCCGGACGACCACGCCTGCGCATCTATCCGCCCACGCTCAACATCCACCCCCGCCAAGACAGGCAGCGCCGCCCAAAGCATAGCAACGAGGAACAAAAACGCATAGCGAATGTTGCCCGTCCTATCAGCGATGATGCCAACGACCAGAGGACCGATGAAGGACGACGACTGTGCAAGCACGTGTCAGTTAGTGCGCTCTTTCACCACGGGACAGCGACGCAGCGTACCTTGTCGGTGATAGAGAACAATCCGTACCAGCGCGCCTCCTCGCCAGGCGGGATAATCTCAGCATACAGTGCGCGCGCATAGCTCTGGAACGCGCCGTACAGCGCGCCAAAGTATACAGCGATCACGTACATCTCCGCAGGCACGTGCAAGCCCCACTTCGCGCCGCGGGGTGCGAACAGCCCGAAGACGCCGTATAGCGGGATGGCGCTTGCGGCGGAGACGAGGAGTATGAGCACGCGCAGTGAGCTGAGACCGAGACGGCGCTGCACGATCGGCCATACGAGCGCGCCGAGAATCCCTGCGCTCGGGGTGAGTACTCCGACGAGCACGAGCGAGCTGGGCGGCATGTGGAGGGTCGTCTTCGCGAATAGGAGCGCCGTCGATGTGAGCGTTGTGAAACCTAAGTCGATGGTTAGCGTGAGGGCCGCGACGAGGGAAGCATAGTATACCATCGGAAAGAAGGAACCAGGCAGCGAGGTAGCGGAAGGTGTTGCGTAGTCGCTGGATATTGTGCCAGCGCAGCATACTGCCCAATCTTTTCCATGCATTGACGACTTCCTGTCGCACGGTCCATTCAACCGCCAAGACAGGTGCTGGCGCCTCTGGATGCTCGTCCGCGAGGAGACCTTCGTGCTCTTCTGTGACCAGTCTTTCCTGGGATGCGCTCGCGCTGGGAAGGAAGAGAAGAGCGGGTACTGAAAAAAGCGCCCACCAAGCCCCGGAGCCGGCAATGGCGAATCGCAGCGCCTTGGTCGATCCGCCGGCGAGCTGGACCGGGAATAACACGGCAAGCAGGAGGAGGATACCGGCGGCGTATCCGAGGGCGATCCCGAGAGAAGAAATCCGCGCAGTTGCACGGGACAGCTTCTCTGTGTCTCCGTGATCCGACGAGGGAAGAGAAGAAACGGCGAGGCGCGGCAGGTATGAATTGAGCACTACAATAGAAGCGCTGAAGCCGATGTTGGCGAGAATAGAGAGGAGACCGGAAAGCGGCCATACTGGAGAAGAGGAGGGGAGAAGGAGAAAGCAGAGGGACGAAATGGACCCGAGCGCAGCAAAGCCGAAGAGCAGCGGCTTTCGGTACGAGGCTGTATCAAAGGTGTCAATGTGATGATGTGTTAGAAGAAATAGAGGCGCACCTCTGTCGGCGATTCCGCCCATAGAGATGACGGTCAGCGCCTGCAGCGCAACAGAGAGTGAATATGTGTAGAGGCTGCAATTGGCATCAACGGTGAGCTGCGGACATCATACAGGGGACGCACACACCTGAAGCTAGCCGTATCTATCCAAGCCCATCCCAACTTGACCACACATCTCACATCATCCTCGTCCGTTGCGCCAGCCGGTGGTGAGGGTCGTGATGAACAGGGTATTGTCTTGTCGGGGAGAAGGAATCCGTTGTCGCGGGCGAATTGTTCGAGACATATCGGCAGGAAGAGTGTAAGGGAGACGATTACAAAGACCTCGCTGGCAAAGGCATAGCTGAGCCAACCAAACAGCTCGCGTTTGTGTTTCGACGACGACGAGTGACCATCTCCTGCCATACTGGGGTGGGGTTAGGGTTAACGGGCACTTACACACAATTTACGCGTGTTTGGTCGGCAATTGTGGACAGTCGTGGGAAGAGTGGCCGAGTCGGTTTCTTTCAAGCGTGCCAGTGAGCTCAGCGAACACTGCTGTGCGGCAAAGACGAAGTACCGTACAGAACAGTGTACGTAACCGTAGATAGCAGCTAGATCCAACGATAAATCTCCAAGGCGTAGAATATGTCAGACATCGCTGAGCTCAAACGTTTCGTAAAATCACTGCAACAAGCCTCAGCAGAACAGGTGCGTACCTCGTCCCGTCCCGTCCTGTCCGTGCTTTTTATTCGATTTTGCTGATGTTCGTCTCATTTGATACAGGAAATCGTCGATATCCTGCAGGTGATGAAGAAGGAGGCCAAGATTACAGAGGCCGTTCTTAGGGTGCGTCCCATCGTCGCGTGATTTCGCGTGCCACTCGCTTACCCGTTCTCTCCCCCGCGTCTCAGGAAAGCAAAGCCGGCCTTGCTGTAGGGAAATTGCGCTCTCATGCAGCAAAGGAAGTCTCCGAACTTGCCAAAGAGATCGTGCGGATGTGGAAAACGGCGGTAGACAAGGAGAAGCAAGCCGCCGGGACGCACTCCAAGGGGGCTGCGAAGGCCGCAGGTGTGTGCGCAAGCTGGCCCATAACCAGTTTATCTAACCGAATTGCGCTGTCTTTTTAGCCCCTCCACCACGAAAAGCGTCGACCGCGACCGCGCCACTGTCTGCCCCGGGTGCCTCAAACAACGGCGCTCGCACGGCAAAAGGTGACGGTGTGAGCACATCGATCACTGGCGACAAAACACGCGACAAGTGCATCGAAATGCTCTATGATGCCCTTGCGCTCGAATCTGGTTTCCGTACGTTTGACTCTACGCTAGGCCTCCTCCGTAACCACCGCTTACATAATCCGCAGCATCCGATCTTATTCTGCAACGAGCGCGCACGGTCGAAGAGACGGTGTGCAAAGACTGCAAGGGAACCACGGCGGCATACAAGTCAAAGATTCGAACGCTATTTGTGAACCTCAAAGACAAGAACAACCCCGGCTTGCGCCGGAGCGTCACAGCTGGTGATATACCCGCCCAGACGTTCGCAAAAATGAGCAGCCAGGTCAGCCTTATCTTTTAAACGACCAACCCACTCTTACTTTGAAAACGAACGTGTATCACAGGACATGGCTTCGGAGGAACGCAAGGCAGCTGATGCAAAGATCGAAGAAGACAATTTATTCTTATCTCTCGGCGCAGGCGATAAGCAAGCGGAGACAGACGCCTTCCAGTGTGGCCGATGCAAGCAGGTACGAAGATCATTTCAACGACCCTCTTCTTCCTGTCTCATCGCGTATCTCTTAACTCAGAGGAAATGTCGCTACCGCCAAGCTCAGACGCGGAGCGCTGACGAACCAATGACTGTGAGTCTTCCGCACAATCTCGATTGTTTGAAGTGCTGACTAATCTACTTATAGACCTTCGTAACGTGCGTTCTTTTTTCATCTCTTATCCGCTCCTCGTCCTTAATCTGCGTGACAGCTGCACGAACTGTAACCACAGGTGGAAGTTCTCGTAGATCGACGCTTTCATACACCCCGCGCTTTAGCTTAAATCCCCTTATTTCGTCTCACCTCCCTTTGCTTTCCGTAAATTTGTACGATGCAGTGTTGGGGATGCCCCACATACATACCAGTCGTTCCTCCTTTGTTTACATGGGCTTCGCGTCGGCGGTGAAGTTGACATGAATGTTTTCTTTTGGTAGCCTGTGCAGCGTGTCTGCAACATGGGTCTAATGACATAACCGGTGATTGAGATCGTGCTCCCATACCAATTCTTGGCAGAGATGCGGCTATACATCGTGGTCAGACTACACCTGGTCCTACTTCTTGTACGCATCGCCCGACAGTATTCAAAGCCAGACAACGGCGCGGAACTATCGGCGAGGGAATGCTACATATGCCATCTATACCATCGCAACAACCATACAAAAGGTCGGTCCCATACGGGGTTTCTTGGATAGAAGAAAGAAGTAATCACTGACGAGGGCGCTAAGAGCAAAAAAACGAGCATTTTATTACACAGGGTTCTGTAACTCAACACGCACGGAAATGGAATCGAAAACCAAAGAAAAACCATACAGGAGTTACCGCACTTATTGTTCGTCAACATGAATGCATAGATAGCGTCCGAACTGTGTCCCAGTGACCGTTGGACAGAGTCGGAAATGAGAAATCCCCACCGGTGTAAACTTGACCATGGTTAGTAGCCCTAAAGTCTCCACGCAAGGCCTCAAGAACAAGAGTCCTTCTCAGAGCAGGCAGTAGGGTGGGATGGCCTGTGTGCATTTAGAACATATATCTGTTGAGTTGTAGGATTGGCATCCAACTGCCAGCGGACACATGGACGGCACCGATGACCATCACGTGGTCTTGGGTGATCCCTCCATCCATTCCGATCTGCCATCGACGATCTGTTGCCGCAAGGCCATTCGACATGCAATTCTGATGGAAAGCGTCATTTGACGACAATAATATTGGAGACGTGAGGGGGCGTACCCTAAAGAAGTTGTTGACAGATGTAGCAACATGCCTCATAAAGCGTGCTACGGTGATCGGATTCCGGGCATAAGTTTCGTCACGCGCGGGAATCTGGCGCCTCCAATTATTATAACCTGGCCACTAAGTTTCACGTGCGTTAGATTATGATTACCGCCGACAAGTTAGTAACAGAGATAAACTCACGTTGATCGTGATTTGAGTCGTGGAATGGCCTGCGAGTGATGTGAAGTCATTCGCGTTACGCAAATCGCGATCGCAGCCTCGAAGAATATCTACCAAGGGGAACCCAATGCTACCGTTGCGGTTAACGAAGAAAATTGGTAGCTCAAGAGAGGCGCCTTCAACATGCCGTCGGAGATCCACTTCGTCGGCTGGCATCCATCGCCTTTGGGGTACCACCGTGCCGTGGATAGACCTCGCGCTGTAATCGAGAAGAGGAGTGGGCTGAAGCGGAACGCCTGGCGATGTGCCCTGCACCAAGTTGGCATTACGTGTGACGTACCAAGCACCTTGATGGTATACGATCCGATAGTGTTGGAAGAAGCGCTGGGTCTTGAGCAGGACGACGAGGTAGTTAATAGCATCCCCGGGCGTAAATGTACGCCCAATGAATCCGTCGATGAGGAGGTCAATAGATTTGGCGCCCTGCGTGTCAAGGAACATTACACGGGGACCAGATAACCGGCGCACAGCGACAAATTGCTCAACGGAGCTCTCTGGCTGATCTTCTAACGAAAGCAAAACGAGTGCTGGCAATAATTCGTTTGCTATCTCTCCGCCCACACCGTCTAGCGCAAGAGCGATGCGTCCTGCGAACGGCTTAGATACACGCAGCATCGTCACAGCGGTAAATGGATGGAAGAGTTCTAGCCAGTCAATGTCGTCCTTCCAACTTTGATCGAGTTGCAGATCAACCTCGTCGATCGAGAGGCCGTCCACGTTGGAGAGCATAGCGGGAGATTGACCGAGGATCTGGGCCAGGAGCGAAACTTGCCAATCTAGCCATTTGCACGAGATACAAAGAGAAAGGCGACTTCGACTGTGTTCCTCCGCTTCAAAATCGAGTTTGATGGAGAGGTTGCTAATACGAATGCGTACTCGCGCACGCCGGGAATGGGCTAGGTCGAGGTTTTCCGTGCGGCGGATGAATTGGGAAAGCTGGGGAACCCGAAAGTCGAGCTGATTGAAGTATGTTGTTTCGAAGGAGGCGAGTCGAGGAGTGTCGATTCGGGCCAAGAGGTGTTCCAGATACTCGCTACAGCCACGAAAATTTAGTGAGATGAGAGACGGAAAGACATCCCGCGTTGATGAAGGCGAGGATCTTAGCTGAATGCGAGGGCGAGATGTTGGCGATTTGAACCAAACATAAAGGGTATCCAGCCTGGGTAATGCAGCCAGGATGGTAATCATCGCCTCCGGGGAAATATAACCATCCTGGGGAATCTCTTTGAGTTGAAGATCGACGAGGTCACTGGCCGACAAAAGAAGGGTCGGTAATGCTGGGAAAGAGATGCCCTCTAAGTGGATTTGCTGTAAATTTGGAGCGGAGCCACTCAAGAATGCATCAGGAAGGACTGATGGGTTCCTGTCTTTCGATGAAAGCCGAAGCGTTTTCAGCCCCAGAAATGGCTCCTGCATCACCGAGGCCACTGTCCCCAACAGGGAGCTCGTTACAGAAAGCTTGATGCTGCGCACCCGATCGGGGTGCTCAAGCGCAGCGATGACATCGTCTTCGTAAATAGGAGGCAAGCCCGGGCCGTTCCATGTGAAGTATTCCACAATGATTGGGAAGGGAGGCCAGCAACCTATATTCTTCTTGACAGGCGTTCCGTATGTGCAGAGAATCGTCAGATCGAGACCGCGTGGTGATGCAAATATGATACGTCTCCATCGCTGGCATACGTGTACCAGTCTTTTCCATTCAGAGACCAAAAACTGAAATATGTCTAGAAAAACGTCGTCTGGAAGCATATTGGCTGTTGTTGCGTGTCTGTAACTCTGGGCCGCTAATCCACGTAGTAAGTCAGCACTCATTGCCGCCGCTGCACACGACCTTGAGAACATACCTGGACATTGACAAACACTCCCCTTCGTGCCTTTATCATGGCCGTGTTGGGTTGGCGCTGAAAAAGCTTTAGAAGATGATAGGGAGAGTGCACGGCTCGTGTCGAGGATGACTATTAGTAATTCAAAATTCCCTGAATTTCAATGATTTTGATGAGTCTAGCCATATAGGGAAAGTGAGCGTGGGTCTAAATGGGCCATCGCAAAATTCTCGGTAGTATCGTAATGCCGTCATAATCGTTGATAATCGCCAGATTCGGTCATAACACCCTGTGATCCTTCGTAATCGAATATAACGATGCGACTCATATTATAATCGTGTTATATCAGCTTTCTTTTGCCAATACAATGTCATTATGACTACCCTTAGGGTCCATCATGATTTAATTATACTGTCATTGCTAATGTATTTTGATTACATTCTACATGAGTTGTATGCAGGTTGTATGCGGGTTGTGGATGGGTTATACAGGCATTGTGTAGGGGTCGTAAGTAAGTCATACAGGTGTTGTGTGGGTGTTGTAAGTATATCATGCAGGTGTTGTGTGGGAGTTGTGAGTGGGTTATACCGGCGTTGTGTGGGGTTTGTAAGTGGGTTGTACTGGCGTAGTGTGGGGGTTGTAAGTAGGTCGTAAAGTAGTCCTATGCTGGTTGTACTTTAGTTCTATACAGGTTGTATTAAGGTTATGTGGAAGTTGTGAGTGAGTTGTGCTTGAGTTGTACATGGGTTATGTGTGGGGTGCGATTATGTTGTGAAGAGCTTGTAAGTGGGTTGTGGTGTGTGCTCAACAGAGTTGCGATAACCTTATAATTTGGTTGTCCTTCCGTTTTGTGGTTGTGATAGCAGGATCGTGATTTGGTTACAGGGGGGATATTGCGGGATCGTGTGCTCATGCTGACCCTTGTAGTGCCGATGTGATTATGTTGCAACGACTTAGGCTATCATTATAATGTAATTGGAACTCTTGCGTGTCAACATCATGTGGGGATATAATCAGGTTTTATTTGTGGGGTCCATACTTCTCTGTTGCAGCGTTATGCCTCGGCAGCATCCGACAATCCTCAGACCATGAACTAGATCCAACATACTTGAGCATTTATATGGAATTGCAATAGATAACATATTTTAAACAAGTACAGAAAGAGATCCAGGCGCTTCCGCTGCCTCTGGCGGTTGGGCAGCAGGAGGATGATCATGTGCCGCCATGCGTTTTGCCCGAGCCTGCTCCCGCATGATTGCCCCTGCGCTGTCAGTCCTCACTGCGCCGTTTGTGTAGATAGTGCGCGGGAAGATTTTCCTGGATTTTAGATCAGTATGAGATTCACAACCAAGGATAAAGACTTACTCGTTCCACCATTGAATGAGGCTGATAAGCTCACTCTCCGACATGAACTCCTTGTGATCAAGAAGTTCACGATAAAAGGAGCGGTATGGGAACCCGCTCCGTTGCCTCTTGTCAGTGTCACACCCGCCTGGTACAAATGTCGGCTCATCGGAGAGTGCGAAACGAGTCTATAGATCACCATGACTATATGTACAGATTTGCAATAACAACGAATCACTTACTACTGTTGCAACATACGCAATTGACTCATATGTGACAAAGGTTATGTCGTGTAGGGCGGCATTACCACCACGCGTTGATCTGTCAGCCTCTTTTGCGGAACTTGGGGAAATGAAAATATGTTTATATGCCTGGAATTTGTGTCAACGGCGCCCAAGTCTTTTAAAAAGAAAAATTGCTTACAGTGATCAATAAAGGGCCACGCAAGAACCCCTTATAAACGTCACCAATATCGAACGATGCTGGCGGCCAGAGAAAGTTGGGATGGTCAGCAGCGCTAATATCTTGTGTACCACGCTGGAGTCCCTCACGAACACTAAGTATGATCATGAATATCAAGTAGACGACTGATGATAGATATATCTCACCTCTCGTCGTCCCAATCGAGGGTAACAGGACACAGAAGCCTGCCAGAAGTTGGGTGATTGAACCCAAGAAGGTGCCGCGCAACAGGGTATGCTGGCTCCCAGCCAATGCCAGGCCAATGACCGATTGCACAACGAATCCCGTTGACATCTGCCCGGCGCGCTTGCTTGCGACCTGAATCAATCTGTGATGGCAGAGAATTAGTGGATCAGTACGAATTTACCACGCCTTACCACTCTGTCAAGCTCTATTGACACTGCAGGGCCAGTCTGTGGATCGACCCCTTGAAGGACAGTGACCATGGCTGGTGCGACTTCAACCAGCAGAAGGAATTTCTTGTATTGCCGGTTCTCACTAAACTTCTGGATCAGCATGTCCAGCGATGGTCGACTCGGTGTAACTCACAAGTCAGTATGCATGAAGTCTTCGTCGATTTCAGGGTCGCGCGACACACCTTGAGCGATGATCTGGGTAAATGTGTCCCACATCTCGACGCATCTGCCAAGGATCAATCCCTTCTTGCTCCAATACTTCCGAGTGATGAGTGGTGACATGACATCACCGTCATTGCACCCAATGTCCACCTCACTATCATATGGTATGTATCCGAGTCAGTCACAGAGGAAGAAATATATTTGAATTAACGCACAAAGGTAATGGGGAGCCGGGCTCAGAAATGCCATCGGGATTAGAGGACCCACCCCCTGGTATGTTACCGTCCTCATCGGTGTTGGTGGGACGAAGGGTTGGAGATGGACTCCGAGGGGTTTGAGGGGGCAAGCGTCGGGGTACAGTGTTTCGAGCCCGTGGGCGACTCCGAGTCGAACTCTCATATATAGTAGAACGTCGTTTGTGACGACCATTTGCGTCCACCTGAGGCTGCCGCTTGTGTGGGGTCTGTCGCATTCGGTTCGGTGTCACGGTAAAGGGAAGAAACTGAGGAAGAACGAAAAACGCACCAGCATGATCTTATATGCGGCCGCTCAGGCAGCTCTCATCGGCACAGGCTAGCATGGTACTGATTGGTGCCTTCCACCCCTGGTAATATAAACGGCGGCCGAACTAGTGTGAGCGGCAAGTTTGTAACAAGCATATTATGATGGAATAATGTCGAGCACATGGTTCCTTCAGTGAGCGTCGTGATGCGAGATCCTTAGCGATTCGGAGTTCAAGTCGGAGAGACAATGTGGCAGGACAAACGGCCTCGTAGATTTTCATCGGATTCCTGCACCCTTGAAGTAATATCACAGCGGCTGGGCCTGTTATGCTGATTTTCGAGTGTCTTTGGGATCCACCACTCAGCTCTCCCACCTTGTATTGCACTTATTCTTGTCAAGTCTCCATGTCGTCACCAGCTCTTGCAAACCCAAACTAAGTCAACCATCTCTCGATCTCACGTTCCTCCCATTCCTGATGATATGGCATGATGGCATGGGAACTGTGAACATCTCAGACGATCTCAGCACATCTGTTACCCGGCCAGCTGGCCATGCTGCCTCCACGCCTAATTCCCGTGCTACTTCACCAGTTGGGGTCTACCTTAGGAGTTGGCTGTCAACTGCGAAGGATTTTGTTGATGTCCATCCTATCTTATCACCCTGTAAACTTGGTCGTTTATGCATTCTTCTCGTGACGGTGACCATAGTGGACTACTTGCTCGCATCCACCCAACAGTGGTGCCTGTTCGGCAGCCACGGCCTGGATGACCCTTCCCTTGTGGGCATGAGACTTCGCAAGTGTCGTCTAAGATGATCTGTCGATCTCGGTATTACTCGGTATTTATTTTCATGCGGACTGGGTGTGGCGCTAAGGGAGGAGTAAAGGTACATACCCTACTTTTCGTATTGAAATGTGCTTACTCGTGCGGTACTTTCAATTTAGTTTGACGTCGGCAAACGTCTTGACGATGCACACCTTACCATACCATGTAGTACTCATCAAAACCATCGCTTCGACAACGTGGCTCCCTACTATGTCGTTACGGGTGAATAATAAACCTTTTTTGCTCTAGTTTGTACAAGTATTTTCAGCTGCCCCTCTGTCCAGTCATATCACTTCGAACTCCAGCGTGTGATTATGCTCTTTTTTCGCCCACTTTTTTAACTCACATGGACAGCAGTCAGTGCACTGCTTGTGGAAAAACCTTCATACGTGAAGGTAGCCTCACCAAACACCTACGTGATCATTGCTCTGCTGCTCACAGGCGCTCTCAAGAACAGTGGAAAAATGGTGTCCCAAACATGATCAAGTTCAGTCGTCCACGGCATCTCCGAACTCATTTACGATCCAAGATCGACCCACCGGGCGAATCTCTTGCAGAATGCGAGCCAGCTGGCTTGACCCATTCGAATACCGTGACGGTACTTATTTCGTTTTTGTTGTAGTGTTGTTTACAATCTGACTCTCTCTGACTAGGAAGTCATACCCGACTTGGATGCGAACATGGTATTTAGCTTAATTTTGTAGTGCTGTTTTCGCTCTGACCCTCTGTCTCCATTCAGGAAGCCATACCTGAGGAAGCCATACCTGAGGATATGAACATGGTGGACACCTCGGAACCACGGACCAGCAAGCGCATCCGTCGGCCGACCTGGAAAGACAGGGAGGGTGCGCCAGATGAGGACGACGACCTTCCTGAGGGCCCTGGTACTCTAGTCCCCCCCGCCACTAATCCCGATAGCGACAACAGACCTGCATCACCTGATAATACTAGTACAGAAGCTCGTACCGTCACGAAGATATGCACAAGTCCAAACCGGTTCGCTCTTGTACGGGAATACCAGCAGCGGCCATCAGCAATTCCCGATTCTCTGGTCTCGTGGCAATCCCTCATTACTGACAAATCCCCCATTTTTCCTAGCCCAAGAAAGCCTAGGGAACTCTCCGACATCATCTACCCTTATCAGAGTATCTCGGCATTCCTGTTCAACTTCACGTGGCGGCGCATGCATGGCACACAGTCCGCCGCAAATCGTACTATGATGTTGAATACCCTTCGTGACCCACGCTTCGACGCGGATGACCTCGATGGTGTCAACTTCCAGAAGATCGAGGAGCAACTGAGGGACGATGTACAGTCACCGTGGGGTGGTAATGGATGGCGCCGGACTACCATTATCATCGATGTTCCTATTGGCTCGAAGCCAACTGCAGCATCTCGCCGTGCAGAGGCAAATACACGTGCACGAGCTCGACGAAACGATGAAGTTGACCCGGACGCTGACCCCTATCCGCGACACAAATTCTCAATTCCTGACGTCCGCACTCGTTCACTCGTTCACACCATGGTCGAGACAGTTCAGGAAGATTTGTTGTCGAAGGAGCTACACTGGCACGGCTATGAAGAGACATGGCAACCACCCTATCCCGGGTGTCCTCCTGAACGAGTTTGGGGGGAGTTGTACACATCCAACGCATTTTTGGATGCAGAACGCGACTTGATTAACTCACAGCACGACGCATCACACCCTTGCGTTGTAGTTTCGTACATGATCTGGTCCGATTCGACTCACCTTGCCCAGTTTGGACAAGCAAAGGCGTGGCCCATCTATGCCTACATCGGCAACCAGTCAAAATATACACGGTGCAAACCTGTGACACGTTCTGCTCGTGTCATTGGCTACATTCCACCAGTATGTCATGACTTGTCATTACTTCCGATGCTCAACTAATTGATAACGTTGTTCAGCTCCCCGACTCCTTTGCTGAAGAGCTCCTAGCTCACGACATATCACCATCCCCAATTCTTATTACTCACTGCCGGCGTGAGCTGTTTCATGCAGTCTGGCGGCTTATACTGGACAAAGAGTTCCTCGAGGCATATGAGCATGGCATTCTTCTTACTTGCTCGGATGGTATTTGTCGGCGGCTCTTCCCACGAATATTCACATATTCTGCGGATTACCCTGAAAAGTAAGTGCTCTTATCAATATCAAGCTACAATTCCGGATTAAGGTCAATATGCAGGGTCTTGATTGCGACAATCCGAGACATGGGGGGTTGTCCATGCCCACGGTGCACCATCAAGAAAGAAGACTTCCATGCACTCGGAACCTTGAGCGATTGTGCTAATCGTCACACGAAGCTTCGACGAGACAACGACGAGTATCGAGCAAGAGTTGAAGAGGCACGCGACAACATCTACCGGAAGGGGTTCACAATCAACAGTGAACCTGGCGTCGAACGCCTCCTCAAGGAAAACTCCCTGGTTCCGACCCAGGTAAGTTATTCAATAATGGCACAGGTATTGAAGCAACTCATGTTCACTCCAGAACGCATTTTCGTATGCTCTCAAAGACTTGAATTTTGATGTCTTCCGCATTCTTGTGGTTGATCTCATGCACGAGTTCGAACTTGGGGTATGGAAGGCCGTCCTGATCCACCTTATCCGGATCCTCCATTCCCTTGGTTCGCAGCACGTTCAGGAGTTCAATTCTCGGTACGTACTCAATTTCTCAAATTGCCTCACCAATACTCATTACATATCAGCTTCCGACAAATTGCTCCATTTGGACGCGGTACTATTCGCCGGATTACACACGACGTTACAGACTTGAAGAAGCTTGCAGCACGAGACTTTGAAGATATCCTTCAGGTAATTGGTTTTATAGATGACTTCACGTGGCGTACACTGACTATAAGTATTCTTAGTGCTGTATTCCATGCTTTGAGGGACTGTTTCCCGCCCCCCATGACAGCACCATAGCCGACTTGCTGTTTTTGGTAGCATATTGGCATTCACTTGCAAAGCTACGCATTCATTCGGAGACAACTCTCAAAGTACTTGACAACATCACTGCGCTTTTGGCTAAGGATCTTCGCTACTTTGCGGAAGTGACGTGCCCATCCTTTAACACCATTGAGTCCGACCGTGAGTACAATGCGAGACGCAGGGCCGCAGATATGAGGGCCTCCCGACAAACCAGTAACAACACACCCAGTGCTGCTGGAGGAAAGCGGCGTAAGACATTCAATTTGACCACATTCAAGCTGCACTCTCTCGGAGACTATGTTGACACGATCAAAATGTTTGGGACGACAGACTCTTACAGCACCCAAATTGTAGGTTTTTCGAGACTATGACACGTCTGTAGCTACTGACTTTAAATTACTCAGGGAGAGCTTGAGCACCGCAAGGTGAAAAGGGGCTTTGCTCACACCAACAAGCGACAATTTGTCGATCAGTTGGTAAAGATTGATACCGTCGAGACGGTTCACGAACGAATGAACAATGAGTTGTCAATGTCTGAAGGTAATACCCCAGCCATGCAGACGGAGTATGGTGACGAAGATGGAATTGAATCTGGCGAAATTGATGCTGAGACTCTCGGGCAGCGGTATCACATTGCAGAAGACCAAGCCAACAAGATATACCTCCCGGTATTCTTGAAGGATCTTAAAAACGCCACAGACCCTGCATTGAAGGTATGCATAGTTTCAACTGTCGCTATGCACATTTGACCGTATGACCCTCTAGGATTACTTGCGCAAATTATTATGCCATCTATACGCCCGTCATCTCAATCAAGATTCCGTTGGCATTGAACCAAATTTTTCAACTTCTGAGCTTGCAGGCGTACGTATCCAGCATAACACAATCTTCTCTCACGCCACTGCAAGATTCAATTACACGACATATGATGTACGACGGGACCACGATGTCATAAACTGTAACAGCAAACGTCGAGATGTCATGCTGAGGGCTGGTCGCGATGCTTTGCTAGTTGGTGGGCACCCATTCTTGTACGCACGAGTGTTTGGCATCTATCATGCCAATGTATACTTCGGCGACCAGTTCAAGAGCCATCCAGAGCGAATCGACTTCTTGTTCGTTCGCTGGTTCAAGTGCGATCCTACCTGGCAGGGAGGTCCTGGTAATCGTAGGTTGGACCGCCTCAGCTGGGTTCCGGGGCACAGTTCCAGCGCGTTTGGTTTCCTTGACCCAGCACATGTTCTGCGAGCTTGTCATATCGTCCCAGCCTTCGCTCGCGGTTCGACAACATGCCTGCTAAACCCTTCTCAGATGCGGGACTTACCTTCAGGTGATTGGGCGAACTACTATGTCTCAAGGTCTGTCCAAGCTGTTTACTAGTGTATCTGTGAAATGCTAAGCTAGATCAACTTTAGGTTTCCAGATAGAGACATGATGATGCGCTTCCTTGGTTGGGGCATTGGTCATCGCAATCCCGAAGACTTTCCTCACGAAGCCGATGCACTGTTAGCTTCAAGAGAAGATCGGGAACTGGCCCAACGCCATGACGACATCACACCCACAGATGACTTGGAGGCAGAAGTTGGTGAAGAGGCCGATGATGGTGATGGTGATGGTGACATGGATGTGGATGAGAGTGCTGGTCAACCCTTGGATCTGTACCGGTACTAATTGATTAATTTGATTTGCTGGTTGTGGTCAACTTGAGTTGATATCCGGTGCTAGACTTAGTAGTATATTAAAGCGCTGTGATCACGGCGCTACAATACGTGCTATTCAAAATAGGGATTACGAATATTATAGTGGTAAATCAGAGGTGTTATAACCATAGTACAATACATGATATCCGAAGCATATATTGTAGCAGCAAATCAGATGTAACAATGATGTCATAATTATAGTACAACACACGATATGCAAAATATATATTATAGAGTATTCGGAAATATTATGCTTGTGAACCAGATGTATCGACGGTGTTATAATGGTGGTACAACACACGATATTTGGAACAAATATAGTAGAGGACTGAAAACCGTTATAACGGTGAACCAGATGTATTAGCGTTGTTATGATAGCAGTACAACGATCACAGGTCATTAAGATCGTGACAATATCTGTGACTCGTCATTTTGCATTATGACAGTCACAGGAATTTAGTGATGGCAGTGGCTCTAAGAGATTTTGTTTGGGCCCACGCACTGTACTCAGTGCTGTACTCGACTTAGCCGATACTCAGTTGGGGGACAACTTGAATGCGGCTGCTTTTATCTGGTAGATTTCCCCCAACCTATCCTGTGTTTGATCCATTGATCGGCGATCGCCTCACGAGCACTCCAGCACTGGCAGACACCGGCGCTCCGTTGCTTTGGGTCTTAAGGGTTATTTCTCAGTTTTCGCAGACCACTACACCGCCCTACACTGTCTAATGTAGCAGGCAAGATAGTTCTAACGAGGGAGGCACTTAATCGACTCCGCCTTCCACGAAAAAGTAAGCGGCAACGGTGAAGCTCGTTCCTGGCTTGTTGCCTTCAAGTTGAGGCGTGGTCCGTGAGATCAAGACACAATGCGGCGGCGGCGGAAGAATGTAGTGCTATTGGTTAACTGTATTGATCGATCAATAGCAGCGAGTTGGGGTCAACGGTTCCTTAGAGGAAAGGGTGCACTGGCATCGCAGATGCCAGTGGGTACTAGAGGTAGCCCTCAGAATTGTGTCCTATAACCAGAGTAAATCTTCCACTAGAAATCAGAGAAAAGAGTGAAGAGGAACGATGCTCTCTCACGGGAAAGATATCCGATGTGCTGGATGCGAATTCACTAATAACAGAGATGAAGATACAGAGCCTGTCCATTTTTAGAAGATAATGGTGACAAGAATATAGCCAAGTTTACTCTTTGTGATTCCAAAAAGGAAGATATTACAGTCGCTACTACTACGAGGATAACTCCGCCCTTCGCTAGGAAGCGGACTGAGTACATCCCAGCCATCCCTGAAGGCATGTCCCGGTGCCAAGCGGCCCAGCACCAAGGCCAAATCAGTCCCCGACGGCCCAAAACGTAGACCACATGCACCGCCTGGTCAACCAGTTCGCTGATGCCCATATTCTCACGGTACTCAGCAAGCGCAAGCATTCCTAACGCTACAAATCGAGTAAACGCCGTAAACATCACTATCGTCCAGCCGCGACCCATGACGGCGACCCATCTGTAGGGATGCCTGCATACATACCAGCTGGTGTTCCTTGTTCCCTAAGCTTCGGGACAAGGCTTATCGTCGGCGGTACGGTAAAGTTGACATGAATGTTTTCATTTGGTAGAATGAGCAACGTGTCTACGGCATGGACTATGGTCATATCCGGTGATAGGGGTCACGCTTCCATACCAATTCTTGGCAAAGACGCTCGTGCTGATACTACATCTGGTCCTACTTCTTGATCGAATACGCGAGGCCTGCGCATGCTTGGTGGTCCTTATGCCTCTCCGGCCTGATTCCATTCGAAGGAGAAATTTGCGAGAACAAGGAAGTAAGCCATTAGAACGCATATTATGTCAGCTGTATGATGGGCATCCAGCTTCCAGCGGAAATGTGGATGGCACCAACGACCTTCACCTCCTCCGTCGTGATCCCTCCAGGCATTCCAATCTGCCATCGAGGATCTGTCGCCACAATGCCATTCGAAATGCACTCCTGACGGGAAGCGTCATTTGACGACGGAAATAGCAGAGACACGAGGAATGTACCCTAAAGAATCTGTCCACAGATGTACCGACATGCTTCATAAAGCACGCCAAAGTGATCGGATTTCGCGCATCAGTCTCGTCACGTGTGGCTATCTGGCACTTCCAGTACCCATAGCCGGGCCACTACAAGCAGTTCGCAGAACGAGTCAGATTATAATTACCAGACTCTAGTAACCAAGAGATAGACTCACGTGGATCCGGACGTGCGTCGTGTACTTGCCTTCAAGTGGTGCAAAGCTATTCGCGTTATGGAGTTCGCCATCGCAGCCTCGAAGGATATCCGGCAGCTGGAAACCGGGGCTACCATCATGGTTTACGAAGAATATTGGAAGCTGAAGCATGGCATTTTTGATGTGTCGCCCGATATCCACGTCGTCGGCTGGGAACCATCTTCTCTGGGGTACAATGGTGCCGTGGGTCGCCCACACGCAATAATCGAGAGGAGGAGTGGGCTGGTGAGGAACGCTTGGCGATGTCCTCTGCAACAAGTTGCTATTGCGTGTGATATACCAAGCACCCTGATGGTATACGATCCGATAGTATTGGAGGAAGCGACGGGACCGGAGCAGGAGCATGAAGTAATTAGTAGCATCCCCGGGCGCAAATGTGCGTGCAATGAATCCGTCAACGAGGACGCCAATAGGTTTGACGCCCTTCTTATCAAGGAACATTGTGGAGTGACCAGATAACTGACGCGCAGCGACAAATTTCTCGACGGAGCTCACTGGCTGGTCTTCTAACGAAAGCAAAACGAGTGCTGGCAATACATCGTTTGCCATCTCTCCATCGACACCGTCTAGTGCAAGAGCAATGCGTCCTGCGAACGGCTTGGATACACGCAGCATCGTCACAGCAGTGAATGGACGGAGAAGTTCTAACCAGTCAATGTCGTCCTTCCAACTTTGATCAAGTTGCAGATCAACCTTATCTATCGAGAGGTCGTCCACGTTGGAGACCATAGCGAGAGATTGACCGAGGATCCGGGCTAGGTGTGAAACTTGCCAATCTAGCCTTTTGCACGAAATACAAAGAGTGAGGCGACTTCGACTGTGTTCCTCCGCTTCAAAATCGAGTTTGATGTAGAGGTTGCTAATACGAATGCGTACTCGCGCATGCCGGGAATGAGCTAAGTCGAGGTTTTCCGTGCGGCGGATGAACTGGGAAAGCTGGGGAATCCGAAAGTCGAGCTGATTGAAGTATGATGTTTCGAAGGAGGCGAGTCGAGGGGTGTCGATTCGGGCCAAGAGGTATTCCAGATACCCGCTACAGCCACGAAAATTTAAGGAGATGAGAGACGGAATGACATCCCGCGTTGATGAAGGCGAGCATCTTCGCTGAAGGCGAGATGTTGGCGATTTGAACCAAATACAAAGGGTATCTAGCCTGGTTAATGCAGCCAGGCAGGTGACCATCGCCTCTGGGGGAATATAACCACCCCGGGGAATATCTCTAAGCTGAAGATCGACGAGGTTACTGGCTGACAAAAGAAGGGTCGGTAAAGCTGGGAATGAGATGCCCACTAAGTGGATTTGCTGTAAAATTGGAGCGGAGCCACTCGAGAATGCATCAGGAAGGACTGATGGGTTCCGATCTTTCAATGAAAGCCAAAGATTTTTCAGCGCCAGAAAAGGCTCCTGCGTCACCGAACTTACCGACAAGGGGGCTAGTTACAGCAAGCTTGAGGCTGCGCACCCGATCGGGGTGCTCAAGCGCGGCGGTGACATCATCTTTGTAGGCAGGAGGAAAGTCCGTGCCGCCCCATGTGAAGTCCGCGACGATTGGAAAGGGAGGCCAGCAACCTAGATTCTTCTTGACAGGCGTTCCGTCTGTACAGAGAATCGTCAGATCAAGACCGCGTGGGGACGCAAATATGACGCGTCGCCATCGCTGGCATACGTGCACCAATATTTGCCATTCAGAGATCACAGACTTAAATACATCTAGCAGAACATCGTCTGGGAGCATATTGATTGTGGTTGTGCTAGTGTGTATAAAGCTCTCGGCTAATCCAGGAGTAAGTCAGCGCTAATCAGCACTCGTTGCAAGCACTGCACACGAACTTGAGAACATACCTGGACCTCGAGAAATCCTCCTCTTCGTACATTTATCATGGCTGTGTTGTGGTAGTGCTGAAAAGGCCTCAGAAGATGGTAGGTAATGTGTCGGGGTCGTCTGTAGGATGCAAGGTCATGACGAATTCAACGATTTCGATGAGTCTAACCATTTAGGGAAAGATGGCATGGGCCCAATGAGCAGTGACTCGGGCTTAGACTCAGACTTGGACTCGGAGAGATTTTTGGAGACTCAATGGAGAGGTTTGAGAGAGCTTGTTGACTTTTTGGCTTGAGCACTCAGTGGGACGATGCGGCTGTTTTTATCTGGATTGGCCCGGGCATTTGCCCCTGGGGTTATCCAGAATTGTAATACGGTGCCGCGAGTTGGGGGCACTGGGCCACTGGCATGCCAATGCACTTGCCTTGCCATGTGCCTTGCACTTGTTAGTGCATGCAAATGATCGATTAATCAGCCATCCCAGTCATACATCACTCGTACAGTCCAGTCGATGGGTCAGAATGCTTTCCTCTTTCTTTGGCTTCTCGCAACAATAGACATCATACAGTACACTGCCAGTGTTGAGAACGGATATGTCTCAGCGTATTCAAGAGACAGGGACATAGTCAACCGCCGGGCAGGGGTTCCAGTCGGGGTACAGGTAATTGTCTGTTTTCGGGAAAGGGCCCACTGTCGCCCAGTGCTTATGCAAGAAGGCGGGGATATCGTTAGCATTGGTGGCTAATCGCGCATCGTATTCCGAAATTGGGACGTAAGTGACTTCCACTTTTTTCCCAGTTTTCGCCTCGTATTCCTGGAAGATCTCGTTGAACGACTATCCTCGAGCCACCGTGGTTAGTTGCTGTGAAGGGGTATGACGGCCTTGGGCATACCTTGTCGTCCCCGGCTATGGTGAAGGTATGGTTTTTCAGTTGTTCGGCGGGCAGACGTGTCAAGACATAAGAAATGTATCGCGCGCTATCGGCTCTAGAAGTGAACGAGATCTGCTTGTTGCCGTCACCAGCTATGGTCACTTTCCCACTCGGGACATTGAGGCCCAGGAACCTGGCGCGTAAGCTTTCAGCTCGACAGGCGCCCACAGACGAAGAGAAACACATACGGCGCCCAGATGAAATCCGCAAAGGGACCCGTGTAGAAGATGGTGTAAGGAATATCTGCAGCCTTCAGTTGAGTTTGGATAACCGCTTTCTTTGCCCCAAATCCCCTCCGTCTCGCCCTCTGAACTATTTCCGAATTCAGAAGGGACGAACAGCTTGACCCCAGCCTCGATTCCGGCCTCAGCGATTTCTGCTTGTAGGCCAAGGGCCATGCCAGAAAGAGTGCAGATGACGACATCTACGCCCGACAGGGCACTCTTGATAGACTCCTTGTTGGAATAGTCGACCGTGATAACCTTCGCGTCACCCTCGATGGTGGTCTTAGATCCCTCCCCACGACGGGTGAACAACGCGGCAGTCTCCAGTCATGGAAGGAGGCCTGCAGAGGGATTCATACCTGGCGGGTGAGGACAACAACTTCGCTGACCGTCCCAGCAACCTTGTCCTCCAAGAATTGGCGGACGAGGAAATTACCAAAGTTGCCGGCCCCGACGATAGCGAAACTTTTGTACCCGGACATGCTTGTCGCGATAGATGCTATTGCTCTGCCTAGATGAGTATTGGGATCCCCTGTCCTATTATATATTATTTTCAAGTTACGGCGTTTGGATCACTTCAGCCGCATCATCACCCCCCAACGAAGCCGCTCGCTCGTATTGGGAGATCCTTCCCGAGATCAGGCTGATGCTGTGCCAGCCCTAAGTGAACCATGCGGGCATTCTGCTGCGCATTTCACCGAACTATGACCTGGGCGTAGGTTGTGTCCAAGTCAGGGATGGTCGTGGGACAGCGTTCACCTGCCGCAATTGAGTCAATGGTTGCTCATGACATGCATGACAGATCAGTTTGATTGCTTGTCATGTTTGTTGGACTGTGGGAATTAACTTATTAATCTGTGATTACGTCAGGCCAGGTAAAGTGGAGGCGCTGCTTTGTCTTTCAAGTTCTTGCCATCATGGGGCTCGACGTTTCTGGTTCTGCTCTCACATCATGACACATTCATTTACTTGGTCTTCATGACGCGCTCGCTCTGGGTGATGAGTGACTTGACTCGCGTCCCTTTCTCCCTGATGCATCACAACCTTCATCATTATCGGGCTCAGCTTCTGTTGGTTAGATTCAATCTTGCACATCTTCAGCATGTGCACAGCACAAAGTAGTGTACCAAGCATCCCAGTTATGTTCTAGTCGATACTTTGACTCTTAGGAAATTCAGTGGCCTTCATCGACCGAGAACTATGCAAGAAGGATGCGAGGCTGACAGCACCGGAAAACCCCCAGATGATGCAACGATGCAACGATGGAGAATCCAAATCCTTCACGCCTTAAAGCTTTGCTAATGCTGCTCACATTCGATTCAATCAACGTGCAACCAAAATTGGTTAGAAAACCTGCAGGAATGATCCCGGCACTAGAAGTATTATAAATACTATACATTTCGGCGGTGTACAAAATAAGGAAGCTGAAGCAGTTTGACCACGACTGCATCACAGGTCATTGAAGCTTATATTGAGGGCGGCTCCAGCAATTATCATGCTCCGGAACAAGGTTTTGCGTTGGTGGTGAAGTTGACATGAACGTTTTTATTCAGCAGCCTGAGCAACGTGTCTGCAGCATGGCCCATTGTCATATCCGGTGATTGGGATCGTGTCTCCATACCAATTCCTGGCAGAGAGAGAAGCGGTTATACATCGTGATGACACTACATCTGGTCCTACTTCTTGATCGAATGCGTGAGGTTCATGCCTACCTGGTGGTCCTCATGCCTCACGCCGTGGTAGCGCTTTCCAGCCCTTCTTCAGCCCTAAACGTTCGATAAGACTCGCCGGCATGCAATACACCGGGTCGACGTCGTCCAGCCCAGGGTAACCAAGCGTGGATAGGCCGGCGACGCCGAACACCGTATGGAACACGTCCACCATATCACCCGGGCGATCCGCTATACCACCGCCATCCGGATCCTAAGGGAGGATCGCTCCTGAGTGCGCACGCTAGACGCCGCTGGGGACAACAACACACCTGAGCCGAGAGGATGAAGCGCGTGAGCGCTGGTGCGTCGATCCACGTGAGCTTGTTCAGAATCGCCAGGGAGGAGAGCACCCATTGACTGTAGCATACCTAGCTCCCACATCACATCGGTCAGCAGGACAAGGGATGACAGAACTATTGTATAACGCACATCTTCGAGCTTTTCCGGTCTCCCGTTTAGCCCCCCGTTTGGGAGCTGCCTCTCGGCAAGCCACCATCCGAGCGTCGACACGTCGATCACGTCCAATCGATCGAGGATCGCAAGTGCAGCCGTGCACACCCATACTGCGTGTGACAACCGAGCGAAGGCAGTGTTAGCAGGAGCTGTGAGCGTCAGCGGGATGGGGATGAACCCACCTTGCGCGGCGTGGCTCTCCGCACCGGCAATGCGCCCAAAACCCCCGTCAAAATTGCGGCACTCAGCGAGGTACGCCACTGTGCGCGCACGGTCGAGGCGGTCGAGTGCGCCGAGGAGAGACAGGGCCGACACGGCACAGTAAAGGAAGCGTGTGTCGGTCTCGCCGAATGCGTCGCCTGCGAAGATGCCCGAAGGCTGCTGCAGGCCCAGGATGACTGTCGCGGGCAGGGACGATGAGCATGGATTAGGGGGACGGGAAGGGACGGGACGTACAGTCGATCACGCGCGGTGCGTCGATGCGCCCAAGGGCATCGTGTGTTACGAGAACCTGGATCGCGCTGAGCGTCGAGAGGATATGCGCGTCGTGTCCTGGGTGTGCGCCGAATGCGCCTTGGGACGATCGTTCGTGGAATCAGCCGACCTGACGGACAGACAGCGAGGCAGGAGACGTGGCGTACCTGCCTCGTCATCCCAACAGCTCATCACATACTCTATTGTCTCTTCCGCATCGAGCGCATCCTTGTGCTTCATTATACAAAGCGCGGTGACGCCCCAATAGACCGCGTTCATCCGGAGATGGGCCGTCATGTGGTAGGTCAGGTCATCCTTGTTCTGCGGCCAACGCGGTCAGCGGTTGTGGTGGTGGTTTGTGGTTTTCTATAAGAGTTGCGTACTTTTCCCAGGTTCTGGATGTATTTTACGTGGAGATCTGTGAGAAGTGTGTCTGTCATCGTCGCTGTATTGTATTCAAGGCCAGCAACCCTGATTGCGTTATAGACGCTCCGTGACCGTCCCAAGCTTGTCGCTCCAAGACTCTAGCCTGTATTGTGCCATTGGGCCACCTCGTGCAGGACTCAATCCGATCTCCCAATCGATATAAGAGCCATAATCTGCTAGATTTTACTCCAAGCCCCTCATGTCTGCATCTTCAATAAACGAGTCATCCCCTACTTCTTATGGCGTCCCCATGGATGGGCCCTTCAAAGCTTTTCATCGCCGAGACCTGTCTATTAGCAGTATCACTACTCCGGTATTCTCGCAGGACAACCGTGACGAGGGCGAAGGCTCGCCCCTGCGCACACTTGACAACGTCCGTGAGCAAGTAGCCGCCCACGTCGCGGTGCGCATGATGCGCAAACTCAAGACAGCCGACGACACGCTTTATGGGTTCTCACTGACGATGTCCAAAAGCAACGACGCCGGCTTCCTGCGGCTTGTCGCGTCGCATCTTGCGTCGAGCCCGACGGGCATGCTCAAGGACAAGGCGTACCTCATCGCGGTCGCCTCGACAGGCTCGGGGGACACCTCGCTGCTGATCTGCGGGAGCGACGGCGCGAAAGTACAGCGCGCAGCGCTACTCACGATGTCAAAGTTCATCGGCTACATCACACCACTACCGCAGCAGGACAGCGGCGCAGTCTGGCTCGCGCGCGTGCGCGGGCTCAGCTGGTCCGCGTACGACGAGACTGCGCTCTGGGACGTACTACATAAGTGCGCACAGGAGCTCGTCGACCCCTCACGCCCGCCCCCCGGCTCCCGCGGCATCGAAGAGACCCTCGCACTCGCACGCACACGCCTCCATCGCCTCCTCCCGCAGCAGGCGCTTACGGAACTCCGAGATACCGACATCAAGGTGCCCGTGCTGCTCGTCGACATCCGTCCGGCCGCACAGCGCGCCGTGCAGGGACACATACCCGGCGCGATGATCATCGAGCGCAATGTGCTTGAGTGGCGGTTTGATCCGCGGTCGTTGGACGGCCGGCTTGACATCGCGACGAGATATGACCTCAGAATAATCGTGTTTTGCCATGAGGGCTACACGAGTTCCTTGGCGGCAGCGGCACTGCAGGATATCGGACTACTGAATGCGACGGATATCATCGGGGGGATCGAGGCTTGGAAAGCAGAGGGGCTTCCGGTGGAAATGGAGCCATGACTGTATGGCGCGTGATACCTGGATGGAGTTGGGGGCACCTCGGCCTGGAATGTGGAGATCCGTGTTGGGGCCAGTCATGTTGTTGGTGTTGAGTCGTGGTGAGTATGAACCCTTTTTGTCTCATCAGTTGGGGCTCATGTAATGCAGCATGCTTTTCGTTCGGAGGCGAATTTAGAGCGGTGGAAAGGAAGAGGAGCGCGTTGCAGGCGCATGTTACTGTAATACATATGACGAGCGTATGCCTTTGCTTACTGTATGAGTACATATCCAGACAACAATGAACGTCACGCTGAAGATGGGAACCATGGGGCGATGTTTCCGGACGTCACCTGAATCACGGGATGGCGTGCCCAACTCTCATGCAGTATCGGCGCAGTATCGGCGCTTGTGGATGGCTGTGGGTGTTTTCCCTCGCGAGTCATTGATTAGCGCGCTATCTTAGGAATTTCGAGCTAGATCCACAGGGTCTACCTTTATAGCTCGATGCGAGGAGGCTCGGGTGTTCTTCTTGTTCCATTCGTTGTGCACTAACTTATAACTAGTCTGTACTAGACCCGTATCCTCCCGAGAGCGGATGACCGAGTTCCGGCTCGAGGCAGCGGAACCGAGAATGATCCGAATTAGGTAATGCTGTATGGATGTGATGACAAGTGGCACGGCTGTGCCGTAACTACTCGCCTCACTCCTTCCGCATGGGCACAGTCAGGCCAACGAACATATAAAGCCACATGCATCTGACCCTCAGCTGCCCCCCACTTGGACCTTTGTGGAATATCGTACGCTTTTTTTAACACCCCGTCATTGTGGTTGTCTCAATCCACAAGAACAAAGCGTGTCGCCCTCCAACATATAAACTGCCAGCCACGCCCACAATAACTTAGTCCAAGAGTGTGACGTCCCCTTCTCATTTCCCCAATTGTTCCGCCAACGACAACAACAACAACACTCGCCTTAATTATCACAAAGACACAACGACTATGCCATTGCGTCGTCTGCTAAGCACATTTGGCCTAGTCCCGTCACATTCTCTTGCCGACCAAGACGTTGTTATGGCGGATACAACCAACGCTCCCCTCACCACCACATCCTTTCCAGCACATATAACCCCGTCTTTTTCTACGTTACTAGGAAAGCGTCGCCACGCAGAAACTTCTGAGCCTGTTATCCGACCTACTCCAATGACTCCTTCAAGGCTCTCAGCTTCAGCCTCTGTACCAGCAGACACCATAGTCACTCCCGCGAGGAAGCGGCACATTTTCACTCTAGACCCTATCGATACCACCCCTGATCCCACGCTATCGACGTCGTCTGAGCTCAACTCACCCGCGCCGACCGAGATAGCCCCAGACATCCCCGACTACATCACCGAGCCTACGCCAGAAGAGCGCATCCAGGCGCTGAAGGCCGCCGGCATCAAAGTGCGGGACTTTGCGTACGAGCCGCAGCCGAGTTCCAGTAAAGCGCCGGAGGTATTCGACCCACTGCCGCCGCTCATCGCGACCGACTGGCACATGCGCAACCCAGAGAAGAACCACGGCGTGCTGAGCGGCAAGGCGCTCTTCCGCCTTATCAAGCTCGGCTGGCTCTCGATGAGCGAGGTCGCCAAGCGCGTACATGTCCGCGAGTATACTGCCCTCGCGCAGTATAGCGACCGCCCAGACGAGGAGCGATACCCCTTTGTCGCACCCGCTGAACCCATGCCCACCCCCTCACAGCGCGTACGCATGCGCCGCAATGCCGGCCTTCGCTCGCACCCCGACGACCTGCCCGACCGCGATTTTTTTGGCTACGACCCTACTGGCCATTCGGACGAAGAGCAGCAGCCCCCCACGCAGCCTGAGGCGGATGTGGTAGAGCCCAAGACGAAGCGCCGGAAATTAAGGCCCAGAACGAAGCCACTGAGCCGGGCCAAGCCCCTACGGAAGGAGTGTTCACGACCTGAGGTATAGCCGTAATGAGTCGAAGAGGCTTCCTTTCACCTTTCTTCATATTTCTACCTATTTATCCACTTCGCCTGTTACCACGAGCCCTTGTTGTACTGTACTTTACTGGGATGGACACTGTATTCTCGCGGGTGTAGCGCTACGGATTTCGCAATAATTAGCGTTCATATATCGCACGCATGTTTTCGACATTGTAGTTGGGGGGATTATTATTTGTATCGGGAATGCCAGGGTTTTCTTCATTTGCGTGTGTGACTGTTTCGGTCTTCGGGGATATATCGGGCTCGGATACAGCACCGTGGCTGGGTGGGAGCGGCAAGCGCCATACCTTCCCTGTTTGCTCGTCTATTCTTGGAACCAAGCTTGTCACCATCGGCTTCATGGTGATCCAGCCTCGGCGAGTGTTTCTAATGTGGCCGCGGTGAGAGCATATGCCTGAATCATGACATGCATGACACCCCAGTGTGCTGAAAGTACCAAGTCTAGCACGCATGCATACTAGGAACACCCCCACACCCAGTTTACTGTAAGTACGAGTACCCTGTGAAAAGCAGAACCAAACAGTATTTGCTGGTGCCTTCGTTGTTACAGTGATCACGCAGCTTGAGGTTGACACAATCATCATCTCAGAAAACCGACCGCAACAATCAATTCACTTCATCTCAACTTCGACCACACATCACTATTCACTATACAGACAGACACCTCTTAGTCACCACTTAGACATAACGACGATCCGGTTAGTCCTCGTCCTCCGAGTCGTCAACGTCATCGTCATCGTCATCGTCGACTACTCGAAAGAATGAATTCGAGTATAAGAGAGGCGATAACTCTCGGGAGAATGACTCACCCCTTATCATGGTCCAGACTTGGTTGGCAGCCTGAAAAACCATAGGCCCCAGTTGCGCGGGGACGCCAGGTTGCAAGTTTTCTTGGGGAAACTGAATCACCAAAGGTGTGTTGGGGAGCTTGAACCTATCAAATGAAATCGAACTCAGGAGCCTGTGGATACTAATTCAGAACGAGATGATCGTACTTGTAACCCGGTCCATCTCTTATGACCTCCCAGTCTTTGGCAATATCGTCGCCCCCGACGATCAGTCCCTCCCATGGCATCGGGATACTAGTACCCGGAAATCCGAGGAACAGTCCGTTCGCCGCTGACATGATTTTCACCCTGCCTTCATCGGTGTATCGTACGATCCACTAAATAATAATGTGAGTACATTTGCGGAAGTTGTCGAAGGGACATGCGATGCGCACCGTCTGGCGGTTCGGAGGTCCGTCGCCCCCGGCTATGACAGACCCCAGCCTATCATTAGAAAGGGTAAGGGTCAGCTCCGGCGCCTTTAAATTCGTGATTCTGTATGCTCCTGGCTCGAGAGACATGGTGTGATGAGGATCATAGGTGGAAAACGTCTGGCCTTATATACGACGCTGAAAGTACCTATAAGACACTATTCTTCTCTCTCCGAGTCGGAAATGCGTCAATCAACTAATTCGGCTCCATAAATTGAACCCCCACCCTAGTCTAAACATAGACTCTCTATTCTGCCCTCGAAGCAGCGGCCTTAGCGGCCTCAAAGCAAACCGAATTTGGTCATATCAAGCATCATGCATCAGGTTTGACGCGTTGACGAGAAAGAACATCTGCAAATTGACTGTGTGCAAACTAAGCATTGTGAGTAAAGCCCCGGAAATAATGAAGCCCCTGTTCCCTCAGGATATTATCGGCGCGCTGAACAAAGATGGTGCCTATCAAGAGACTTTATCAAACATCACGACAGGTGCTGTGAAGGAGTTATGGAAGTGTCCCCATCCACGTAAAACGTTCCATATTTGTGTCGCGTGTTGAATTCATTAAACTATTGCGCCGCGACATTCAATGAGCGTCGATCAGAAATAAATCAACGAATGGTACGTGACCGGCCTGCAGACGTAGGAAAAGAGTCCGGCAAGTCGCCAGCCCCGAAATCGACCCTATGTGGCAGAACGGACAGGACTAAAGCAGGGTATTTGTTCGCAACAGACGGTCCACAGTGCAGTTTTTGATGTCCACAGTGGGCGGTTAGGATGCGCCGAACGCGAAGCTGGTTTCATTCGAGCACCTGATACCTTCGAATTGAGAACAAACGTATGATTTCAACCTTAATTCTTGGGGACCAAAAGTGTGAATGATGGTGATGGACGATACCTTTCTGGTTTAATTGGGGTGAGAGCAACCTTTGAGCGGAGACAAAAATATGGCCACCTGAAAGCTGGCCGAGTGGGACGAAGGCGCTACTGTAAACAGTAGGTGTACAAATAGTTCAAGAAAAGCTGAGAGGTTTTTCCAGCCAATCGTTTACTGACCTTTCTACAATGAATGGCCAGTCCTAGGAGAGTACGAGGACGCGTGCTTGATTGGCTCCAGCCGCCTGACTGGCTCGGTTGGTGCCGGGATCCAGCGAGTCGCAGTCACGTGGCAGCGTTCAAATTAAGCCCGAGCTCAAGCGCTCAAGGAGTGCCCGCCTAGTGAACTTAGCTATGTTCTTGTAATCGTGCACTTCATCACTGTGCCCAAATATTTATCTCTAATAACAGTAATTGAAGCCAAGCTTGAACACTCCCGCGACCACATCCTCCAGCTCTGAGCCTCTGAGTACAACCCTTGGTACAACTCCGCCTCTTCCTAAATTACTGTGAAAGCGTCAGCATGAAGAAAAATCTTAGCCTATCTGTTGCGCAGCACATGGCACAGCACGCAGGCTACAGAAGACTCACCTTTGGTAGAAGGTGTTGCTAGTCTTAAGCGCAGTGTATAGAGCACGAGTGAATACAAGTGATATTCTGCTGGGGAGGGTAGGTCTCTTTTCACCCCTCCTTATATAGGGAAAAGTGACCTCTATGGTCCCACCATGTCCCTTTGCATAACTATGATGAGTAAAGGTGTCCACTATATCGCATTTTCAGTGACGCCTGATGTGTGGAACACCCTAGAACATCTCAGGACCATTCACATGACCCTGATATGTGTTACGCCCATGGATGTGCGTAATGTAGCTACTTAATATGGTAATCATACTTTGCGTAGTCTACTTATGTCGTAACTGCTATAGATAAGATACATACATACTTATTACGTTTCAACACTCCCCCTTGCTAAGTACACAGTAGTGATCTAAGCATAATGAACGAAACGAAACAACATTCAATCCAAGAACTTGAACTGAGCACGGGACATATCGTTATGAGAAATACTCATTGACGACCTATGCTAGTTGTTTCATAGCAGTTTAAGAAGTCTTTGATGAGACGTGTTAGAGACTAGACAAGAAATTGAAAACGCTGTTTCCATCTTTCTGTCCTAAACGTCTCTGAGGAAATGTTTCTGTGTAACAGTGGTTAGACTGAACACCACGCTTCTCATCGACTCTTAATGACTAGGATGAGTAAAACTCTAATCCTAATCGTTCTCTGAACTTCTGAAATTTTATGCGACCCAGATTCTTAGTAAACAAATCTGCAGGATTCTCAGATCCTTCAATAAAGAAGAGTTCAATCTTCTTAGTGTGTATGACTTCACGTATATAGTGGTAACGGATGTCAATGTGTTTTATGTGCTTTTCCTGCACCGGATTAGATGCAAGGAAGATGGATCCTTGATTATCACCGCATAATGGAATTGGTGCTAGGATAATACTGATCTCCTCAAAGAGTGACCGTATCCAGACCAACTGTCTGCTTGTATCAGCAAGCGACATATATTCTGCTTCAGTGGAAGAGAGCACAATAGATTTCTGCGCTCTAGAATTCCAACAGAATACACCATTAGCTAGTTTAACTAAATAGCCCGTTGTAGACTTTCTAGTGATCGGGTCAGAAGCCCAATCAGAGTCTGCATATGCAAGTAAACCCCCATTGCTTTTGCCATTATAGACTAAAGCATAATCGGATGTCCCTAATAGATAGCAGCAAATATACATCGCTCTATCTAGGTGATCCTTATTAGGGTTCGCTGCAAATTGCGACAATTTAGTCACAGCATAGGCTATGTCTGGTTGCGTTCCAATCATAATATATAGGAGTGACCCTATTACTTGTTGGAACTGAGAGCGGAGCTCTGGGTTTGGAGGATCTTTATTAGGCAATGGCTGATACCCTTCCGGTAACGGAGTAGGTACAGTTTTCGCATTAACGAGTTTAAAACGTTGCAGCACTTTGTGTAAATAATCTACTTGGTCGATAAGAATACAACCTTTCGATTTCACTATGCACATGCATAAAAACTCTTGTGTATCGCCCAGATCTCTGCATTCCCAGATCTGCATAAAACACTCTTTCAGAGAACTGATGTCTTTTTTATTTGCTCCAAGAAAGAGCACATCGTCGACATAGACGATAATGACAATGGTTTTGCCTTTATTGACAAATATACCAGAGTCAGAAACAAGACGTGTGCAGCCTATTTTAGCCATGGATGCATCAAGTGCTTTCCACCAGGCTAAAGCAGCTTGTTTGAGTCCATAGATGGCTTTCTTAAGGCACATCACTTTGTTTTTATTTTTGTGGCCAGGGACTTTAAACCCTTCAGGTTGTTCCATGTAAAGCTCCTCATCGAGGTCACCATACAGGAAGGCTGTTTTGACGTCCAGACCGGAGATGTGCCAATCTTTTAAAGCGGCAAGCACTATCATCATCCGGACTGTCTCAAACCGTACCACAGGTGAGAATATTTCGTCATAGTCTATGCCTTCAACCTCGGAGAAGCCTTTGGCTACAAGCCTAGCTTTTTTACGGCCATCCGACTTTAAGTTGAATACCCATTGGTTTTTAATGACCTTTCTGCCTTTCGGCGGGTCAACTAGTTCAAAGACTTTGCATTTGCGAAGAGAAGCCAACTCCTCACGACACACTTGTTTCCACTCCTCCTGTAATTCGCTTGGCATTTTAAGAATGTCCCTAAAGGTCCATTCGCAAATATTGGAGGTATCAGGTGACTCAAGATCATACGGTGGAACTGCTTTGGCAAGCAGATAATCTTGGAATTTGACTCCCCCTTCCTGAGCAAGGCGGGTCAGCAATTGCTGATCTACCTCATCCTCTGAATCATGCAAACTTTCACTCAATGTAGTAGGAAGTTTCGATGCAGATTGCTCAGGAGATTCTCCTGATTCTGTCTGATCATGGGATGAATGTCGCCGGGAGCTACCCGGTTGGTTCTCAACCATTTGTTTCCATGTATGAGTTTGCTCAATGTCTCGGCTAACCTTTGCAGGGTGCCTTTCACCATAGACATTGTCAGGATCGGTAGGTACTTTCCTCAATCGTGCTGACCGCCTAGGTTCTACAGATGATGTAGGATCAGGTCGGGACCATGATTTACCCTTAGGCTTAGGTACAGGGTCAGGGCGATGAGGTGGAGCTTGCTGCTCTGGAGGATCATCTGCAACTGCAGGAACCTCTTCATCCCCGTCGGGATGTGGAGCGCTACTCCCTTTTGGTGGCTCAGGGGGTGATAAGTCAAGATCACCAGGAGTGGTGTCTTCAAAATCAAGTGGTGGTTGATTAGATGGCAGTTCATCTAACTGGGTTATTCCACGTGTTTTCCCAGGAGTCTGCTGATTAGAGCAGCGAGGGAATAACATTTCATCAAAGAGTGCTTTGTCTGAATAAAACAAAGTATTTGGAGTATGCATGAACATGTCACCCTTCATTCCACTAGGTCTACCTAAGTAGATCATGAGTTCGCTTTTAGGAGAAAGTTTATTTTTTCTGCGAGACTCAGGAATATGGACATATGTGCCACAACCAAAAACTCTAAGATGAGAAATGTCAGGGATTTCATTGTTTAATAATTGGTAGGGGGTCTGCCAATTTATACGACTCATAGGAGTTCTATTATAACAATGTGCAGCATGATTTACTGCAAATTCCCACCAGGACTGCGGTAGACAAGCTTCTAACCGCATGGCCTGGGCTTTATCCATGATAGTGTGCATAAAGTGTTCAGCACGCCCATTTTGCTGTGGCATATGGGGCGTGCTTTGAAGCACTGTAATGCCAGCATCCTTCAATGTTTTGAGGAATACCTCTGATTTATATTCACCGCTGGCATCGGACATCCACTCTTTTATGGTAATATCAAATTGATTTTTGATAAGCACTAACCATTGTCTCAAAGCTGTAATAGCTGAGGCTTTGTCGTGCAAGAGTGTGATCCAAGCATATGAAGTATAATCGTCTAAAAAGACAATAAAATACTTGTATTTGGCATATGATGGTAAAGGAAAACTTTTTAAATCAGAATGTATCCGTTTAAAGGGTATGGTAGCCCTTGTAATGGAAGGAGGATGCGAGGCAGAAGGCATTTTGCCTTGCGCACATCCTGGACATACATCATTAGATGTATTAGGAATTTTAATCCCATCAGGAAAACCCTTAGTATGATCCTTAGCATGCCTTAAAACCTCTTTCGATGGGTGTCCGAGGCGACGATGCATAAGATCATAATCTACTTTGTAGATATAAGGTGTTTTGATGAACTGTGCTTCTACAGTAGTAGATGCCGCATCTAACCAATATAATGTATGTCCAGGTATTAAGGGTTTACACTGGACAAACGGCTTTTGGTGTAACAAGGTTATATGCAGCGAATTTCCCAAAATGCGCATTCCTTGTTGTAAAAATTCTCCCATTGAGAGAAGACAAATACTCATAGATGGAATGTAAAGGACTGGATGAACTCTGGTCATAACAAGAGTCTTATTGACATAATGCCGAAGCAATACTGTTCCAGATCCTTCTACAAAGATCGTATGAGCCGCAGTCCTTACAGGTTGCCTGTCAGATTGCGAATAAGGCTGGTAACTTATAAAGTCACTCTTCCTGTTGGTGAAGTGCGCAGAAGCCCCTGAGTCTAATAACCAGAGGGTTTCAAGTCTCTTATTACACCGTGCACACTGAGTAAAGAAATCATCGTGTTCGCATTTTAAAATATCAAGAATACCGAGATTGATACTGTACAGTTTAGATACTACAGACGATAACATATTATTACATTGCCGCTCCTCTTGCTTTCTTTGGGAGCGGGCTGATATATGTCAAAGTCAGCATCATGTGCAGTGAGTGAAAAAAGAGCGTACTCTTCATCATCAGATCCCCAATCAAGTAGCTCATCCTCCAATAAGGAGTTAGCAATATGACCAGGCGTCGCACAACACGAGGTAGGTGTGATGGGCGAGGCGGGTGTAGATGCCATCGCACCAAACTCCAGATTCTGGAGGTATTGCTGGTGGTTCCTGTAAAGTTCATTAATGAACTCGTTAGAACCCCTGCATTGTACGGCTCTGGAGTGACCAGGATTTGCCCACATTGCCACTATTTCTTCCTCCAAATGGAGGGTTCCTACAGTCTCTGGATCCACATATTCTGGGGTAGGTGCTCAGGTAATACCTCCAGAGATTTGTGAGTTTAAGTCAACAGACAAAGACTCAAAAGCGGATACAAGAGACATACCCCCATCGTCTTCAAAGTCAGACCCGGTCAGCGTATTATCGCACCCAGGTACTGGCTGAGACATATCCATGTCCACCTCGGAGTCATACTCCTCGTCATAGTTGTAATTCGACCTCGATCTGACTGTATGATTGTAGTCGTCAAACCACTGCTCAATCGTTTTGACAACTTGAATGCTTAGTGGAGCATCCATGCATTCAAGTAACGAGAGCGCTCTATTGACGGTAGGGTAGGAACCCTCAACCCTTGCCTGTAAGGTAGGGTGGGGAATGGAGACGGTGCGCGTTACAATGGACGATGATGGTCCAATGTGTGCGACGGAGGTAGTGGATGGGGAGGGAAGTGCGGGAGTGAGGGCAGCGACTGAGGCGACATGAGAGTGGCCAGCCTGAGAAGCCTTGCCCTTGCCTTTAGCTTTTCCTCCGCGAGCTCCCGCCCTAGCACTGCGCTGCTTATGCTGCTGCTGGTTGGGAGGTGGGGAGTCGGCGGCCTGCTGCTGACTACCACTCTGCTTTTTAAAGCGAGGGTCGTTGTCGCGCTTCCGCTTAACGTTGGAAAGCTTGTTGGCATGCTGCTCCTTCTTGTTGCCCTTATGAGCGCCACGATTGGTCTCATTTTCGAACTGGGTAACGAGGATGTCCTTGATATCGGAAATCTCAAGATCATCGATCTCGATATTCTGACAAAGAATGGGGATGAGATATTCCCACTTGTTCGGAATAGCTGCCATCGCTATGAGGGCTTGGATGACGTCGGGCACGTGTAACTTCCTAGCAGATGACCCTTTTCCAATTTGGGTACTGGACATGCGCCCAAAGGCAGCTTCCATTTTTTCAAATTGGGGTCCAGGGTGATGTGCAGGGTTAATATGTATAGTGATCGCTTCTCGAAGGTCGCGATAGACAGAGGGAAGGGTGGCAGAACCAAACTCTCGCATGATCCACTCCCAGGTTTCTTGAGCGTTAAAGTTGGGACTAAGACGCTGCTGAATGGCTGGGGATAGGCGAAGGGTGAGGTTGCCCAGAGCCATATCATTCCCCTTCTGCCAGACAGCGAAGAGGGCTGGGTGGAGAGGAGATTCCTTGTCGTACACAGCTTTATCAAGTTTGTACTGCGCCTCAAGGACATCATGCACATCGGACTCTGCCTGAGTGGCAGTGGAAGGAAGTGGAGGAACGGGAGATGGATCAATGGGGGGAAAAGGCTCGGTGTTAGTACCATCGGTAAAACCCCAGAGGCCTTGAGCCATAAGGAAGGCACGCATGGCCTTAGACCAGATGCCATAGTTTTGTCCGTCAAAGACTTGGACAAATGTTGTAAGTTGGGACAACATTGTTTTCTGTGAATGCTTTGAGAATTGTCAGCAAAGGCTATTCACAATTACTGAGTGAGAAAAACAATGGTCTAATAGGAACATGTCCTTTCAACTGCCAACAACAACTCTCCTTACGGAGAATTGCCTTGAGGAACGATCTACTCCACCTCAAATCAATGAGATGGTGTCGTTCATGACCCCAAGGTCTTACATGCCCATCAAGGGCGTTGTAGGCTATGCCAATGACACTAGTCTCAGCACCACATCCACTTTACAGTGGGTAGTGGGCAGGTGCGCTCAGCGCACAGCTAGCCATTGTGGCAGGGCCCATAACCTGTTGCGCAGCACGCAGGCTACAGAAGACTCACCTTTGGTAGAAGGTGTTGCTAGTCTTAAGCACAGTGTATAGAGCACGAGTGAATACAAGTGATATTCTGCTGGGGAGGGTAGGTCTCTTTTCACCCCTCCTTATATAGGGAAAAGTGACCTCTATGGTCCCACCATGTCCCTTTGCATAACTATGATGAGTAAAGGTGTCCACTATATCGCGTTTTCAGTGACACCTGATGTGTGGAACACCCTAGAACATCTCAGGACCATTCACATGACCCTGATATGTGTTACGCCCATGGATGTGCGTAATGTAGCTACTTAATATGGTAATCATACTTTGCGTAGTCTACTTATGTCGTAACTGCTATAGATAAGATACATACATACTTATTATGTTTCAACACTATCATCCAACCCACTCCAATGATTTCTTCTGCACTCTTGGCCCCAGCTTTAGCCTCTGCAGCGTTGCCATCTGAAGACCCATAGATGCTGGCCGGTGAACCCGCGAGGAAGCGGCATATTATCACTCTAGCTCTTATCAACACCACCCCAGATCCCGCGCCGTTCACGTAAACGTCGTCCGATCCTAACTCTCCCGTGCTGACCGAGATTGTCCTCGATGTTCTCTAATACACCGAGCTGCCGCCTAAAACCTGAGTAGCCAGCAGTGCGCTAAAGGCCGCCAGCATCAAGGTGCGCGACTTTTCGCATGAGCCGCAGCCGAGTTCCAGCAAAGCGCCGGAAGTGTTCGACCCACTCCCCTCTCTCACAACGGACTGGCACATGCACAGCCCAGAGAAGAACCACGGTGTGCTGAGCGGAAAGGCGCTCTTCTGCCTTATCAAGCTTGGCCGACTCTCGATGAGCGATGCCGCCAAACGCGTACATGTCAGCGAGTATACCGCCCTTGCACAGTATAGCGACCGCCCAGACGAAGAGCGATATCCCTTCGTCGCTCCTGCTGGACCCATGCCTACCCCTCACAGCGCGTGCGCATGCGCCGCAACGCTGGCCTTCGCTCACACCCCGACGACCTGCCCGACCGCGATTTTTTGGCTATGACCCCACTGGCCACTCGGACGAAGAACAGCAGCCCCCCCACTCAGCCTGAGACGGAGGTGGCAGAACCCAAGACACAGCGCCGGAAATTAAGGCCCAGAACGAAGCCACTGAGCCGGGCCAAGCCCCTACGGAAGGAGTGCTCGCGTCCCGAGGTATAACCGTAATGAGTCGAAGAGGATTCCCTTCTTGTTTTTCTTCATATTTTCTACCCTATTTATCCACTTCGCCTGTTGCCACGAGCCCTTGTTGTACTGTGCTTTACTAGGATGGGCACTGTATTCTCGCGGATGTAGCGCTACGGATTTCGCAATAATTAGCGTTCATATATCGCACGCATCTTTTCGACATTGTAGTGGGGGGATTATTATTTGTATCTCTGGAATGCCAGGGTTTTCTTCATCTGTGTGCGTGACTGTTTCGGTCTTCGGGGAATATCGAGCTCGGATACAGCACCGGCAAGTGCCATACCTTCCCCGTTCGCTCGTCTATTCTTGGAACCAGCCTTGTAACCATCGGCTTCATGTGATCTAGCCTCGGCGAGTGTTCCTAATGTGGCCGCGGTGAGAGCATATGCATGCGTGCTAGACTTTCAGCACACTGGGGTGTCATGATTTAGGCATACTAGGAACACCCCCACACCCAGTTTACTGGAAGTACGGATACCCTGTGAAAAGCAGAACCATACAGCATTTGCTGGTGCCTTCGTTGTTACAGTGATCACGCAGCTTGAGGTTGACACAATCATCATCTCAGAAGCTGGACCGCAACAATCAATTCACTTCATCTCAACTTCGACCACACATCACTATTCGACTATACAGACAGACACCTCTTGGTCACCACTTAGACATAACAACGATCCATTTAGTCCTCGTCCTCCGAGTCGTCCTCGTCCTCGTCAACATTATCGCCGACTACTCGAAAGAATGAATTTGAGTATAAGAGAGGCGATAACTCTCGAGAGAATGACTCACCCTTTCTCAAGGTCCAGACTTGGTTGTCAGCCTGAGGAAGTATAGGCGCTAGTTGCGCGGGGACCCCGGGTTGCAAGCTTCCTTGGGGAAACTGAATCACAAAGGGTGTGTTGGGGAGCTTGAACCTATCAAATGAAATTAAACTCAGGAGTGGATACCAACTCAGAAAGAGATGGTCGTACTTGTAGTCCGGCTCATCCTCTATGACCTCCCAGACTTTGGCAATGTCGTCGTCGCCAACAATAAGTCGCATCCCTGGCATTGGGATGAAGCCCGGAAATCCAAGGAACAGTCCGTTTGCCTTTGACACGATTCTCACCTTGCCCTCACCGGCGTCTAGTACGATCCACTAAATAATAATGTAAGTACGTTTGCAGAACTTGACGAAGGGATGTACGATGCGCACCGTCTGGAGGATGTCAGGTCCATTGCCCTCGGCTATGACAGACCTCTGGTTATCATCAGAAAGGGTAAGGGCCAGCCGCGGGTCCTTCCTATTCGTGATTCTGTATGCTCCTGGCTCGAGAGACATGGTGTGATGCGGATCATAGGTGCAAAACGTCTGGCCTTATATACGTTTCTGGGGGGGTTACTACGACTGCGACCATTAAGGTGCTGTGTCAGCGTTCTGCATGAACCTGATGATGCTGAAAGTACCTATAAGACGCAATTCTTCTATCTCCGAGCCAGAAATGCGTCCGTTCAATCAACGTCTAGTTCGGCTCCATGAATTGAACCCCCACAATAGTCTAAACAAGTTAGACTCTCTATTATGCCCTCGAAGCAGCGGCCTTAGCGGCCTCAAAGCAAACCAAATTTGGTCATATCAAGCATCAGGTTTGACGCGTTGATGAGAAAGAACCGCATCTGCACATTGACTGGGTGTAAACTAAGCATTGTGAGTAAAGCCCCGGAAATAATGAAGACCCTGTTCCCTCAGGATAGTATGCGGCGCTTTAAACAGAGATGGTGCCTATCAAGAGACTTTATCAAACATCACGACAGGTGCTGTGAAGGAGTTATGGAAGTGTCCCCATCCACGTAAAACATATTCCATATTTGTGTCGCGTGTTGAATTCATTAAACTATTGCGCCGCGACATTCAATGAGCGTCGATCAGAAATAAATCAACGAATGGTGCGTGACCAGCCTTCAGACGTAGGAAAAGAGTCCAGTAAGTCGCCAGCCCCGAAATCGACCCTATGTGGCAGAATGGACAGGACTAAAGCAGGGTATTTGTTCGCGACAGACGGTCCACAGTGCAGTTTTTGATGTCCACAGTGAGCGGCAAGGATGCGCCGAACGCGAAGCTGGTTTCATTTGAGCACCTGATGCCTTCGAAATGAGAAGGAACGTATGATTTCAACCTTAATTCTTGGGGACCAAAAGTGTGAATGATGGCAATGGTAGATGATACCTTTCTGGTTTAATTGGGGTGACAGTGACGATCTTCGTATGATAGCTGGCCGAGTGTGTACGAAGGGGCTACTGTAAACAGTAGGTGTAGAAAGAGTTCATGAAAAGCTGAGATGTTTTTCCAGCCAATCGTTTACTGACCTTTCTACAATGAATGGCCAGTCCCAGTAGAGTACGAGGACGCGTGCTTGCTTGGCTCCGGCCTGACCGGCTCGGTTGGTGCCCGAGTCGTAGTCACGTGGCAGCGTTCTCGCAGCGACTAGGGCAGGGGACACCAGGAACGGTCAACCCTAACCCAAAACCCACCCCTAAGGTTGGGTTGTGTGCCTGATTACATAATGAGACAAATCCCCCAATCTTTTTGCAATTTTTCATCACTGGGTGACAGGCAAGCAATCCTTTGAGTGATATTCAAGTTTAATTTTGTTGTCCTCTGCACCACCCCTTGGCCACTCACCTTCTCACTCTTCACCTGAACAGTACTGTGCTGTGCCTTTTGCAGTACAGATGCAAATCATTGCAAATTGACAATCTCAACTTTATCAGTCAATCATCTGTAAAGTGGGAGGTGTTCAAAGTGTTTGGGGAGTGTTCCCTGAATGCTTCAAACACGCTGAATGTGTTTAGGCCTGCCCTGTTTTACAGATGCATGTGTTGGGATCAAATAGACCACCAAGAATCACACTCCCTGCCTGCAAGCCCATCTGTAAAGTGGGAGGTGTTGTCAAGATCCTGCAGAACCTCGAGATATGTGACGTGTGTCAAGGTATCTGTGGGGGCAATGGTTCAGTGGCTCAAAGGTTCGAGGTGATGATGAGGCTTTGACAGCCAAGTATAGACAGAGGTCAAGAGGGATCAATGGTTCTTGGATTCACAGAGTAAAGACGAAGGACAAGATGGGACTACAGGGTACATCACCCAGTCCTTATATACTTAGACACCAACACTGCATGAGTCGTGGATAGCCTCATTGTAACGCTTCACTAAGTGTTCGTCCAACTTGGACAGGGGTTGTGGCGGAGCAACACGTGGGTTGGTGTATAGACACTATGTATGATGACAATAGGTCTTCGATGTTTGTAAAGGCCTGATTGCACCTCTACCAAATAGAGACAAGCATAGAGTTGGAAATAGAGATGGATGAAAGGAAGACTCCAAAGAAAGAGACGGAAGAGGGAAGGCAGACTGAAAGAAGAGAAAACAATAGCGAGTTGAAAAAGACCAGGATAGGGATCCCTGGTCTTTACTAGTCGACTTATATACACGTAAGACTCGCTTTAAAGCGGAGTCTGAACTAAGTAGTGAGTCATGAACCCTAGTATCGCTATCCTAGATGACGTAGTGTCCATGTGCACCTGATAAGAGAGAACAATAACGCCTTTGACAGCGTGTGAGTCTACGCTGCAACCTTACTCCGAGCCCTGTCCATGACTAATATAAGCTGACAGTCGTAGTCATAACCGATATGTCAGTCCACTTCCGAGGCAGTCCGTGACACTCATAGCCTAGTAGGACAGGCCTAGGAATGAGTCATGTATAGTACAGGAGGACAGCCTCCAGGGACAAGTGGAGAGGGAAACCAAGGACAACACAGCCTTAAGGAACTAGTAGATGAAAAGGGGACAAAGGGTGGGTAAACAATAGTCCGATGGTTGGATAGCGAGGGGCAGACAAGGGGTGGAAAGGAAAGAAAGAAAATTAGCATCTGAATCATAGTCGCTGGTAGAATCATGACAGGTGTTCAGAGTTGGTCAGCAAACACTCATTTAGGCAGTTCAATTCATTTAGCTGAGGTAAGCAAAGGTAAGTGCCCACCCTGTTTTACAGATGCAACCCTCCTGGAATTGGGCACTTTAGGACTTGCCAAGGTGAGTCTTCATCATTCTTATTCAATTCTATGGGCTCATCACTCTTTGGCACAAGATTGTCCTTGATGAGGGCAGAACCAGTGAAACAGGTATGGACGCGGACGGAATAGGATTAAGGTGAGGTTATGTTAGTAGATAAGATAACGAGTGCGCAGGCGTGGTCTGTACAAACGGACACGCGTCTCAGTACTGCGCACACTACAGCAGAACTGGATATATTCACCTGTACAAACGGACACGCGTCTAGCGCTGGTAAGTACAGGCTTCGGGAATAGAGTAGACTAAAGAAGCTTACCTCAGTACTGCGCACACTACAGCAGAACTGAGGACTACGGTACGAATACTAAGAGTTTAAGTACTACTACTACGAAATGAGTCGAGTCGCAGACTCGATATGTTACTTAGAGACCTTCGCTGCGGTTTGCACAGCGGCAACGAGACGAGACGTAAAGTAATACTATGAAACAACGAGATACAAACTAACCTCAGTCCGACATCCGGATCTCAACTCCAACACTCCCCCTCAAACCGCGCGAAGTCCTAAGCTCGCAGCGAAATGCTTGACCTTCGGCGACGGGAGCGCTTTGGTGAGCGTGTCTGCGATCATGTCTGCAGTTGGGCAGTACACGAGCCGGAGCGTGCCATTCTCAACCACCCAACGAATAAAATGATAACGTACATCAATGTGCTTGGTGCGCGCGTGATACTGATGGTCTCGGGTCAGTGCAATTGCCGACTGGTTGTCCGAGAAAAGCGTGGTCGCATCTGTGAATGGCTCGAAGATTTCGGCGAGCAGGCTTCGGAGCCAAAGGCCCTCTTTCATGCCATGCGTCGCCGCCACGTACTCGCTTTCCGTGGTGGACAGGGAGATGATCTCCTGCTTCTTCGAGGACCAAGACACAGCGCCGCCGTCGATCAGGAATGCATACCCCGTGATCGCGCGGCGGTCCTCCGACATGCTCCCATCAGCGTCAGCGTAGCCGACCAGCGTCCGATGAGCCTCGCCGTAGGTGAGCCAAAGGTCACGCGTTCCCGCGAGATACCGGAAAACACGCTTTACAGCGTTCCAGTGTGCCATCCCGGGGTTCGCAGAGAACCTTGCCACCGTCGACACCGCGAACGCAATGTCCGGGCGTGTGGCAAGCGCGACCCAATTGAGTGCGCCAACAGCCTCGCGGTAGGGCATGTCGCGCATAACCGCGAACTCGTCCGCATCCGCTGGGGCCTGCTCAAGAGTGAGCCGAACTTGGGTGTCGAAAGGGGTAGAGACCGGCTTCGCATCCTCGAACCCATAACGGCGAAGGATGGAGTCTATGTACGAGCGCTGCGACAAATGCACAGTCCCGCCCTCCCGGTCGCGTTTGATCTCGATCCCGAGCATCCAGTGGAGCTCGCCCAAGTCGGTGACTTCAACGTGCTGACGAAGCCCGTTCTTGAAGTCGTCGATGACAGCCATGCTGCTGCCGGCAATTGTGCAGTCGTCCACATGGACGGCAACGACGATGCTCGTCCGCTGGCGCTCGTTTCCCTTGAAGAAAACGGCTTGGTCGACCTTGCACTGGGTGAAGCCGAGCGAATTGAAGATGCTGACGAATTTCTGGTACCAGCGTCGCCCAGCCTGTTTGAGGCCGTAGAGGGACTTGAGGAGGCGCAGAACGCGGCCGGTGTTGTCCTCACGAAAACCCGGCGGGTGGCGCATGTAGAGCACTTCGTCAGGCTGAAGTTCTCCATTGAGGTACGCACCCTTCACGTCCACCTGATGCAGCTCCCATCCCATCCTATTCGCCAGAGCGATAATGGCTCGCGATGATGCCAGTTTCGCCACTGGAGCGAAGGTGTCGAAGTAGTCGACCCCCTCCACCTGGCTGAAACCCTGCGCAACCAAGCGCGCTTTGTACCGAACGACTCTGCCCGACGAGTCCTTCTTTGCCTTGAACACCCACTTGGAGCCGATGACATTCGCGCCGGGTGGCGAATGTTCCAGCGTCCAAGTACCGGCCTTGCGCAGAGTGGTGAGTTCTTCTTTGATAGCTCGCTCCCACTGTGGCCAGTCGGGGCGTCGTTTAGCTTCGGACAGGTTTCGTGGCTCGAGCGCCTCTGCGTCCGCGGTTTCGGCCACAAGAGCCAACTCGAATCCGGCCCAGTTCTCACGAAGCGTGGGTAAACCGGCTTCGGCCGACCACGCACCTGACGCCACGTCAACAAAGTCGACATCGTCTTCCTCAAAACCTCCAGGCAACGTCACGCCCCGAGGAATCAACGGGTCCGATGCGCGAGTGGAGGAAACTCCAGCTCCGGACTGAAGATCCCGGATCCAAGGCGACGGCTTGCGAAGGCGAGTGGAGCGAGTTCGGCGTTCGGGCTCAGGCTCGGGCTCAGGCTCAGGTTCCAACTGCTCCAGGACGGCACGAGAAGACGACGAGGACAGCGACGAAAGCGGCGACGGTGGAGACGGCGGCGCAGATGCAGGGAGTGGTGGCAGGGCAGGCGGCAACGTTGAAGCAGCGGGCGGCGACGGCTCGCTCTCAGAAGAGTTGGAGGTGGGTACATCCATTTGCTCCCCCTCGAGCCGTGCAGCCGGGGCGAAGTATACGTTCCGCTCCACGCTGACCGACCGATTCGTCGGCCAATAGATCCGGTGCGCGCGAGACTCAACATCGAAGCCGAGCCAGCGCCCCTCACGAGCGCGTGGATCGAGCTTGGACCCGTCTGCGTTGTGCACCCAGACCGTCTCGCCAAACCGCTTCAAGTTCGACAGGTTGGGAGGACTCCCGTACAACGCCTGCCAGGGGGTGATCCCACCGAGCGCCCGCGTCGAAGAGTGGTTCTTCAGCCAATTCGCGTGCCGAAGTGCCTCCCCCCACATGTTTTGGGGGAGATTCGCCATGTGCAGGAGCGCGCGGATCTTCTCCCAGAGGGTCCGATTCAGACGCTCGGCAATCCCGTTCAACTGGGGGGTGTCGTGGGCGGTGAGCCTGCGCGCGGTCCCGGCGTTCGCAAGGTGTGCATTGAATTCATCACCTATGTACTCGCCGCCGCGATCTGATCGCAAGACTTTGATCGCGGTGCAGTGACCTTGGGTGATGGCCCAGGCCTCGAACCGTTTGTAGAGGGTGAGCGCGTCGCTTTTGACAGGGAGGAGGTACGCTAGGGTGAAGCGCGTCGCATCATCCGTGAAGGTGATGTAGAACCGGCGGCCACCGCGAGAAGCAACTCGGGTCGGTCCACCGACATCGGTGTGGATTTCGTCACCGAAGTGCCTTGCTTGCGGACTGACTCGGACCTTTGGAACAGGCTTCCGAATGGCGCGCGCATAGAGGCACGCCTCGCAGTGCTCTTCCCGAGAATTCGGGTCAAGCGCCAGCCCGGTAACAAGACCACTCTCCACAAGCTTCCGTATGCTTTTGGGTGCGATGTGGCCCATGCGTCGATGCAGTTCCATGATGCTGACTACCTCCACAGCGTAACCCGCCTCTCCCTCGTGCGAGACACGGTAAAGTCCCCGCGCCGTGCGCGCAATGCGTCCGAGACGCTCGCCGGTGTGGGACTGGATTTCGAGGTGACCGCCACTGATCGCAATGCGGTACCCAAGGCCGTCCAAAGCCCCTAGCGACACGAGTGTGTAGCCAACTGATGGTGCGTGCAGGACGTTCTCCAAGGTGAGTTCGGAGTGCCCATCGCCGTTCGGTGTGCTGACAACCATGTCCCCGGTGCCTACAGCCGGGAATTGTTGCCCATTGGCCGCCTTCAGGAAGAGCGGCGGGTCGAGCGCGCGATATGTGGTGAAATCGGCGCGGAAAGGGGAAATGTGACGCGTTGCGCCCGAGTCGTACAACTCGACACGCGCTGTTCGATCCTCCTCCACTTGCGTGATGGCAGCAGCTGCAAGCTCGCCCGATGGTGGTGCGACACTTGCCCCTGCCTCTTCGCGGTCTGGAATGGGGGACTCGACACAAAATACGTCGCCGATGAACACAGCCGACCAGCACCCATCTGGTTCATCATCGGAATCGGCCACTACGTTTGCCGACCCAACGGGCTTGTTCTCGGATTTGGAGGTGCTCTGGTAAGCCGGCGGCTGTGTTTGCTGCTGGCTGGACTGTCCCGACGATTGGGATTGCTGATTACTGTTAGACTGTTCTTTCTTTGCGGATCGGCACTCGCGTGCCCAGTGCCCCTGCTTCCCGCAGTTATGGCACTTTCCCTTCCGTTTCTTCTTCCCGCCATCCCCTTGCGTCGCAGCCATCGCCTCATCCTGGGTGCTGTTCTGCTTCCCTTTGCCAGACGAGTTCCCGTCACGCTTGCGCCGGGCTGCCAAACGGTCAGCCTCTTCAGAAACGTGGTCGATAAGAACTTCGGGATCAATGGACTTGGTGGAAGACAGGACGCGTGCAGCGGTGAGTAGCCCCGAGGCGAACTTTGACATCTCCTCGGGGAGGGCTTTGATGATGGCTGAACGATACTCCTTTTCATTCATAGTGACGCCCACGGCCGCAAGCTCCTCGCGCTTGACACGCATTGTCCCGAGGAATTCGCGAACGTTCCCTCCGCGAGGGCAGCGCATCTCATTGAACGCGGTGAGCAAATCTGTCTCGGCATACTGGCTTTTGACGCTGAACTCGTTCTTAACTTTGTCCCAGCGGTCTTTCACAGACGTAATAGCCTTCAGACGAACAGCAGTGGAGTCGGGGAGTCGTTGGGAGAGCATGTAACGGGAGATGGTTTCATCGAGGTCCCAGGTGGCCATAGCCTTCTTCTCATCTTCGGTAGGTTTGGTAGCATCAGCAGGATCAGGACGCGGCATGGAGTCATCGAAGTGGCCCCATTTCTGATTGGCTTCCATGGCTTCCTGGAACCGCATGGAGAAGATGGCCCAGTTGGACCCGGTGGGATCGAGACGGGGAATGGATGTGGGAAGGGGATCGTTCATGGTATGTGCAGTGGTCAGGGCAGGGCCCATAACCTGAAACAGGTATGGACGCGGACGGAATAGGATTAAGGTGAGGTTATGTTAGTAGATAAGATAACGAGTGCGCAGGCGTGGTCTGTACAAACGGACACGCGTCTCAGTACTGCGCACACTACAGCAGAACTGGATATATTCACCTGTACAAACGGACACGCGTCTAGCGCTGGTAAGTACAGGCTTCGGGAATAGAGTAGACTAAAGAAGCTTACCTCAGTACTGCGCACACTACAGCAGAACTGAGGACTACGGTACGAATACTAAGAGTTTAAGTACTACTACTACGAAATGAGTCGAGTCGCAGACTCGATATGTTACTTAGAGACCTTCGCTGCGGTTTGCACAGCGGCAACGAGACGAGACGTAAAGTAATACTATGAAACAACGAGATACAAACTAACCTCAGTCCGACATCCGGATCTCAACTCCAACAACCAGCTGATTGATATGATCACACCATGACTGATTTGCACTGATCATGCCAAGGATCATGCTGATTTTCCATGAGGGACACTTTTTTATTTAGCTTTAGTATTACTTTTCCCTTTGTGAGTTGTGCAATCACAAGAGTTTGTGCATGCACATTGTAGGCTCTATTCTGCAACCCATATTGATGTCTTGTGTGCCAAGTGTGTGCCTCTGTACAGTATAGGTAGGTTGCAGCAGCTTGAGCCAATGACTTTTCAAATAATTCACTAAAAATCTGAAAATATTAATTAACATAGATTTCCTTCCCAGCTAACCAGCTCTCAGCCAACATTTTTTGATCCAAGCATCTGTTCCCAAGTTATGTTATTTAACCAGCTATGAACCAGCAGGCTCAGCTTGAGCTGGCTTTAGCCAGTCAAAGATGATCAAATAACTCAGGAACAGCTGCTCGGATCAGAAAACATTGACTGAGAGCCGATTAGCTAGGAAGGAGATCTACACTCATAAATATTTCCATATTTTCAGCTATTTATTTAAAAAAGATATCGGAAAAAACATCGGCTCGAGCTGCCACAGTATAGGTCACGTGATCCATGACATAATGAGACAAAACTACCTTTTCTAAAAAAAACAAAATTGCCATTTGACTCGCAAATGCGAGAAAACATGTTTTGCAAAAAAATCATTGTTTGGGTAACACCCACCTCAAAACTTGATATTTTTTTTATTTTTCTAGTACCTCTTGTAGCTACATAGCCCTACTTTAAATAGTACTAGTTACATTCACTCATTATAAAATTTGCAGGTGCTGTTGCATGCACAAGAATTTCCAGTGGACTTGCCTAATTGGGGGTTGACCGTTCCTGGTGTCCCCTGCCTTAACTTATTCCCCACAAGGAATGCCTAGTGAACTTAGCTACAGTATGTTCTTGTAATCGTGCACTTCATCGCTGTGCCCAAATATTTATCTCTAATAACAGCACTTGAAGCCAAGCTTGAACGCTCCCGCGACCACATCCTCCAGCTCTGAGTACAACCCTTGGCACAACCCCGCCTCTTCCTAAATTACTGTGAAAGCCTCGGCACGTAGAAAAATCTTAGCCTGTCATCCAACCCACTCCGATGATTTCTTCTGCACTCTCGGCCCCAGCTTTAGCCTCTGTACCGTCGCCATCTGAAGACCCACAGATGCTGGCCGGTGAACCGGTGAACCCGCGAGGAAGCGGCATATTATCACTCTTGCTCTTATCAACACCACCCCAGATCCCGCGCCGTTCACGCAAACGTCGTCCGATCCTAACTCTCCCGCGCTGACCGAGATTGTCCTCGATGTTCTCGAATACACCGAGCTGCCGCCTAAAACCTGAGTAGCCAGCAGTGCGCTAAAGGCCGCCAGCATCAAGGTGCGCGACTTTTCGCATGAGCCGCAGCCGAGTTCTAGCAAAGCGCCGGAAGTGTTCGACCCACTCCCCTCTCTCATCGCAACGGACTGGCACATGCGCAGCCCAGAGAAGAACCGCGGCGTGCTGAGCGGAAAGGCGCTCTTCCGCCTTATCAAGCTCGGCCGACTCTCGATGAGCGAGGTCGCCAAGCGCGTACATGTCAGCGAGTATACCGCCCTTGCACAGTATAGCGACCGCCCAGACGAAGAGCGATATCCCTTCGTCGCTCCTGCTGGACCCATGCCTACCCCTCACAGCGCGTGCGCATGCGCCGCAACGCTGGCCTTCGCTCACACCCCGACGACCTGCCCGACCGCGATTTTTTGGCTATGACCCCACTGGCCACTCGGACGAAGAACAGCAGCCCCCCCACTCAGCCTGAGACGGAGGTGGCAGAACCCAAGACAAAGCGCCGGAAATTAAGACCCAGAGCGAAGCCCTTGAGCCATGCCAAGCCCCTACGAAAGGAGTGCTCGTGTCTCGAGGTATAACCGTAATGAGTCGAAGAGGATTCCCTTCTTGTTTTTCTTCATATTTTCTACCCTATTTATCCACTTCGCCTGTTGCCACGAGCCCTTGTTTTGTTGTACTGTACTTTACTAGGATGGGCACTGTATTCTCGCGGATGTAGCGCTACGGATTTCGCAATAATTAGCGTTCATATATCGCACGCATCTTTGCGCCGTCGTAGTTGGGAGGATTGGTGCCGGGATCCGGCGCAATACTATGGAATGCAGTGGCTGGCTCGGTCTGCGGCTTGCCCGAGTCGAATCGCAGTACAGATCGATGTGGTAGTATCTGCTGGTACCTTCGCTGAGTTGATCACGCAGGTTGACAAAACCGATCACTAATCAATTCACTCCATCTCAACCTCAGTCACATACTATCACTAGATCACTATTCATCATCCCACTGGGCATAACAACGATCCAGCTAGTCGTCTACTATTGGAGGGAATACGTTAGAGTGTAAAAGTGTGACAACTCTTGGAGGCACGACTCACGCTTTGTGAGGGTCCAGGTTTGGTTGGTAGGCATAGGCACAGGTAATATAGCGATGTTCACTCCGAGCTGCGCAAGGGTCCCAGGTTGCAAGTTATTTTTGGGAAATTCCATCACAAAAGGGTCCTCGAAGCCGGCGAGCCTGATCCTATCAAAAGAAATCGAACTTAGGAGTGGACACTAACTCAGAAAGGGATGATCTTACTTGAAATCCGGGTCATCCTTGGCGATAATCCAGACTTTGGCTATATCGTGGTCGCCAACGACAAGTCTCATCCCCGGTACCGGGAATCCCCTAAATCCAATGTACAGTCCGTTTGCCACCGATTTGATAAAATACCCGTTTTGAGCGGGCTCTAAGATCCACTAAAATAATAAATGTGAGTGCGTTGGCAAGGCAGTTGAATGCGCAATGCGATGCGCGCACCATCTTGTGGCCATCAGGTCCATCTTTCTCGCCTTTGATAGACGTCTGGTCCTCTACAGAAAGGTAAAGGTCCAGCTGCGCCAGCCTATTTGTGATTATGTACGGTTTTCCTGGATCGATTGACATGGTGTGGTGAGGTTCAGAGGTGGAAGACATGGTGCCTTATATACGTTTCTGGGGGTGGGGTCTGGGGGTTACTGCGACTGCGATAATGACGGTGCTGTGTCAGGGAGATACGTGAGACAGTGAAGATGCTGGAGTTATTCTCCTATCTCGAACGATGCATCCATTCATACGACCATGAATTGGACCACCACCCTGGTCTAAACGGGTTGGACTCTCAATTCGACGCTCGAGGCAGCGGCCTTAGCGGCCTTAAAGGAGATGAAGGCAGCCAAAATTGGTTATATCAAGCACCTGATTTGACGACCAAGATGATCAGCACCCACACATTGACTGTGGTGTGTAATATTGGTGAGAAAAGCCCCGGAGCTAATGAAGCTGCTGTCCCCTTATGACATCATGCGGCTTGTTGAACGATAGTTAAGCGAAGACGGTGCCCATCAAGAGACTATCAAACACCACTACAGGTGCCGCGACGGTATTAGGGAAATATCACCCAGCCCTGTAAGTCATTCGTTAAATTTCTTGCGCGACATCCACGGTGCATCGACCAGAAACCAACGAATGCAGCCCGACAAGCCCGTGGACGAGAGAAGCGTAAGAAGAGTGTTCGGCCAGTCGCCAGCCCCGCCATTGACCCTATTTGGCAGAATGGACACAGAACAAATGTTTGGAATAGACGGCCCACAGCAGTTTCGATGCCCACAGTGCGCAGAGTGAATGTACACGATTCCCCAGCCCAATTATAACGTGAATCCTGTTTCATTTGAGCACCGGCTCCCTTCGAAGTGTGAAAAGTGCAGGATTTAAACCCTGCATCTTGGGAACCGAAAATGTGGATGGTGGCGATAGCTGACACCCCTTCGGATTCCATTGGGGTGAGAACTTAGACGCGCTTCGAGCGGCTGATCGAAATATGTCCACGTGAAAGGCCACGTGTGCCCACCTGATGACCAGGATACGAATGACCGCCACAGGCACTAACAATTGTGCTCTACAATCTTTACATGCACTCTGCCAGTGGCATAGAAAGAGTTGAAGAAAGCTGAGATCATTCAGCCACTGGCATTACATGACTTTTCTATACATTGTTGCAATATTGACTAACTTGTGACAAAGGCACTACCACAACGACGTGTGCTTTATTGGTCAAGTGCCCAAGTGGTGCATGCGTGGGACTGGCCCGGCCTCCCAGTTGGTGCCGGGACCAGGCTCGGCCTGCTTGCCCGCCGTGACTGAGTGGAAGCATTGTTCTCGGGGCTTTGAAAGTCACTGCTTTTCTCTTTGTGGTCGGATCAGCATGGTTCCAGGACGGAAGAGGACCGGTGCATGTCTCTTGTGTATAGTGCTGGTAGTTAGCAATAAATGAAGGAGGTGGCTGCCTGCATAGAGAATGGGCGGAAGCACAAAGTGCTTCTCAATCATGGACGAGGGCCCATGCGTCTGAGACGAAGTTGCGACACCCAACGTGCAAGGAATTCATGACATGGCGAGCGAGGCTCTCACTTAGGAATGAGATCTTACCCCCCGGCTGAAGTGTCGCCAGGTGCAAATGTGGCCATACTAGCATGCCTGGGATGAGGCGCGCTGAACTGGATTAGGGCCTTGCGTACTGCGAGAGTGGCCCTGATGTACAGGTCTGGTATTCAGTAATCGAAAGACAAAGCAAAGTCCGATCATAGCCGGTTCACTGACGCAGTACTGACGCTCACACTCTGCAATTGTACGATGCCGTGCGTGGCAATGTTGTATCCTCCCCGAGCCCGAACGCCCCCGCCAGGTAGGATCACGCGCAGCAGTAATTGTTACAGTTGTTGCTACTGGTGCTGCTAGACTTCCAGCATGCACATCGTCATCTGTGCGCTCGTGAGGACCGCGGGTGGAAGAGCAGGCGTTGTCACAGGTGCGGGGTTGGGCTCAGGCACAGGCTGTGTGTTGGGAATGGGGATGTGTATGGCAGACATGTATGAGCCCTTGCCCTCCACTGAGCACACCTACAATCTGGTAGCCTTGATGAACAGTGGGGCAACGCCGAGGAAATGGCTTCATGTCACGCCTGGTAAGCTGAAGCTGAAGGACATCGTAGGCGCAATGGCTGCGCCAATCATTTGTAAATGGCTGTGGGCAGTGGAAAACATGCTGATCTCACAGAAGCGTCTATGAGGGTGCTCTCGCGCTGGGGCTTTGTGCAGTGCAAATCGAGGGCGCGCTCAGGCTGGGGTTGCGTGATCTAAAACTAGGCAGGAAAGTGGCCAAAAGCCAACAGTTGGATGTGCATGGCGAACAGCCAGCAGTGGAAAGCTAGCAGCAAATTTTCGATAGTGGAATGCATGCGATGAACAATTGGAAGCAGGTGGAAAATAGCAATGGGTAGCAACTGGTGTTTTGGCAGCTGCAAATAACTGTGGCGTTAAGTGGTAACAGAAGAATGGCAAGAGGGTGGCACAAAGCCGATATCAGCCTGAGGAGGCGAGTAGCAAACTGTCAGCGCTGTCAGCAGCAAAGAGCACCTGGCATTTGACGAAGGAAACAGTGTTTGAATAGCAAAATAGCAAATGGCGGGCCGGAGAGCAAAGAAGGTCAAAAGGTTCCCTTTTCCGTAAAGTCTTCCTGTCTGTGCCTGTTATCTAACCCACTCCAATGCCTCCTATGCTCTCAGTTTTAGCCCCGGTGCCTTCCTGCAGCCCCCACCTGCTGCAACCATGAGGAAAGCGGCATATTTTCACTTTTGCTCCGATCGATACCATCCCGGGCCAATTTAATATCACCGACGTCGTCCGAGCTCAACTCTCCCGCGCCGACCGAGCTCGTGCTTGATGTCCCAAATATGGCGAGCTGACGCCGGAGAAGTGCATACAAGCGTTGACGGCTGCGGGCATCAAGGTGGGATTGTGCACATGAGTTGCAGCTGAACGCCAGTAAGGCGCCGGAGGTATTCGACCTGCTCAGGTACCACCTCCCTCACTCATCGCGACGGACTGGCACATGCGCAATGCAGAGAAGTCCCACTGCGTGCTTACCGGAAGGTGTCCTTCAGGATCATCAAACTTGACTGGCTCTCCATGGGCGAGGTTGCCAAGTGCGTGCACTTCAGTGAGCACACTGCCCTTGTGCAGTACAGTGACCGCCCAGACGAGGAGCAATACCACTTCATCGTCGCAACCCCCTGATCCCATGCCTGCCACCTCACGGTGCATGTGTATGCGCTGCAATGCCGGCTTTCGCTTGCTCCCCGATGACCTGCCCGGAACACGAGTTTTTCGGCTATGACCCCACTGGCGTACGTATGGTCTGCTTCAACGGAGTCGACAGCTAGTGCAAGCCACACTATGAATATCAAGCCCAAGCGTCGCTTCGATATGCCCGTTCGTTATCTTCTCTGCCAGTGAACAATGTCTGGATGTTGGGCAAACATCTTCAAAGGAATGCAGATGACGTAGACTTCACCATGAAGTTCTCTTTTGATACTTGTACCGCGGATGGGGTGATGATATCGACTCCAAAGCTTAAGCGGCGGCTTCACACACCCGAATTTTGGACTAGATTAACCCCGCACTTTCTTTCAACTCCAGACCTCACTAGGCCTCTTCGCGCGCACCCACATGTTCTGCCCATGCATCCCAGGCGCGATCTTGTCGACCACCTGTGCCCTAGCCGCTGGCAGCTGCGCTCCTGCCTCGGTGATTTCCTTCACAGCATTTTGTGCCTCCATCGTCTCGTCCTCGACACATGCGACCTTCCTGACAGGTGGGTTGCCTTTGCGCGCTGCTTCTCCTTCGCATGTAATGACCTCACCTCCGCGCAGACGTGAATCACCGCTTGGGCGCACTCAGCGGCACTTCTGCCCTGAGGGCAAGATTGCGCCCACAAGGGTGCGTATCGGCCTGCGTGTGTCGGCGGTGCTCACGATGACGCTGTCGGTGCATGTGCATGTGGGCGCAAACGCGCGGCGCGTGCTCCTGGATTCCTTCTGGCGAGGCTTGGGGAGGTCGTAACAGAGATCAATGGGACCATATCTGCCGCTTTACGCCCGGGGAGGAAGCCGTGGAGACGCTTCGATTTTCCTTGGCCTGGCGAGGTGAGCGACGGACTGCTGGAGTCCGACTTCCCTGTGATGGTGTTTGTCGGAGGAGAGGAGGGGTTTGCGCGGCTGAGCAAGGTCGGGGATGTAGAGGATCGTGCTGTGGTTTGAACTATTTCTCAGATTGTTAGCGTGGTTGTTAGTGCCCACCTGTTTTGCTACCTCTGGCCATCCGCATCTGGCATTGATCAGCCGTTCAAAGTACGTCGTCATTCTCACATTGAATCCAGAGGTTGTCAGCTATCGCCGCCATTATTCACACTTTCGGTCCCACAAACAAGGTTAAAATCGTGCGCACGTTCTCACATTGAAGGTGATCGCAACAGGTACTCACTTCAGGTTATACACGAATCGGAGTCAGGCACAACCAATAATCTGTACGCGTACCTCCAATGCTTGAGTTCCGAGTCTCTTCTGCCAAATAGGATCAATTCTGGGGCTGAGCGCTGAGCGCTGACGATTGACCGAACTCTTTTCCAAAGCTTCTCTCGTCCGCAGGCTGGTCACGCTGCATTAGTTGGTTCTGATCCACGCTCAGTGGATCTCGCACAAGATCTTAATGGTTTCATAACGCGACAAGAACCTTCGGAAAGTTTTACGTGGATCGGGGACACTTCCCTAACTTCGCGGTACCTGTAGTGGTATTTGCTAGTCACCATGACCCCAACATTCAAGAGGTTGGCACAACCATCCAATGAGCCGTGCAATGTGTAGATGCATCAAACCCTGAGGAAACAGGCGCTTCATTAGCTCCGGGGCTCTACTTACCGCTTCTTGTTTAGACCAGTGTGCGGTTCACTTCATAAGGCTAAGTTAGACCGTGTATGAATTTATGCGTCATCCGAGACAGGAGAACGGTTCAGGCATCTTATAGGTACTCCCAGGACTCTGTCCACCACTGGCAGAGTGTCACGGTATGCAAAGCGAAGATGGTTATTAGCGCCAGCCAGTGGTCATCCGCATCTCGTTATCAGCTGGACACCTGGTCGTCGGCTTAGCCCGGGCCGCTCAAGTCGATGTTCTCTTTACCCAACTACAACTGAATCGCCTCACTGAATCCGTGAATCAGACTTTCGGTCCCCAAGAAGCAAGGCTGGAAATATGCGCTCGTTCGCACCTCGAGGGCAACTAAAATCAAGGCAACTTCACGTTATTCAGGAATTGGGCGCATCCAAACAGTGCCCTGGAGGTAAGCCTGGGGGCATCGAGACCGTTCTCTGTCTTGCTTTCTGTGCAGCTATTATGAAATACGTCCCATGCTTCAGTTCTTCTGTCCATTCTACTAAATGTATTCAATTCTGGGGCTGGCAGCTGACCGAGTTCTTTTCCTTCTACGCTTCTCTCGTCCGCGGACTCGTCACACTGCATTCGTTGATTCTGACCCATGCTTGCTGGATGTTGCACAAAAATTTAACGAACCCAAAACGTGTCACGGATCTTTGGAGGTTTTAGAAGGATGGGAACGCTTCCCTAACTTTGCGAGACCTGTGGTGGTGTTTGATAATTACCGTGACCAAGACAGTCAAGAGATGGGCACCACCTTCATTCAATAAGCCGCATACCAATATCCTGAGGTGACAGGGGCATCATTGGTTCCGGGACTTTTGCTCACCATGCTTTACACACTCAATATGAATGTGCAGATGCGGATCTCGGTTGTCAAACCTGGTGCGTGATGTCACTGAATTCAGCACCCTCATAATCTTTAAGATTGCTGCCGCGAGTACAGAATAGACCCGTGCGCAGTTCCATGCATAGGACCAAATTAGACGTTGTATGAATGTACGCATTGTTCGAGTTAAGAGAATGGTTCATACAGAACGCTGACGCAGTCCGTCATAGTCATAGTCACGGTCGCAATAACTTGAATTCCTGATCCCTAAGAAAAGATATATAAGGCAGGACGTCTTCCACCTACAGTATCATCCCCATCACACAATGTCCGAAAAAACCTTTGTAATCATGAACAAGCTTGCCGGGCTGTCCTGGTACCTTTCCGATGAGAAGGCCGTCATAGGCAGGTACACCGATCCTACGGACCGCGAGAAGGTGCGAATCGCATATCCCTTCGACAACTTCTCCACTCAATGCACTCACAATATTTCAGTGGGTCGTAGAGTACCTAGACGATCGCCGGGCCTATATCAAGTCAAAGGAAGACAACCTGTTCGTAGGATTTGACGGCGTTCCAGGGGAAGGGGTGAAGATTGTCGTCGGTGGCCGCCATATTGCCAAAATTTGGGATGTCACACCAGATCACCCGCCGGATTACAAGTATGACGATCTCGTTCTGAGTTCGTATCTACTATTAAGACTTCATTTTATAGGATCAGACTCCATGGCACAAATTGGGTCATCGCGTTTGACGCAAACTACTTCGTTGGGATACCCGCCACACTCCAAGAGGAGAATTTCCCAGAGAAAATCAACCAAGTCTGGGTCCTCAGCCCACGTGAGTAGTGCTCTCAAGAGTTGTCGGGTTTATACTCTAACACGTTCCCTAGCCTGATCGAGAAACAGGATTGTTTATAACGTTGAGTATTGATTGCGGACTCGGAGATGAAAGTTTGTGTAGTCGAATCAAGAGTCGAATAGTGATTCATATGTGATCGAGTCCGAGACGGAGTTGAATTGATTGGTGCTATCAGTTTATGAAAACTTGCGTGATTACTGTGATAACGAAGGCACTACAACGGCCCCGTACTTGCAGTGATCTGGTCGTGAGGGAGTTCATACGCCTGAATACTCCAATGCCGAAAGTGTCGAGTCTGGCGCACGTGTTCTCACTACGGCCCGTTTTGAGGTACATTGAGAACACTCGTCGATTCCTAGTCGGGACCATATTATTGCCAGAGAGAGACCATTATTACACACCCACGAAGTGCCAGTGAACCGTTACAAGAATATATCCAAGTTCACTCCTTGCGAAGAACAGTCACCAAGAATACAACGCCGCCACTCGCTTGGAGGCAGACTGAGCAGCCCGTCTCAGACTTCATTATGATGAAAGTCCTGAAACCATTAGTTAACAGCATCCTCGGAAGGGCGAATGTCTGAGAGGCAGCATGAGCAAAGGCCCATCAGTCGAGAAAAGAAAGTAGGAATGCGTGGGAGTGAAGCTCAACCTCTGAGTTTAGAAGATTCGAAAGGTAGTGCTTCCCAAGTTCCCAGGAACTCGTTGGTTGGGCGTTCGTTACGCGTCCAGAGCACGGCAAGGCGAAACTGAAGTCCTGCGACGCTGCGGCGGAGGGGCAAGGTCATGGGCAGGCCGGCCCAGGCGGTCTTCCCATCACACCTTGCCAGTGGATAAGGTGGAGGTCAGGCCTGGGCTCGAGGGTCGAGTCGTGCATGGTGCGTTGCATAGAAATACAGTTTGGGGGAAGAGGACGGGCGAGTCACAGCCTTGGGGAACGATCCTTGATCTATCCCAGTCTACTCACGACTTCGAGAATCGGTTGGAAGCTAGACATTTCATTTTTGAGAGGGTTGGCGTATTCGAGGTTAGTGATCACATCATCACAGTGTATGCGGCCCTCACGGCCTCACCAGGGCTGAGGAAATAACGTTGTCAATTTCCGAACTTGTTAACTTTCTCTCTCACGCCTCGCACACCTGCCCAACATCCAAACCTTCACCACAGCCTAGCCACAGGCACTAGGTCACTAGGTGTCGTCACTTGAGATCACCTCCTGGCTCAAGGTGAACGATTCCAAACCCACGTTGGGCACAGAGATGGTGCGACCGTAACTACCGTCCTGAACTTTTCCCTCTGTCCCATACACCGACTGCTCTCCCACATTGCCGACAGAGTCGAGATGTCATCTTCCACAAATGGACTTGGTTCCTGCAATGGCCAGACCGATCACTTGAGTGGAACTCGACGTTTCCTTCGAGTTCCTTGATCCTGGGCGCTGTCTCCCTATCCGCCTCTGATTGGGTAAATTGGGGACAGCCTCAGCCGCCCATGACCCAAGGACGATATAAGGCTTGAGAAGTAACCCTATTCACTTGGTATCCAGCTCTAAGCCACCATGCACTCCGCATCTGACACTTCCAGCTCCGTCTCCTGCATAGTTGGCTTCGTCCCAACCATGTCCTCGCCCACCAACTTCAAACTCGAGACCTCAGTGTCATCCATTCCCCTCCCTTCCCACGAAGGAATAGATATCGAAGGCTCCGGTATCAGCTCCATCACATCACAATGTTCTCACTGTGGCTACCGTGATGGAGTCCATACGTCAAATTGCCTTTTCCGCTGAGCTGTTCTGTCATTCTCCCATGTCGTATGCTTCTTCACTTTTATCACGGCACCTCCCCAACGAGTTGAAGCATCATCCAGACGTACACACATGCATCGCAATATTCTCTCTGTACCATCACCACCTCCCCCAATCCCATCATAGTAACGCTAAGTCAAGCATCCTATTGAGTCAGCCTCACAAAACGTTGTGACAGAAGAGGCGAGGGGGAGGTGAGGTTTAAATTTGGGGAAGTGCATCTTGTATCATACCGATCAAGCCACATGTTCTTTTTGTCGAGCACTGTATGTATGATCCCTGTCTTGCTCAATGTCGAGACGGCCAGTTGGTTGGGTTCACGGTATTGTGCCAAGGCACAATAAGCCTTGCACACGGGGCGACGTCTTGCTTATGCCCAACGATCGATCAATCGCCATGGACCTGTCCTGTTCTACACTGTAAGCTCACGGGAGAGTACGTCACACGGTTACCATGCCTTTCCTGGAGTCCCCACGACGTCCCAACCCCATGGATGTACATATAGACCTACGGGGATGGCTAACTTGAAGTAGCCACTAGAAACGGACTTGAAGTAGCCACTAGAAACGGATCGGGACTTTTGTTTGTTCCTAAAACGGCCCGGATACTTCCGCGTGTGATGATACAGCTGGAATCTTGGCTGGAGTAAAGCTGGTACTGGTACGTTAGTAGGTAACTTCCTGAATCAGTTACCAGACCACAGTACTCTACTGTACGATAGCATAGCACACAACCTCGGGTTGTCTTTTATTAGCACGAATATCAAGAATTCTGCCGTCTGTTCAATGGTGACAATCAAGAGTACCAGTACCGCTCGTTCTACACTGCAACGTTGACTGAAACATGCAAGGCAACGTGTAACTATGTAAACGTTAACCGCATTCACGTAATTTCAGTAGGACGTTGCTGTAACTTTTGAAAGACACTTTGTTTACAACAATCATCATTGCATCGCATACGCAAAATGACTGATTCATCCAGCCAAGCATCCAGCATCGTTCCTGCACCGATGTCTTCGCTCCGTAGTTCAAAGGTAGTCGTACCGGTATTGGGTGTAGGTGACCAGATCGGAGAGGGCGACGCCTATCTAGTCGAGAACGTCCTTCCGCCAGATCTTGCGGAAGTCGCATTCGAAAACTTGAGAAAAGAAGTGGCATGGAACGTGATGCATCACCGCGGTACGCTACCTCCGCGCGGCGCCCGTAGTCCTGACGAACCAGTTGACCGCGAACAGGCGGTGAAGTGCCGCGACTGGTAGCAGTAGAGGGCGAGATCGATGCCGATGGCAAGTGAGCGTCCTCCCGCCATCCTCTAACCCGTGCATCCCACTGACTCGCGCAGCTACCCCATCTACCGCCACCCGGCGGACGAATCGCCCCCGCTGTGCCCCTTCTCGCCAACGGTATCCAAGATCCGCACGCACGTCGAGCGCGCACTGCAGCACCCGGTCAACCACGTGCTGATACAGCTCTACCGCTCAGGCGCAGACTACATCTCCGAGCACTCAGACAAGACGATCGACGTCGTGCGTGACTCGCGCATCGTGAATCTCTCGCTCGGCGCGCGGCGCACCATGACCCTCAAGACGAAAAAGGACTCCCTACAAACCGGTGATGACGGCGACGAAGGAGGGGAGCAGCAACAGCCGGCGCAGAGACGCACGCAGCGCGTGCCGCTGCCGCACAACTCGCTCTTCGTCATGGGCCTCCAGACGAACGCGCGCTGGATGCACAGCGTGCACACGGACAAGCGGCCGGACAGCACGAAAGAGCCGGAAGAACGCGGCGCGCGCATCAGCCTGACTTTCCGCCGCATCGGTACGTTCCTCACGCCAGCGGCGCCGCACCCGCAGCGCATCTACGGGCAAGGCGCCACGCACAAGACGCGTGCGGAAGCGCAGCCCGTCGTGCTTGGAGGTGCGGAGGCGGAGCGCCTGCTCGCGGCGTTTGGCGCGGAGAACCATCAGAGCGAGTTTGATTGGGATGAGGCGTATGGAGAGGGCTTCGACGTGCTGCATTTTGCTGCTGCGGCAGCGCCTCGAGAGCCTGCCGAGCGCGCCGGCGAGGCTGGTGGCGCGTAGACCTGAGAAGAAGAATCTGGTCGCCATGCGGGTACGGTTCCCCTCGTACGCCGGACCTCTTTTATCGTCGTGGTTTCTTGCTTACTGTACTGCGGCGTAGGCTCGTTCTTTCGTTGTACACGTAGGTCTGGAGGTCAAATTTCAAACGAGCCATTTTGGTGCTTGGGAGGCTTGCAGTCGTCTCGTACGCCTTATCTTATCGGCTTTCTTTATGACGCTAGTGGGCACGATGCCCCGTGCTTCTATTCGGTTTTTTTTTTCCGAGAATTGCGCCGCAGCCGTCAAAGACGTGCCAAGAGATTACCCTTACAAACGGCATCCTGAAGTAGACTCGCGAGTCCTCTGCAAGGACCTCTGCAAGGTCGATGTGCTAGTGGTGGGTCAGTCGGACCTACGGGGTTTTACTTCCGGACCAGACAATTTTAGCGAAGCGACTGTGAGATAATTCGCGCACACTTCTGAGGCAAACTTGAACCGGATCAAAAGGAGGGCCCATTGGAAGAAATCCTGCGATGGGACTTGGCTGACGTGAGAAATGAAATCACGATTATCAGCAATATCATGCAGTCGAGCCATCGATGAGCTAGTCGGTCAGAATTTGATTCCTCACACGCGGACTACACAGCCTCGGGTCCTTGGCCGGGGGCAGTCGTGAGTCCCACTACTTTTCTGTCTCCGCGGCGTACCATTTCTAGAGAAATATACCACCAAAAAAATTCCTACGACGACGGGGCTCTATCCATCATGGCAGCAGATAACTTCGCTTAGACGGCATTCAGAGAAAAGCCTATAATAGCGTTGCCAACGGTTGACAGAAACGCATGGACGGACCCCGTTCCTGGTGAAGCTCGCTGCGGCCCCACGAGGCTGGTCTCGTGACCAAGCAAGGAGTTTGATACACCCCTACAGTACACTCAAAACCGGTTCCAGAAAAGACAAAGCCCCAACGGCGCTCCGTGCGTGTGGGCCACGAAAGGGAACAAAGGTGCTGCCCATCCGGGGGAGTCATACGTGCCACTGCAACGAGGCGATTGTGAGCGCGCGAGAAAATACACGTGCGCACGGCGGACAGGGATGGATACATTGCAGACACTTGATAATATCAACACAAAGAATGCGCAGGGGCGGAAAAGACGATTAGCTGGGAGGGACAGATGTATGTGTACTAGGAAGGATAGACAGTACGAGGACAGGGACAGTGGGTGTTGGTGGCGCGTCAGAGCTGCCGGCACCCGCCAACCTCTGGAAATAATCGGGCCGAAGATCAGAGACTGTTCGAGGTAAAGGAGGGAGGGGCGAAATGCGACGTACGTTCTACCATCACGTCGATAGTGTCTGTAGGGTGTCGATTAGAACGGGATGCAAAAACGAAGAGATATAGGAAGAGAACGCGCCGTTATCCTCCATCTCCAAAGTGTTCGGCGTATCGTCATCGTTGATTCGAGCCCCGTCGTACAAAAAACTAGTTATCCGTCAGCGTTCGATCAGACGCGTGGGGTGTATTATCCAAGTCGAGCAGACGTATGCGAACGCACCGAATGCTGTTGACGTCTTTCCCGACCTTGTTCGCATACGCCCCCTGCAGCTTGGAGAGCTTCGTCGAGCGTTTGATCTTGAAGAAGACTTCGTCCCCTGAAGATGAGACGACCTATCGTTCACTTGGATCAGCACGAAACCTTCTCGCCCACTTGGATATACGCGTACTTTTACATTGATCGTCGCGGCGCCATCAGCACCACCCTCCGCCTTGACTTCGGATCCTTGAGTTTGTTGTGGATCTTGGGACATGGTAAGTCGCAGTTGTATATATCTAGCGAAAATAAAATGGACTTTCTCCTTTTTAGAGGCGCACGGCTAGGTTCGTTGAAGAAGATACGTACCTGGGGTGTCGATGTACGTGAAAAGAGACGAAGCGGGTGTGGCTGGTCGGACTCCTCTGGGCCCTTAAGAGAAGAGCTTACTGTCGCCTGCACGTGCTGGGAAAATACGACGCGACGTCGACTCGGCCACAAACATAGCCATGACAACAAATTAATTTACCGTAAGCTATCGTAAACACCCAGACCGAGCCACAAATTGAATAAGAAAAATAAATGAATGTAAGAACATTACAAAAACAAAACGCATCACCACCGCTTCTTGCCCGTTCGCATCAGCAATTTCCGCGCATTCGCGTACTCCTCGTCCTCGTCACTCGAGTCAGCCCAGTAATCTCGTTCCCGTTCCTTCCCACCCGTACTTCCATTCGGCCCTCCATTCGCAACGACTCCCCACGGGCGCCCACTACGCCCCCACGCCTCGTTCTCGTCCTCGTCCAGCGCAGGCGGCGTAGGCGAGAACGTGGGCTGTAACGACATCCGCACTGATTTGCGGCGTGTCGTCCCTGTGCCCAAAGAGGCCGTCGACGCGCTGACATCTGAGTCGTCTTTCGCCGGCGGTGCCAGTGACTCCGCCACCGCCGCGGGAGCGGGAGCAGATGGCGGTGTGGGAGTAGGAGAGTCGTCGAGGTTCTCACGCACGGTCCGGAACGATGCGATCGACCCGCTGTCGCTCCCATCGTCATCATCGTCCTTGTTTTCCCTGCCATTGATCGCGGCCGGGGCTGCAGGTGCTTCCACGACGACACGCTCCACAACGACACGCGGAGGGGCTGAAGGGATCACGATTGGTTTCGGCGGAGGTGCGGGAGGCGGCGAGTGGCCCCGCAGTGCACTGCGTAGCGGGATCTTCGGGGGTGTGCCTGCTGGTGCAGTCATGGGCGCGCGAGGCGGTGGCGGGAGAGATGTCGGGCGCTGGGACTTTGAACGTGACGAAGAAGCTGGGGGCTGCGCCGCGAGCACGCTGCCGGGGGCCAGCACAGACTCAAAGGAAATCCCGTGCCCGCCTTCGCCGCGGAGATTGTATTTCGTCACTGACGGCGGTGCGCGCACGCTTACTAACCCGCCAACGGGGCCCGTGCCATTGCCAGGCTCGCTTGGTTGACCGGAAGTCGCGCGGTCCCATGCAGCCCGATTGTCCCGTGTGACGTTTTCTACGATCGCCAAAAGCGAGTTTCCTGCGCGCCCCGTGTCGGCGTGCGAGGGTGGAGGCAGCCTGCTTACATGCAAGGTCGAGGTGCTTTTCCCCTGGGACGTGAGTGAGCTGTTGCGGCTGAGACTTGATCTCGATGTAGACTGGGACGACGGCATTTCGGATGAGCGCTCCCCTGGACCGGAGATTTTGGGCACAGGCGGGACGCTTTCGGAGCTGCGTAGGATACCCTGCCGTGGTGCGTTCGTACTCGAAGAACGAGAGAGCGTCTCGACGCGCAGATCCGTTTTGGGCTTCGCTTTTGGTTTGGCACGTGTTGGAGTGGAAGATCCTGACGCAGACACGAATGACGGGGTACCTGATGCAAGAGACGCCGAGCGTTTGTGTGCCGACGTCGAAGGTGGTGCACCCGATAATGGGGGGCGCTGCTTCATCGAACCCTTACGTGCACCGCGACCTGCGACCGTAGCGCCGTCGCTGATCCATCCTTCATCCCTGTCCTTCACGCGTGTGTTACGCTTTCTGAGCTTCTGTGACGGCGCTGGCGCAGGTGAAGGTGAAGGAGGCGCGGAAATGTCGTGTGACACACGTCGCCCGAACAACCGGCGGCTTGGTGACTCGGTAATGCCTTCGTCCTCGCTATCGCTGTCAGCGCCACGCCGCGCTGCTCGTAAGTTCGCCTCGGTGCGAGTCCTCCATTTCTCCGCGCCGGGGCTGCTTGTATTTCCGCTACCTCGGAACAGCCCTGCTATGCTGCTGAAGAACCCACCGCTGCCTTTGCGCTCGCGCAGTGGCGCTGGAAGCGGAACGTGTGATAAGGAAATGTGTGTGGAAGATTGCGAAGGGGGGAGGGTAGATGATGTATGTTGGGTGAATGATCCCGTACCTGTGCCTGTGCCGCTACTTGTCGTATTGCTGCCACTATTGTCTCGCGGGCGTGGGCCACGCATAGAGAAACGGCGCGCAGGACTGGCATTGGAAGTAGAAGCACTGGCACCAACACCGGACTTGAACCGGACATTTTCAACGACTTCAACAGGTCGTGAGTCTTCCTCGCTCGAGTTATCTCCATCCTGTTCCTCGGTGATGCGTCTCTCGATAGTCGATGGAAGAGCAAATTCTGATATCGAATGGGCGGGGGGGATCTGGAGGGTGATAGAGGACAGTGGCATGCCGGTGTACGGAGAAGACGACCGTGGTGGGAAGGGAGAGGGGCTCGCGGCTCGCGGCGGTGTGCTACAACTCGTGTTAGTGAGGAGAGTGACAAGACCATTGAATCACACACGATGCTGACTGGTCCGTGAACACGGCAGAGGAAAACGCAGGAAGATATATTTGAGAAGCGGACTGGGAGGGACCTATAGAGGAGAGATCAGAGCCTGTCGGGCGGTCGGAATCGGGAAGAAGTTTGTGGTGATGCGAAGAAACTGTGAAGGCATACTAAGATCAGGCAACCGTAGGTAGCGCGATGAGAAGAGAACATTGAGACAAGCGAACAACGGCCTGTGGAAAGGGGCGTGCATTACTCGCGCGTGCGTGATGTGCACGACGCGTCCGATGGGCGCTAAGTAACGATCTCGATCCGGACTGCTGCCGTATCGGAACAATTGGAGGGGTTCATCTCGGAATTCGCCCCAAGTTTGAATCCATACGAGCTGACAAGGGTTGGAAAAAAGAGGGAATGAGACAACTAACCTTCGTTGACGTGGGCAGACTTCTCCATCCCCTCGAGGGCACGCAGACCCTCTTTACCCATCTCGCCCCAGTTCCAGCCGCATTCCACCATGGCTTTGCATCGAGCCTCGAGACCGCGTTGAACAGTGGATATACGGAGTTGGTCTAGCTCCTTTTCCTTTGCAGCCAGATGAGACTCGCATGCTTGCAACTCTGACTGTGCTGAACCGAGTTTGGATGACGAGGCAACGGCTGGGGTGAAGGAGCTGAGCGAAATCTGTGACGCATCACCAGTGGCGGACCCTAGGTTGCCAATGAAGGAGTCGCGCGTCGGTTTTTGGTTTTTGGATAACTTTATGAGACGCGTCACGCTATGAAGGGGAGACTGGGTCAGGGAGAAAGATTTGTATGCAAGAAAGGGCCCACGAACAGGATCTCGCGGTCCCTCATGATGTTCTTCACCTCCTCTTCAACGTCCTTGAGTGCGCGTAACCCTGCATGCCACGTTTCAATGCTGACCGCATAACGACGGAGCGCATCGTCCGCGCCAGCAAAGCTCCCTGCGACGGCGATGAGTGCACGAGCTACTGGTGCAGGAGAGGCGGACGCATATGCAGCAAAGGCGCCAAGCGACTGCTGAGACTGTGTGTCTAAAAGGACTAGGAGATGTTTGTGGTATTCCTTCTCGGTGGAGAGAAGGCTATTCAGAAGCCTCAAGTCACTTGGTCGGTGCACCATGCGATGAATTCGTGGTCGTGGTCGAGGATAAGCCGAGCAGATCAAGAGGGGTAGCGAGGGGCGTCTGAGCTGTGCCAGTCATGACCAACGCTTGGCTCCGGCTGTCCCCGAGTCCCTATTTTACGCCACCTGCACTTCCGCTACTGTATATTATATGAACACACGAGCACACGGAAATGACCACGCTCAGAAAAAACCTAGCTGGCCTACATTCGAACACCAACCCTTGTGTGAGTATCGCAAAGGCGATGCAGGAGCACACGTAACAACTGTTCAGCAGTGCCTGGGCGTCCCGACGAACACGAGCAGTTGATGGCGACTGACTATACTCCGTGCCAAGGCGAACGACAAATTCGTATTTTCATTTGCGCAAGAACACTACCATGAGGCAGCTCTGCGGACTTCCGATGCAGTGAATTAGTGTCTAAGAGAGATTGATGAAGGTGAGCGCGAACCATTGTTCTGGCATCACCATAAATTCCTGTACGTGCAGGTCTAATTCTTGCGCTCGCGCGTTGAGGTTGAGGAGGGTTTCGATATTCAAGTCGACAGGGCGGCCACCGTAACTGCAACGGCCTTGAGAGAGCCCGCAGGCACGATGCGAAAGGGGGCAAGAGGACGTATAGGCGGCATGGGTACCACGGCATTGATATGGGAGCACACAAACAGGTAAGTATCCTTCCCAGGTATCTATCTCCAATTACAGAGACCTACAGTAGAGACCTACAGAAGGACTCACGGCGATACGACGTGTGTCATGCTTACTGAAACACGGCGCCCTTACGGCGTTCAATTCACCCCCCTGGCTTCCATTCAACCAACGAGGACTATCACCGCAGCTGTTGATTTTACCTCGATGGCCTCTCGGCGCTCAGCACCGGCGAGAGACTTTAGATCTAGCGTAAAGAATGACCGTCCTATGATTCCCGGTTTTCGGGCCCATGTATGGATGCCGGTCTCGTCCAGACTAAACTCCAGACTAAATTGGTTTTCCTGATTGGCGAGTCTATTCTCCTGTGGGGAGCTGTATGTTAGAGCCAGCGTGAACTGGAATCCAAAAACATAAGGATAAAATGCGCTGATTCTGATATCTCGCCGCCCTCATAGTTCTGCAATTGTTAACGATATCTGCCAAAATTCACCCTGTACGACTTCCGCATGCCTGATGTGACCCCGGCATGATTAGAAGACGTCTGTCATGACCTGCATGACCAGTCGGACATCCGGCATGATTATTCCATCTGGCTAACTTGTTGAGCGCTTTTAGAGGAAAATCTACCCATTCGATATGACCTGAGCATCTAAGTTGAGTACTTGAGTGAGCAGTCTCATAGCATTATGCAGTCCCACGATACCCTACCATTCGAGAGACTCTGAATCTGCGTTCGTGTTCAAGGTAGACCGGGGCGTGTGCGGGGGCGTGTGCGTACCCAAAGACTCGGAGTTGATAAAATCATCTCGTTACTTTCGTCCCTATCACACCGGTCGTTGCCTTCAAGTTATAGTTATACAGTGTCACGGTGACCACTAAACTCCAATGTCTAACTTCCAATCGACTCTCGAAGCTGTGGGCCAATACGATAGGTAGACTGCCAGTGGTGGCCACCTGACCAGGCTGACTGGGATAAATCAAGGATCGTTCCCCGATGACCGCCAATACCGCAGCTAATCCAAGAAACGACGACGCCGCTGCGCCCTCTCAGCAGTGCGCCAAACTCAAAGCCGCCAGTAATGCCGCACATTGTACTTCCGCACCTCGCCTCGTGCACAAGAGAGTGCGGCTCACGGTTCTCTTAGCCAGGTCACGAACCGCGACAACTTTTTTTTTTTGTATACAAATAACTTTTAATGGACCCAGTTGTCCCCTCTCGTGCGCAGACGCATTATGTGCGAGTTTTGATAATCACTCCGATCCGACGTACATTTTATGTGCAAAGACAGGATCATGAGCGTACCCCGCGTTCTCCATCAGAAAGAAAACCGAAAGGGCCTCGACTGTCAGGTATCATCGGCAGGTTCAGGCAATGACAGGGAGTCATCGAAGGGGTCAAACAAGGTGTAGGTGTCTTCAGGTGTCGGAATGTATGGCGCCTTGACTGATCATTGTATCCCAAAACGGAGTTGGAGCGCACGATCAGGTGCCTTTTGGATTCTTGCCACTCTTGAAGGGGTGAAGATCGTCGTCGTTGACAAGAATATTGCCAGACTTTGGGACATCGTACCTGCCCAGTCAGGCAAGCAGGATTACAAGTACGATGATCCCTTTCTGAGTTCGTATCTATTACTAAGTTCGGATCAAAATTTCACGACACCCATTGGGTCATCGCGTTTGACACAAACTACTACCCAGGGATGCACGCGACACTCGAATGGGAGAAGAACCCTGAGCAAACCAACCAAGTCTGGAACTTCGGCAAACGTGAGTCGTGTTCTCAAGAGTCGTCACGCCTTTACTCTCCAACACATCCCCTAGTGTGATCGAGTAACGGGATCGTAGTAGCGTTTGAGTGGTGACCGAGGATATGATTGTTCGAATGGTCGAATCGAGAGTCGAATAGTGATTGATGTGACCGAGTTTGAGATGAGGTGAGTGGATTGGTTCGATCGGTCACGGTTTAGCAACATGACAACTTGTGTGATCACTGTAATAACGAGGGCACTAGCTTCACACTGCCTGAGAGTGCCCATACTTACGGTAAACTGGCTGTGGAAGTTCATTTGCATGCATACTTTAGGGTGCTGAAAGTATCGAGTCTGGTATACATGCTCACTACGACCAAATTGAGGATAAATTGAGGATATGGTGCCAGTGACCTTCCGAGTCTGGATTACAGATGGCATCGCCGTACGGACCTTGGTACGGACCAAGGTATGGGCTAGATAATATCTGGATAACTTCCACTGGCATAGGGTAGACTACTTGGCAACTGGTAAGTTAAGACGCCATGATACATACTAGGGTGACTTGAAGTCTACCAGAAGAACAAGTTTCCGAGCGAGTTCCGAGTCAACCTGGACTTTCGTACTATATTTGCAGGTTCCAGGGCTTTGATTCGGACCCCGAATTCTGGCGCGAGTATTTCCCTAACCCTGGTGCGGCGACCGCGGCGATCGTTACGATCACTAGAACCAGGCCCCGCTGCAGCACTATCACTGAACTTACTAGTCAAGTTACTGGTAGTGAGAAAGACACGCTAACATATAACATTGCTCTTCGGCCCAATACACGATTCACACACAAGGACAGACAGAGAACAAAGACACGCTACACGACTGAAAAGAATGCGACTGAAAAGAATGTATGCGGTGGTCACACCAAGTGATGTTTTCGAAGTTAGGGTATTTGGGTATCTAGAGAGACGGCCACCTGCGCAAAGGTCACAGCGGCAATGCGCCCATAAAAATGGCGGCTGCGGCGACAGCTCCGACAACGCCAGCGTTCAGACTCTGGAGTGCGTTCAGCCCGACGGCACCCCCCATCTTTCCGGAGCTGGTCGCCTGCGTTGGGAGCAATGGTTCATCTCCAGCAGTCACCGCTTTTGTAGCGCCGGCTGTTGGGGTGGCCGGCTCGAAAATAGAGAACGGGTCGCCCGTGGACGCAATTCCCGTCGGCGTCGCAGTGACCGAGATGTCGTTGAGCACGAACCCAAACCCAGCGCACGCATCCTCGAAATCTACAAGCGACGTCAGTGGTGCTGAAAGGGTGGGAAAGTGTGCGAACTTTACCGCCACCGTAAACATCAGCTGGTGCGAGCCCGTGGTATTGCGGGGCGAGTGCTTGGAGGCAGTTCATGCAAGTCCCAAGAGAATCAAAGTTCGCTTGGGTGCATTCGCAGGAAGCAACGCTCTTGCAAGCCTACGGTACCAAACAAATGAACGACGATGCTCCCGTGATAAGGGTCGGCGAATGAGGGGGAAAAAGCAGCACATACGTCGAGAGTTGTGATGACGGGTGAGCACTGTGATTGACACTCTTTTGAGATAGAAGATGTGGCAATACCCGATCGTGCGAGCAAATTCGGACCAGGTTGTCTACGCACAACCTCACCAAGGGCCGAATCCCCCGGCTCAGCAAGTGCGATAAGGGGTGCGACAAATGCGGCAGCGAGGAAAAATACGCTCTTCATCACGGAAAGGCCAAGAGACTAGCATCCATCGTAAGGGCCTGAGGTTTAAGTAAGTTAAGAGCGCAAGGTAGGTATGGAAACACGGCGGCCGTATGCGCCTGCATTTTCTCAAAGGACAATTGGATGGTGAGAAGGTCAATATGTCTATCTTCGGATTCGCAAAGCAGAAGTGAGAAAGACGCTTGTATTTTGTGCGAAACCATTCCATATATTGCGTTGAATATGACCTTCACTTCGCCGTTGAATCGGGAGTACTGTAGTAAAAATGCGTGGTGCGACTATAACTTGAAGAGTATGATTGTGCGGCGGCGGAAGTTATGAGGCCATCACGACATGCTTGACGCCCGAAACCGTTCCTCTCACCGAATAATCATATCCCCTCGATGATAGGTTTCTATGCAGTTTGATCTCTCTCCGCAAAGGCATCACCATAGGGCAAAGGGGTGGGCCAGATTTTGGTGGTAATAGAAGCCCAACCGAGGTTAGAAGACGCCAACAGCCCAAGCTATACAGGAAGACAACGATGCTTATCTGAAAAGGTCAATAGGTTATCGCGTACTTTTCATTTTAAAGCAAGAAAACTTCTTTGCCCATACAGGGATGGATGCTCTCCGACTCTCAGGTCATGATACGACGGCCTTTGTAGAGCCGCCTTACCTACGATCCTCTATAGCACGCTGCGTAGAGCTGGGATCTCGCGTATAAAAACGTCTGAATTGAATGTCTGCGTTCTACAGAATCATAAAATGGGCATAGCAACATGGCAGGGACCATCCACAGTCATATCACTTTCGCGCCTCCGTCCCTGAACGAGCGCTAAAGCGGCGCGTGGTAAGTTAGCATCAGAGAACGCTGGGTAACAGCGCCGGATCATCTATCAGCTTTTTCTCATCTGTGGGTTTAGTCCATTTGTCTGAAACAAATTTATCAATCTGGTGGTGGTCATCAAACGTTAACAAGCGTACCTGGGCACGCCAGGAAATACCCATCCAATGCGGACACGAAACGTTCCTTGTACTCGTGGGGTGGGACAACGGTGATGTCTTTTCCGTCTTTCCCAGAAAGGCCCTTCGCCTTGTACTCCAGAGTCTTTGCGAACGTGTAGCTGCCAATGGTGTCCACCAGGCCACAGTGAATCTGCTTCCTCTCCCCGTTAACACCAAGTAACAGCCTGGAAATTCTCGTGAGGGACCAGAGGGGTAAATATCAGAGGTGTTCTTACGAATAGTCCATGATATTACAGCTTGAAAGGAAGTCGCAATCCGCTCTCACGGCTTCCTGAAGGATAGCTTTGGAGACGGGATTTACTAATGTGAGAGCGCGCTGTTGGCCTAAGTTACAGTAGGTCCCGTTAATGAAGCGTCATGACAACAGGAACAGATAACACGTACCTTCGATCCATTCGCTATCAAATAATGTCTTTGATGTCGATGAGCTTGAATTGGCCTTCACCTTGCGACCCTGAATGCCCTTGAGATCGAACGTCCTTGTTGGGTTCTCACCATAAAACAAGTTCTCCATCACGAGGAGGTCTGCCTTTGCCTGCATGGTACCAGTTTCCAAGTTCCGAACTTCGACCGTGTAAAAACCGAGAAGCTTCGCGAGAATAGACGCCCTGCTCGCAGTGAACTCCATATGCGAGAAATACGAAGGCGCAACATCGATAAGGACTTGCCTAGATTAGCTCAGCCTAAAAAAAAACGAAAACAAATAACTAAGAGAAGCATCTGCTTACAAGTCCGCGACATTCCACGCGTTGACTAAAGTCTTGATGATGAACCGGCTGTCCGACGTCTTCCAAAAGTTCGAACGGCTCTTCCCGCCCTCTGCCTTCCAATTTTCACACTTGGCCATGCTCTTCAAAAACACCTCCTCGACACCACATCGCCGACGCAGCGCATCGAACTGTTTCGCATAATATACCGTGCAGCTAAACTTGAGCCGCTTTCCGATCGTCCAGTCGTATTTGATGTGAGGACGTTCGTCGATCGTGAGCGGGTCGGTGGTGAGGAGGCCGTGGTGGTTCTTCGCGACCAGCGGGGGCTGCGCAGGGAACTCGGCCTTGAGCATGTACCGCATCGCGTTGGTCAAGCTGCTTGTCCACGAAAAGGCAGAGTTGTCGTGTATAGATGCCTCAGTCGGATCCTGCGTTGTGCTCGTCGTCGAGCTCCGAGAACGCGCATCGACAAGCGTGCCAGTAGTCGCGCGAAGTGGAGTCGGGGAATGGATCTCCGGATGCGCCGGGCCGACCGTGCCGGTGGTGCCTTGCGACAGCATAGAGGATGTCTTGCCACGATGGACGTTCGTCTCAACGAACGACGAGCTAGACTTAGACGACGCAACGTCCGACGCAGCATCTAGCTCGTGCAGGATCCGACCAGCGGTAATTACCGCTTCGGGCATACCCGTTACTTGTCCATCCACGGCTGCCACATTGACTTCGACTGCAGGCTTAGCCCACGCCAAGGGAGGCGCTCCGTTGTTGGCCATACGTGACACCGACGGGAATATCGACGACGGCGTTCCAGACCCACCATCTACAGGCACCTTATGACGTAATACATCCCGGAGCGAGAGCAGTGCTGTCGGATCGCGCGGGTGCTCTTTGCGAGTAACCACCGCCGAATATGTTTCGGGTTCATGCCAAATCGAATCTTCACGGTCTGGATCGGGTTTGTGTGATGAACCAAAGAATTTGAATGATGAGGTGCTAGCAGAGGCAGAGGACCGGCCAAGCGTCGATAGCGTCGTCTGGCGTGAGCCCGCGGATCGCGATGGTGGGGGCGCAGAAGTCGTTTGTGCTGCCCGGGGATTTAACATAGACGCGAGCTCGTGTTGATAGTCCAATGAGCTGCAGCGAAGCAGTTCATTCCTCGCATAATGAAGAACTGGAAGAGACGTTTACCTGAGTGTGAACGCGATTATGCTACCCCAGTCCTCTTCTTGAACTATGACGTTCCCACCGGGAACTGCATGATACCCGGAATCCCACCACTGAGGTTTCTGAATAGCTTCGCGGTCAGCTGTGAGACGCTGACGTGCGTCTTTCGACACGTGCTTGGCCTCCCACGCGGCTAGCCGGCGGCTCGCGCCGTGTGCCGCGGAATGGAACTCCCGTCGGGCATCGTTAAGTGTAGCTGTAGGTGTGTCGCGCAGTTGCGAGTACAACGCCTGCTCCGCACGTTGGAAGGCAAAGCGTATGTTCATCAAAAGGTGGATGGGGTCTTCCGGGGCGTTGGGGTCATCAGAAGGAACTCCGACTTCGGAGGAAGGACCTGGACCAGGGTGCGTGGGCGTTATAGTGGCCAACGACGAGGAGGAAGGCTGGGCACTATGAGTCGGTGTTGGAGGAAGGGATACGGGGAGACCCTTAGGTGTAAGTCTTTCCTCCGATGGGGTCTCCCATTCATCATCTGCGGAAGGTAGCCGGGGCAGGCTTTTGCGATATGAGGCAACCCCGCCGGAAAACTCAGCCTCCTGCGTAATGATTTAGGCACAGAAGGAAGGCAGGGGTGAAAAGAAACTGACCACATTGTCCAAGTGTTCGGCTATTGCATGCCACCAGCGTTTGACCTCTTGCCTCAACTCCTTTTTGTCCAAGTCGCCGGCAGCCTGGATCGTTGACGCCGCTTGCGTGGGTTTCTCCGCCGACCCACCTTTCGTGAATTGTAGCCTGGGCATTAGGACGTCAAAGATGTCGTCGATCGGGGAAAGTGTGAAGGAGACTCGGTAGGATTTGTGTGAGAAATGACGTATGAGATTGAAGCGCGATGCTGGAAGAGATGAACTGGATGACGAAGGGGACGTGTGCGTGCAGAGGGTATGCGATAGGGTACAGATGGTGGGTGAATACAACAACAATTCAAGGAACTTTGCAAAGGAGAATAAACTAGACGAGACGGTCAACGCACTCAACAGGGGCCAAAAGAGTGCAACTCACTAGGTGCCATCGGACATATTACATCGTGTCGTTGACTCTTGACAAATCTTACAGCTCTGCCACATCTCAATTTCCTGCGATTGGGTATCAGGCGACGCCAAAGGAACTTGTGGCTCCATCTTTGCAGTCAAGCAAATGCTGCCGTGTTTCCAACGTCGCTCGTGCCGATGCTGAGGAGCTTTGCAAGCCCGTTGCGGGCATGGCTCTTCAGCTCGACTACATATAGACGTAATCATGTCGCCGAGGCACTGATCGCAATCGTTACCCCCGTAGTACATATACGTGACCCAGCGCACATGAACCCCAGAGTACGTGAGAGGTTTGAGCTGGGCCTCAACGAATTTCATCTGAGAACCGTCCGATGACGACTGAGACGCACGGTCAGGATCGTAGACATGTTCGGAATAGAGAAACGAAAGCTGCTGCTGCCGTAGAAAGCCAACTGTCCCCGTCATACTACCGCGCAACGCGGCCTTCTTGCCTTCCCATCCGAGTATGCTGGTTAGGCCAGTTCGCTCGTCTCCAGTCAGACGATGCGTAGGGTTTGCCTTTTCTGTTTCGGCAAGGCGCACGAGGTGTTGGGGTGGGGGGATAACAAGGCCAGGAGAGGTAGACAAAAGGGCTCTGCCCTCCTCAACACGTTGCAGGGCCGTTTGGTAGGGTTTGTCGTTCAAGGTTTGAGAGGGTTCCGGAGGTGGGGGTGGGTGACTCTCCCCGAAAATCGAAAAGCGGCGTTGTCGTGGTTGTGTTGGACTCTGGGGGGTATCAAGAGAGGCCCTCGCAGGTGAATCTGGCTCGCGAAGCGAGAGATCCAGCGATGTGTCACGAGGTTCAGACGAATTGACAGTCATAGAACGAGGTAAACGTTTATGGAGTAGAGACCAGATGCCTTGACGAAGGAGATCCCGCTTTCGCAGCTTCACTTCTATCTGTATATCGGGGGAGGAGTTCCTGTGAGCCATCGGAGCCGGCGGAGGAAAGGAAATTGACGTCGGTGAAGGCTTTGGGTAGTGAAGTTCAATGGAGGAATTGTAGAGAAAGAATTGTTCCAGGAGGAGGGAGAGGACGACGTATACAGACACTCGGAGGACCCGCACAAGAGAGGCATGCTCATCGACAGAGCGCACTCTATTAAGCTTAAATGTACCACCAATTAGCTCTATTTTGTCATGAGCCTCCGGGAAGTTCACTAAGTAGGGTCAGTTGATACGGCCACAGCTGAGCAGAAGTGTGGACGCACCGTCCCACTCCTTGAAACCATAGAGCGCGCTGTTGATTACAGCCTCGTTGTTGTCGTCTGGATCCTCACCGAACAAATCGGGAGGCGGAAGGGAGTAGACGCCAGGAGAAAAGGTACACCTTGGCGCCGTGGCATCGCCCGCGGTCACGGAAGAGAATGGGCGCGGGGTTGGGATATCAGGTAAGACAACCGTTAGTAAGAGATGGCGCGCCCGCTCTGTGTCACTGGGCGATGACGGGAGGCGTCTATTGGCGAGTTTGCGAAGTTGTTGCAGCGCCCGCAAGTTCCGGTTCGTGTCTTCAGTAGGTGGTTTAAGGGCGCGAGTAGCCTCTGTCTTCGCCTCGGTTGCCACCGTATTCGCCTCTTTAGTCTGCTTGGCTGTATTATCGGCGACGGAGGACGGTCGGTTTTTTGCCCTGTTCCGCGCCTCTGTCTCCTCTTTAGCGTGCTCTTGTTCCCGCTTCTTACGCTCAGCTTCGGCTCGCTCTTTGCGCTCTCGCTTCGCGAGCCTCGTGCGACGGACTCCTGCAAGCCAAATACCCTCATTCACCGCTCCCGCGAGGTCATTCAAAGCACCCTCTATGCTTGTAACCCATGCATCCTTGTCTGCGTCACGATATTCCGTTTCTTCCTCAAGGACGTGGCTGAGGAATTGTCGCAAGTGGTTTCCGCTCTCAATCGTGAGGGCTTTGGGCGAAGCTTTACGCGGAGGAGCGACGGGAAGGGGTTTGTCTGAGGCATGGGGTGCTGCTGCCATGAGGGTACACGATAGGGTTGGGTTCCTGTGTGGACTCAAGACTCCGAGCCCGCCACTCCCGGCCGAGCCACGACGCCCTGCATGGTTGGGAATGAGGTCACGACGGAGCAATATCCAAAGATGGAATTATATTCCCACGCTATCTTCAGAAGTAGTCTGCTTGGCTGGTCTTGTTCCCACTTCCTATGTTCAGCTGCGTCGGCTTGCTCTTTGCGCTCTCGCTTCGCGATCGTCGACGTTCTTGTCAATATATCTAGTTTATCGGAGAGTTGACATTCCCGCCTTAGCCCGACCTGCACATAAGAAACGGAGGCGGGGGCAGAGAAAGGTTCTTTGACCAAAAGGACCCGTGCTGCCCAATGTACTCGTCCAATCTTTAGTGTCAATTCTTATTGACAGCACACTTCACGGAGTCGCTCTGGCTGTATCCCTGCCTACTGGACCAACCAATAGGGTTCCTGACTTTTGAGCGTAGATTGAGCTGAGGAAAGCTCGCGAGCCACTATAGTAACCCCAAGGATGATACTGGGGCGAAAGCATTAGGGCAGGACAGCATGCAACAGTATACGCTACAAATCTACAGTCGATCATGAAGTCTGCTCAGCGTACACCTTTTACCAAGAGATCGTCAGTAAAGGTCAACAGTTGAGACAACCTGACCCGCACCTTGATAGTCTTGTCCGCGCCACCTGTAATCAAGCGCGTGCCTGTCATGTCGAATGTTGAACAAAATATACCAGCTTCTGCCTCAAGTGAACCCGGCTGCGGTATGTCTTCCATATTTTGGAAGGGCGTTCCCGTCGCGTAGTCCCACAACGTCATCGAGCCACTATCAGCTAAGAGGTCGTTCGTTCAGCGGGATCGTGAGGAAAAAGAAAGACGCTCGTACCGCCAGAAAAAAATACGCCTTCAGAGTTGACTGATAAACTGTTGATGATTGCATTATGTCCACCGAAGTTGAAGACGAAGGCGCCCTCAGGACACTTCCACTTTTTGATGTTGTTTCCACCCGCCGAACCAGTTGCAAAGGAATACTCCGTCGGGTGGATGGCAATCGCACGCACTGCCTTCTTATGGTGGGTCAACGTCACCATCGTTTTACCCGCCGCCAAGTCCCATAGCCTATCAAGTACCCCATGAGACTACACGCCGAAACAATGACGGAGCCTTCACTCACCGTACGGTTGAGTCCATGCTACCTGTGATAACCTGAGGGTCTGAGTCCTGGCATTTAACATCCGCGATAGTCGCTGTGTGTCCTGAAAGAACGTGTATCTGCGCCTTGGTACGCATATCCCAGACGCGCGCTGACGCGTCACGGCCACATGTCACAAGTACATCAAGGGTTGGATGGAGGCTGAGGGCGTAAACGCCAGAAAGATGGCCATGGTAGTGTCGGATGACCTTGTTAGCTTCGAGGTCCCAGCACTTAACCATCTGAACGCAGGTTAGAGTCTAGATCGTGCACAGAACATGGAAAAGGCGCACCTTGTCCTCACCACATGAGAAGAGATATGGGTGGCGGGGGGACACCGCCAGTCCACGCACGGTCGAAATGTGACCGGTGAGCGATAAACGTAGCTCACCAGACGCAAGGTTCCAAATCTTGATGACACGGTCACCTGCACCAGTGGCGAACCACTTGTTTCCCGGCTCGACAGCAACGCTGCGCACCCATCCCAAATGCCCAGAAATGACGCGGACGAGCTTCCATGGTGCGTGATACGTTGGCTTAACTGTTCGCGTCGTTTTGTGTAGCATGAGCGCTTGCGAAAACTTGGATGGGTTGGAGAATGTTGAAACTCGTTGTTCGGGTGTCGTGTCGATGGAGGCTATCAAGCGGGTCGTCTCGGAAGAGGAGGGTCCTGCAGTAATTAGCTTGCGCGTTTCTGCGGGTCGCGCAGGCCCGACGGGACCTTGCTGGGCGAGGAGAGCGGAAGGTAGTTGCTTGTAGTGCTTGTATTCGTCATTAATTTTTACAGACAATCGTAGGCGGGCGCTGTTCAAATGTCATTGGACGGCCTAAGGTAAACAAGAAGGGTGTGCGCACCTTTTCTCCTCCTCTCTTAAACCAGCATCCGGATACGAAGCAAAGACAGAGTAAGTCCGTTTTGCATTGGACTTGAATAAAGGGTCTAATGGTGGCAGTCCGCTTGTTGACGCCATTTGCGAGAAAGCACGGCCGAGGAGGTTGGTGGTGAACGCGACTGTCCGGAATTGCCGAAAAAGACATGATATCCAAACAAAGTATATTGTTCTCACGCATGACGTTACACTAAGTTTGAGGTGCTTCGATGCATCCGTCATCGTGAGTTGGCCGCGGCCAACGAACGTGTTTCTATCTGCCCACCTTTTCATCTTTTACCCACCATGGCGACACAGACAGACGCAGAGGCCCGCCCGCTTCTCGCCTCCCCTCAGACAAACTACGAAGGCGCCGAAGACGCCTCCGTGCAAGTCACGAACGGGGATCAAACGACAGTAGAGAAGACGTTTCCGTGGACAGTTCTATGGTACATTGCTCTGTTAACCGGGGGCATCATTGCCCTTATATTTTTCATCAAGGGTTTCATCGACGCTGGTGATGTTGATGTGAGTCTGCCAAGATTTCACCGAGCTTTATCTGACTTCTCTTGGTAGTTCGATCTTAAGGGGGCACTCAAGCGTGCTTTGGGAGGTGGGCTGAGCGGCGCTGCAGGTGATGCCAACCTTTTTGTCACTACGCAGTGCACTATCTCACAACTCATCAACTCCGCTAGCCATGGTACTCCAAGTGCTCACCCTGATGGTCGGTTCTGTCTGAAGTCTGCGCGCACCGCCATTGACTGAAAGTAGCCCATACGTACGGTCATGAATTACCAATACCGCTTCGGCACTACCACCACAGAAGCCATAAATACCCTCTATGTTGACGGCGGTTACTCCCGTTACTACCAGGGCCTTGGGGCCGCACTCGTGCAGGGACCCGTAGCTCGCTTTGGCGACACTGCCGCCAATGCAGGCATCCTCGCCCTGCTCGAAAGCAACAAGTTCATGCGCACACTCCCAAAGTTCATCCAAACCGCCTTCGCCTCACTTGCCGCTGCTCTCTTCCGCATGGTCCTCACACCTGTGGATACCCTTAAGACGACGTTGCAAGCGCAAGGAAAGCGCGGATGGGGCATTCTTTCCAGGAGGGTGAGCACTCCGGTCTCCAATCGCGTGTTGAATAAGCGCTCTAACTTAAGCACCGTCCCAGATCAAGACATACGGTCTTGGTACGCTGTGGTTTGGCGCCTGGGCAACGGCCGCTGCGACTTTCGTGGGCCATTACCCTGTAAGTAAGGCACGCTCCCCTCGCACCCTCTGAACTCATGGTAGCCTGTTGCAGTGGTTTGGGACTTACAACCAGCTGGACAAGTCCCTTCCTCAACCAACAACCTTAGGTCAACAGATTTTGAGACAGGCCTTCATTGGCTTCGTCGCGTCCGTTATCTCTGATACAGTTTCGAACTCACTACGCGTCATCAAGACATACAGGCAAGTAGACGAGACTCGTATTAGTTATCTTGACGCTGCCCGTGCCGTCATCGCGACGGACGGCGTGCGTGGACTGTTAGGGCGTGGGTTGAAAACGAGGATCATAGCGAACGGTGCACAAGGCCTGATGTTCAGCGTTTTATGGAAGTTATTCATGAATATGTGAGTCTTCGACTGTATGTCACTCTTGGCATATCCGATTACTGATATCTCTGCTCAGCTGGGAGAAGGAGGCCAAGAAATGATCCATATGGCAACAGTGGGTCGTGCAACCAGGGCCGGAGCCTGATGTCACCTGTGGTGTTTTGTAGTGCTAGTTGTTCATGTCACACTATAACTTTTTGGCCTGGGGGTCTCTTTCGACTTGTGATTGTGGATGGTAGCACGTTTATTATACACGATGGCCATTGTGAGTGCGGGTGGAGAACAGGCTACTGCAATTGCAGCACTTCCAGACCTCTGAGCCCGTCCTTGACCCTGGCCTTTGCCGTGGGAAAACTGGTCCATGGTGGTGAAGGCGATCGTTAATCCCAATTACGAGAAACTCTTTTCCCACGCCAAACGATGGTGATCAGTGATAATGATAAGAACCGGGGGTCGTATGAAGGCCATTCAAACACTGCATGTTCAGCAGTATCGGAATGCCCAACCTCCTTGATCTCTCGGATGAGCTCCTCATCCACATTTTTTCCTATCTTCATATTTCCGGCTTTGGTTCGTGCTTATTAACCTGTCACAGAATCAACGATATCATTATGGACTCGCTTCTCCTTCAATACCTCATCCGTACCGCAGTCGCTGGCGTTTGCGACCCACTCTTTCCATCGGGGCCCAGCCTCCGTAACCGCCTTGAGGCCCTTAGACGCTGGTCTGCTGCTTGGCGTCAGCCTAGCGTTTCTCTGTGCTCGCCTTCACGCCTTCTTACTCGCCGGCGCGAGGCCGATACAGACACCCTGGTGCACGACGATTATGTGGTCGTGATGGACTTCGGAGGAAGACTCGGTTACAGGCATGCCGCGAGCTACGAATGGCTAGACCTGAGACAGCCTGGTAGCGACTGGACGAAAGTCACGTTTGAGGAAAATTTGGTGCCTCTGTCATTCACCATTGATGCAACTCGGCAGAATTTACTTGCCGTCTTGTTTGGGTGAGCTTCGTGCGTAAGCAGTCTGCATACAGGTCGTTGATTCAAAGTAAATCTGCAGGTGCCCAGAATCCGCCAGTTTCCAGCTGCGTTTACTGGGATTTCAGGATGGTTCACCCCACCCTATAGCGTTACGTTCGTCGATAGACATCGAACTGCCTGTAGAGGAGACGCACTATATTGGACTCAAGACGCGTATGTCGATAATGGGATCATATATCATCATTGCGGTTGGGCTAGCGCCCGAAGTCACCGGCGCAGATTTGATTCTCCTGTTGGACTGGCGACAGGGACTTCTCACAACGGTTAGTCTGCTGGGTACGATTTAGAACATTCCTGATGTCACTTCGAAGGTTCGTAGCGCCCCAACACGAACCTACCTCACGGATTTCGTTGTAGTGTCTGACGATGTCTTGGCTCTCGTTCGGGGTCCAGGAAATGCCCTTGAACTCTGCCGGCTCATCAGCGCCCCAACACCCTCCCTGCAAACCATTCGCATTCTAGAACTCCCACCTGTCCTACCAGATGTCCGACTCGTCGCCGCCATTTGCAAATCCGAGTGTCACACAGGTACTCTAGACATTCATCAACAGACGCGCCCGCCCCCAAGACATCCTTTCAGTCCCTCACAAGTTGATGCGCTTGTCCTCTTCACACTCTCTGTTCGAATATACGACACAAATTTCGTGGGAAACACAAAATATACTCTGGCCACGCAAGCAAGTACCCTCCTATCTTACGCTGAATGCCGTTCTCCAGACGAGTCTGGACTCGTCGTACCTTGGTATGCGTGGGGCCCGGTCTCCTCACGCTGCTTTCGTGGGTTCAGTGGCATATCGACGGCGGTAGTAGCAGCGCAGCGCTGGATCGTACGTGGGGCTATCCGTGACTTCTGTCCGCGCCGTGTGCATGCTTCAAGCATTATTGCGAAGCGTAGTATACTGTGGGCAGACCGCGTGTTCACGCACGACATAGAGAGTATGTTGCCTTACCATGAAGTCTCACTGGTGGGAAATGACGGCAAGATCGTGTACAACGACGCGATCATCGACAGTGATAGGATCATGTTTCGTGTCCCCGAGGTACCCGTCATCCAGCCGCCACCTTTCCCCTGCTAATTGTACTTCCTATAGTCCGATGGTGAAGAATACACTATTCGCGTACACACGATGGGTTAGCCATTCAATTGGAGATACTTGGTGGTCGAGTTTCTCAAGCATCAACGTGTCGCCAATCAAACCAGACCTATTCCCAAGTTCCAAGTTACGACAGATGCAGATGGGTATAGTATAAACACATGCAGTAAGGATATTGGTCCTCGAATAATTACACTTCCCCAACCCCCAATCTATTGAAGTAACGGAATAGCAAAGAGCATAGGGCGTCCTCTATACAGAAGCACGGCAGGACGATAGTTCTCAAATGCATCAGGCTTATCAGAATGACATACCGTCAATGTATGTGGGTCAGAACACCCAGCTACTACATGCAGGTATCCCGGGAATCAAATAATGCAGATTTGATAGACTTCCCGTGGGCGCGCTCACTTACAAGTCCGGTACCTGGTCATGTAAGTTGAAAATCGGTTGTACGGACCTTGCAGGCCACTTTCGGAAGGTGGTGCGGACCCACAAGTTGTTATCATCAGCACCGCCACGTCGATACCGTAGGGGAGTTGCGCTTGTGATCGTGATCGCAAGTGCCTCGTAGCTCAATAACTCACAGCGCTTCCCATTTTGGTAAAACCCATACAGTAGCGCACCGTTCGACCTCGATGTCGTCTTGTCAGTGTCTCCGAGTACTTCCTACCCCCGGCAAATAAATTTGTGAGATTGAGTCCGAGGTGTGGGAACTCCGATATGTTTCCCAGTCTCACCGTGGCTCCGGGCCACTGACATGGAACAACTTGCCGGAGAAGGGATACAATACCGTAACACGTCCCATGAGTGACGAAATCAAGCAACATGTTCGCGATTGTTACGTTGCAGTGCAACTCCTTGTGCTATTCTTGCATAACCGATTACTGAAATGTTTTCTTGGCAGAATCGAAGGGGGTACTAGCGGTGGTTGGGTCAATCCTGTGAACCCGTGGAGCTATCCGGGCCAGTCTCCCAACTACTATGAGCTCTATCCGCGGTTCTCTCACACAAGTTATTGTACCTTTGGCATCTCAGAACTTTTTGAAATCGTGTCCGAGGTGTGGGAACTCCGAAGTATTACCCCACCTCCACATGGAAGGATGTCTTCCCGTGATACTCCCCATGAAATGGGGTAAGTTGGCACAATCAAAGGGGTCGAAGCGATCAAGGCTGCCCATACGGATTTAAGCTTTAAGTCTGGCCTCCTTGATTATGGCCCTCATGCCATCGAGTACAAATCGCGATTCTTTTGTTGCGTAAAGGTACAACGTACGCACTCTTTTCTAATCAAACTGATTGTCTAATTTGTTCTGCCCCACATCCTCCACTTGGGGATACCATTTCTCCTCCAATTACAGGCGCGCACCATCTAAGGCGGGATGGACGCCAGGGATTCCACTCTGAGCGTTGCCTGTGAACTTCGGCATGCGCTGCACCTGCGCGAGCCAGTCCTGGTCGCTGATGATCGATGACCGTACCGCATGCTTAATGTCGAGGTCCTCGAGGTGCTTCTCGATGTCGGGCGCAGCCTTGCGAAGAGCGACTCCCTCCCTCTCGCGCTGAGCATCACGGCTAATCCCGGCCTTCTCGGAGAACCAAACCGGGTCGTCCCGGATCGCAACGCACTCATAGATGTCAAGTAGCACTTGAGGAACACCCGCCTTCTGCGCGGCGGAGTAAGCGGAGGCATGGCCGAGAGCGATGATCGCCCGCTCAGCGTCGGGGAGAAGCGAGTACTCTGCGGCTTCAGAGCGGTGGCCGCCGGGGATGTTGCGGAGCAACTGGCGTCCTTCTTCGATAAGCCCGTGCGCGTGCCTGGCCAGGAGCGACTCCTTTTTAGGTGGAATCGGGAGCGCGTAGCGTCCGAGGATGAGCTCAGCCCACAACTTGATGCACAGTCCGAGGACGTCACCCTCGGCGATGCCAGTGCTGTCTAAGTCGGTCTGAAGGATTTGTGTCAGTGAAGACTCGGAGGCTCACAGACAAGGATTTAGGTACCTTATGGCGAGCGATGAAGTTGGTGTCAAATGTGCCCTGTGCACCGCAGCGCTCGGCCATTTCGTGTGAAGTTTTCATCGACTGGCGGATAACGGTAGCCTTCATCATTACAGCGAGCCCGTGTTTGATCGCGGGAACTCCCTTGGGGTCGCAGAAGAGCGGCGCGACGTGTTGGAACCACGGGTCGAGGACACGGGCCGCGGCAACCGCGTGCAAAACTGCCCACTGTTGAGTCGGGAACGAGAATATCGGAATCTTCTCTCCGTGCGGAGCGACGTGGCGGCGGAGCGAATATTTGCCACCGACATACGCAGTGTGCTTGATGCCGTTGATACAGGGACCAGACACGAAGAAGGACCCAATTGGGACGCGCCAAATTGTGTCCCACCAGGCGGCGCGCGCATCTTTAGGTGCCTCAAGAGAGTCGGTGAGAATTGCAGTGGGAGGCAACTTGACTTTGTTGAAGCGCGTCATCGAGAAATCGAGGGGAGAAGCACCGCTCCGAAGGGGCAGGCGGATCGACATGATACCGGGGTACGCTTCACGGGTGTTGCAAATCGGGACCAGGAAGGGGCGCATTCCCCTGTCTTCTCCTTTGACGATCAGACGGGCCATCACAACGGCGACTTTGTTGTAACCGAATCCTGGGTTGGATGCGGGCATGAATCTAATGGTGAATCCAATGAGCATCATATTGGCTCTGTCTGCGAGGTTCGACTCACTTTGAAGCCTCTTCGGTAGGAGTATGGAGGACAAAGCTGCCGTCGTCTTGCTGGTGAGCAGTTGTCTCGATATTGATCGCATCGATGCCATGACCGCGCTCGGAGAGAAGATAGAGCCCGATTATTTCGCCTTTGAGGAGAGCATCCACGAGTGGAAAGAGGTCGGGACGGCTCGGGAGGTAGCGAGAGATGGTACCGATGGCCAAATTGATTTGGGCGACAAGGACGGTGAAAAGGCCGCCGTCGAGGGAAATGAGAGGATCATAGAACATGGACCTGAACTTTGGTGTGAGATTGTAGATATCGTCAGCGGTCAAGTCTATGGGTGAGCACGTAAGCAAGTGATCAAGAGGAGGGGGAGAGGTGTTATACTGTAGCTGCGTATCATGAGAAGGCCGCGTTGGTACGCCAAAGCGACGCGCTCATCGATTGGCATGGCGCTGACATCGGCGGTAAAGAATGGGTGTGCGGCGATCTGTTTGGAGAGAGCAGACATAGTGACAATGGGTTGTCGAGAAGGGAGTTAGAGCTACGGTATGGCGTGGGTGAGCATGTTTTATACTGTGGGGATTGTATAGAAAGAGAATATCACGGCCATTGGACAATGGCAGACGAAATCCCCTTCGGCTTTCCAATTATTTTGTTGTTGGTAACGGAGATGTGCTGTGATCACCGTCAGAGTAGAACGAATTGAGCGCTGGTATGAGTGAGCGAATAGGCTTAGCGCTGAGGCACAATGTTGTTTACCTCCAGCCCTCCACTACGGAGTAGTACATACTCTCACCACGGAGTACGGGATTCTACGCGGAATTCTCGAGCACTTCCCGTGCAAGACTTGAGTGCCCGAGTACCGATATGTCTGCTTGCGTGGGATCATCATTAAGTCTGGAAAGTTTCGAGACCTTAGCCAAGGCCATAGTTTCCATTGGCTCATGCGCAACGGTATATAGGTGGGATTCGACAAGGAGAAATTGGCCTCACTGTGCAATGCCTACTGAGTACTGATCCGGGGACTTTACAACAGTTCGCAAAGGAGCGTTAGATAGCAAAGAGACCGGCTCCGAAAATGCGGCACGATGAGACACAGTATCAAGCGCTCTCCGGGAATTGTCTAAGGTATTGCGGGGGTCCGGTCTGTTTTTCCGTACTCCGAGAATGAGAAGGTCACACTGACAGCCCCAGTGGCTTGAGGGCTAAAAATTTTGGGGGAGCCGTGAACTTGACGTTCCTGATTACCTAGGTCACATCCCAGGTCTGAATTATCTAATGATCGTGTCGGATCTGAATATTTGAATAGCGATGGCTTTGTTCGGCTTTTGCCCCAGAAAACTCCTTGTCAAATTTGTCTCCCATTGCAGCGTACTTGAGCTTACTGTAACAAGTTCAATTAATTGCCACTTCCTGGCCTTTGCATAATCTCTCTGCCCATCCGAGTCTCCAACTAATGCAACCTCTCCTTTGATGGCTTTGAAAGAGACCACCCCCTGTCCAATCCAACCAATACTTTTGCTTGACAACAAAGCCAACAAATGACCTCAAATACGGGACAAGCAAGGTTTCAGGCGACGGAGTCGACTAGTGATCACTTGAGATGAGACGATGATTCAGCTTACGGTCAACGGAATACACGCTTGCTCCTCGCGGTGGCAAAGATACGTCGAAGAGCTCCCAACTATCTGATAACACTGAGGATATAGAAGGCTTAATTCAGGGTGTCGCCAGACACTACACCTTAGAGCGATATTTTTCGTCGCTTACAACGAATAAGTTCCTGTGGTATAGTAGTAAGCCTCGATCGTCATCTCGAGTGTGGTCTCGGGCTCATTTTTTCTTGGTTGGCTAGACGGAAACGCCGGATCTTAGAGATTTAGGCACCCCCGAAATATCAAACTTCCCTAGACTCTTTGTCGCAGGGTGCCCAGGACGTGATCCAGGGAGCAATATATGCAAGTGATCATGTCAACCAGTCCCTCACTGGCTTAGAGCTGGGGAGTACTGTGTTCAGTCCGTGAGACCCCGAGTCTAGTGGCCGCTTGTTGTGCCAGTGGTGCCGTGCGTACGTGTCTGATTTCCGTTTCCGAGATAGAGGTGACCACAATCTGTGCAAGAGCAAGGTTGCCTTTACCATTGTGCTGACGATCGGAAAGATCCACGCCTGTCATATCGAAGACCTTTGACACGTCTGTGACCCGAGACCCGCCTCTTATGGAGATGGACACAAAAAACAAAGGGAAGAACTCAACGTCGTAAGGTCAACGATCACTGGCTCTCGCTGAGCCCCCGACCTGAGGTACACATAGAGAATAGAGGAGCCTTATCTGACTCCTCGACGGCCTCCACGAATTCCTTCCTTCACCTGAAGGAACCACTGCAATGTCTCCTGAGGCTGAGTCTACGATAACCTAGCATCTGTCTTCCTTTATCAATTCTGCCCTTGAATCTATGACCTGAGCTCAGGATCCGACTGGCTCTACCTCGTCTCATCAAGATAGAGCGTGTTGGCGATGGTCTGCGTGTGTTCTACCCACATACTGTAGGCAAGACTTACCGCCCAAGGTTGTTTTGGAGTGTGGCAACCGCCCTCTAGAGCTTGAACGATGATCGAATCCTGCAGACTCCGAATGCCTAGCTCTCAAAGAGGGCACAGGTCTCAGACGACTCACCTAAAACCAAGTTGATGTCTGAGTGATGTGGAATAGCATGATAGAAGTTGAAGTTGCGAACAAGTAGGGTTCAGCATACCTGATACTACCCACCACTGTTTAAGGTGCGCTGCGCCCTCATGTTTCTAGTACTGTAGTATCGATACTGGTGTCCAGAAGGTCTGGTCGCTCCGAGTCGCCAAGGTGTCTAGGGTAATAAATGAGCGTTGATGACACACCGGACCGGCAGGACCTGCCGTTCACTCAAATGCCGCTTCACGCCGGGAAACACCTTTCCTAAATGTTCATCCGCGGTCGAAGCGATTCATATATTACATGTGGTGATTTATTGCCATCTTTTAATGTGTCTTCTCAGATTTGGGTCTAACAAGTTTCCTAATTTGAACAGATGTTTGTCCACGAGCGCCAATTGATCCCCCATTTGGAATAAGGGAATAAGCGTGAAGCGTAGATGAAGAACAAGCAACTTTCCCTAGATAGAGAAAACCTCGCTGGTGGCCTTGTCCTTGGACTAAATCCCCTCCTTTTCCTCGCCACCCTGCGGAAAAGTGGTTCTCACTTGGTCGGTTATTTTCCGATCTTTTCAAGATGCTTGATTTGGTGCTTCGTTTGTCGGTTGTGTCGCCATCCACATTCTCGTTGCAGTACTTAAAACCACAAGGCATGTACTCCTCCGATATCTGCACACTCTCCTACACTGTGTGATTTTCTATTCCATCACCGGAGAACTCAATGCGTGCCACCTCAGTCCTCTCCCTTCTCTTTCTGATCCTAGGGCATATTTGTAAGTCTTTCCACCAGCCTTTCCTCTACTCGTCGCTGACTATAAGGCATTCGTCGACAGTGCTCCCCACGTTTGCTACACCGGTTGGCCCAGACGCGCCGATGCAGATAAGGGCAGACATTGGCTATGGCGCCAAGAACGAGGTTGTGGTAAGACAGATATCCTTCAGGAATTAAAACCGCATGACGCTGACCTCGATATTGTGTAGCCCGCTTTTATTCAAACCATCTCACCCCCAGCCCCGTCTGCAACTCCAACCGCCACAGTCAACGGTACAACATCAGAGGACTCGGGCGATTCTGGATCGGACAAGCAATCAAATTCGAGCTCGAAAGCCTTGAATAGCGTCAATGCTGGCGTAACTCTTGCCCCACGCGAAACCCTTTTCTTTTCGGTTTTGGGTGGTGTGATCGCTACCTCCCTGATGTTCTGAGTGGGGACACCCGAACATAGACCACTGCATAACTTATACTTCACCACACTTCTCCCCTATCATACCTCTAGAGTCACCTTGCTTGATGCTAGGTCGGTGGTTTTCTGCAGATGGTCAACAACGACCAAGGTAGATCTGGACTATATCATCGTTTCATACTTGGTCTCGTAGCTTATCTTATTGGGCCTAACTTACTACACACTCCAAAACCCACTCTTTGGACACCCCCGTCTTCGGACACTTCGAATCTCTCATTTCTTTCCACTTGTCTTTCCAATCACTTCGGAACCAGTATTTGTATTGTAGCATTTCGGAACCTGTCACACCCTTTTAAAAAAAAATGAAAATCCTGTCCAGATCCACTCGTGGTTTCGTAGTTGCACTCAAATCTCTTTATGTATACGAAAAACATTGGAATTACGAAACAATTTCTCACACCATCTCGGACACTGGAAAGTGTCTACTACTCAGGCTCAGGAGCATGGGTCTATAGTCTCACATTCACATTTCCAGCAGAAATCCCGCACCTGAAATTATCGGCAGCAAACAGGCAATAAACAGGCAATATACTCGCTAGCACTACGCCTTCGTCAGGCTCTGATCTGAAAAACTGGTTATCACGCCAATTAGTATGCAGACTCATCCGCAGTTGGCTGTCCCACAGCCCACCGCGAGGGACGCATCGCAAGCCTCTGGTCCCAAACCTAGTGTCTTGCCTACGCACCCCCTTGACCCACTTACAGCGGACGAGGTACGTACGCATGCGTTGGATCGTACCTCCTTGCCGACAATCGGGTTCAGATTACTGCAGTGTCCCTATCGGTGCGCCACCATCTTGCTGCGCACACCACCGTCAAGGCTGTAAGATTCATCACAAACTATCTCCTTCCGCCGCCGAAGTGCGCCGTTCTCGCGCACCTCGGCATCCCACTCGCGACTGGTGAGCCAGTGAAGGACGAAGATCGCATACCGATAGTGCGCAAAGCCGAAGTCGACGTGAGTTGTGTTTGTGCTGATAGTCACCGGGCCGTCCGCACCGCCGTAGACCCAGCGCGGCGAATGCACGGCAGCCCGGGCCTGCCTCGCCCTGCACACTCCTTGCGTGCCCTGTACCTTCGGTCCGAGGTTCTTTCGTGGTGACTTCACCGGCCGTTGAGAAAACGGGTCGAGAGCTTCGTTCCGTCGGTTTGATTTCTCGACCGATCGTCGAGTGTGCTTGAACCATTCACCAATCAACACTGACCACCGCTTCTTCTTTCTTAGTTCATAGACATCACTTCCAGGCAAGTGGCACACCCCCACGGACAGCTGCATTCGCTTACATTGTGACTTCACGGCAGTGATGCCTACAACGCAATTGTGGCACTTGACAGCGCCGAAGGTATTTGGAGTGTTGAAAGCATTGTTAAGCTCGCCGAAGGCACTCAACCCCAAATATCCCCCGAGGAACTCCTCCAATGCGAGGAAATTGTGAAGAATGACCCTGGTGTGCAGGCTCTCGCAAAGCAAGTTGGTAAGTCCCGCCTTGTCTATCCCGTTGGCCTGGACAGCTACTGACTTCCGTGACGTGCAGGCGTCGAGGCGCACCAGATCTTCGCCGATGGGTGGTCAGTTGGATACGACGACCGCTTCCCTGTGAGACCCCGCCTTCAGCAGGCGCTGGTTTTTGCGCGCTTCTCGGAGCACGACAACCTCTACGCGCATCCATTGGTATCGATCTTTCTCTTGTCTGTCTGCTTTTGCGTTGTTAACAGAACAAACAGGACTTCGTCCCCACAGTGGACACAAATGCGGGTAAAGTCATACACATAGATTTTCCCGGTGTCTATCCCAACGTCCCGGCGTCGACACAACCGCCTCCACTGAACGGAGATCAGCTTCAACATGCTCAGCGTCCCCGCATTCCTCCTCCGCTTGGCTCGCAGGACTTTCTCCCAGACCTCATCGCGGCTTCCGCAGAGAAAGAGGGTAAAGAATGGAAGCAGCGCGAAGCACCCAAACCACTGCACATTGTGCAACCTGAAGGCGTCAGCTTCAAGATAGATGGGAATGTACTCAAATGGCAGAAGTGGAAGATGCACGTTGGTAGGCCAGCTTTTGTATCCCAACAATCTACACTCGTTGAATCGTTGCACGCATTGCATCCGCGGTAGCTTTCAGTCATCGTGAAGGGATCGCGCTTTCCACGATCACCTATAATGATGATGGCGTCTTGCGCCCACTGTTTTACCGTCTCTCCCTGGCAGAGATGGTGGTGCCCTACGGCGCACCCGAGCATCCTCATGCACGAAAATTTGCATTCGATGTGTTTGTATACCGAGTCATGCAAGTGACTTGTGGCTTACATTGAATTTCTACAGTGGCGAATACGGTATGGGAACCCAGGCGAATGAACTCTCACTTGGGTGTGACTGTCTTGGACAAATTCACTATCTGGTATGAAGCGCTGTCGTCTTGTCATGGTGCTGTCCCCCCTTAACACCCAGACTAGTCAGGTGCGTATACCAAGAACGACGGGTCACCAGCTGTCATCAAGAATGTCATATGCATACACGAGGAGGATGCAGGGCTGTTGTGGAAACATACAGACTATCGGACTGGCGGACGCTCGTATACTGTCCGCAGCCGTCGTCTGGTGATAAGCATGGTCTGCACCGTCGCAAATTACGGTACGTGTTTCGCTTCCGGTCAGTCCCCAGACGCCTCTAATAAATGTATGCATCACAGAATACGTCTGGAATTACTTTTTCTATCAAGACGGCTCCATCGAGTTCGAGATCCGCCTCACTGGGATCCTGCAGGCCTACGTCGCAGGCCCAGACGAGCCCACACCATACGCTACACGAGTTGCCCCTGGTATCAACGCCCATTTCCACCAGCACCTCTTCTCTTTCCGCATCGACCCGATGGTGGACGGCCTCGCGAACAGCGTCGTCGAGACGGACGTGCTACCCGCCGCTGCGAACTACGGCTCGCCGGAGAACTACGCCGGCAACTCATTCCAGATACGCGAGCGCGTGCTGCGGCTCGCCAGCGAAGGTGCGCGCGAATGGGACGCGTCCACCGACAGGCGCTGGCGTATCGTAAGTGCGGGGAAAACCCACTACTCCTCTGGGCAGCATACGGGATACGCCGTTGGCGTCAAGGGCGCAGCGACGCCGCTCCTCGCCCGTCCCGAAAGCTGGGTCGGCTGCCGCGCGACGTTCGCACATAATGCGCTGTGGGTCGTTCGTGAGAAAGAGGACGCACGGGAGGGCGGTAGGTTCTGGCCGTCGGGCAAGTTTGTGCCTCAGGCGCGCGAGGAACCAGCGGATAGCCTCGCGCGGTGGTTGCGCGACGACGGGGACGCCAAGATCGAGAACGAGGACGTGCTTGTCTATGTCACGGTTGGGACGACTCACATCCCACGTCCCGAAGATTGGCCCGTGTACGTCTGTCTTCGATCCTTGCTGCCATTGTTTGTTGATTGACGCGGGTCGTAGGATGCCTGTGGACCACATCCGGCTTACGCTCAAGCCGAACAGCTTCTTCACGGCCAACCCAAGCCTGGATGTCCCAGGAGTGAAGGACAAGAACAGCGTGCCCGCCTTTGGCCCTAATGCAGCCGTCGGAGGGGGAAACCACTGTACCTGAATATGATATATAAGTGAGCAATTGAATTGGGCGTGTTGTATAAAGGGAGGTAAATGGGTCCAATGGAGAAGTACATAATGTTGTATCAGAAGTCTCGACTTGCTATCAGAAAAAAACTGATGCGGCGGCATGAACGCGCGGCCGTTAGTAAGGCGATAGGAAAGCAAGTAAATATCGAATAAGCTCGAATTCGTCATCTGTTCCGCCCATTGATCGTGGCCCCCGGCATGATGAGTAAAATGACAGCCAAGTAGACGTTCCCACGCGCTAGAAACGACGGTGTCAAAGCAGGTGACCACAAACGAAGGCAGTACGTCATCTGTGAGCATTCTCAGAGACATCGTAGGATCTATGATGGGGTTCCCGTGTCCGAGATGCCCTTGATGCCGTCAAAGGAAATTATGGGCTTCCGTCTTGCCGTCGGCGAATACTCTGGTGTCGAAACAGGCAAATCCAAGACCCGTTTGATCCTCAAACCCTGAGGAGATAACGGCCTGAGCTGGTTGGAACAATCTAACTTGGGGTAATCAACACACAGACCACACGTAGTACTGTATGCCGCGGTGGATCCGAGTCATCGAGACTCGGGGCCTCTGCCTGAGGACTGGGCTCGCAGCGATTAACGTGATGAGTCTCTCTTGAGGCATACTTCGACTTCTTGCACTATCCTTGTATAAGCCGAGTCCCCGAAGCCCGAGCTAGGCAGAGACCAAGCCTTGATCGGCTTGATTTATCAGTCGCCGCGGGAGTCACAAGGCAAGGTCTGCGACTCGGACTCTGCGCCTCGTCTTCGGAGGACTGACGATGTTCCGCCAGATCTAAAAATGCTACCTCTTGATGCACCTGAAGTATTTACCTTCGACGAGGTCTATAAGGGCATAGGCCGACTTACCACTCAATGGCAGCACCAACTAATCGCATCACTGATTGAAACCTGCACCTGAGTGTCTTAGTACACTCTCTCGTGACCTGGCTCCGACATACCATATATGTCACGAGATAGACCCAGAGCCAGATCTAAGCCGCCATCACCCCCTCGCGAATGAGAACCGCGCCACTTCCGCACCTCAGCTTCTCCATGCATCGCACTCCGAGTCGGTGGCTACACTGGCATATATGCTGTAGATCGAGCCAGGCACCACGCGCTCAGGGCGGACGCATCTATAGACACGATCTTATCGACCGACCAAAAGGTCGCTTGAAGCCTTAAAATAATAATTCTGTGCTTAATCCTGGTTCTGGGTCGCAAAGAGGCGTACGCTGAGAAACAGTAAGCATGGATTATCTTCCCCGACTCACACATCTGAGGCTTGAACCTCTGAGAGTGCACCTCCTATGCGATGGGCGACTCTGGAAGCACTGCCGGCTTTCTCAGGCTCTTGTTCAGGATCTGTAGCGAGGCTAAGATCCATAACCATGATGCCTGAAGAGGTAATGTGATCATTCAAAGCTATAAGCATCGGGTGCGTTCGCTTGTGTCTCTAATAGGACTTCCTCTCTCCAAAGCCCAAACTCCTTGGGTCGGGAGTCGATTAGCCACGTAAGTAAAGTTCGCACTCAGAATGTACATCTAGCTCACAACTTGAGACCTCACATACCCACTCTGTGAACCTATACAGGACGCTCCACCAGGGAAAGGGGCATATTTGCGAGGGTCGTGCGGTCAGTTGGTATGAAGACTGCGCCTCAGTGAGCATCAGTGTGTCACAAAGCCCCTTTCCCGGAGCGCTGGTCTTAGATCTTCTCCGCAGGAAGAGTGGGCACGCCGTTGGATAAAGCATGAACCCTAAACAACTTCCCCAATTCATCCCGCCAAATCAATCGTGCCTCTATCGCGGCGACTAACTGCCGACATTGGCGAGATGGAGAACCGGATTAGATTATGGGGGGGTTCGCAGAGGTGTGGGGCTTTTGGGAATCCAGACCGTAGGTAAATTCGAGGGTGACCAAGAGGACGGGGGGGAAGTCACTTGACCTCTCGCTGTACTCCTGAGCATGAGGGCAAGCTCAGGGATAGGCACCCCCGACGGCAGCCAGGTGCGCCTGACCAACTGAGCGTGATGCCACGAAATGGCTTTCGCGTTCCGCCGGAGTAATGGGTCCACAAAGATTGCATGCGGCTTCCTTCTTACAAGTACCGGCGGATCTTGAGCAAGGTGCAGCGCCACCGATCCCCAAGAGACGGACCAAAAGTGGAAACAATCACATACAGGATGCACACACGGCACGCGTACACGTACCAGCAGATCGTGCTGATAAGTGCGATTGTGACATGGCGCCTGCTCTCCACACCGCACCGTCTACTCCGCTTCCGGAAGGCTCCGAGTCACACTTCCAATCGTGGAAGTTGCAACGCAGGGAGGAGAGGAGGCGGCCGAAAGGACATGACGTGCCACAACCGGCCACGTCAGAAGCTAAGGCCCTGCGTGGACGCAGAAGCAGGAGGACCACTGAGTTCCCAGACTGCTTGCCCCTTTTTCTTTGTGCCCGTGTCAGCGCCCGAATTCTGGTCGCCAGCCGTGCCTTCGTTCAGGCCAGGACCGTCCTCGACCGCTACAGCTGGAGAAGACTGCAGGCGGGCACGCACGCCGAACGAGGCGCACATGGCCTTGTATCGCGAGCGGATGAGACGTAGTTGCGCACCCATATCTACGCCATCTTCATCTGGGCGGGGGTTCTTGCGTGGGAATCGTTCAATCAATGCGAGGAGCGCGGATGCGTGGTGTGCCCCGCGGCTGGATGCAAGAAAAAGCGATGAAAGAAGAGACATTGGATCTGCAACACTCGAAACAGGGGTAAGTAAGGGCGCACCTATCCACACCACCAGCGTCGGTCGAGACAGCGGCGGTCCAAAGGCGCGCAGCACCTTCGTAGAAGCCGAGTTCTTCCCAGAGCTCGAATCCCTTCTCCGCTCCCAGCGTGCGACCCTCGATTAAGCCGTGTAGGCGACCATGCGCAAACCCGTCTTTGTATCCTACTTTGTAGAATCTTTTTTTTTTAGTAAAAAAGAAAGTGTCAGTATATTTTTCCTCTCGTGACTGTTTTAAAGGAGATAAACAAAAAGATACGAGGTACGCACGATTCCTCCACATGAATGAGTTCTTCGAGGTCAAAGGCTTGTTCATCGGCGTCGATGTGATCCGGGGTTATCATGGAGGCTGAAGAGGAGGGTGACCGTGTGTACTGAGAGTAAGTGTTGGTCGCGGAGATTGCGTCATAGCAGGATCCCCGCTAATTCAATTGACAGATTGTATTCTGCTCTGCCCCTGGGGCACGAGCTGACCCGGGTCGTGGTGCCCTAGCCGAGTTCGGCGTTGGGCCGCTTCGTTTTCCATGCAATGAACCGCAGTCGACAAGAAGGCGCTCAGACTTGAATTCGAGTTCGTTCGCCAATCGAGCATGAACCTTGCCCTGCTTCGCTTCGACGTCGCCGCGAAGATCCCTCAGACATCGAAGTACTACAAACCAAGTAAATATGTACCGCTGGCGACTGACTTGCCAAACACGGTGTGGCATGCAATGCCACCATAATACTGCGATGTACACGGAGAAGATAATAGAAAACTCGACGGGAACAATGGGGAAGAGCTCGACAACACTGATGAGATGATGCAATGCGTAGGAGTAGGTGCGTGCATAGAAAGAACATGACAGGGTATCCTTGAAGTAAACGCACGCTAACAACGACGCACAATCGGACCTTTTATCTAAAGTTACCACAGTCCCTCTCTCAAAGGGTGTGCTCAGTCCTATCCCGTCGTTGCTCTCGGCATCACCCGCACTAAGAAGGTACACGGAACCAGTGGGCTAAGATTAGACCTGCCACAGCCGAATCAAGGGTAGTTAGTCACCCATTACAGTTCATCAGTTATGAGATAAAGGTGCGCACCAAGCTGAGCTCCAGTGTCCATACACGGCGTGCCCACAACTTGATGCTCCGTGGGGTATCTTCGCCAGCTTGATTCAACTCCACTTCAATTCCATCCCACCAACACTTGCGCTGTGGATAAATGGATTAGTGACATCCCAGGAATGGAGAGACAGATAACGTACCGCAGGCTTCCTCCAAAAGAGTAGGAGCTTTTGTGCTGTGGTCATCTGGTTATAATCAATAGTGACCTGCTTCTCGCCCGAGGTCGCCGGGTGGTGGATACCGGTCTTAAGCAGGACTAGGGCTATGGAAGATATACAGCAGCGGGAGGGCTCTAGCGCTCTGAATCCCCATTCGTCCTCGCGGTCGAAACCACTAGATAAAGCGCGGAAAGCGTGAGTAAGGATGAGGATAAGAGGATAATGGGCACGCGGCTACCTCATGCACAACATGTCGATTAGATGCTGCTCCGCAATGTTGTTCTCCTTGTTGACATTGCGTTGCAGTGCAGTAAAGATGCTCCTCTTTTCGAGAAGGTATTTGCCACAATCACGCTTAAGTTCAAGCATGCCCTCGTTGGCGATTCCATTCACATCTGTAGAAGCCTTACCATCCTTAGGTGGTATGGAAAAATATTCCAACTCTTCCCGTAGAACGATAATGGCTTGCTTTGAGATGAGAGGGTTCTGGTTAGCGAAATCCGAAGACGGGGATGTGTCGATAAGGTGTTGTTGTGCCAGATAAAGACCAGGGGTTGCATCAGTCCCATAGAAGGTATCGGAGGCGGAGCGAAAGAATTGGAGGACAAAGGAAAAACAATCGGGGTCAAACTGTGAAGAGGGGAAGAGGTAATGTGTTTAGCTGCACTTTCTAAATTGAGGAGCTGGATAGGGGGAGAGTAGAATCCATTGGACGCACGTCAACACCATAGACCTCCTCCTCTTCGGAGTTTTCTCCTCCATCTCCTAGTGAAGTGGCCTGGCGGCTGAGGACAAGTCCATTTGGGAAGAGGCATAAAAGAACGGATTCGGGGAGATTCATAATGGTTTCGCGGTCGACAGAGAAACGTCTTCCCCTAAGTTCTAAGGAGAGACGAGTGAGAAGAGGGGGTTGAATATTTGCTTGTACTGGGGTTTGGGACACTTGAGTGATGATTCCAGCCATGATTGAGCGACCGTCGATAACAACAGCGTTGAACAGGATGCGTGCGTTGTGCGTGCGTTGTGCGCTGTTGGTGATGGTGCGTTAAGGGTATTATTAAATAATTAAATATATAATATAACACGCCTAATTCCTGGTATTAGGACGGGGAACAGGTGCGAGCAAGTGACAATTTATCAATGGCCTTTCTGAGAACATCCCCGTGTGCATTCTCAAATGGGTTTCTGACCGACCGACCGGTCCAATGACAGTCGATGGGCGGCAAGGAACCGTTACTGTGCTGAGCGTTGATTGGGTATCTGTAGATTTATATTATTATGATGAGCCATGATTACAGTAAAGAGACAACCCGGCCTTTACTTTCCAACTTCAAGCTCAAGGTGGCTTTTCTATCTCGTCGTTCCCCCGCGGCTTAAGATTAACTATATCTCTCCTCTGTTCATCCGAGTCTGGGCAGGCCTTCGCCCCAGCCCTACCCTTTGTTTCTCGCTTGGTCTCTCCCTCCCTTGTCCACCACCTCTGCCTTGCCGCCGTCCCATCAATCATCCACTGCCATGTCCTCCTCGCCTCCACCTGGCCTCTTCAAACCCGCTCAACCAGGTCACACCGTTGCCACCCTGGTCCTCATTGAGAATTCCGCTGCAATGGTAGAACGTTGGCCTGATCTTAGAGATCGCCATCTCCCCACCCTTCTGGGTACCCTGCGCATGGCCAATCCAGTTGTTCCCGTACGTTACAACGCCCCTTCATGCCCTCCCCTACCCGCTAACTTTGCTCTTATCTATCCCCCCGTTTCCTAATACAGATTCAAGTTCTCTGGCTCACCAGCTGCCCAGTTTCTCCGTCAGAAGAGGGCATCGCCCATTCCAACAACTCACGCCAGTATAATCAACTTCCAGAGGTCCGTTTTAATCAGCAACCCAACAATAAAATAACGGCAGCAACACTGTTCCACGTTACCGATGTGGGTGTCCCTTACCTCTAACTGACTGGCTTACACCTCACTATCTTACCGTTTTTAGTTACTCGTGAAGGCTTTCCCTGATAAACCCACAACCCGTCACTTGTTTGTCGTCGCTGCATCCGGTCCATCAGGAAACATGGAGGTACCAGGTCTTCCAGGTGCAGACCCACCCACCGTCTGGCAGATCTTAGGCTCCAGGCTAACAAAGGCTCGTTCGCTGCTCACGTGCCCATGGCGTGTGCTGACATCCACGCTAGGCAAACATTCATCTCCACATGATACTAAACCCAAAGGTGGAAGAATCTGTGAATTTTGACCGACTGTTCCATCATATTGTATGTAACCACAAAAAGTTTTTCGCGCAAATAAGACTTATGCACCCATCCAGCTCGGTGTGCAAGGCTTTCAAGAGGCGGCACCCTGGTTTCCCGCTAACACAGACAAGTACCGTTTTCGCTTGTCCATGCGTCCCCAGGACCATCAGGAGGGTGCGAGCGGCTCTCTTCCCTCCACCTCTTCACACTACACTCCCGTCGAGTATGCGGGTACCGCACCGGCAGTAAGCCCCACTCTTCTGACTCCTACTTCCGGCGTTTCTGGCTTGTCGCTTGCATCACCGATTACAGGCCCGTTTCCAGATGCTTCCGCGCTCCCCCCACCCCCGCCTTTACTTCCTTCACATCCGCCTCGAGCCCCTCTTCCCAGGAATAACTCTTTCCCCCCCATTAGCGCCCACGGGCGTCCTGCCCTGCGCCACACGGCTACCTCCTCCACGAATAATTCCCCCCCACAATCTGTTGCAACTATTCGCTCTGGCGATATGGAAGTAAAGCCGAGCCTGGTGAAGCACTTACAGAAGGTCCACGGTCTCACAAAAAAGCGAAATTATGGGTTGCAGACGTCCCGTGCCCCATTCATTCGCGACGACACTACATCCGCCTCGCCATACCCACCAGTCCACCCTACCGATGCAGCAGGCATTCGCCCACGGCGTAATACCGGCGTGCATGCGAGCAAGAGCAGAACTGGTGATGATCCTCGACGACCTCGGCGAGGCTCTCTCCACTTTACCCTCCCCGAGTCCAGCCGGGTATCCTCACCAGACTCAGACTCATCCGCAAGCGTCAGTGCACCGTCTCCAACTGCTACCGTGGCTGGCGTGCTTGCGCCTCCGACGGTCCCGGTAACGGTTGGCATGCAGATGGGTATGCCTTTGTCATCCCCATCGGTCAATCTCGCAGACGCCGCCTATGCTCCCGTGCCGCCCGCTGGTCCACCTCCTTTGTGGCAGGGCGAAACGCTTGTGCAAGCTGGACCGATTAACCCGGCTCCGGCCTTCACGGACCTTCTCCAACCGCAACAACTACCGCTTCAAACGCATGCGCTTTCTCCCGCTCAGGCACAAGCTCACGCGCGTGCAGCAGCACCGTTAGCCTCGTCCACTTTCGCTAATATACCCAACGGTAACGCAGACTCGCCTGTTTCTTATGCCGCAGCGGCCCCGATCGCGGGACTGCCGTATACCTCCCAGTTATCCGCACAACACACGGCCCCTCCTACTACGCCGGCGACGGACGATGGTGATAAGCCATTCATATTTTACCCGGAGTATGAGCACGCCCTGGTACCACCACCGCCGTTGTTTGCCTCACTCTCGGCGCCTGCCCAAGAAACACATGTGGCGCAATATTGGCAGACAGCAAACGAGGATTACTCACATTCCCTTAACCCCGCCGTTTCCCCTGGATTGCTACGCGCGAACCCCCCGCCTGTTTACGATATCCCCATGTGCGAGTCACCGCCTGCTCATGTACATTTCTCTCACACACCACCTGGAAGTATTTATGTGAGCGAGCAGAGCTCGTCGCTACAGAGTTGGGCCGGCTACTGATTGAATAGCCGCGTATTTCTTTTTTGATCGGTTCGGTTGCTCACCCACTCCCCTTACCCCTTCCGATTTTTTGACGACACTCCTCAGGTTCACGGGTTCACGTTTGTTAAGTATATATATGTCTGCGTGGTGTATCCCATCTCATCTAGGTCTGCATGTGTGACAATTTTCTGCCTCACCTCTACTACTCTTTGCCGCTTTGTCCATTGCTGTGCTAACATTGAACTCCATTCTTGCCGTCCTCTCTTGAAC